>OY288261.1:5203769-6418140 GCA_958450325.1 Agrostemma githago | reverse complement strand
TCACTTCTCTAGATAAAGTTATCTTGCTTCATTATCGTCACAACTAACTAACTTGTTCGTTCTAGTTAGTTGTAGTTAGTTTCATTTCCTGGTTTCGCTTGAGATTCAGGAAATTCGCTTAGGTTGCGTTTGGGTACTCGGAATTGATTTGAATATCAAAAATTCAATTCCTGTATTTGAATTTCAAAAATTCAAATCTAAATCCAAATCCAAAATGATGTTTGGGTACCCTTGGATTTGGATTTAGATTTCGGGCGGGTGGAGTTGGGTCAAGATCACCATTTTTATTTTTTAAAATTCTTCATTAGAAAAATGTAACTGTTCAAATACGGAAAAAAAATAAAGAAAAACAAATACTACGACAAGATTGTGTGAAAAAACAAAGAAAGGACAAGTGACGGAATTGAAATGACTATCATATAGAAATTTGAGAAAACCAAATTTGAACTAGGTTGGATTTGGTGAAAATTTCAAATCCAAATTTCAAGGTTTCCAAACGCTCTAAATATTTCAAATCCAGAATTCAAATCCAAATCCAAGTTCCCCAACATACCACTACTAGATTTAGAATTGAAATAATTAATTTAGAGTAAATCAATTGGCGATAGAGGACGATAAAAATGACTAGAGGAAGAAGTGGTTAGAAAAGGTTAGAAAAATACTCCCTCCAGTCATAAGTTATTGCTCAATTTCATGATTATATGTCAGGTGTATTTTAATGAAATGGGATAAAAATTGTGACCGGAGGAAGTATGTTTGCAAATAATTAAGTGTGTAAATTTCAACTAGATATCAAAAAATAGAAATTTAAAAGAGGGATTTGATACCAAAAATTAAAAATTTAGAATAGTGATACAATTTACGGAGTAGTAATTCATGACAATTTTTACCGTCCCTGGTTTTTTTCTCCAGATCCGCCACTCCTTAGATTTACCCATGACAATATGACATAAAATAGTTTTTTCAATTCATTCAAAATCTTACACATACAATTAAGGATCGAATCGCATGCAATGGGTCAGGTCGATCCGTCATATCTACCCTAGACCCAGGCTCACATGGGCCTAAAATCCTTATACCTAGATCTGCGTCCTTAGAAATATACGGCTTTGGGTCTGGGTCTATCCATGGGTACAGATATAACAAATTTACAAGAAAAAACTATAACAAACCCCAAAAATCAACAACAATTTCAATTTCAACAAGAAAACCAACTAAATTGATGCTTAAATCTATTAACAAAGATAAATAAGAAGTTAAAGTGACAATCTAATGGGAAAATGCATAAAAATGATTTTTTTTTCCTGTAATAATCAATGGGTCTGCTGATGTGGATTTCATAACGTAGACCCAGACCCAAAGTCGTATTTTTCTAAGGACGCAGACCTGTTCCTTCCCCGTTGGGTCCAGAAATATGAGACCCAAACCCGTCCCAATAGAGTTCGACTAAACGGGTCTGGGTTGGATCTCAGACTACCTGTCATCCCTACTTACGATTAGACCTGACAAAACTGACCTGACCAAAATAAGCCAACCCGAACCCGACGCCACACACGAACTGAAGACTCGAGGTTGACCTGTAACCCGAATTGAGGCTAACCCGACTATTTTTATAGTAAACAAGTCGATATCCCAAAAAAAGTTGAAAATAACAAACCCAAAAAAGATCGGTCCGACCCGAAGTCAACCCGAATTCTATAACTCGAAAGTGACTCGACCTGAAGCTAACCGATCTGAAGCTTACCTGATTGACCCATTTATCAGGTCTACTTACGATATACGGACCCACTAATTCAAAACTAACTAGTTTTAAAACTCATAAAATTCACGGGTCAGCAATATTAAATTATGATACTCCGTATGTACTTGTATTTAAAATTTGAAGTGTTAATGGAGTTAAGTGACGTGGTTAAAGATACTTATCCCCTCATCCCTCAGGTTAAGAAAAAAATGAGTTGTGATACCTAGGTAAAAGTCATTGAGATATAAGTCAAGTGTCGATAATTTCACCCATTATTGTTGCTATTCAGCGAAACGCCTAATAGACTCGGGTCTCCAGAACGAGACGATTTGATACAAATCTAAGGAGTGAGATTTAATGAAGAGGACTTCTCGGGACGAGATGACCCAAAATATAAGACCTCGAACGGAGATGACTCTAGTAACTAACACAGTTGTACAACGTAAGGAATCGATCTCTATCCCGCCTCGGAACAAAAGAGTTTTGATGTTTTCGAAAATAGATGGATTTTGAAAACAAACTTTTGAAAGTGGGGTCTTTGTAAAACCGTTATTACGATGGTTTAGTGACATCGCTTGTGGTGTGTGGAAAATGTTGCTATGTGAGTGTCGAGGTTTTGATGATAGCAAAAGTGTAAATTGTGATTTTGTAAAAGCCCAGTTGTAGATGAACCAATTTCGAAAATTGTGACGTCGCGTTTTTATCGAGACCACTATTAATTAGGAGTTCGAATTTCGCGGTGTAGAGGGCGTTCGTGAGAGAACATGGTGCTCGTGACTGTGCTTCGAGGGTGTGACCAAATTCTTATTACAGAATTTAGGTGGTGAAAGTATTTTTAGAAAAACTTTTAAAACGTACGACCGTATTTGTCGACTCCATTGATTGATATTTCGACGGTGGTGACGGTGCGTGTGTAATGCTTTGCGAGTATAACCGCGTTTATGTTCCTTGACTTCATTAATTGAAGTTTTGGTAATGTTAACGGTATGTGCAAAAAGTGGTTTAAGAAATAAAATGTAACCGTTTTAGGTGCCTTAATCCCATTGGTTGGAAATTTGGCGTTAATAATGGTGGGTGCGGGAATGTTTTGAAAGCGAAATGTGACCATATAAGGTACCTTGATCCCATTGGTTGGGAGTTCGTTAACGATAACGGTACGTCGTCGTTTTTTGATTTTGAAAATGCGAGTTTTATTTTGGCCAAAGTAGTGGCGTTAAAAATGTCTCTTTGAAAGTGATGAGTGTGAAATCGGCCACAGTGATGGCGCTAGAGTGCTTTTTGAAAATAAGTTTAATTTGATTGAAGTAACGGTGTTTAAAAAGAAGATGTCATTTTTCGAAAACGGAGTTGGGTGCGGTTGAATATGTTGTCGTGGTTGAATCCGGGTTGTCACACACGCTACACATAACTAGGAATGCATACACTCATGCAGGATGCAGACATGGGTAGGTTAGGGTTGGCTACCGTCCACGAATAGTCTTTGCTTAGGTGACGACAGGCCACCTGGGGAGGTGAGTGTCATCCCGCTCGCTCAACGTCACTCGCTTGGTATATCCACGGAAAGCGTGGCAACCTTAGACGGTCGAAACGTCAACCAAGGGTCTCTCGGTTGTCACTCACTAATTAGGAACATATTCATGCAGAGTGACTCTCAAACCCTAAATCTCAGTATTATCCACGCAAAATAGTATGAATTGTGACGTATTCAATTTTATTGATTTTTTTTTTCTTTTGAGTTCAATATTCTAGTTTTTGGGTAATTTAGTTTATTTGCTTACAAGTACTTATTTATCAGTGAGTTTGTGAAAAGTTAGAGATTATACTTAGTCTAAAAATTATAGGCAGACCATTATCGACAAGTCAATTAACTGTGACCTTTGTGTGTACGTTTATATATGGGTATGATTTAGATTTGCGCTTGTGGACATGACGTAGGTCCACCCCGACGCGACCACGCGCGGGTTTGGGTAGGCGAATGAATCTCGTGGTAAGATTGATAATCTCGGGTTGAAATTTAAATCGTAGTTGGAGTCGCCACCGAATTTTATTGGAATTCGGACCCATTCGAACTCACTCTACACTTGGGCGTTTCGTGCACAAAGCACGACCCGCTTTTAGTGCTAGAGCTTATGAGTTCGTCCCTTTGCATTACGATACCGACGCCGAGTTATCGGATATCGTGCATCGAATGACTCTCGTGCGCCAATGGTTTCGGACATCCGGAAACCATGGTTCTGAGTAAGGGGTGAGGGTACGTGTTGGGAAATGGGCTTGCCTCCCGTCTTGAACCCAAACTAGGAGGCTACCTAGATTTGTCATAGGATTCGATACAGCTCTAGCTAAAGGTAATTATGTGGCTTTCTATGTCAGACATGGAATAGGTAAGGAAAACACAGGCCTCGGTTCCTGCAGTCATTATAGATGTGCCTATAATAGTCACGTGCATGTGCTCACAGTGTATGATGGTGTTCATCATGTTCTCGGAAACACATAAGGAAAGCATATATGAGAAATTGAAAAAGCTAATTTTATTGGATTTGAAAAGAGAACATAATACAGTTGACTTTGACTCTGACATCGGAATTGAAGAAGTAGAACATCCTAGACTCGAACTCAGACTCGGACTTAAATCAATTTTGGACTCTCGGATGAGTGTAACAGCCCTAAATTTTCGCAGCTAAAATAATAACCAAAAACGGAAAACTCAAAGCTCTTACTCCACACTTAGCTTACGGAGCCAAGTGCAAGGAAAAAGATAAATAATAAATAAATAAAATAGAGATTTGATAGCTAGTTAAATGAAAACGTTGCAGCGGAAGTCTTAAAGTCTTACAAAATCCAAAATGGTTTAAAATAATAGCAAACCAATAAATCCAATAATAACATAAATAGTTTGGTAAATAATAAAAAGTCCTTCCTCGCTCAGCATAACCCGCTACCAGAATGCACCCATGCAGCAATTCAAGTGTACCTATCAGCTGTACCCAAAAACACGAATAGGTACAGGTTCCAGCCGGGGAACGACCCAAAACAAAAGAACGTCAGTAAAGCTGAGAAAAAGTATAATAATATAATAAATCGTGAAATAATAATAATAATAATAATAATAATAATAATAATAATAATAATAAACTGAAATCAGAGTTAAAATCATCGTTTAAATACCTGAATAACATAAAAAAAATAGTCCAAAATCAAACCAACCAAAATATATATTTTTCGCGACCTGTGTGCCAAGGTCCTACCCTTGCACGGTCTAGAGGTAACCACCTGTGCTTAGCTAGACTCATAATAGTGCGCACCTCTCATTTGGACAGTCAGTAGGATGAAACTGTCAAAGGAGAAAGTCTAACTCCCTAGCAAGTGAGGGCCGGACAATCCTCACTCAAAAATAGTTTCGGGACAAAGTCCCAGGAACATCTTAGACGCACCTTAAAACCGTCTAGACCAACTGAGCTCTCAGAGTCTGTTATAAGTTACCAAAAATTTTACCAAAACAATACCAATGTGTGACTCGTGTCACAAACTTCAATATCCAAACATTTCGAGTATTATAAAGATATTTACGATCGACGAAATAATTTACGAAACCGTTATAAAAATACATTTTGATCCGGACATGCTCTTTACTTTAAAGTGAAAAGGGTAAAACGTCCTTACCTCTCAAGACGGACAAAACTCAGCTAGTACTAGTCCAAGAACTCTTTCTCCTCGAACCCACAAGCTACAATAATATAAATATAATTCAATAACTAATTAACATTAAAAGGGTCCAACCTATATAATACTCATCTATACTACCGAAACCACTCAACCTCAAGACACTAACTATTACTCCCTCGATAATGTAAAATATCACTCGGTCTAAATTACCTGACCAAAAATCGGATACCTCATTAAATAAATTAGACCTAATATGATAGAGAAATCAACCAAAATTAACTCTACCAAACTTAACGACAATACACCAAAACAACCAAAATACATTCTAAATCAAGTTGCCCACATCATCACTGCATCATCTACATCATTACTAAACAGCTTGCAAATGAATTACTCTACGCACCATTTCTTCATCACCGCCCCACGCATCATCACTGCACTATCACAATACGCAATTGCCTCTTCTCTTCATGAGTCTACGCCTCCCTCCCATCCAATTTAACTACTTATACGCATCAATCGTCTTACTAACACCTATACGTATTACCCAAATTACAATCAACTACGTATTACCCAAATTACTAATCCACGAGAAAGAATAATAAAATTGGAATGACCCGATACCAACACTTATAAACAAATCGTTTGATACAACATCCCTTAACTCCGACCCATGATATTTAAGACTTAAATCGATTTATAGAATTGCACAAAACAAGATTTAATAAACTGAAATGAGTCAAAGTGAACAACTTACAATCAGGGTGATATTGAAATAGAGGAAAGAAACAATCAAACGGTGCTTGAATTGTGAAAATCGGAAGCAAGAAAAACAGAGGGAGACGGAGGAAAAGGCACTGTGCGGCAGGAAGTGAAGAAAGGACGGAGGAAAGAGTGTGTTGGTGAATTGTGCTGTTAGAATGGCTGACACGGTAGGGTTCTTAAATAGTTTTAAGGGTTTTTTTTTATTATGTTTGACCCAAATTCCAACCCGATACAAAGTCGGTTTATATAAAAAAAACGTTTCACTTCAAGAAAATCAAAACTGATTATTATAACACAACCCAAAATACTTTAATTTTATAAAGACCTCGAAAATATTTTTTTCCAACTTAGAAACCCGATTTAAATGAATTAGAAAAGTAACGTCTTATAAAAGACTCGAAAAATAACGGGGTGTTACAGACTTCCCTCCTTAAAACAAAACTTCGTCATCGAAGTTTAAACGCATCCTCAAAATAAAGTCTCACATTACTCATATGTGTCCCAAAATGACCATTCACTCCATATATCCAAAATTCGCCAAAGTTCCTCATATATATCCAAAATAAAATGTTTACTCTCTATCTCCAAATTCCACCAAAACAAGCACAACCTCAAGATAACTTACATTTCTAAATTCTCCAAAAATCCAAAAGGGCCTAGTTCCTCAAATCCAAAGTAACACAACTTCACTACCCCTAATTCCACAAGATAAGATCACCTATTTCCACAAGATAGTACTAGACTTTGAATCCACAAAATTCTCACAATCCTCTAAGGTAAAAGTGTCACTTAGAAGCTAAGAGCATGCCGGTTAAATAATAATTAAGTATTTTCAAAGTTTGAAAATTTCACAAGTTCAATTTTGAGTACAAATAAACCACCAATATGAGTAAACAAGTGTTAAACCAATATCAAACAATAACCAACAATAACCAATAGAGAAACCATTCCAACAATAACCAATAGATTCATATTCGTAACCAACAATAATAACATGAAATCACACCACAAGGTTAATCCAACACAAAATAAAGTAGTAAATAAAGTAGTCATGCATATTTTCTATCCCCCTTAAAATAAAGCTTCGTCCACGAAGCACGAAAATTTACCTTAGGCAAAAAGATGAGGGTATTTGTCTTTCATGGTTGACTCAACCTCCCAAGTAGCCTCCTCCACATTGTTATTATTGTATAAAACTTTGATTATTCTTGTTTCAGTTCTACGGGTTTTACGCACCTTACTATCCAAAATCTGAACAAGAGTCTCTTCATAAGTCATAGTCTCATCAAGCTCAATAGTCTCCGGGTCTAACACATGTGATGGATCACTAATGTATTTCCTTAGCTGGGAAACATGGAATACATTATGCACTCGTTCTAGATCAGCTGGTAAATCAAGTCGATAAGCCACCTCGCCAATACGCTCCAAATTTTCATACGGACCAATAAACTTCGGGCTCAATTTGCCCTTCTTACCAAATCGCATTACTCCTTTAGTAGGCGAGACACGCAAAAGAACTTTGTCACCAACCTCAAATTCCACGTGCCTACAAGTCTTATCAGCATAGCTCTTTTGACGGTCTTGAGCTGCTTTCATCCTGTCCTGTATAATCCTAACACTCTCAACCATTTCAGTGATCATCTGAGGCCCTAGAATCACATGCTCACTAATATCACCCCAACATATCGGACTCCTACACTTGCGTCCGTACAATGCCTCAAATGGTGTCATCTGAATTGTAGCCTGATAACTGTTATTATAAGAGAACTCAATCAGATCTAACTTATCCTCCCAGCCTCCCTGAAATTGTAAGACACAAGCTCGCAACATGTCCTCAAGTATTTGATTTGTTCTTTCAGTCTGACCATCGGTAGCTGGGTGAAATGTTGTGCTCATATTAAGTTTGGTTCCTAAAGCTGTCTGAAGTTTCTCCCAAAATATTGAAACAAATCTGGCATCCCTATCTGACACAATATCCTTCGGAACTCCATGAAGTCTTACCACATGATGTACATAAGCATCAGCAAGCTGCTTCTTCTTCCAGGTATCTTTCATCGGAATAAAATGTGCACACTTAGTCAGCCTATCAATTATCACCCAAATCATATTATTACCTTTCTTTGACCTTGGCAAACCAGCTACAAAATCCATGGAGATTGAACTCCACTTCCACTCGGGAACTTCTAAAGGTTGCAACTTCCCCTGGGGTCTCTTATGTTCACTCTTAACCTTCTGACATATCAAGCACCGAGACACGAAATCTGCAATATGTTTCTTCATACCGGACCACCAAAATGCTAATTTCAAGTCCGCATACATTTTATCACCCCCGGGGTGAACAGAATACGGTGTTGCATGTGCCTCAGTCATTATTCTTTCCTTTATCTCCCAGTGGTTAGGCACGCAAACCCTATTATGAACCTTAATCAATCCACTCTCGTCGCGCCGGAACAAAGTAGGCTCATTCACTAACTTATCCTGCAAATATTTATCACCAACCTGCAATTCCCTAATCTCCCCTATCAAATCACTCTCGACAGATAACACATTAGACAGGGTTTCTAGCTTCGCCATTTGGATCGCAAAGTTCACAAACTCTTCCCTTAGCTTATCACGGTTCATCACTAACTGTATCGTATGGAGAGATTTTCTACTTAAGGCATCGACCACCACATTGGCCTTTCCTTCATGATACTGAATCTCGACCTCGTAGTCCTTAATCAACTCTAACCACCTTCTTTGTCTCATATTAAGCTCCTTTTGAGTGAATATATATTTTAAGCTTTTGTGATCAGAGAAAACCTTAAAGGGTACACCAAACAAATAATGTCTCCAAATCTTCAAGGCAAAGACTACGGCTGCTAATTCTAAATCATGAGTGGGATAATTTTCTTCATAAGGTTTCAACTGCCTAGAAGCATAGACAATCACTCTCCTATTCTGCATAAGAACACAACCTAACCCATTCTTAGATGCATCAGTATAAATTTCATAAGCTTCAATTCCATCCGGTAAGGCTAACACCGGAGCAGTGGTCAACTTCTCCTTCAAAATCTGAAACGACTCCTCACATCCCTCATCCCAATGAAATTTTGTGGCTTTCCTCATCAGTGTGGTCATTGGTCTAGCTATTTTAGAAAAATCTTTCACAAATCTCCTATAGTAACCAGCTAAACCCAAAAGGCTACGAATTTCAATCACAGATTTCGGTCTAGGCCACTGCTTAACGGCTTTAATCTTAGCAGGGTCTACTGATACCCCATCCTTAGATATAATATGCCCCAGAAAAGCTACTTGATCCAACCAGAACTCACATTTCGAAAATTTGGCATACAACTGTTTTTCTCTCAGAATACCCAGAACAATACGCAAATGTTCCTCATGCTCATCCTCACTCCTTGAATAAATCAGTATGTCATCAATGAACACCACAACAAATTTATCTAGGTAAGTCCTAAAAGTTTGGTTCATCAAGCCCATAAACACAGCAGGTGCATTAGTCAACCCAAAAGGCATCACAGTAAATTCATAATGGCCATATCTAGTGGAAAATGCAGTCTTAGGTACATCCTCAGGTGCTATCTTCAATTGATGGTACCCAGATCGCAAGTCTATTTTAGAGAAAACAGAAGCTCCCTTCAACTGGTCAAACAAATCATCAATCATAGGTAAAGGGTACCTATTCTTGATAGTAACTTGGTTCAATTCCCGATAATCAATACACAACCTCAAAGTTCCATCTTTCTTTTTCAGAAACAAAACAGGGGCACCCCAAGGCGACACACTAGGCCTAATATACCCTTTCTCCATCAATTCATCTAATTGTTTCTTAAGTTCTTGCATTTCTAACGGTGCCATTCGGTATGGTGATTTAGCAATTGGACCCGTTCCTGGCACTAAGTCGATTTTAAACTCAACTTCTCTAGCAGGAGGCATTCCCGGTATTTCCTCAGGAAACACATCAACAAATTCACTCACCACTGGAACTTCATTCAAGTCAGGATATTCCACCCTCAAATCTCTTACATGACACAAAATCAACTCAGCTCCCCTAGATAAATGTTTTTTCACTTTCATAGCAGAAATAAGTTTCACTCTAGGACCCTTTACATGACCCCTATAAGATACTCTCACATTTTTAGGCCCTCTCAAGGAAACTTTACTTTGTGCACAGTCAATATTAGCCCGATGAGAACCAAGCCAATCCATCCCCAAAATCACATCAAAGTAAGGTAATGGAAATTCTACCAGGTTTGCCTTAAAATCATGCTCACCAATAAACACAGACACATCCTTAAAAATTCTTTTAAAGTTCACTAAGTCCCCAGATGGCATGGCAAAATCATAATCCACAATTTCACTAGATTCAACATTCATTTTATCCACAAACTTAGTTGAAATAAAAGAGTGAGATGCACCAGAATCAAACAGAACATGAGCTGAAATAGAGTTCACAAGAAAGTTACCCGAAACGATGTCAGTATTTTCTGCTTCTTCTCTATTCATGACATAGAGCTTCCCAGTGGGCTTCTTAGTACTCTGTGCCCCCATTCACTTGTCCTGCGGGCTTACTAGCTGCTGTAGTGTTGCCTTGAGTCGGAGCTGGCTTCTTATAAGTGTTATTAGATGCAGACCCACCATAACTCTGTGTTCTTCCCTGACCCTGAAATCGGTTACCCTGATTCGCACTCACACTAGCAGGTAGTGCACTACGGGGTCTTCCTGCCTTCTTATTAGTACATTCAAACTCACGGTGTCCCAAATTTCCACACCAGTGGCATGTCACCCTATTTCCCTGACAGTCAACTCCTGGGTGACCTCCTTTGCATATCTTGCAGTAATAATGTCTGGTAAAAACTTGGCCTGTCCCCTGACTTTTATCATTCCAGTTATTCCCTTATTCTTTCACATTCCCGCCAAAAGATCGGGACCTATTTCTGAGGGTTGTTATTATTATGGAAATTTCCTCTCTTAGCTACGGTGTCAGATTGACTTCCCTGATACTCCCTCTTTTTGGTCACAGTAGTTCCCAACTCAGCCTCCATTTTCTGGTTACTCCTCTCAATGTTCACAGCTCTAGCATAAATATCCCTCAATGAAGTGAAGGTCTCCCCAGCAAACCTACCCTTTATCTTCCAATTTAACTTATCCTCAAACCTTGCCGCTTTAATTCGCTCAGTTGGCACCAACTCCATAGAGAGTCTGCTGAGTTCAATGAATTTGTTATAAAAATCCTTCACACTCATCTCATCTGTCTGCTTTAGATCCCCAAATTCAGCCAGTTTTTGGTTCTTCACATGATGGGAGAAAAATTCTTCCTCGAGTAAGTCTTTAAAGTCATCCCAGTCTTTATCATGAAGTACGACGGTACCATTAGCATTTCTCACCCTCTTAGGTTTCATGAAATCATCCTTCACAGTCTGCCACCAGATATCTGCTTCCTCCTTCAAATAGAAGACAGCAATCCTAGCCTGAAATTCATGTGGGCACCCAACAACCAAGAAAATTTTCTCTATCTCCCTAATCCAGTTATCTAGCTCAGTAGGATCCCCTTTCCCAGTAAAAGACGGCGGCCTCTTCTTCTGTTCCGCTTCAGACATCCCAGCAACAGTAGGTGTAGGATCGTTTTCATTCTCAACCCTCTCATTCATATTCCGCGCAACCGTAGTCATTTGTTGCACAGCTTCGACAAGAACTGTGTTTTGAGCTATAAGTTACGTCACCATAGCAGTCATATCATTATTGTTGTTTTCATTTTCCCTTCGTGGAGGCATGGTTACTATAGATATAAACAAGGTTCTATTAAATATTGACATAAAATCATGCTATCACTAATAATATCACAAATAATAACATAAGTAGCATTCACAGTTCAGGTAAGGGTAATACCACAAAATATTATCATATATATACAAATATGAATATATAAGTCATGCGTATGCAATGCACCCAAACCACCCAACACTTTGTTTTTTTTTAAAGGAAAACGTTTTTTTAAACCATTTCAAATTTTGCAAAACATTTTGGAAAACCTATTGCTCTGATACCAACTGTAACAGCCCTAAATTTTCGCAGCCAAAATAATAACCAAAAACGGAAAACTCAACGCTGTTACTCCACACTTAGCTTACGGAGCCAAGTGCAAGGAAAAAGATAAATAATAAATAAATAAAATAGAGATTTGATAGCTAGTTAAATGAAAACGTTGCAGCGGAAGTCTTTAAGTCTTACAAAATCCAAAACGGTTTAAAATAATAGCAAACCAATAAATCCAATTATAACATAAATAGTTTGCTAAATAATAAAAAGTCCTTTCTCGCTCAGCATAACCCGCTACCAGAATGCACCCATGCAGCAATTCAAGTGTACCTATCAGTTGTACCCAAAAACACGAATAGGTACAGGTTCCAGCCGGGGAACGACCCAAAACAAAAGGATGTCAGCAAAGCTGAGCAAAAGTATAATAATATAATAAATCGTGAAATAATAATAATAATAATAAAAAAAAAATGAAATCAGAGTTAAAATCATCGTTTAAATACCAGAATAACATAAAAAGAATAGTCCAAAATCAAACCAACCAAAATATATATTTTTCGCAACCTGTGTGCCAAGGTCCTACCCTTGCACGGTCTAGAGGTAACCACCTGTGCTTAGCTAGATCCATAATAGTGCGCACCTCTCACATTTGGACAGTCAGTAGGATGAAACTGCCAAAGGAGAAAGTCTAACTCCCTAGCGAGTGAGGGCCGGACAATCCTCACTAAAAAATAGTTTTGGGACAACGTCCCAGGAACGTCTTAGACGCACCTTAAAACCGTCTAGACCAACAGAGCTCCCAGAGTCTGTTATAAGTTACCAAAAATTTTACCAAAACAATACCAATGTGTGACTCGTGTCACAAAGTTCAATATCCAAATATTTCGAGTATTATAAAGATATTTACGATCGACGAAATAATTTACGAAACCGTTATAAAAATACATTTTGATCCGGACATGCTCTTTACTTTAAAGTGAAAAGGGTAAAACGTCCTTACCTCTCAAGACGGACAAAACTCAGCTAGTACTAGTCCAAGAACTCTTTCTCCTCGAACCCACAAGCTACAATAATATAAATATAATTCAATAACTAATTAACATTAAAACGGTCCAACCTATATAATACTCATCTATACTACCGAAACCACTCAACCTCAAGACACTAACTATTACTCCCTCGATAATGTAAAATATCACTCGGTCTAAATTACGTGACCAAAAAACGGATACCTCATTAAATAAATTAGACCTAATATGGTAGAGAAATCAACCAAAATTAACTCTACCAAACTTAACGACAATACACCAAAACAACCAAAATACATTCTAAATCAAGTTGCCCACATCATCACTGCATCATCTACATCATTACTAAACAGCTTGCAAATGAATTACTCTACGCACCATTTCTTCATCACCGCCCCACGCATCATCACTGCACTATCACAATACGCAATTGCTTCTTCTCTTCATGAGTCTACGCCTCCCTCCCATCCAATTTAACTACTTATACGCATCAATCGTCCTACTAACACCTAACGTATTACCCAAATTACAATCAACTACGTATTACCCAAATTACTAATCCACGAGAAAGAATAATAAAATTGGAATGACCCGATACCAACACCTATAAACAAATCGTTTGACACAACATCCCTTAACTCCGACCCATGATATTTAAGACTTAAATCGATTTATAGAATTGGACAAAACAAGATTTAATAAACTGAAACGAGTCAAAGTGAACACTTACAATCAGGGTGATATTGAAATAGGGGAAAGAAACAATCAAACGGTGCTTGAATTGTGAAAATCGAAAGCAGGAAAAACAGAGGGAGACGGAGGAAAAGGCACTGTGCGGCAGGAAGTGAAGAAAGGACGGAGGAAAGAGTGTGTAGGTGAATTGTGCTGTTAGAATGGCTGATACGGTAGGGTTCTTAAATAGTTTTAAGGGTTTTTTTTATTATGTTTGACCCAAATTCCAACCCGATACAAAGTCGGTTTATATAAAAAAAACATTTCACTTTAAGAAAATCAAAACCGATTATTATAACACAACCCAAAATACTTTTGATGCGTGTCGTTTCCGCACTCGAAATTAAATTTATATTTTCGCTTACAAACTCTAACTACTCCCTCCCATCCATTCAATTCTTTACACTTACTATAAATGGACAATCCAATCAATTCTTTACATTCCTCTTTTGGCAAAATATTTTACCATATAACCCCCTATCTTTCCTCTATTTACACAAAATACCACTACTTTTTCATTACTTTATGTTTGGTGGACCCATAAAATCATTTGATTTACCAATAATACCCTTACTTTTACCACTTTTCTTAAAATTTGTGAAACCTTCCATGTAAAGCATTGAATGGATGGGAGGGAGTAGCAAGTAGAAGGGTAAGTAAGGGTCGAACCCACAGGGACTAATGTACTATCCTAGATCGACGTAATTATTATATTATTTATAATTTATAATAGGAGGTATATTTATATAATTATATCGAGGGGGGATTTCGTTAAGTTAAATAATTTCTAATCTAAATTAAACTATTAGAAAATAAACTAGACTAAATTAAAAAGGCAAGTAAATAACAACGATTTTTTAATTCAAAGTTAAAGTTCTAATAACGAATTAATAGGAGACATGTAATTTTCTATCGATATTGGGTCAAATCATTGATTCACTTAATTAGTTATTGGATAGATTGATAACTATTTAATCTCTTGTAAGCAAGTAAATTAACAGTTTTATCTTTCTTACTCGTTAAACTCCGTTAACCACGCAAGTTTAATCCTAACTAAATTAAATCGACTCGACCATGTAAGCACGAATCAAGTCAATAAATTTAATCGCTTTAAGAACACCAATCAATTAGGTCTTACGGAACTAGAAAGCTGCAACTCTATAAGACGAAATTATTACTCAAAATTCTAACAATTATGATTAGACCAGTAAGTTGCAACCTAATCAAAATTATTATCTATTAACGATAGATTTAAGAAAATAATCTAGGTGATCAATCCAAATTAATAATCATAAATCAGAAAGTCAATAATGAATTTCGAGTAAATACCCAATAACAATAATTAATCGTTAAACACAAAAATCCAATCTCATAGACCACAATATCAATAATTAATTACACACTCCTATTGAAAAATTAATCCATACTAAACATTAAAACAGTAAATAAAAGTGAAAGATTAAGAAAGCTCATAAAAATCGGGTCAAAAATCGAGTTGGGAACACTGTTCGTCGAGCTTCGTCCGCTGTTATGCTGCGTGACTTCTTCTTCTTCTTATTCTTTTTCTCTCTCCTCTGTCTTTTTGTTGGTGTGCTGGTGTGTTGGTGTACGGCTTCCTTAAGCCTTCTTTTATAATCTTTTTTGTCTTTTTTTTATTTCCTTATTCTCTTGTGTTATGACTTTCCTATATTTATTTTTTAATTCAGACCAACTCTCGAGTTGAATTCTATTAGTCTGACTTCGACCCATAAGACTTTGGATTTGGGTTTAACTTTATTCTATAAAGTTATCGGTTTCGGACTTAGCTTTCCAACGGGTCCTACATCGCCCTATTCCGATATCGTATGTGTGAGAAATCGTCGTCTTAAGACGGACCTACAAGCATAAATACGATTTTAGTAATCTTTTCCATCTTAAATCAAATTGGTCATTACTAATTAATTAAAATACATCTTAAAACCCAATTTAGTACGAAAAATAATATAAGGCCGATAATATATCAAAAGTTACTAAAGTTATAACGTTTAGCTCAAATAATACAAAGACGACACTGAAAATATAATATTAAAGGGGTAAAAATACGCATAAATATCGACTCATCAACTTTAATTTTATAAAGACCTTGAAAATATTTTTTTCCCATTTAGAAACCTGATTTAAAGGAATTAGAAAAGTAACGTCTTATAAAAGACTCAGAAAATAACGGGGTGTTACAATGAGGTTGTCAGTAGTCTTCGGCTTCTAAGGACTCGAGTGGATGTCCATTATAGCCTTCGGTAGAAGCTTCACCCAGATCTTCGTTATGTCGAAGATCGTCTTCAATCCTAGTGCCCATTTCGGTAAGCACAGCAAAGTTTGAAATGTCGGCGTACCTAAGATGGACGCGGTAGGAGGGTAGGAGGTTGTTGATGAACGTCTCCACTAGTGTTTTCTCACTGGGCTTGTCTACCAGCTTAAAACTCTCAGCCCGCCAACGTTGAAGGTATTTGGTGAAACCCTCTGTTGGATCTTGGGCCATGACTTCTAAAGTCCGCATGGTAGTCTGAAGTTCAGTATTATCAGAATAGTTTTTAGCGAACTCGGTAGCCACATCTTCCCAAGTGGGGAATCTTTTTGCATTAAGCCTATAGAACCAGGCTTTTGGGTATTTCCCGAGGGATGCGCCGAACAAATTGATGAACATGTCGGCTTTGACCCCCTTGATTGCCATGAATTGTTTGAAAGCTCGGAGGTGTAGTAATGGATCCTTTGTCCCTTCCCATATGGGTAACCCTTCTAGATTAAGATCTGTTGGTAGTTTCTCACTGATGGGTGCATAGTCTCGGGAGTTTTCAATATGAATGTTATTCCCTTGAAGGGCGCGGAACTGTTGTTCGAGCTCACGCACCGTGCTGATCAGTTTGGCAAATGGCCCAGTATTTACCGACCCAGAATTGAGGCCTTGTCGTTTAATGGCAGTTAAACGAGCATTCATGGCCTCTTGGTCGGCTCTCAGGAACCCTATATGGGTTTCAATTATGGCCTGCCTACTAACCATTGTCTCCAGCAAAGCCTTCAGTTCATTGATGGTGTTTTCCATGTCCCTATTCCCGGTTGTGGGTATCATACTCTGTGAGAATACCCACGTAATCAGAAATGTTGCTTCGGAACCCAAACACACCAAGGCATAGGAAATAGCGTGGGAGGAAAGACAACTCCGGTTTGACTCGGGTTAGACTCTCCTAAGACAAATACGTGGGGTGCGATTCTCGGAGGGATTGTGATTAATCGCTCCGTCGGAGAATAGCCCCCAAGTGAGACTAAGGACTCTTATAGGACTCAGATGATGTGGCATCTAAGTGGCTCAAAAGTGGGGTACGTGAAACAACACGTGTAAGACATGATCCTTAGAGCAACTGTGATTGATCGCTCTGCTGAAGGGTAACCCCCCGAGTGAGATTGAAGGTTTTGCTAATACTCGAGTGTCGGACGAGTGACTCTTAGATGTAAGGATCACGAACCTTTAGCTACAGCGCTATGCCTTGTAAAAGGTTGACTCGACCTCGAGGAAAGGCCGACGGGTAAGGGAAGAAACTTGCGATGTAAGATCGGCAGAGTTTCGACGCTAGAGACCCTTGACTTGACTTGAATAAGGATGACCCTATGATTAGGGTAGACCCTTAAGTTAAAGGTTTCTCGAATTGAGATGAATCGACTAACGGATTGAAAGACGGGCGAAATTCCCTTAGGAAAGGCCGTGGGGACCGTCCTGTCGGAGGGAAAGATCGTGTGGGACGTTCTAGTTAGGACTGAGTGTTTAGACGAACCTTCCATTTACGAGTGTATGACTCATGTTGGTCGGTTATGCCTTTAGAAAAAGGCGGATTAGGATGGGGAAGAAACCCGTGATGTAGGATCGACGGAGTTTCGACACTATAAACCTTCAACATATTATGAAAAGACCCGACACACGGATTACGGTAGGACCTATAATAAGGAAGGTTTTGAAAAAAAATGATTGAATTTTGAAAATTGAGAGGACGGTCCTGAAATTGGTAGTGGGCCAATAGGACCAGGCATTTTGAAATGTTAGAATGGTTGCGAGTAATTTCGCGTTTTGAAAAATTGGGAGACGGTCCCGTCTTTTGAAATTGGCAGCATGCCGACAGGACCGATTTTTTTGAAAAGTTGAATTTTTGGAATTTTGAAAATTTGAATATCGAAAAAAAAAATCCGCAAATTTGAAAATCGAAAATAAGATCCCGAAGATTTGAAAATCGAAAACGGCATCTCGGAGATTTGAAAAATGAAATTGAATTTTGAAAATTCGAAAATCGAAAGGGAATCGAAAATTGAAATTTGAAATGGGAAGCATGCCGGCTAAAAAAAAAGGATATTTTGAGTCAAATCGTTAGTCCTAATTTTCGACGACATTCTGAATTTTTGAAATTGGATATTTTCGAAAGATGCATTTTTTGAAATGACGGTTTTTGAAAAAATGACACGGAACCCAGGTAGCACGTATTCAAGCAAGCATTATGACGACAACATGTATGCTTTAAACTAAATCTCGGTCGGTCAAAATCGGGTCTATACCAACAACAACGGCTTTCTTGTAAATCAGGACGGACTCTCTAAGCCGAATTGGTCTTAGGACATGCCGCGAAACCCATACGAGTTCGGCCGTAGAAGTCTTTAGCGCACCCATTTAGGAATGCGCCGCGGTATAGTGGGACGTCGGTCACAAGTAACCGGCCCGGGAAAATTTTGGGTTATGCATGAATCATTAAACTAATGCGCGTACATTAATATTCGAACGATTTCTTTTCGAGTCTCACCCTAGGAACCCCGATGACTAGTGGTACATCATGTATCCCTAGCGGAGTCGCCAAATTGTGTCAATGCGGGTGGTTGTGCCCTTGTTGAAAGGCTGCCTACGTATTCACGTGTAGTGAAATCAAACCAAGCTGTAGTTCAGTGTTGAAAGATACGTTATGGTGCCTAATTTATTAGGGCTTTGTGTGTAACTAGCCATAGCGATGGTGTAGGCAACGTGCATTCCCAATGATGTCTTGATCAAAGGGCTAGAATAGTTAGGATGTTGATCCTGTGACTGTGAGCGTTCTCCGGGGTAGCCCCCAGAGGTGGTGTGAACTATTTGGGCATGTTCTATGCCGACCGCAGGTTGAGTTCCTGTGTTTGGGGCTAGTAACTGGTTTGGATATTTTTGGAAATGTGGAGCCAGACAGTAAGTGGCTTTGATGCTTCGAAATCTGGAGCTCGATTTTGTGGAGCTAAGGCTTCGAGGGTAAGGTATTTTAATGTGGTAGGAAAGGGGGAAGTTGAGTAAAAATGACTTGAACTTCGATCAGGATAGATTTGATAATGTGGGATCTGATTTCCATGTCTGGCCCTAATGGTCAGGGTGTATCCTATGGAGCTTGAATCCTCAAAATTCCGGGCTGTCTCTTAGCCTAGGTCTCGGGAAGGTCTTGAGGGTTGTAATGTGGGAAGGCTAAGTATGGTGTTAGCTGACCAGCTTGATTGTCTCTCCCCTATTTGATGGTATGGGCATTAATAATTTTTGAATTGACTGTACCCCGGTCAAGGGACTTTCACTTTTGCTGACCGTTGACCACGGTCATGGGTATTTGAATTTTTTTGTTTTTTTTGGGTTGACCTCTTAGCCCCGATCGTGGGATTCTTCATTTGAGTTGACCGTGCCCCGGTCAAGGGATTGACCGTATCTGGTCGAGGGATGTTTATCATGGCCAGCTATTTTGTTTTGGCCTTTTGCTTTTTTTCCTTGGACTTCTGGTTTTTTTTGTTCAGCTTTTTTTTTCTTTTTTTTGTTTTTTGTTGTTGGTCAGACTAACACCTAAGGTAGGGATTGGTTGGTCTTATTGGAGGGGTGTTTATTGTGGGATGATTATGGTTGTGTAAGGGTTGGAAAAGTTATGTAAAGGTTGGAAATGTGAAGAGCATGAGGGAGTATATATAGAGAACGTCCCCTGACCTAGGGTCACTCGATCGAGTGGCCCTAGTGCACTCGACCGAGTGGCCCAATAAAGGCGCCTGATCGGGTTTTTGAAGCTGCACTCGATCGAGTGGATGAGGCGAGTGAGCCAATTTAGGAAGGTGGTTGACTTTTTTGAATTTGAATTTGTGGCTTGGTGCTTGTTCTAGAAGCTTTGTATTTGGCTGGTTTTTGGGGACGGATTCGTCTTTGACTGGGTTTTGACCCGGTCGCTAAAAGACAGTTTTTTTTTTGGTGTCGGTTTTGGCCCAAATTAGTCTTATTTTATTGGGAACGATCCATTGGGCCTGGATTTGAGGTCGGTTTTGAGAGATTTGTACTCTGCTAAATGCCCATGTCGGATATTATTAATTTCGAGTCCGTATTCGAGCGTATTAAGTCACGTTTACGTCCGATCATCATCGGGTGTTTTGTCGGGAACTGTTATAGACACTAGCAAGCAAAATGCGGGTGTCTACAGCGCTATATATGTTTGTTTGTGAGCATGTTATTTGATTTCGATATATTATTGAGTAGTTACATTAATGATTCCATGAAGGGACATAAGACGATGTAGCAAAATAAATTTACCCAAAAGATTCGGTCCTGATCTGATCATGATCCTACCCTGATACTTAGGATCCGGATAAGAATCTCATCATTTTAGATCGTTAGAATAAGAATTGGATCTGGATCCAAAGAGAAAAATAGGGATAAAGATCTGGATCCTACCGAAAAGGCTACACTTACACGCGGTGTATGAAATTTTCATACACAACGAACCATATCGCGCCACGTGGCAAACCTAAGGTGATTAGTCTAGGGTTAGTTTAGTAATTTTGCATATACGGTTAATTGTTAACTTAAGTGTAGTTAACCTGATTTTGGAAACTTTTTTATTTTTGTTTTTATTTTGCATTTTTCATTTTCTTGAAATATTTATATAATATTGGTAATGTATTTTCGATTAATTTAAAATATACCATTATTTAATATGATTGCACTTTTTTATTTTTTAAAATTTTAATCTATTATTATTATTATTATTATTATTATTATTATTATTTTATTATTATTATTATTTATATATAACGTAAATATATTAAAATAAATAATTAGTAATTAAATTTTTCGGAAATGAAAATATATTAAAATTTTCGAAAAGATAAATGATATAATTACTAAACATATTAGTAAATATATATATATATATATATATACTAGTATAAAACCCGTGATAAATCACGGGATTGGTTTAAGAAAATATCATCGCCCCTTAATTATAATAACGACGTATAAGAATTTTACTTGAAAATCCAAAGAAGACAGACAACACGGACTATATTAGTTAAACACTTTCACTTCTCGTCGTCCATAGTTTTACTCAATGTCGTCCGTATTTTAACTAATATACCCCTTTTACCCCTCACTTTAATCAACCCTTTTATCTACCCTCCTCCCTTTACTCATTCAATTACACTCAACTTCTCATACTGCATTCAACTTACATCAAATTCTTAGCAAAAAAAAAAATTCGATTTCAAACAATCCAACTCCAATTTGTTGTTTATGAATGAATGTATTGAGATAAAATCATTGGAACAAATGAATGTGTCATGATATAAATTACGCATTATATACGATATATCACATGAATGAATTAAGTAGACTGTATTGAGATGAAATAAAAATAAAAATATATTGGGTATGTTGTAATTTATACTCGTATTGAATAAAAATAGTAGTGAGGAAGTATTTGAAATTTCATTGTGTTGTGGCAATGTTGCTTGTGGGATGTTGAGTATGCAATCACGAGATTCTTTCATGTGATCTTATATTTGTGAAGGGTATGGCATTTGAGTATGCACTAATAAACCATTCCATCTAATTACAAGAACTCCAGACGTGGGAGTTCTACGCTTGAACCCAGGTCCGGGCTTAGATCTTCTACTTCTGTTTCTGGGTCGGGGTGTGGGAGTTCTATGCCTGAACCCACGTCCGGGCATAGATCTTCCACTTCTATTCTTGGGTTGGGACGTGGGAGTTCTATGTCCGATCCCTCGTCCGGGTGTAGAACTTCTATGTCTGCTCCCACGTCTAGTGGTTTGTTTTTTTTTTTGTTTTTTTTTCGCCATTACAATTACGAAAACGAAAAGTAAGACGAATCATATTTGCATTGATAATGATGAAAACAAAAACTAACCAACTAACCTCGATACATTTTCTTCATCCTAATTGTTTTCATTATTATAGAGCAAATTCAAATCAAAAGAAAAATTACTTTCTGCGTCCGACATGTTTCGATCAATCGTCGAATAATTGAAAATTAAAAAAATAAGCCACAAGCGTTTTATTAATTCGAGAGTGAATGTTGTTGTCTGAGTTATAATTTTAATTAGGTTAGTAAGTAAACAAGTAGGGTAAATTAGATTAAAGAATAGTGAAGTTAAATTAAGTTAATAAATTATAGGGATATTTCCCACGGTACCCTCAAACTTTGACACATTACACATGGTACCCCTCATTTTAAGTTTATTCCTATGGTAACCTTGTGTTTTGCGTTTAGTGCCCATGGTACCCCCTAATCAATTTTCCGTCATAACGGCGTTAAAAGTTAGTTTAGTTAAAGTGATTAATTTAATTTTTTTGGTGAAATTAGTTAGAAAATTAATGAAAATCAAATTAAAATAGTTGAAATTGAGGAAATGCCGATGGTACCCCTGTGTTTTCAATATTTTAACGATGTTACCATTCTATTTTCAATTTTTTGTCCATGGTACCCCTATGATTTCAATTATTTGTCCATGGTACCCCTGAATGAATTGTAACCACAAGGGTACCATGGGCAAAGAATTTAAAATATAAGGGTACCATGGCTAAAACATTGAAAACACAGGGGTACCATGGACATTTCCTCAGTTTTCAATTATTTTAATTAGAAGTTCGTTAATTGTTCTAACTAATTTTTCCTCTGAAACAAATTAATCACTTTAACTAAACAAACTTTTAACGCCGTTATGACGGAAAATTGATCAGGGGTATCATGGGCAGTAAACACAAAACACAAGGTTACCATAGGAACAAACTTAAAATGAGGGGTACCGTGTGTAATGTGTCAAAGTTCGAGGGTACCATGGGAAATATCCCTAAATTATAAAAGGGCAAATCGGTAATTTACTCAAAAAATATGGACGACGCTAAGTAAATTTGCGGACGACGTGAAGTAGCCCCCTAGTTAAATGTTTGCATAATATTGAGCCTACGCTTGTGAAATCAATGGCTATTAAGGTATATGGCAGCAATAGAACAACACTATGTAAGAAATTAAAAAAAAAATCAAATAAAAGGTTTTATATTTAAAATCGAAAATAACTGAACTACTATTTGTGTACCCTCTTCCATCCATTCTATTCTTTACATAGACCCGCCATTTCTTCTCACAAAAGCGGTCTACGCAAAGAATTGAATAGATGGGAGGGAATACATCTTAAATCGATTTTTCTAACGGGTGCCCAATGGGAACACGTTAATATGTTAATTAAGAAATTAATCAACATTATGTTGTCTAAGTATGCTATTAAGAGTTGGTATTTCAATTTATCATGATAATATAATTGTGATTTCTTCCTTAATTAGCATATTAACGTGTGCCCACTGAGCACACGTTAGAAAACCCGATCTTATATTCTTAGAAGTTCGATTATCGATTATCGATTATCTGATATACAAAGGACACGTTTAATTTAGAAGTTCGATTAAGTGTGGTATAAGTTTAATTATCTGATATATATACTTCGCCTTGAATCATTATTATTTTGCGCAAAAATATTAGTACAAAATTGTTTCATGTTACGTTAACCAAAAAAAAGTACGGAGTAAGTAAAAAATGAACAAAATATAATCGAGTATTTTACCAATATATTAATACAGTACACCATTTATTTTTTTACTCCTTTTAGTTTTTATGGTCCGCATAATAGAAATGGTTTTGTTTTATATGTCAACCTGAAACTGACATGGTTGAGATTAGATCAACAACCCCGCTATACTTTTTTATTTGTTACCCGAACTCAAACTCAAACCAACCCAATGCAATATGAATATTTGTGACCTAAACTCAAACCAATCCAATGCATGGAAAAAGTCCGTGAAAATTCACAGGATTGTTTATAACTCTATTTTAGGGGGTGTTTGGTTGGGGATCTTGGAATGGATTATCCATTCCAATGTTTGGTTGGTGCATCTAAGGATGGAGTTGGAACCCCAAGTATTGGAAATCCACTCCAAAACCTTGGAATCACAATCCTTAACCTCAACCCCGGATTCTAAATCCATACCATGTTAATACAAATACAATACATTCTACCCTAAAACCAAACAACCGTAAATAAATATGGATATCTAATTTCAATCCTTCGTATAATTACGCTTCATTTCAACCCATTCCAACGCTTCGAACCAAACACCCCCCTTAAATTTAAAGATTATCTAGTGAAATTTATTGCGACCAATTCGCATTTAGACAAACACGATATTCATCCTATACGACTGTCTTATAATAAGCATATTACTCGACGATGTTTTTTAATATGTTGCTATTAAAAATATATTTTAAGAACATGTTCAAATTGTACTTGGAAAAAAATGTAACGGTCATACAATGTGCTAATTTCCAAACACCTCTCAACTATCGAATTTAATTTGATAATAATGAAAATAACGTGAACAAACGTATTGCGCTAATGTTTATTGGAAATGTGCTTCTTCCTTTTGTCAAACACGTATTTCGTCCAAATCTACTTTAGTTAAATGAAGACAAAAATCTAAACGACGCTTTATTTCTAAGTACTCGTATCAATTTAATAATTCTCATCCATCATTTATTGTTCACAAATTCCTGTCTGTGTCTGTTACAAACGTATTACTTAATTTTTTTTGGTGAAACAAATGTATTACTTCATTGAAGAACAACACGTCGCTAGACTCACAATGCTGATACTCCATAATTTTCATATTTTCCCAAACCCGAAAATCAGCTGACATAAAATACTCTATCATCATATTCATTCATTCGACGATGCCATGTTTCATCACAATTCCAAAGACATACTCTGTAATACACCCTCCGGTTTTTCAATTATTATCTCATTTCACCAATATATAGGTGAAGTATTTAAATGAAACGGAACAATAAATAAAAAACGAAGGAGTATTTATTTGGTAATCCATAATTACTAAACGTTTGACTAAAATACTTTTTGCCTATAATGTAACAGGTAATTAAATTACCAAGACGAAAAGAGTATGAATCTTTTACAATTTTAAATACTCCGTAACAATTTAAGAATTCACAAAATACCTATACTAATACACGCTTCTTTTAAACAATACTCCGTAGATTAGAGTTGCGTTGATAAGAATTATATTAACACATGTTAGACCGTCAAAGAGTTAAAGTACTTCATGAATTACGAAGAAAATATACGAACTTCAGATGTGGAAACCAAGTCATTTGAATCATCAGGATCTTCAAACATGGAGAACGGATTTGATAGGTAATCTATCTGTACGCATCTATTCAGAAAAATACTTGTCAGCATCAGACAAAACGGAGAGATGAAAATTACAAAAAAAACAAATATTGCTAACATATCTTGATCACAAAATCAGAAAAAGAGGAGAGCAATAGAGCCATTGTTGATCCGTGCTTGATGACGAAAACGGAAAATTTAAACAAAATCATAACAGATTGAATTGTCATTGCTCACACAACCCGTCGCAGAACACTGAAGTTTTATATCCCGCAAGTCCCGGAGAACGATTAACTGAGGGGAAGAACATGTTGAATTTTAATTATAATAATGAGTGAAAGAATATCCAACAAAAAAGTGTAGTTATGAATGCAATTATAAAATTATTATACGAATAATTGAAAATCATAAATTATAATATGAACGCAATTATTTAGAAATCCTAAAATCAAAATTAAAATACATATTATCCTAATAAGTCATATAAATTATTAAATTCTAATACAGTTAGAATTTATAAAAAGAACTCCTAAAATCAAAATGAAATTAGGTCATTCTAAAATCGAAATCAAATTAGGTCTACCGAACGAAATTGATGTAATTGTGAGATTTACCTCAGATCCATTAGCAACACTTTGATTGAGTCCATCTTGACGGGTGATTGATCAACGTATTTTATATCGTATTTTGTAGTCCCCCGATACCTATTTTTGAGCTTTTCTTCTTCCATATTTATTTGATTAATGTCGATTTCTATTAGAAAGTCGATACTGTCGGTCCTCGTGCTATTTTGTAGGTTAAGTACAATTTTGAGCATATTTAGGAATGATAGCCCAGATAGCCGAGACGAGGACGAAAAGACGAGAAGCAAATGAAGAACTCAACCACGAGTCCAACAGCACCCACTCGATCGAGTAGTGCTAGGCACTCGATCGAGTGCCTCATATCCGAACTCAATCTGAAGCAGTCACGCATCCACTCGATCGAGTGGCATTGCGTGCACTCGATCGAGTGCGTTACACCCAGGCCGCGGATCAGTTTTTAGCTTATTAGAATTATGGGCCTGTTTTGTAAGTCCAACTGATTTCTTTTAAATCAGTTGGAGGAGGATTGTCAGACATCACTTTTCATTCTATTCCTACACTCATTACGTTACATATTTTTTAGGCTAGAAGACACGTTCTTTTCCCGTTTTCCTTCGCTAGGTTCATCGAATTCCGTTCTTCCCTTTTCAGATCTCAATTGTTTGGTATTGATAATCTTTAATTCTAATTTTAATTTCTATTTCAATTCTCTAGTTTAAATTCTTGTCTTAATTCTCTAGTTTGATTTTCGTCTTAATTCGTTCTTAATTTTCATAGTTATCTGATTTCAGTCTTGTAGTTTAATTTAATTCGCATTCATCATGTTTAATTGCAATTCATATTTTGTTAGTTTAATTACAATCATCATGAGTAGCTAATTTCTATCTAGGGTTTAAGGGGATCGATGGGTGTTAATTGGTTATAGAAAATTGACCTGTCTCTGATCATATGAACAGTCGCCTGAATGTTGTTTTAATTCTGATTGAATAATTACTGGCCAGGATTAATTAGTTAGTATCGCAATTAGGACTTTTCGCCGACCGGGTTAAGGACTAATTAGGTGATAAGTGTGGTTTGTAGTGCCTATTTTGTAGTGCTTTGGTCCCATTTTCCTTGTAGAATCGCTCCTTGGGAGCGGTTTAGGGGCTTCTTATGCTTCCTTTAGTTCGTTTCAGGTTCCCGAGACCGATTTGGAAGAGTTGGAGCGATTACGACTATATACATACACATTTTGGAGCCAACGGAGTAAAGGAACGATGATTCGATGCCTTGGAATCGACCCCGAGACCTTGGGACCCAATCCCGAGCCTCCGAGACCCGATCCCGAGTCCCGAGAATCGATGGGAAGCCCATGAGAAGCAAGGAGGGACCAAAAAGTTCATATTGGAGGCCTACAAGGCTCATCCCGAACGGGTATGGCCTCATCCTGTCCGGGATCAAGGAGGAAACGAAGATGGGCTTACTGACTGCCCATCTCGACCGGGAGCAGGTATTCCCGGCCGGGACCGACCCCATCCCGACCGGGACCACCTCGTCTCGGCCGGGACGGGCCTGCTACAGCTCCGCCTTGCTTTCTTTCTTCCCCTTTCCACTTGTAACCCTATATATACCCCCCTCTTGTATTAAGACACCATCTTATGTTATATCCTTAAACCCTAGACTACTTTAGGTTAGATTAGATTAGATTAGTGTAGATTAGTCGGTAATTAGTGGTTAATCTTAGATTAGTCCTTGTATTAAGGGAATTCTTCAAGACCCATTCAAGATTGACAACCTTGGGTGTTTGTTTTGGGTTTTTCTTCATTTATGCAAGTTTTGTTCTTTCTTCTCCTCTAGTTTGGTATAATCCTTTTCCCTTTCTCTTAATCTTGTTTATGTTGTTCAAGTTTGAATCTTTGTTATTGTTTGTTCTTGTTCTTGTTAGTTTCATAATGTATGTTTGGTTTCTTATGTTAGATCTTCTTGTTCTTGTTAGTTTTAGTTGGATTATGTTAGAGTAGTGTTCTTGCTAGGGTTAGTAGGGTGATTAGGGTGTTAATTGGGTGATTAAGGTATTGTTGGAGATGTTGGTGGACGATTTGGGTTTCCTCTTGTTTGGTGCACATCACATGTTTGTTGAAATGCTTGATTGACTAAGTAGTTGTGAATGTTTGTTTTTCTTGCCTTTCTCTTGTGGGTTATAGTTTGTTTGTGGGTTCGGTTCCCTCACTAAGTTGCGAGAGCCCGGTGAGGACGACCCCTAGGTCGGTCTACGTAGCGAGAGCCCGGATGCGACCTAGGCCACCATAGCGCGCTAGAACCCCGTTTGTCATGTGTGTCGCCGAGATGGGTTCTAGGTGGAACCTCTAGGTGGGTCTAAGTTGCGAGAGCCTGGACCAACCTAGATTACCCTACTACCTCCTTCGCTCTAGTTATCCCTTGACCATTCCGTTACCCCTTTGACCCCAACCTAATCCTAGCCCGTTCTCCTTTGTTTGCTTTCTCCTTAGCCTTAGTCTTAGTCTAGCTTTCTCCCCTTCTATCATTCTCTAGTTTAGCTTAGCTCGTTGACTTAGTCTCGTATTTGGGCCGACCTAGTCTAGGCTATACATTACCGTCCCCGTGGATTCGACCCGACTTGCCCTATCTACCGTAGGAATAGCCGGTTATATTATTGACGGTTGGGACTCCACGACAAATCCCTCCCATCAATTTGACATTTTGGGTAGGCTAGCTTAATTCTAGCGACCGCAGGTTAAGTTTAGTTCTAAAGTTTGTAGTAGTACCGACCGGACCTACATCTTAGACAGTTCGATTATTGACCTGTTAGTTGACTCCCTGACCCGATTGACATTCATTGTGAACCTGAGACCCTAGACCTTTTTATTATTGATTTACCTTATAGTAGTTAGTTGTCAGTCCACTTAAACAAACAGAAAAACAGTGACCCATAATCTTTAGTCTAGACCTTAGAACAAGTAATTGAGTCCCGTCTCCTGGTGGTTCGACCCCTACTTCACTATCTACATTAGTTAGTGGACCTTAGGGTATCTTTAATTAGGGATACGACTACCCCTATCAAATTTTGGCGCCGTTGCCGGGGAGACGGTGTTATTTATTTACTTGTTTTGTGTTTCAGTCTTTAGATTGCTTGTCTCGAGGAACTTCAGTTCCTTGAGACCGTTTCTCACTTTTTTTTGTAGTTTCCTCGTATGCCCAGGTCCTCTCGAATTTCAGGCTACGTACCACCATTCGATCCTGAACCAGAGAGAACTCTCCGCAGGTCTAGGAAATTCTACAAGGAGATTGCTGAGACAGAAAGTTCATAATCAGTGGAACATTCGGACGACGAGCACATATCCGAAGCACTGTCCTTTGAAGAGGATAATTCCACTAATGCCCCCGAGACACAGCTAGTCAAGATGCCTCCCAAACTTGCTAGCTATTCCGAGCCGGAGGAAAGTGCCCTACTGAAACCGTTGAAGAGGCCCACCGCCACTACGGGTACGTTCGAGATTCGCCCCGCCTTTATTACATTGGTGGAGCGAAATCAATTCGGTGGAGGTCCTGATGAAGACCTGGCAAAGCACATGAAGCGCTTCACCGACTATTGCTCAACTATTCCACTCCCCGCGGGAGTGACACAAGAAGAAGTGATGGATATGCTATTCATGTTCTCCCTACGCGACAATGAAAGAGACTGGATCACGGATCTAAACCGCGTTTCTGAGGGAATCACAGATTGGAACTCCCTAGCCTTATCTTTTTATAAGCACTACTACACACCGCAGAAGACTAACATGTTGAGGAGTCAGATTACTAACTTCCGACAGACATCTCATGAGAATATCTACGAGGCGTGGGTAAGGTTTAAAAAGCTATTCAAGGAGTGCCCACATCACGGATTCGAGGTATGGTTTTTGTGCAATCAATTCTATAATGGTTTATATGACGATTGCCGAGCTACGCTCGATTCTGCAGCTAATGGCAGGTTCCAAAACAACGTTGATGATGATAAAGCATGAAATTGATTGAAGATATGGCTACTCATCACTCATGTTGGGGAAATCCACGAGGTAACACCCGGGGAAATAGTGGTGACTCCGAGTCATCAAATGCCATAGTTAGCCACCTAGCCGCTTTAACTAAGCGGATTGACTCCATGGAGCTTGCTAGAACTCAAAACCAACAACAACAAGGCGGTATGTACCAAGTTAATGCAATGTCTGAGGTTGTTTGTGAGAATTGTGGGAATATGGGTCATTATACCCAAGAGTGTGTGAGTTTAGAAACGGCGAATGCATTTCAATCTATGAGACCACACCAACCATACATGAACCAACTGGGCTATGACAAGTCCTTGTTGTCTTATGGGAATCAAAACGTGCTTAACCCACCACCACCCGGCGGTAACAAAACCGTCCCATATGTAGCACCCCATAACCGACCTTCCCAAAACCATAACAATAATCGACAACAATTTCAGGGAGGGCAACAAAATTGGGGTAACCAACAAAATTGGGGGAACCAACAATGGGGCAATAACCAACCTTGGGGTAACCAACAAGGGTGGGGGAACCAACAACAATTTCAGCCGATCCCACAAAACCAAAACCAAGCTCAAGCTCAAGCTCCAACCAACACCGAGTATGCGGAGATCAAGGCTCTATTGATGCAAGGTATCCAAAGTCATAATAAGCTAGAAACCCAAGTCAACCAGATACTTGCCCATAACAAGATCCTAGACACCCAAGTAGCACAACTTGCTACCCAAAAGCAAGTTAGGCCACCGGGTACTCTACCTCCTCAAGGCGAACAATCACACGAGCAAGCCAATGCGATCACATTGAGAAGCGGAACCCATTATGACGGTCCAAAGATGCCCGAGGAGTATGTTGTGGTTGATGAGACCGAGTTGGAGAAGCAAGAGCTAACCGAAGAAGCATCGAGCAGGCCACGGATGGAGGCCACTCGATCGAGTAACACCACCCCACTCGATCGAGTAGACCCCCAAAAACCTGGCAGAGAGCAATCACGTAGTCAACTCGACCGAGTTACATCTGACTCGATCGAGTTGGAGGTCACTCGCCCGAGTAGTATCAGCCCACTCGGTCGAGTAGACCCTTCAAAAGTGGTCAGTAGCCCCCAGTGATACCACTCGACCGAGTGCCTACAGGTGACTCGATCGAGTATGATGATACTCGACCGAGTCTTCCTAGACTCGATTGAGTGGAGACCGTAACGCCTAACTCATCTTCTTTTCATCCCCAGGTTCCAATTAAGGATGCTAATTCTTCTCAAGCGTCCCCGTCTCAAGCCAAGGAGCCTGCGATTCCGAACATACTTCCATTTCCCCACCGACAGCGTAAGACAAAGCTCGATCAACAGTTCGGTAAGTTTATGGAAGTCGTTAAGAATCTGCAGGTAAGTGTTCCTTTTACTGATTTGATCACTCAAGTTCCTGCTTACGCGAAATTTATGAAGGAAATACTAACTCGTAAGCGATCTTTTAGTGAGACTGAGACAGTTGCTTTCACAGAGGAATGCAGCGCGCTACTACAGAGTCGTACTCCGCCCAAGCTCAAGGACCCAGGGAGTTTTTCTATCCCTTGTACTATAGGGACATTATCTATCGATAAAGCCCTGTGTGACTTAGGAGCTAGCGTCAGTGTCATGCCATATTCCATTTGTCAGAAATTGAATATAGGTGTCTTAAAATGTACCAATATGACTCTGCAAATGGCTGATAGATCAGTCAAGTATCCTCTAGGTGTCTTAGAGAATGTTCCGGTCCAAGTAGGGGAATTCTTCATTCCCGTTGACTTTGTAGTCTTAGACATGGCTGAGGACGCCATAATCCCTATTATCCTCGGTCGCCCTTTCCTACACATGGCAGGGGCAATCATCGATGTCAAAAATGGGAAGCTCACACTCTCCATAGGAGATGACACCGTGACTTTTAGTCTCGATCACGCTCTTAAGAAGCCCATGATAGAAGAGTCCTGCTATAGCATAGATGTCATTGATTTAGAAATAGAAAATTATATTGACGACTATCTTGGCAGGGACCCTTTGGAGAAATTGCTAACATCCGGCGATGCTGATGCTTAGAAGAGATCATGGAGCGCGGAAGTGAATGAGCTGGAACGCATGCTAAACGGAAAGGAGAGCACTATAGAGAAGGTATACAGTCTCGGCACCCCTAAAAAGGAGGTCGAGGTAAGTAAACCTGAACTAAAACCCCTCCCCTCTAATCTGAAATATGCATTCCTAGATGATAAGGGTCTAAACCCCGTAATTGTCAACGATGCACTCATAGATAGCCAACTTTCGGAGTTGTTAGTCATCTTACGACGACATAAGAAGGCTATTGAGTACAGTATTGATGACCTACGCGGTATTAGTCCCGAGTTTTGCATGCATCGCATTCACTTAGAGGGAGACCACAGACCATCCATTCAGGGACAACGTAGGTTGAACCCGAACATGCAGGATGTGGTTAGGAAGGAGGTTATGAAACTCCTAGATGCTGGCATTGTCTATCCCATTTCCGACTCTAAATGGGTTAGTCCAGTCCAAGTGGTCCCTAAGAAGGGAGGGACCACGGTTATCACGAACGAGAGGAATGAACTTATTTCTACTCGATTAGTGACTGGATGGAGAATGTGTATTGACTACCGTAAGCTGAACGTAGCTACTAGGAAAGACCATTTCCCACTCCTCTTCATTGACCAGATGCTAGAGCGTCTTGCTTGCCATGAGTACTATTGCTACTTAGATGGCTACTCGGGATTTTTCCAAATCCTAATTCACCCAGACGACCAGAAGAAAACAACTTTCACCTGTCCCTACGACACCTTCGCATACCGAAGGATGCCTTTTGGCCTTTGTAATGCCCCGGCCACTTTTCAACGTTGTATGATGTCCATATTTTCGGACCTTATCGAGTCTGTCATGGAAGTCTTCATGGATGACTTTAGTGTATATGGCACTGATTATGATACATGTCTACTTAATCTTTCACGGGTCTTACAACGTTGTGAGGAGACCAATTTGGTCTTAAACTGGGAGAAATGTCACTTCATGGTGACCGAGGGAGTCGTTTTGGGTCATTTAGTGTCCGAACGTGGCATCCAAGTGGATAAAGCGAAAGTCGAGGTGGTTGAGCAATTACCATACCCCGTTAATGTTAAGGGTGTGCGGAGTTTTCTTGGTCACGCGGGTTTTTACCGCCGTTTCATCCAAGATTTCTCCAAGATTGCCAAACCTCTGACTCAGCTGCTCCTCAAAGATGCCCCGTTCGTCTTTACTGACGAGTGTGCTCGAGCTTTTGACAGGATTAAGCAGGCTCTTGTTTCGCACCTATTATCCGAGCTCCCAATTGGGATTTGCCTTTCGAGGTTATGTGCGATGCTAGCGACTATGCTGTAGGAGCCGTGCTCGGGCAAAGGAAAGACAAGGCTTTACATGCGATCTACTATGCTAGTCGGACGTTAGATATGGCGCATATCAATTATGCTACCACGGAGAAGGAGTTATTGGCCATCATCTATGCTCTAGACAAGTTTCGAGCTTATCTCATTGGCTCGAAGGTGATAGTGTATACAGATCATGCAGCCTTGAAGTACCTTCTAGCGAAGAAGAAGGCCAAACCGAGACTTATTAGATGGATCCTATTACTGCAGGAGTTTGACTTGGAGATTCGTGATAAGTCCGGGGCCGAAAATGTCGTAGCCGATCACCTATCCCGGCTAAGATATGATGGTGGGGATCTCGCCCCAATTGATGATTCGTTCCAGATGACCTTGCTATTACCACGGATACTCCATGGTTTGCTGATTATGCCAACTTCCTAGTTGGAGGAACTCTACCTCCCGACCTTCAGTATCAGTAGAAGAAGCGGTTCTTACATAATGTGAAGCGCTATTTCTGGGACGACCCATATCTTTTCCGAGAAGGTGCAGATGGCTTATTTAGGAGATGTATTCCCGAGAATGAGGTACATTCTATCCTCACTAGATGTCATTCCTCTCCTTATGGAGGACATCACGGTCCTTCGAAGACCTTCGCGAAGGTAATGCAATCGGGCTTTTATTGGCCCACCATTCTCAAGGATGCCACCACTTTTATCCGTTCCTGCGACGCTTGCCAACGAACGGGAAATATTTCTCGATGACATGAAATGCCTCAAACCGGGATTCTTGAAGTAGAACTATTTGATGTTTGGGGTATAGATTATCAAGGACCGTTCCCTTCTTCTTATGGGAATCGGTATATTTTGGTCGCCGTAGATTATGTTTCGAAGTGGGTGGAAGCCATCGCTTCACCCACTAATGATGCTAACGTGGTGATCCGGCTCTTTAAGAAGACAATATTCCCGCGTTTTGGGGTCCCACGGGCTGTTATTAGTGATGGTGGTTCACATTTTCATGAACGCCAACTCACTAAGCTATTGAAGAAATACGGTGTTCACTATCGTACCGGGCTAGCCTATCTTCCACAAACTAGTGGACAAGTCGAGATCTCGAACCGTGAGATCAAGTCTATTCTCGAGAAGGTTGTCCATACTTCGAGAAAAGATTGGAGTTCGAAGCTCGATGATTCTCTTTGGGCTTACCGGACCGCATTCAAGACTCCTATCGGGACATCCCCGTATAGGGTTGTTTATGGCAAGGCTTGCCATCTACCCGTAGAGCTCGAGTTTAAGGCTATGTGAGCCTTAAAGGAGCTCAATCTCGATCCAAAGCTAGCCGGAGAGAAGCGCCTCATGCAATGTAGATGAATTCCGTCTCCATGCTTATGATAACGCGAGAATTTATAAGGAGCGGACCAAAAGATGGCATGATAAGCGCATTATCCCCCGATAGTTCCATGTCGGCGATAAGGTACTTTTATTTAATTCCCGACTTAGACTCTTTCCCGGGAAACTTAAATCCCGATGGTATGGACCGTTCACGGTGACTGAAGTAAATAAATTCGGGTCGGTTACACTCACTACCGACAAAGGAGAAATATTCAAGGTGAACGGTCAACGCCTCAAGCTCTATCACGAAGGTGCGTACGTCGGTGTTGTAGAGGCCATGGACCTCAACGACACTCTCGATTCCACCTAATCCAATTGAGGTAAAGCGGTCAAGCGGGACGGTAAAAACCAGCGCTAACCGGGAGGCAACCCGGCACCACTTGTATATATTTGTAATTTCCCTTTCCGCAATTTTTATTTTTTTTTATTTTTATTTTTTTTAGCTTGGTAGCTCTAATTGGGAGTTAGTATTATTTATCGAGTGAGGACAAGGGAATTTTACGGTTTAATTGATTTAATTTCAGGATTTTGAAGCAATTAAAAGGATAAAAGGCGAGAAGTAGCAGGTGCAGTGTTCACTCGACCGAGAGGCCCATGCACTCGGTCGAGTGCCCTGACGGAGCAGCCACTGTCCAATTTTCAGGGGGTAACTCAATCGAGTGCCCTGTCGCACTCGGTCGAGTGCCCCTGAACCGAGTTCAATATCAGTTTTTCGCCCTCTTTTAATTGTTCCTTATTCTTATTTTCAAATCAGTTTGTGAATTAAAACCCCCTCTTCCCTCACAAATCTTAAGAACCCTAACCCCCAATTCACTCAAATCACTCCCAATTCATCAAATCTTCACCAAAACTCACGATTTTTGCTTCTAATTTGCAATTAGTTGTATCTACTTGTGTTCCTTGGTGTTATTTTGTGAATTTTTCGTCCCCTCTTCCCCCAGTTTCGAAATTTTCGAGCTACTTAAGGTATATTCTGGGTTTTTGATTTCCTCACTTCTTTTCTTGATTTTATGGTATAATTTCATCCTTAGTTATATACTAAATCCCATTGCATGCTTGATTTTGTGTTGATTTCACCACTTTGTGCTCAAAAATCGATTTTTGTGTATAGGGTCTGATTTTGGCCGAAATTTGGTATTTTTTGTGGGATTTTTATGTAATTCTGTTTTGTTATTATGCTATAGTCATGGCAGGAAGAAGGAATCCACCCCGAAACAACAACAGGAACAGGAATGCTAGATAGCAGGCTATTCAGCCTGTACTAGGCTATGAAGAAATTGTTTGCAGGGACGAGGCCCAGAGAGATCGTTTAGTTACCTTGATACCTAGGACGATGGAGGCTACCCGGTGCTGCTCGTCACAATTCGTAATCGAGCTCGGTTTGAACGAGCAATTATTGCACCTCTTGTCCAAGACCGGATTCGGTGGCTTATGGACACTACGTGAGTTATCTTACCGAGTACTCACTTTAGAATTCTTAAGTTCATTTAATTTTGATAGACAAGATAGCATGATATCTTTTCGGTTGAACAATGAGGAGCAATCCATCTACCTTAGTACCTTGTCCGAGTGTCTAAGGCTTACCTCTGACCAGGCTGAAGACATCCTAGACATACCCGAGAGTTCGAAAGCACCTCCCTACTTTAAGTTATTTTTCGGGTCGTAGTGCAAGTGTCACCGCTATGGCACTCAACGCCATCCCACACCCTACTATCCGCCTCTTCTTGCGGATTTTTAGTCATGTGGTTTTTCCACGCTCCAACATGAGTAAACTTCACTCATTGGAGGTGTTGATTTTAGGACACTACCTAAACCCCTTTAGGCGATCCCTGAAGGCGTTTAGTGCACCGGGTATGATCTGTGTCGGAATCGAGCGCCAGATCAGTGGATCTGGACCGCTCGGTTGTGGAGCCATTGTCACCGCGCTAGCAAAGCGCTATGTTATGGGTTTTGGGGATACAGTCACTTTTGAGAGTCTCACCGACCGCGTCCCTTTGCTAGACCGTAGCTACCTCTTCTCCACTTTGAAGTGGATTCGGGGCAATCCCCCGAATTTTTTGTGGCGCATCCGGGACAAGGTTTGGATGAAACTCCCGGTTGTCGAAGGTACAATCCTACCCCCACTACTTGCATTACAACCCACTCCCGAGGGTGAGAACACACCCAACCCACTGCGCTACCTCATTCCCGAGGAGCTCTTCATTTCCGGCGAGGGCGTTCAACCCCCTCGACGTAGGGTTCGTGTAGAGACCGAACCCGATGAGACCGAGCCCCCCAGGGCCACGCACACGCACACCCCAACCTTCCCGTTCCAGACTCCGGGTGCCGAGTTTCCGCACCCGTACCCGTTTATGTATGATCCAGTTTATGAGCACCAGAGACGTGTACCCGAGGGGATTAATCAGAGCATCGTCAACCGCGAGATCCACGAGTACATGCTTACTCAAGGCAACTCGGCACCTCAGCACCCGTCCTACTGGAGAGGTCCGGGTGACACTAGTGGTATATTCCACGACTACGGGGTTGATCCATCTGCTTGGGGTCCGGACTACAGGCACACCTACGGCGGCCTAGGAGCACAGTGGTTGAGAGATTTGAGACGACCAGGTCAGCAGGGTGGTACTAGCAGCTCAGGGCAAGGCGATACTAGAGCCGGTCCATCTGGGACCGGTGGAGACAATGAGATGGCTGATTAGCCGGTTTGGGGGAGCTACCATTGTATATACGGTACTTTCTTTCCTTTTTATTTATGTTTTTACTGCTTTCTTAGATTTTTTTCTTCCCCTTAGGTCGAGTTGTCCTTAGGATTGGTTGTGGAATTTTACTGTCTTATATGCTGTAGAGTCACATTGAGGACACTGTGACATTTAGGTTTGGGGGAGAGTTTGTGTGTTTTTGTGTGCTTTTATTTTCTGTTGTGTGCTTTCAAAAATTTTAAAAATCCAAAAAATTTGAAAAATCAGAAAAATCCAAAAAGATTTTATTTTTGTGTGCTTTGTGTCAGTCTTGTGTCTGTTGTGAAACATGCAAAACGGCGATGATGACATTGCGTCATGACCTCTTCTAATTGACAGCTAAACTCGTACTTGAATGCATGTAATACTTGAGATGAGATGATTTTGATATGATTGCCTATTGAACCGTTAATTGCCAAATGAGTAAATTTGATCATTTTGTCGGCAAACCACAAAAATTCTGAGGATTTAGAGCTTGCTAGGCCAGTAACATCTATAACTGGTCTCATTTATGTTTAGGAATTGAGTGGTTTCTCCTTATGGGATGTGTAACATAAATTTGCATAAATATGACGTATGTCTCTTGATATTGAATACGTGTTTGGTTTGAGGAGGAGGTACATGAGGAAAGGCATTTCTGTTTTTGACGAGCTCCACATAGCCAAAATGACCCATTTTTACTACCATGTAGATTTAGGTTATTTTTCCTCTGTTTAGCCCGTTTCAGCCGTTGTAAGCCAGTTTTCATGATAATTATATCAATTAGCTACAACCCAGAACAGCCTACCTTACCAGAACAGTCGCAGTGAACTTAATTGGGAATTATTCCACTAATCGGTCATAATTTGGATTTTTACATCTTTTGGATCTTAGTGGGTAATACTGTTATGTGACTTTGTATTCGCCTTCCCCTTGTCTGAATTGGAAAAAAATATGGAAGCATGAAAAAGAAAGAAAAGAAAGAAAATGGAATTGAAAAAAGGAGAAAAAGAAAAGAAAAAGAAAAGAAAAATATATATGCTTCTTGTAATTTTCGGGGAACGGTCGATAAGTTATAACTAGAATTTATAATTTAGAGGATGGAAAAATTCCCTCTTATGCTCTTTTGAGTTGTTATTTCTAGTTAGTGGCCGGAATTTATAGATGAGGTTTTTCGATGGATAGTTTTTATTGTGTAGCTGCGACTACTGGTCTTAGTCCCACATTTCCATACGTGCTTTAGGCACAATCCATTTTATTCCCTCACATATAAGCCACCCTTTGTAAGTCCTTGACATGTGCTATGGTCCTGATTGGTGGAACACGTGTTTAATTGGGAAGATTGATTTCATATTCGATTGCATGCATATTTCATAAGTCGAGTGAGTGTCTTTGCTCCTTCTCATCTTCACATTTATACTTACCCGTACTTATGAGTGTCGAGCGACAACCGTAAGGAAGTCCGACATTATTGGTCTTGCAAGATTGAAAATTTGGCAGGCAATTGTTTGATTATGGCATGATTATTGATCTCGTTGCATTCTTGAGCATTACATGTTTTCTCGTCGGTTTTAGGAGAATGATTGTAATTCAGCTCTGAGTCGTGTTTCACATCACTTGTCCTCGTTTGTATATATTAGTTGTTTGCTTGAGGACAAGCAAGGATTTGGTTTGGGGGAGTTTGATCAACGTATTTTATATCGTATTTTGTAGTCCCCCGGTACCTATTTTTGAGCTTTTCTTCTTCCATATTTATTTGATTAATGTCGATTTCTATTAGAAAGTCGATACTGTTGGTCCTCGTGCTATTTTGTAGGTTAAGTGCAATTTTGAGCATATTTAGGAATGATAGCCCAGATAGCCGAGACGAGGACGAAAAGACGAGAAGCAAATGAAGAACTCAACCACGAGTCCAACAGCACCCACTCGATCGAGTAGTGCTAGGCACTCGATCGAGTGCCTTATATCCGAACTCAATCTGAAGCAGTCACGCATCCACTCGATCGAGTGGCATTGCGTGCACTCGATCGAGTGCGTTATACCCAGGCCGCGGATCAGTTTTTAGCTTATTAGAATTATGGGCCTGTTTTGTAGGTCCAACTGATTTCTTTTAAATCAGTTGGAGGAGGATTGTCAGACATCACTTTTCATTCTATTCCTACACACATTACGTTACATATTTTTTAGGCTAGAAGACACGTTCTTTTCCCGTTTTCCTTCGCTAGGTTCATCGAATTCCGTTCTTCCCTTTTCAGATCTCAATTGTTTGGTATTGATAATCTTTAATTCTAATTTTAATTTCTATTTCAATTCTCTAGTTTAATTCTTGTCTTAATTCTCTAGTTTAATTTTCGTCTTAATTCGTTCTTAATTTTCATAGTTATCTGATTTCAGTCTTGTAGTTTAATTTAATTCGCATTCATCATGTTTAATTGCAATTCATATTTTGTTAGTTTAATTACAATCATCATGAGTAGCTAATTTCTATCTAGGGTTTAAGGGGATCGATGGGTGTTAATTGGGTTATAGAAAATTGACTGTCTCTGATCATATGAACTGTCGCCTGAATGTTATTTTAATTTTGATTGATTAATTACTGGCCAGGATTAATTAGTTAGTATCGCAATTAGGACTTTTCGCCGACCGGGTTAAGGACTAATTAGGTCACGACATTTTGGGTAGGCTAGCTTAATTCTAGCGACCACAGGTTAAGTTTAGTTCTAAAGTTTGTAGTAGTACCGACCGGACCTACACCTTAGACAGTTCGATTATTGACCTGTTAGTTGACTCCCTGACCCGATTGACATTCATTGTGAACCTGAGACCCTAGACCTTTTTATTATTGATTTACCTTATAGTAGTTAGTTATCAGTCCACTTAAACAAACAGAAAAACAGTGACCCGTAATCTTTAGTCTAGACCTTAGAACAAGTAATTGAGTCCCGTCTCCTGGTGGTTCGACCCCTACTTCACTATCTACATTAGTTAATGGGCCTTAGGGTATCTTTGATTAGGGATACGACTATCCCTATCAGTGATATGATTTGAGAATGATGAATTGCATATCCACAATCGGATTCCATTTTATAGGAAAATGGTGCGGAGAAAGGGTGAGCAATTGATGAGGATTGATAATTTTGAAGGTGAATTGACGGGAATGGAAGGGTTCCTTCGTTATTCATGATGTACATTGCCGAGGTGGGTTATGGGAGGAGTAAGTAGGTGTAATCAATTATCAATCCTGGAAAATTAGGGATGTTTGGTGGCGATGGGGGAGTAGTTAGCAGAATTAGGAAAAACTGGGAGGGACTATTTAGCAATTAGTTGAAGTTAGGAGGGTTGTTTTGTGAATCTGCTTAGATTGGTTGGAAGGGGGAATTGAGAGCATACACGGTGCCACGTCACTCTCTGTGGTTTCATCTTTTATTAATAAAAGATATATATATATATATATATATATATAGAGAGAGAGAGAGAGAGAGAGAGGATCAAGTGAGTCCACTTATCATAATTGAGTCTGTGAGTCCTCATCTCAACCCTTAAATTAGTTATAGATTAATGGTTAAGATTGTTTCATCAATTAAGGAAATAACTAACTAAATCTTGGTAAATATTTTATTTTTTTCTCTCTCCTCCTTAATTATCTTAATGCAAATCTTCTCTCTCCCATCAAATTTTTACCTGCATCTTTCTATCACACAACAAGTGTGTCGTTTCATCTTCATTTGCACCAAAAAAAAATCATCATTTCGCTACTGCCATGTTACTCTAACTAATACAATGTGTTATTCTAACTCATATAATGTGTTACTCTAATTCATGAATTGTGTTACTTTAACTCATAAAATCTGCTACGTTACATAATAGTGTCTTACAAAAACAGTACGTTGCAAAATGTATGTTTCTATTAAGGATACTCCAAAACAAAAATTATAAAACTCCATTATAGTATAATTCCAATTTTTCACACCTGTTACTCTAAGAACTTGATATTGGTAATCAAATTATACTAATAAATTGTGTTACTGTAACTCATTATGTATGTTACTCTAACGCATAATGTGTGTTATTCTAACGCATAATGTGTGTTATTCTAACTCATTTTACATCAATAAATTGGTACAAAAGTTTCAACTGAATCAACTTCATTACAATTCCGATGTTTCACACCTGATACTTATAATATGTGTTACTGTAACTCATTAAGTATGTTACTCTAACGAATAATGTATGTTACTCTAACAATATACTATCCTACTTAGAATTATGCTTCTTCATCCTCCTCGTCCTCTTCTTCTTCTTCATCATCATCATCGTCAGAAGCTCTGATTTAATCTAGCCACCGCACCATCTTTTCGTTGGTTGTGTACCTCCTCACATCGAATCCACAAGCCAATGCGTAGATTTTATAGAAGTTTGCTGACTCATGTATGGAGAAAACTCTCACCCACATCCCTACACAATTCATGTGCTTTTGCGTCTACTGAAAAAAAATAACAGTGCCAATAAACGTGGCGAAAAAGAAACAATCAGAACTTGAAATATGGATTAAAGTAACAGATGACAAGAATTAAAGTAACAGATGAAGTGCATTGAAGTAACACTGGATTCAATTAACAGAGGATGCTTATACACCAGGTATAAATTAAAGTAACAGAGGTCAGACATTAAAGTAACAGATAGTGTGAATTAAAATAACAGATAATGTTCATTAAAATAACATCAGGTATAGGCTAGTGCAAAAAATTCATATAATGATCAGAAATGAGAGTATGACGCAATATCTTTCTTTGAATGAGGGCGATATTCTTTAATATTGTTTCCTATTTTGAAGTCAATCACGTCCCATAATTATAAGAAGCAGTATCTTTCTTTTTTATTTTTTATTTTTTATATGACGGTATTCTAAATTCTTTTTGTCACTCCAATGCATTACAGTAACAGATGAAAAGAACTAAAGTAACAGATGAAGTGCGTTAAAGTAACACGAGATTCAGTTAACATTATGTGTATTAAAATAACAGGTTAGTCATTAAAATAACAGATTGTGTATATTAAAGTAACACAGTATGTGCATTACAATAACTCCATATATTTGTTCGTGCGTAAAATTCATATAATGATTAGACCTTTTTGTGTTACATTTTTGTGTTACTCTAATTAAAATTAGGTGTTACTGTAACTCAGAACGTAAACTTCAACACCGTGTTTGCTTCAATAGAAAACAAAACAATAGTATCAGTGAAGTTTAAGAATAAACAAAATAATAACATGAAAGCAAATTGACGCAAATTAGTCGAGATGATAAATAAAAATTGACGCAAAACATGAAAGCAATAACGAAACTCACCATTGTTATAGTCGATGAATTGATTATCAACAGTTGATGAAGATATCACGATCATTGAATCCATAGTAACGGTATTTCGAGCACAAATTTGAATGAATGAACGTGATATTGGAAGCAGTTTTTTTTTAGGTTTTTTATGAAAGTGAACGTGAATGAATGAGTGAATGAATGTGATGTTATTGTTTCCTAAAATTATGGGAGTTATTTTAGGAAGCAGTATCTTCCTTTTTCTTTTTCTTTAATGCAAATATTAGGATGCATCTTGTCCATCGATTCTCACCCCATTCAATGGATGAGATGATGACTTAGGGACTCATATATAGAGAAGGACTCATAAGAGCCTTACTCTATATAGGGATGGGATCCCATCCGAACCTTACTTCGGTACGAACCGTCCGAACTAACCTTTAAACACTCTGGTTACACTTTTAAGGATCTCAATTACACTTTTAAGGTTAAAACAAACATAAGAGTATTTGGTGTCCCATTATTCCCTTAATTTTTGAATAATTTTGAAGTAGTTAGAAATTACATTCTTTAATGATCCCATTACCCTCTCATTTTTTGTTTTTTCTCAAAAGTGTAACTGAGGTCCTTAAAAGTGTAACTGGGGTTACTAAAAGTGTAACTAGTTAAACTTTAAAAGTATAAGTGGGGTCCTTAAAAGTGTAACTAGTTGGTTCGGACGGTTCGCACCGAAGTTGTGGTTCGGACGGGATCCTAATTCTATATATATATATATATATATATATATATATATATATATATATATATATATATATATATATATATATATATATAGGAATTGCATCTCGTGAGTCCCCCTATCTTAGGTGAGTCTGTCCCGCAATTCTCAACCAATGGATCTGACTCAAATTAAGGGCGGAGATTACTCCTAACTCACTTTATTTAAACCTCCATCCCTATCGGTAGCCATCACCCTACTTAAAGACCACTTCCTCTCTCCAAATAATAAACACGTCCGTATTAACTTTCTAATTATATATTGCTTTAATTTAACCGAATTTTCACTGAAATCTCATTGTTCATGTCATCCATTAATTAATACTTCAAAATTGCAGCATATATGAAGTAATTTTCAAGTGAGATCAATGGTGAATTCATTAAGTGGGTCACTTACATCAATGAGTTTATCGTTACCTCGTTGATTGTTACTGTAAGAAGTTCGTATGTTACCCTAACACTGTTACAGTAATATTTTTACCGTAACACTATTACATTAAAATTGTTACTGTAACACAGTTACAAGTTATAGTAATAGTGTTACTGTAACACTTCAACACTGTTACAATTTACAGTAAGTTATAATAATATTGTTACTGTAACACTTCAACACTGTTACAGTTTACCGTAATTTACAGTAAGTTATAATAATATTGTTACTGTAACACTTCAACACTGTTACAGTTTACCGTAATTTACAGTAAGTTATAATAATATTGTTACTGTAACTAGGGATGGCAATGGGTCCGGGACCCTACCCGGACCCGCCGGGTCTTACCCTAACGGGTCGGGTACGGGTCCTCTTTTTTTTAGACCCTGCGGGTACGGGTCGGGTATGGGTCCTTCAATAATTTTCCGGGTCCGGGTCTTATAGGTTGGACCCGGACCCGACCCTTGGACCCGTTGAAATTATTTTTTTTTTAAAAAAAGAAAAAAAAGAACTTAGTGGATGCGGTAATTCAATGTGTAATATAGTAAATGAAACTAATACAAACCACAATGGGAGAGGGAGACTTTACATTAACAATAGAAAATTAGAAATTAACAGCTAGTTATTCTAATACGTGTACTGAAACTCATTAAATACCAAATTTCACCTCCTTTATCAGTACGTCAGGCCTTTTTAGCGTCCGGTTTAAAGTCATACAACTTCCGTTTTATTCATTTATTTACCTTTATATTTATTGTGAATAATATTTTAATCAAAGGCGAACAAATAAAAGAGACGGAAGAGTATATATTAAAAAAATGTACAATCGGGTCCGGACCCGGATCCTACCCGGACCCGATGGGTCCGGGTAAGGGTCTTAAAATTCTTGACCCTTACGGGTCCGGGTCAGGTCCGGGTCCAACTTGTGAAACACGGGTCCGGGTCTGGGTCTTGCCGGACCCGACCATACCCTACCCGTTGCCATCCCTAACTGTAACACTTCAACACTGTTACAGTTTACCGTAATAGAGTTACTGTAACATTGTTACTTTAGAAAAACCATTCGAAACATTATCTAGTTCATTGTACTAGTAAAATCAACGGCAAAGTACATACTTCACCATGACGACAATTGTCAATTAACAATTTTGTTTAAGTGAAGTGGTAAACTATGAAAGAACAATTGCAAGATTTCGACAAACAACAATGGACGGACATAAAAACAGAAAGAACAACAAAATAAATAGCTACGAAGACTAATTAATCGAAAATCAACAACTTCAAAATAACAATTTAAAATTATGTGGCAACATCAATCACACCAAAAACTTGTAAAAAAATATGGTGCAAATTAAATTTCATCGATTTATTAGTTTTCATGGAAGAAGAGGGGTAGCTCATATCGGCTTCCATGTGTGGAGAGTTTAGATCAAACCCCATGCTTGCTCGAAAATCGTAGTCCATACCCGGTTGAGGACTTCTCAATCTAGCAACCGTCCGTTAAAGCGGCTCTAAGTTGCAAGAAGAAGATAGTCACCACCTCTAAGCACAAATTGTAGACTAAGAACAAACGTGAGAAGCCTAGTGCTTTTTAGGCACTAGACAAGAGAGAAATAAACCTCACACACACAAGAAGCAAAAAGGGACAAAAAGAAAAAAGAAAAACACAAACACAAAGACAAAGTCAAGTAACTAGGAAAACAAAGTCTAAACTAGCACCGTCCCCGGCAACGGCGCCAAATTGATGGCGGGGATTTGTCATGAATCCCAACCGATCAATAATATATAACCGGCTATTCCTACGGTGGATAGGGCAAGTCGGGTCGAATCCACGGGGACGGTAATGAGGCGTCTAGACTAAGGTCACCTAAAAACGAGACTAAGTCAACGAGCTAAGCTAAACTAGAATGATTAAAAGGGGAGAAAACTAGACTATGACTAAGGTGACGATGAAAACAAATAAGGAAAACGGGCTAGGATTAGGTCGGGGTCAAAGGGGTAACGGAATGGTCAAGGGAGAACTAGAGTGAAGGAGGTAGTAGGGTAATCTAGGTGAGGTCCGGGCTCTCGCTACGTAGACCGACCTAGAGGTTCCACCTAAAACCCATCTCGGCGACACACATGACAAACGGGGTTACTAGCGCGCTATAGTGGCCTAGGTCGCATCCGGGCTCTCGCTACGTAGACCGACCTAGGGGTCGTCCTCACCGGGCTCTCGCTACGTAGTGAGGGAACCAAAACCCACAAACAAACTATCACCCACAAGAGAAAGGCAAGAAAAACAAGCATATGCACATACTAGTCATTCAAGCATTTCAACAAACATGTGATATGCATCAAACCAAGAGGAAACCCAAATCTTTCACCAACATCTCCAACAATCCCTTAATCATCCAATTAACACCCTAATCACCTTACTAACCCTAGTAAAACTCTACTCAAACATATCTAAAAGAAAAACCAACAATAACAAGATGAATCAACTCAAACATCAAAACATATATAAACAATCTAGTGAAAACAATGAACTATGAACATAACAATCAACAAAGATGTAAACTTGGATGAAATAAACAAAGATTAAGAGTAAAAGGATGAGAAGATTATACCAAACTAGTGAAGAATGAAAAGAAGAACACTTGCATAGAAGAAAACCCAAATAATTCCACCAAGGTTGTCAATCTTGGATGGATTCTTCAAGAGATCCAATAATACAAGAGTAAACTAAGATTAAAGACTAATTAAGGACTAATCTACACTAATCTAATCTAATCTAACCTAAAGTAGTCTAGGGTTTAATGTCTAATGAAGTGCATAAGCTTTACATAACAAGGGAAGGGTATATATAGGGTTTAAGAATGGAAGGAGGTGAAAGGAAGTAGGCGCGAGTGAGCTGCAGCCCATCCCGGCCGGGAAGGGGTGGTCCCGGTCGGGACGGGGTCGGTCCCGGTAGGGATGGGCCCTGGACAGGAGCCTCCTCTTTTGTGCACCTCAACCGGGACCGGTTGAGGTCATACCCGTCGGGGATGAGCCTTGTAGGCCTCCAATATGAACTTTTTGGTCTCCCCTTGTTTCTCATGGGCTTCCCATCGATTCTTGGGACTCGGGATCGGGTCTTGGAGACTCGGGATTGGGTCCCAAGGTCTCGGGGTCGATTCCAAGGAATCGAGTCATCGTTCCTTTACTCCGTTGGCTCCAAAATGTGTATGTATGGAGTCGGAATCGCTCCGACTCTTCCAAATCGGTCTCGAAAACCTTAAACGAACTAAAGGAAGCATAAGAAGCCCATGAATCGCTCCCAAGGAGCGATTCCACAAGGAAAATGGGACCAAAATACTACAAAATAGGCACTACAAACTACACTTATCAACTCCCCCACACTTAACCCTTACTCGCCCTCGAGTAAGCACATACTAACTACTAAACTATCCGAGTGGGTATTAGCGCACCCTAAGCCCTTTCAACTCACGCGAGTACACTTAGAGGAAAAGTGCACTCCGCAAGGCAAGTAAGGTCTTGCGACAAAATCGTGGATGCAACCGGACACAAAACACAAAGACAAACAAGCACAGAAACAAACAAATAATCGGTTGAACCCAAAAAGAAAACAAATACCGCTTCCCTCAACAAAGCGGTGAAAAGACACCGGTTTAGGACTCAAGGCAAGTGACAACGTTCCCAAGCTAGCAATACAAACCAAGGTGAACTAAACCTTAATAGTATGATGATAAAGCAACAAAAACGTTGGTAACTTACCTCGATTCCTCCTAACTTTCTAAAAACGTACTACGGGACGATCGGCGGAGTGGAAAAAGGATGAACCACGGTGTTAGTCGATACTGTAGGTAAGTGAGACCCCGCCCCCTTTAGCGTGAGCCAAGAGGGTCGTCCCATGTCTAAAAACCGCCTAACTAGTCCAAGTAAAAAGGTGGAAATATTGCAAAATGAGGGAAGACCGACTCTTGCCGCTATCATCCTTCCTAGGGACTCGGTCCTTTGGTAGGCTCTTCACGGCAAAAGTCGGAAAAAGGCTTATTTTGAGATGTAGGGGCTCTTTTTGTGATACGGGTTTTCTTTTGGCATTTTCCTTTCTTTTGCATATTTTTTGCCTTTTGTGTTGCCATGCCATTTCTTTTTCTTCTTTTCTATTTTCTTTTTGGCTTTTGTGCCTTTTCTTTTTCTTCATTCTTTTCTTTCTTTCATTTTCATTCTTTTTTTTTTCTTTGCCCTTTTGGCTTGATTTGGCTTTTTGGCACTTCTTTTGGCGATGAGAAAGAGAGAAATCACAAATTGCAATTTATTTTGTGGATATGTGTAGGAGGTAGGTAAATGGGTAAGTCGGGGTTGCGCATTCCCTTTCAAACCCACAAAAAGTGGAGAACTTGGACTAATCGAACGATTCCGAACACGATCACCTAAGAGACGGGACTCGGTAACCAAGGCCTTTTCACACCGTGGGTGGTCATAATGGTCAAAAGTGCAAATCCCGCAGTAAATCCCTAGTAAGCTAGGTGGACTCAAGGTAAAGGACCAACGAATTCATTGATTTAGGGTCATTCTACTAGGCTAAAGTCCAAGACTCGATTTACACTACTAGGAAGGGAAAGTAAGCACTCGCACACTAGCCTCTAAACCGGGTTTTCGAAAACCGTTTACACACACGACACACTTACACACATAAAACAAAGACACGATGAAAATGAAAGAGAAAGAGACAAGAGACAACAAAACGAAACAAAATAAAATAAACACATAAACAACATAAACACCACCCCGATATTCCAAACAAGCCACCAAATCAACCACAACTTTACAAAGCTCCACCCGAGCACACAACATCACAATCTTCTCCGAACTCCGCAAGAGACAAAGAAGAGAAGGGATAAAAATGTTACCGGATGTCTTGCAAGCTATCCAAAGTTAACGGCGATTAAGCGACCTAAGAGGAAAAAGGGAGACAAACACAAACAACAAAACAAATATACGACACAACGACACAAAAAAGGAAAAGACACAAAAAGAAAATCTTTTTGATTGTTTTGTGAAAAAATTTCAAATTTTTAGGGGTTTTTAAAGATTTTTTTTTTAGGAAAACTACAAAAATAAAACTATTTACGATAGAATATCACTCCCCCACACTTAAACCGAGCCATGTCCTCATGCTCGATCGTAGTGTGCGGAGAGACAAAAGAAAAAGAAAAGAAACTACGAAAATAAAGCTAAAAATAAAAAATGAAGATGAAGAAATGGTAGAATGTGTCCGGCCGGGGTGTAGTCAAGTCACCATGGGCCGAGACAAGAAAAGATATGGATGGGGGAAGAAATAAAAGAAGGAAATAAAAGGAAATGGGAGGGGAGGGCTAGGTGTAATCAAGTCACCTAGCCCGGATTCCGCCTAAATCCGACTAAATCCTAAAAAAAAAAAAGTGAAAATCTTGGAAAATTTGGATTTTGAATATGACTCTCGATGTAGTCACGTCATCGAGAGTCGGGAGCAACATATACCAAGGCCTCGAAGACCACCATGACACCAAGACACACAAGTGTACAAGGGGAAGGGGATAAACAAGGGGAAAACAAGCAATAAAAGACGGAAAAGAAAGGATAGTTGCTATACCGACCGGTTAGCAACTCACTCGCTCCATCGTCTCAATGATCAATATAGGCACTTGCTTGTTGTCTTCATTGTCATCCTTCTTCAAGCTTGATAAAACCGCATGGTAGAGGTAGTAATAGTGCGAGGGGGTAGGATTTGATGTGAATATCGGTGTAAAGTGAAGCGAAAATGAGGTGAGGGTATGTAAATAAGGTACATGGGTCATATGGTAAGAACAAGGAAGGTTAGGGAGGTTTGGAGGGGGTATATAATGGTTGGGTGGACTCAAATGTCGAAGAAGAGGCACAAAGGGGGACTAGGGGACCATCCCGGTCGGGATGGATGGTCCCGGTCGGGATGACACACCCGTCCCGGTCGGGACGCTCCCGTCCCGGTCGGGACGGATCTCCAGTAAGCTCGAAAATGTGCACCTCCATCCCGATCAGGACGGCTCCTTCCCGGTCGGGATGCCGCAGCCTTCCCGGTCGGGATTCCTCATCCCGCTCGGGATGGGTCTTCTTGACCTTCCACGAACCCAAAAGCTTACTCCAAGCTTCAAAAACAGACTCCCTAACTCAAGATCCAAACTCTAACCACAACCATTCGTCTCTAGGATTCACCTTCACTTCACACCTATCAAACAAAGCTCATATACACATCAAATTCGCTCCCTCACATCGCTCATCAAAATACCAAATCAATTACAAGAATCCCGCAAAAACAAACAAATCCAAGAAACAAAACACACAAATACAATCACAAGTACTCTAGGGAAGAGGGAGGGGGAATATACAACATGACGGTTCTTTAGGAACTCCGTCAAACCTAGGATGGTGGACTCTTCTTCAACCGTAGCCCTCAAGGCATGGAGGAGCAAGTCGAACGCGCTACCGACATCATAATGAAGGCCCAAGAAGCGCTCGAGCTTAGCCAACCTCCACGGCCTCCAAGGTGGAGGCAAGAAGTAGGAATCCCAAGACCCAACATCATCTTGCATGTTGTCTCCGGGGTCTATCCATCCTACGAGCTTCACCGACCTCTTCCTCCCTAAGCATTGCCTCCAATCACAAGCAAGCTTCATCTCCAAGAAACAAGGCACAAAAAGCGGTTTTGGCCTCATTTCCTTGTTGCACACCCCCACACTTTCCTCAAGTTGTGGTTCCCCATCTTCATCACTCGGCCCCACATCATCTTGGAGGAGAGGATCGAAACTTCTACCGGCGGTTTCAATCTCTTCCAAACCATCTCTCGGTGTACTAGCAAGGGGCTCTTGATGCGTAGTCACATTATCGCGCAAGGGCAACTCGAGGCTATCAATCTCACCTAACAACCTCACGAATTCTACAAAACCATCCAACTCACTATCCTCCTCCAATTCTTCACCAACGATGCCTTCACCAAGGGTCATATCCTCATTCATCTCTTTTTGGGTAGACGATTGAGGTTCTTCAAAGCAAATTTCTCTTTCAAAGGGAACTACATCGGCGGCTTCGTGATTAGGTTGCTCCTCTCTCTCAAGTGGGCACCCTTCATCTAAATGTGATGCTCGGGATAAAAACATTACGGTTTGAACCGATAATGCATTTAATTGAGCATTCCTCGCCTCGTTTCCCCTTCGAATTTGGGCCATTAATTCATCTTGTTCTTTTTGCATTTGAAGCATAGAATGAAACACCTCCGTGTCGAGTAATTGGTGATCATTGGGGTCTTTTAAAGCTCCTTGAAAATCTTGATGATGCCCAAGGGGTGGGGCATCATATTGTTGGTAGCAAGGTTGGGATGATTTGTAGTATTGTGGGTCATGGGGTTCATATTGTGGTTGGGGTGGAGGGTAATATGGTGGGTTTTGGGGGTATTGGCTTCCATAAGGTGAATCTTGATTGAACATGGTGGGTTCACATTAATAACTCGAGTAATAGTCACCATGATCGTAGGATTGGTAATCGTTCACTTGTTGGTAGCCGTTTTCATAACCTTGAAGTTCATACCCGTCTTGATCCCCCCAAGAAGCTTGATAGTGATAAGGAGTCATCATGTCATAGCTTAGGTTCATGGAAGAAGAGGGGTAGCTCATATCGGCTTCCATGTGTGGGGAGTTTAGATCAAACCCCATGCTTGCTCAAAAATCGTAGTCCATACCCGGTTGAGGACTTCTCAATCTAGCAACCGTCCGTTAAAGCGGCTCTAAGTTGCAAGAAGAATATAGTCACCACCTCTAAGCACAAACTGTAGACTAAGAACAAACGTGAGAAGCCTAGTGCTTTTTAGGCACTAGACAAGAGAGAAATAAACCTCACACACACAAGAAGCAAAAAGGGACAAAAAGAAAAAAGAAAAACACAAACACAAAGACAAATTCAAGTAACTAGGAAAACAAAGTCTAAACTAGCACCGTCCCCGGCAACGGCGCCAAATTGATGGCGGGGATTTGTCGTGAATCCCAACCGATCAATAATATATAACCGGCTATTCCTACGGTAGATAGGGCAAGTCGGGTCGAATCCACGGGGACGATAATGAGGCGTCTAGACTAAGGTCACCTAAAAACGAGACTAAGTCAATGAGCTAAGCTAAACTAGAATGATTAAAAGGGAAGAAAACTAGACTATGACTAAGGTGACGATGAAAACAAATAAGGAAAACTGGCTAGGATTAGGTCGGGGTCAAAGGGGTAATGGAATGGTCAAGGGAGAACTAGAGTGAAAGAGGTAGTAGGGTAATCTAGGTGAGGTCCGGGCTCTCGCTACGTAGACCGACCTAGAGGTTCCACCTAAAACCCATCTCGGCGACACACATGACAAATGGGGTTACTAGCGCGCTATAGTGGCCTAGGTCGCATCCGGGCTCTCGCTACGTAGACCGACCTAGGGGTCGTCCTCACCGGGCTCTCGCTACGTAGTGAGGGAACCAAAACCCACAAACAAACTATCACCCACAAGAGAAAGGCAAGAAAAACAAGCATATGCACATACTAGTCATTCAAGCATTTCAACAAACATGTGATATGCATCAAACCAAGAGGAAACCCAAATCTTCCACCAACATCTCCAACAATCCCTTAATCATCCAATTAACACCCTAATCACCTTACTAACCCTAGCAAAACTCTACTCAAACATATCTAAAAGAAAAACCAACAATAACAAGATGAATCAACTCAAACATCAAAACATATATAAACAATCTAGTGAAAACAATGAACTATGAACATAACAATCAACAAAGATGTAAACTTGGATGAAATAAACAAAGATTAAGAGTAAAAGGATGAGAAGATTATACCAAACTAGTGAAGAATGAAAAGAAGAACACTTGCATAGAAGAAAACCCAAATAATTCCACCAAGGTTGTCAATCTTGGATGGATTCTTCAAGAGATCCAATAATACAAGAGTAAACTAAGATTAAAGACTAATTAAGGACTAATCTACACTAATCTAATCTAATCTAACCTAAAGTAGTCTAGGGTTTAATGTCTAATGAAGTGCATAAGCTTTACATAACAAGGGAAGGGTATATATAGGGTTTAAGAATGGAAGGAGGTGAAAGGAAGTAGGCGCGGGTGAGCTGCAGCCCATCCCGGCCGGGAAAGGGTGGTCCCGGTCGGGACGGGGTCGGTCCCGGTCGGGAAGCCATGCACCCGGTCGGGATGGGCCCTGGACAGGAGCCTCCTCTTTTGTGCACCTCAACCGGGACCGGTTGAGGCCATACCCGTCGAGGATGAGTCTTGTAGGCCTCCAATATGAACTTTTTGGTCTCCCCTTGTTTCTCATGGGCTTCCCATCAATTCTCGGGACTCGGGATCGGGTCTTGGAGACTCGGGATTGGGTCCCAAGGTCTCGGGGTCGATTCCAAGGCATCGAGTCATCGTTCCTTTACTCCGTTGGCTCCAAAATGTGTATGTATGGAGTCGGAATCGCTCCGACTCTTCCAAATCGGTCTCGGAAACCTTAAACGAACTAAAGGAAGCATAAGAAGCCCATGAATCGCTCCCAAGGAGCGATTCCACAAGGAAAATGGGACCAAAATACTACAAAATAGGCACTACAAACTACACTTATCAACTTACAAGATGTGTAAGGAGCAGGTTGAAGGGTTCGCAAACGTAGGTGCCAGCCTGGTCGACTTCAAAAACTTTGGAAGAGATATAAAGTGCTTCATCCATGAGAGGGACGGTCAGTTATTCATCGATCGTTTCAGGAGTATGGCGGACAATCGCAAGGGATTTTTCTTTGATTACGACCTGGATGAGGATGGTAGTTTGAGCAGGGTCTTTTGGGCTGACGGTGTTGCTACGAGGAACTACAGGTTATTTGGTGACGCAGTTTCGTTCGACCCAACATATGGGACGAATAAATATAAGATGATATTCACCCCATTCACCGGTGTCGATCACCACAAACGATCGGTGACTTTCGGTGGCGCTCTCATCGCGCACGAGAATGAGAAATCGTTTAACTGGGTGTTCGAACGGTTCCTGACGGCTATGGACGGCAAGGAGCCAGAGTAGATCATCAACGATCAGGACCCTGGTATCATTGTATCTTTTGAGAAGATGTTTAAATCGGCTTGGCAACGATTTTGTATGTGGCATATAATGAATAAGGTACCGACTAAATACGGCGCCTCGCGGGCCGACTACCAAGAATTCCTGAAGAAATTGAATGCAATAAGTGTGGGATGACGAGATCGATGAAGCGGAATTCGACGAGCGGTGGATGGAAATAATGGAGGAGCACGACGTGGGGGATGTTCAGTGGTTCGAAACTGCATTTTCGATTAGGAAGCAGTGGGTCATGGCGCACTGCAGGGATCTGAAGATGGGAGGCTTAATGCGAACAACACAGAGATCAGAGAGCGAAAACAGCTTCTTCAAGCGGTTTGAGAACCAGCATGGAACGTTGGTTGAATTCTGGATGCGGTTTGAGAGCGCCATGTATCAGCAGAGGTATAACCAGAAAAAGCTTGGCAGCGAGAATATACAATCTCTGCCGAAGACAATGACCCACCTCCTGATAGAACAGCACGCAGCAAGGGTCTACACCCATGTGGTGTTTGATGAATTTCAAGATGAGGTAAAGTGTTCAGTTGGGACGTGCAGTGTGAGAGGTTTTGCTGAAAGGGATGGGGTTGAAGTAACTACGGTGAGGGACGCCACAAGGGGTAAAGAATTTCTAGTCCACTACAAACAAGGTACGCAGTTGCTGTCTTCTCTTATACGGGATTTATGGGTTAAAGTAACGGGATGAATGTATTAGAGTAACACAACTTATTAGTTAAAGTAATGAGGTTTGTAGGTTGTAGATCAAGCACAGGATGCAGTATTTCAGTTTTGGATCAATCACCTTATGCGTTAAAGTAACAGAATGCACGTATTAAAGTAACACATAGTATTAGTTAAAGTAACGCGAACTGATTAAAGTAAACCGTATTAAAGTAACACATGTTTTGAGAGATTTGTGAGTTTGTGGGTTGTATATCTGATAGTCTTAATGCTATACTAACCTCTTGCAGAAACGTCGGACGTCAAGTGCACGTGTAAATTGTTTGAGACAAGGGGAATACTGTGTCGACACATAATTTGGATATATTCCTCGAAGGGCCTGACCAGTATGCCCGATAACTACGTATCTGGAAGGTGGTCGAGGGATGCACTGCGCAATTCTCGTGTTGTTGATGACGGTGTGGAAGGCGATGAAAATGACATCATAGACGGAAAGCAGATAGAGATGTCTAAACTGTGGTCGGAAGTTCATGAGACGATGGGTATTCTACGGTCTGCTAATAAAGAAGATGTGGAGAACATGTGCGCTTTGATCCACGAATTTAGGATGAAGCTAAAGCCGATTGGGGGAAGCGAGACATTGAATAAAACCCAAGAATTGGAAGAGATGCTAGGATGTACGTCAACAGCAGAGATAACGATACTCCCGCCAAAGATTTCCAAGACGAAAGGAAGCGGCAAGAGGTTGTTATCGAGCAAGGCGAAATCCGTTGCACTTGCAAAGAAGCCGAAGCGCATGTGCAACAATTGTAAGCAGATGGCGCACCACGACAAGAGGAATTGCCCCAATCCCTTTGCAGCACGGCCGCCACCGCCTATCAAACCGTCTGACGATGAATCAGAATCAGAGTCAGAATCAGATGAAGAAGATGAGGACGAGGACGAGGAAGATGTAGAAGATGAACCAGTATTCTGATTAGGGCAGTTTGCTTCCTTAGAGTAACATAGCTTATTCTTTAGAGTAATAAAATGTCAGCATTACAGTAACTTATTTTTTAAAGGTTTATTGAATCACAGATATTCATTCCTTGGAGAATATATAATAAGTAGAGGAAGATTCAGTTAAAGTAACACACATTATTCATTAAAGTAACGTGGTAGATGAGTTAGAGTAACACGGGATATCATTTTTAAAGTGTTTGATCGAATTGCAGATATAAATTCCTTCCAGATATTCATTCCTTGGATAGTATAATAGGTAGAAGAAGATTCAGTTAAAGTAACACACGTTATTCAGTAAAGTAACGTGATAGATGAATTAGAATAACACGGGATATCATTTTTTAAGTGTTGATCGAATGTCATAATTGACTAGAGTAAGAGTTAAGGTAAAAATTAACATGCAGCGTAGAAGATGTAAGAATTAAAGTAACACATGACATTCATTGAAGTAACAAATTACGGGGTTCAGAGTAACAAAGTTTAAGGGATATACTGACATTGAGTGACAAAGTTTTAGGGATAGGGTAACCTTGTACAAAATGACACTTAGTTTTTTGGTTAAACCTTGTACAAAATAATGGTCAATCAATCTAACCATTCACTGACTACTGTTTCCGGCTCTTTCCTCGCGTAGCCTTCAATTCTTCAATAAATTTCGACCTAGCTGCCACAAACTTATCTACATCACCAATCAGCCGCCTTCGATAAATGTTCAAGTCTGCTAGGAGGATGGTTGCTGCAAGCTGGACGACCAAGTATCTTCTGTTAACCTTCTTGTGGAGGTCATCGTTATTGAATTCGCGGTCCTCGAATTGTACAAAAAGTATTAAACCAACCAAACATAGTTTCATTCTTACTTTTTATATACATTTCACTGAATTTGTAGTACTCACGTGATCTTAATTATATATATATACACACACCATATATATCAGTTTTATTAGTGCTTTATTTTCAACTAATAAATTGATGATAAATTACTAACTCATTCAAATTATTATTTCTTCCATTTTTTGGATTTTCTTTCCATTTCACTATGACATGTGAGAAATATTTCAATAGAGTGAGAAAGAAAATAAGAAAATAGAGGGAATACTTTCTTTATTTTATTAAATTCATTGTACTGTATAATTATTTCAAAATAATTATCAATAAAGTAGTCCTAGAGAATCCCGTGCATTGCACGGGAACAAAAACTAGTTAAACACCTTATATATGAAAAAGTTTCACAAAATATACATGAAGACACACCTACATGATATTTAAGGGAGTTTCACGACATGTTAACTACTAAAAAAATCATTATTATACTACATTTTTTAATAAATATTTAATACTTCCTCTGATTGCCTATTTTCTTCCCTCTTTTCTTATTGGGCCCAAAAAGAAAGGGGAAGAAAATAGGCAATCAGAGGGAGTACATTTTACGGTATATTGAAGATAAAAGTGAATATGTCGAGTTACGAGCTGACATATACGAAGTATAAACATTATTGACATTATATTCATTAAAAGATCATTTAATGACATTTCAAAAATATTTTCATATATATGAAGTACACGGTTTTCAGTTGGTAGATACATTTAAAATTAAAATATTGGATTCTTAATTTTAAATCTAAAAAGAAATATAATATAAAATATTTTTTTATTAATATCGTGCATAATTGCACAGGGTCTATACTAGTTTTAAAAATAAAGTTCTAAAATAAGAATTTGGTTTATATGCATAGAGAAATGTGATGACCAATAATAAATTGTTCATAGCATAGAATAACGACGAGTGTCTTTAAACTTTCACCATTTCTTAGACGAAAAAAAAAGTTTTTTTATTGTAGAATAAAGTTTCTTAAATATTGGAAATGAAAAACAATGACATGGAATGTTAAGAAGTTTATATAGAGTTCTTCTATTAATGGAGTATTACTCTAACCTCTTCACAATTTCCCCAAATTGAAGCCACATGGGTCGTGGGTTGAAAAGACGAGTCAGATGTCTCGCGAGTGAAAAAAATGGGTCGGATCGAGTTTCGACAGATCTAGACGTTTTGGGTTTACGTTTTTTTAGCAATCCAATAATCATTTTTTTTAGCAATTTGTCACCGATTATATTTTTTAACCAATTTATCGCTAAAATGTTTTTTTTGTAATAATTTGACACCGATTATAATTTTTAGCAATTCATCGCAAAATTAAAGAGCTATTCCTTGTCGTCGGCATTTCAGCTGGATCGTCGGCGCTTTATAACGTGAATTGACGCATTTGCTCCTTCTTTAACTTAACTCATTAACATTAATAATTACATTTAGAATTATTTTACTAATTATACTAACATTACTAATTACTCGATAATGTGACGGTTTTTTGTTTTTTCTAAAACCGTCCTCTCCGCAACTTTTTGTCCTATTATAATTAGTAAGTTATTGTCCTAAAATTATTAACGTGACATTATAAAAATTAATAACGTGTTTTATACTTAAATTAAACGTATTCTCTAAAATAGGAAATATTACGAGCACATTAAAAAAATCTCGGAAATAATATGCGTGAACCGATCGGTAAAACGTGGCATTTTCACGTTTTGCCGATCGGTAAAACGTGAGTTTTTCACGTTTTACCGATCGGTAAAACGTGAAAATGCCACGTTTTACCGATCGGTTCACGCATATTATTTCCGAGATTTTTGGATTTTTTAATCAATTACGAGATATAAATTGACTTAAACAATTACAAACTAATTGCATCAATTAATCGACTTAATCAATTATAAACAAACTAATTACACGAGTACGATATAAACAAACTAATTACAAAATTATAAATCGACTTAATCAATTAATCAATTACTAGATATAAAAACAAAAACCTTACTTGATTGGACTACTTGAGAAGCGTTTAAATAGAAAATTTTAAAAAAGATTCCCTCGATTTATGGGACAAATTTAAACTCTAAAACAGGAAATTAGACTAAAATAAATAACCAATCAATTATATTATTCTTTATTACAAAAATATTTCCGAGGTCCATGGGGAAACGTGTCACATAAACCGTTCAATTTACGTGTCAAATTAATACTCCGAAACGTAAGATTAGATTTATAAACCAAACCAATTAATTATATTAAGAATTATTATACAAGGGCAATAAGGTAAATTCACGTATTAAAGCGCCGACGATCCAGCTGAAATGCCGACGACCCAGAGCTCAAAATTATTTTCTTTTTTCTTTTTTACCAATTGACAGCAAATCCGATCCGAAACCGAGGTGAATAGTCTAGTTGGTCGGTTTCCCAAGACTGTGATTACACCAAAAAGTCAATTCAATTTCTTTCTCCTCTCTCTCTTCTTCTTCTTCTTCTTCTTCTTCTTCTTCCGACTTTCGAGACTCTTACCTACATTTCTGTAATAGAAGTGGGCATACCCCGGCAAAAGCAAAGCAAAGCAAAGCAGATGGAGACGAAAGCAGGAGAGCAAAAGGCGAGCTCACAGCATCCAACTGTGATCGAAGTCCAACCACCATCGCCGCGCTACACGGCCCCCTCGGCCACGGGCGCGTCTCGGAAGATCGCGATCCCGGTGGATCTGAGCGACGAGAGCGCCTACGCGGTCCGATGGGCGGTCACCAACTACCTGCGGCCGGGGGACGCCGTCACCCTCGTCCACGTCCGCCCCACCTCCGTCCTCTACGGCGCCGACTGGGGGTCCACCCACTTCACCGCGTCCCCGGACGACTGCTCCGACGACGAGGCCAACAAGCAGAAGAAGCTCGAGGACGACTTCGACACCTTCACCGCCGGCAAGATTGCGGAGATTGCGCAGCCGCTGGCGGAGGCCAAGGTGGGGTTCAAGGTGCATGTGGTCAAGGACCATGACATGAAGGAGAGGCTGTGTTTGGAGATTGAGAGGCTTGGGATGAGTGTGGTTATCATGGGGAGCAGAGGGTTTGGGGCTTCTTCTAGGAGGAATAGTAAAGGGCGATTGGGCAGTGTCAGTGATTATTGTGTTCATCACTGTGTTTGTCCTGTTGTTGTTGTTAGGTACCCTGAGGAGGATGTTGACCCTTCTGCTGCCGAATCCCTCCACCCCGTCCCCGAGGTGGTCGAGGAGGCGGAGGAGGAGGAAGACGAGGCTGATCTCTCCAAACTGCATTTGCACGCAGGTTTACTCTCGTCTCTTCTCTCTTTTACTTTTGGGTTATATGATCCGATTGTTTTGATTGTCCTATTATTGACCAAGTTGAAATACTTGATGGAATTGCTTGTCTTACTCTTGTCTTGGCTGAGTAATTTGGTCTTTCACTAGTAAGATCATGATGAGTGAACTGTTTTATCAACGGTTTACTGGCGAGTGTGTTAGGTAGATGGGTTCATCTTTTCTAGTTGTGTTAGCATGAATTTTACATGTGAAGATCAGAAGAAGAAGAAGAAGAAGAAGAAGAAGAAGAAGAAGAAGAAGAAGAAGCAGCATTAGGAAGAAGTGCTGATTGGATACTTGAGGGTCAAGGGGCTGTTAACTCTTGAGCGTTTTATCTAGAGCACACCATGTCAGAAATCAAGAGTCTTTTGCTTGCTATATCCAGAGCTCATGAGTGAAAACGATTCTCTTAATAAACAACTCCTGTTGTTTAACAATGACCTAGAAAATCTTAAGGTTGGTCAAACTTGAACAAGAGTCCCTAGAAAGAAGCATGACCAGAAATCAAATTAATAGACTATAACTGTAATAGCTGGGCCTCAACCATCACCTTAAGGTTTGGTTTAGTTGTTTCCCTTCATTTCCCTTCCTAAGACAAATAATTTCCTCTCTATCGATGGAAAGATCTGGAGGTATCCTATATTATTTCTCCCCTCCCTTTCTTTTCCTCTTTCCCCCTCATCTCCCATTTTTTCTATCCAAACAAGATGTTGAGGTTTTGCTGTTGAAGAGGGATGATGCTCTTAAGGTTTAACAAAGGAAAGATTTGTTCTAATAAGCTAGTTTGATAGCTTAAACAACTTGCCTAATAGATGCAAAGTCTTCATATAACTTTAGTGGAGTCTCATACTAACTATAGCTTTATCTCTTACTAAATTAGTCCACATCATTAATATCCTCTTTGGTTTAGTGTGTCATGATGTAAGCCTTTTGAACTAAATTTCGTCAATAGTTTTAGCCATAAGTGTCTCTGGATCCTAGTTCTATGCCGGACATCACATATCCTTTCAATATATTTTAAGTGGTGTACTCTACATAAGCATACACATGACAACAATGTTGTTGTCCTGGCCTAAAGGCTCCCTCGATTTGTTGATAGTAATCACACTGCTCTGAACATCACATCTTGTGCCAGTAGGTCTGAAACTGTCAATCGTGAGTCACTTTTGTTGTGTGTTCCCTTGCTTCACAAATAACTTGTATCTGGAGAATGATGATAGAGTATTTTGGGTGGTTCCATAATCAGATTAGTACTACTGGATAGCAGTGTGACTTTAGCTTGATTGCAAGTGTTTTTAAGTGTCATGTCATATTGGAATGTCGGATTGTTGGAAATGTGAGATGCTATGGCATAGTAAGCTAGCATAATTGTAAAGGTATAGATGATAGTATACTTCCAATATACTAATGTTTTGTTGTGCTGTAAATGCAGACTAATTAATTTTTCTGCTACAATCAAAAATCTCGACAAGGTGCGACACGTTCTGAAATTATTCCCTGTGTGTAAATATTTGATATTTTCATGTAAATAGAATCATTCTCTATTTTCTGTTAAGCCACAAAAGGCCTCTTTGTGCTTTTTGTTAAACTAGATGTATTACTCCGTACTTTGTGATTGAGACTTGGTGAAGACGCCTGCCAGGAATTTAGGACGTAACACTTGAACAGATTAGGGAATTATAGCTTTAAAGCCCTGAAATAAACATGTGATGGAGTTACATAATGGTCCTTTATATGGTTCTATTCCTTCGGGATTCGTGAAAAAAAAAAGCATGAACCAACACCGTATTATCTAATTGGACGTCACTTACTTCTATCAAAGAGGGGCGCGAAAATAAAGTACTTGTCTGAATATGAATATCCAAACAACAATATAGGAAGAAACCATTTTTGGAGATTGCAGGAGTATGAGCAATTATCCTTTGAATGATGTAGGTAGTTGAGTTGGCTATGACTTAGTAATTGAATTTGCTGGAGCTGATTCATTAAAAGGGTGTGCTATCGAAACCACATTTTGGTTGTCGGTCATACTATACTGTCTATAAGTGGAGTACATCTTTAGGCATCTTCCTTCCAACCTCCTTCCCACTACCACTTTTCATTGTCATTATGTGGAGATGTCTTCCACGTTCTCCTCTAGATTTGGGTGTTTCCGCATTTCCTGTCTATGAATCGACCTCTCTTGTTGGAGCACGAATGATGTACATTCCATCTTATGTTTGTGTATTCACCAACCTCTAATTTATGGCTGGTTTTTGATATTTAGCTGCAGCTTTGCGCTACCGTTCTGTGAAGCAAATGAAGCTGGTGATTGGTACAGAAGGTGGAGCAACTATCCTTGGTTTTAATTTTGCGGTTATTGCGGTTGTGTTCATCTTTGGACTATTTGGTAGTCAACATCTTATTTTGCTCACGTCAAGTTTCTTTGTCGATGTTTATGATAGAGATAACTCACGCATTTGTGGGTATTTTGTTTCTCGTTTGACGGCGAATAATGTCCGTATCTGTATCAAGTGTGTCGTTTACGAAGATTTGAGTGTGAGTGGGCTTGCTTCCCTATATAAACGCTTGATTGAAACTCTGCTGGATGTGTATTCAGACGTCTATATAGTTGAGAACTTGAGATTAAGTGACTATAAATTAGGATGTGTGAGTCCCGATAAAATAAAACAATTTATTCAACCCAATTGATGACTTATTCAATGAAATTGCACGAAAAACAACAGAATTATGCTATCTTTGCCAGCCATTGCGGATATCACCCGAAGAGATGAGATTGACTTTAATGTCGCTACCAACTCTTAAGATCTACCAACTTTTATTCAATGAAATTGCACGAAAAACAACAGAATTATGCTATCTTTGCCAGCCATTGCGGATATCACCCGAAGAGATGAGATTGACTTTAATGTCGCTACCAACTCTTAAGATCTAGAAAGACACAAATTCACCTCTTCCTCTGTATGTAAGGCCGAGCAAATACAATTAGAACCAATTTTTAAACCAAAAACCGATTTAAAAAGCCTAAAAATCCAATTTTTTTTAGTACAAAACCGGGTGGTTACCCAAACCGGTTTTACCAAATGCAAAAGAGGTGCGCACAATACATTTTCAAAATTACACTAGTCCATTTGGTAGCCTATCTTCACTAAAAATAACAATTGTTTGGCTATCAATGTAGTTGATGTTGATGGTAGTTGGACTTGAGAATCTGTGATCTTTATTAGGAAAGGAGTTTGGTAGCAAAGTACACAATTATTTGAAAGGAAAATCAGGTTTCCTCTCCTCTACCAATACAGAAAAAATGACACTCCAAAATGTGAGCTTTAGAATCCTGTGCTGTTCATTTGTATGGGAAGTTTATGCATACAACTCATCAACATTACACTCTCCCAGGAAAACCTTGATGCTTCTAGGCGATCCACAGTCGCCCTCTGCTAGAACTGCTCTATCGTTGGCTGCCATGTGCGCCACTATCTTGTATATCATTTCAATCTACATATTATGAGATAAACATTTAAAAAAACAATAGATCAAATGAGTCGATGTTCATTCCAAAAGAAGATCAAAGATTATACTAATCTAAAATTTAGGAGTAAATTTAGAAAGAGTGAGTACATCTTCAGGGCAATGGCAACGTTCGGCCACTTCGTCGATTGTCAATGGTTCTGCGGGATCTTTGCAACTGAAAATGCATTTCAAAGTTAAGTAGTTAGTTTCACGAAAGGTCTTTTTATGGATGTCAACTAAGTATCGTAAGTAAATTGCTCCCGGTGGTTCAATCATTTGATAACCAGAGTTATTCTTTAATAAACGATCACTATAATTTGATCAATCCTTTTTCCTGTCGTTAAAGTGAACCAAAAATTCTCTTTCTTCTTCAATTGAATCACTGCTTGCAACCCACGATTCTATTTAATGGAACACGAGCCCATTAATAAAAACCCTACCCGTACCCCACAAAAGAAACGCCAAAAAGAAAAGAGTCATCTCGTCGGAGAGTCACATATTAAGATAGTGTAAGGCATAACTTACACAGTTACAGTACACAACTTACAAAAAAAATATAAAAAACAATTCACTACACTAAAAATTTAAAAAGATACGGAGTATATAAATATAGTGAGAGGTCACACAATAGAGTTATTGTGAGACCGTTTCATTGGAGAATTTGTGAAAAGAACGGAAATCAAAATAAAGAACTGGTTGGAATAATCATCATAATCTCATATGGGAATTGGTGTACAATAATGACTTACAGAAAGTCAGAAACATGAAGAGAAATGATCATATAAAGAAAAGAGCAACAAGGTACATGACGCACCTGGCCTCATTGAGAACAGCCAAAACTCGTTTTTGAAGCGCCAACACTTCAGCGGCAGCCTTTTTTCCCGCTTCCACACCTTTAGGCCATCACAAATAGATTCATGTAAGGAGAAAGTGGGAAACAGATTCTAGTAAGTAAGAGCACCCTTTTTAGCATAATATTGGTTTCTTGATTCACACAACACTAGTGAAGCCAGACAAGCCATAGAAGGTGCTCATGATGTCCATACCTGGTTGGTGATAAGCATTTATGTTAACTAGTGAGGCGTATAATCCAACAGCTCGTTCATATAGGGCAACCATTGCGCCAACGGATCTAGGTGTCACTTCTTGCACAGTGACCGTGATAGACTCACGGTCATTTGCATATAGAGCAGACCTCGTTCCCTGCAGATCACCAATCATGTATAAGTCAAGAAACACCCAAATTCACCGAAACAGTAAAAGTCCCAAACTTTCAAGCGACGACTGAATGCTATCAAATGGGGGAAAAAAGGAAGTAGAATCTTTGGCTCGACAGTTCAATGACAAATTAAATCCGTATTCCCAATAAAATTTGGGCCAGCTGACAGCCTGGCATGAAATGATGTACTGCTAACATCAATACAAAGACATTATCAAAATTCATGACACATATTTTATCAAATATGGGGATGAAGTTGGACATATCAGCTTCGACATCTAACCTGCAACATTCCAAAGAGATAGTCCCCGCAAGTGACACCTGGTTCAAGCTCCCAATCATGACCAGGTGGTCGGTCACGTAGCACTTCGATAAATGTGGCAAAAAAGTTGTGCACTCCATCTCTTAGTTGCTGAATGTAACTGCAAAAGATAGACCAACCAGGTGTCATATTTCAGCAGATGATACGATCCAATACAGCCCCACTTCAGTAAGATAACGGATAACCAATAGCCTATGTACTTACGCATGCTGATCTGTGCTTCCTTTATTTCCATATACAGTTAATCCCTGACTCACCTGTTGCAACACAAAAAGAGTAATGATAACATGGAAAAAAATGTTTTGAATATTGTTACTCCTTTCTCTAAAGTTAAACATTGACGTATATTTATATGACTAATAAAGACATTTTACCAAAACAGCCGATGACTCATTCCAGATTAAGAATAAGTGAGGCGGGTAAAAAGTGGATATCACAGATTCGCAGCGCACACACCCCAGTTTGAGCAGGTACGGGTTAAGGTTGGGTAGGTGATGAGGACAATATGGGTACCATGGGTGATGGGGTAATGGGGTCCAGGTAGATTTTACATCATACCCACTTCACAACGACCAATCCACCAATAACTTAAAAAATTACGGAGTAATATTATTATGGCCCTGTTTAGCAAATGGTACTAACAGATTTGTAATAACTTTTAACAATAGCAGAATACGATTAGCAGATTGTAATAGCAGGTTTGACTATCAAACTAAATCAACAGAATTAAGATATAGCGTTTGATAATTAGCAGAATGTCATGTATAAAATGAATATGATGTTTCAATATGCTGCCAAACAGTGGATTTCGGCTAATAAGCTATCAGAATATGTCGTTTACCAAACACATGAAATTAGTAGATTGACTACAATTTAGGCCGGAATCTACTATTTTTCACTCACTCAATATGTTGTTTACCAAACAAGACCTACGACTACTTTGATGAAGTCTTTATTAACTTCTTGTTGAGGAGTTAAATTAGAATGATAAAATCAAAAACTTTTGGAAATTCATAGCAACTAAACCAACTTTTACTGAAAAATATATCATAAAACGTCATAGTATAGAGGGTTAATGGGTAAACGAGCTACGGTTGTAGATTTTCATCGCAAATATGGAATTGGAAATTGGTACCCACCAAGGGTGGTGGCCGGTGGGGTGGGTACGAGTATGGGTTTAGCCTGGTGGGTACGGGTGCTGAGAATCAGATTGTGTGCATGATTCGCAAGGACTAAATAGCTAACTATTAGGTTATATTGTTCAAATTTCTTTTCTCCTTTGGAGGGAATGAAATGTGCATGTATACACTATGAATCACAAATATCTACCTTATTACCATCAAGGTCGAACTCTTTCCCAAGTGATTCCATAACCAGCTGTTGTAGATACCTACTAAAGAGTAATAAGCTGTCCTTGTAGGGAAGGACAACCATATCCTGTAAGATGGAAAATAGGATAAATGACACATATCATCAGTCTGTGCTACTGTGCCCTTCTATAGCAAGGGCGCAATGTTTTTCCATTAAAAAAGAAATAATGAAACCATGATGGCAGTATACCTTGGAACCTACGCCATCTGAAGCCCAGTACCAGCACATTGCTAGCAATGCTGCAGGATTACTCCTCATCTGAAATAGAAAATGCAATAAGAAAAGGAGGCCATACCAAAGGGGGATAAATACTTAATCGAGGAAGCCAAACAGGAATTACAAGAGACAACCCCTCTTATTTTCTGAGTCAATATAAGCAAAAAAAAAAAAAAAAGAATTTATTTACTGTAGCAACATTCCCTTGTTAATGCTGTACAAAGAAACCCATAAAACTAGCATAGGAAAACTTACATTGGGTACCCTAGTAGCCTCATCCATCAAAGCTGCACCAGCTAACATTTCTCTTATGTCAATTCCCTGAAAAAACAAAGGGTTCATAAACATGTTCATTCTGTGAAGCATGAATGCTAAACACCCATTGCAGAGGCAACTAACCTGAAGTGCAGCAGGAAGTAGACCAACTGCAGACATTTCAGAAGTTCTGCCTCCTACCCAATCAAACATGGGAAACCTAGCTAACCAGTTTTCAATTTGTGCAGTCTTGTCCAACAGTGAGTTTTCTTGTGTAATAGCAACTCCCTGTCCAGTTCAATTACATTAGCAAGTTCAGTGACATTAGCAATCCAAATCTTAGTATCAAACATATTTCAGTTAAGATGGCAAGCAATCCAAATCTTACTATCGCAGATACATTTTATGGAATTGGTACTGAGCTAGAACGCTGCTTTAGTAATGAACTCACCGTGATGTGCTAATTGAACTCGTTTCCCAATAACTCGTAAAAGTAACTTGGAACTTCTATGGAAACGCATGAAAAAAAGGACATATTGTCAACGAAATTAACATAAATTAACCAAATATGATGTTATGTGACACATATAATTCATTTTTAGACAATTTGTGTTTCAACAGACATCAGTTTAGATAGAATGAGTTTCTCAGATATCTGCACCAAGAAGTTGTAAAGAAGAACCTGAGATCAAAACCTGTTTTGGAAAGTCCAAACCCGCTTCACGAAAAGCCTTTTGCACCTCCAGTAAACCATTTCTTGTTTCTGGTGTGCCACCACTCTAAGAACCAAAAAGGAGATCATGTAAAGAGATAACAGCCATAAGTGACTACTTAACTCCAAAGTATCAGCATAGTACAGAGGGTAAAAAACTGCTGCAGACCTTTGAAATAACAATAACAAGTGTAGAAGAGAGTTCAGAGCCAAGCTGAGCAATTTGATGATCAATGCCAGCAGGGTCTGTATTGTCAATAAATCTTATCTGCATGAAGTACAAAAACATAATACGATATGAGAATTTGACAAAAAATAAAATGTCGACTGTTGAAGCAGGTGAATTACAAACAAGTAGAATAAGACTGCGCTATTAAAACTTGAAAGAGGAAAGAAGTAATACCTTGAGTGGTGGATTGTCAGGAGCCAGTGCCTCAGCAACAAACTGTGGCCCAAGTGCGGAACCACCGATTCCAACAGAAAGAATCTGAGTAAATCGACCCCCCGAAGGTGTCTTGATCTGCAATAAATCCCCATTAACTCAAAAATCAACATACAGTATCAGAACCATAACAACTTGCATTGGTGTTCCACCCCTAATATTTGCAAATCAACATCAAATTCCCGGTGCGCAACTACACTTGGGTGGCAAATGGTTCCAGTATGGTCACGGGTTCAAATCCTCCAACATCTCACATGTGCACTAACCACCCAATGCGCATTCGAGTGACAGGACCGGAAGGTTGAGAAACTCCATCTAACATGGAACAATTTACGCTCCATATATATATATATATATATATATATATATATATCAGTCAATTTATAATAATAACAATATAATTATAAAAAAAGATCATCTCCTGACACTAGTCAATCAATTTACGCTCTGAAAAACCATCAACCACAAAAAATGAATTGAAATGTGTTGAATTGAAATGATGAATCGGGAGGTGGAAATAGAATACCTTGCCGGAAATAACATGGTCGGCGAAATCGCAAACACGATCAAGCGTGACATCAATCTGGTTCCTCAAAAAGGAGGTGGGAGCGAGGTGAGAGTTCCTCAACCAGTAATGTCCGACCATGCGACCTTCATCGGGGTTAGCAATGGCGCCTTTCTCAAGCCCCTTCATATGCTCGAAGGCCTTCCCGAATTTGGGCTCCATTTCGGAGACAAAGTCGTCGGAGAAGCCGACCCGGCTGACGTCGATGTAGAGGCCGAGGTCCTTGTGCTGGTAGAGCCAGTCGACGTAGCGGGCCCAGAGGGTGCGCGGATCCTTGAGAAGAGGAGCAGATGCGTCATTCTGATGCTGCTTCTTCTTCAGGAGGGATGGGAGGTGGTTGGCGGTGGCGGTGGCGGTGGCGGAGATGCGGCGGAAGGAGAGAGATGGCGATTTGATGGGGGAGAGAGAGAAAGGGAGCCTGGGGTTGGGGTTGGATTTGAATGATGACGATGGGGTTGTTGAGAGCGAAGACGCCATTTTTGGAGTTTGTGTTTCTCTCTCCCTTCAAGTGATAGTACCACCTACTTAAAGCAGGCACTTGTTGTTTTCTACTCCTCCAACAGTATCGAAGAAATATACGGAGAATTAAAAATAGATAAAAACAGGACTACTTGTTGTTGGCCGTAACATGGATTAAGACCATAGAGAAGACCATCTAGGAATGTCAAAGGTTAGGATCCGGAAGATGATACACTTACCAGCGGTGTATGAAATTTTCATATACAACGAACCGCATCGTACCACGTGGCAAACCTAAGGTGATTAGTCTAGGGTTAGTTTAGTAATTTTGCATCTTCGGTTAATTGTTAATCTAAGTGTAGTTAATCTGATTTTAAAAACTTTTTTATTTTTGTTTTTATTTTGCATTTTTCATTTTCTTAAAGTATTTATATAATATTGTTAATATATTTTCGATTAATTTAAAATATACAATTATTTAACATGATTATATTTTTGTACTTTTTTAAAATTTTAATCGATTATTATTATTATTATTATTATTATTATTATTATTTATATATAACATAAATATATTAAAATAAATAATTAATAATTAAAGTTTTCGAAAATGAAAATATATTAAAATTTTCGAAAGAATAAATAATATAATTACCAAACGAGCCCAATATGATAACTAAGTTAAATGATATTTTTGTTATCAGTAAAGGTGGTATAGTGGTGTAATGACAGTAAAATTTATTGATATATTTTTTTTTAATACATTAATAATTGGAAGAAAATGTAAATATTCATGAATTACTTTAAATATTACAAAAAAATTAATTATTTTTTGGGTTACATTCACGTTTATTTTACAAACATAAAAAAATATTAATTAGAAATATATGTTCCATTATAAAAAGATTACACGAAAATATTTAAAAAAATCTATACAAATATAGAAGGGAATGAAATAAAATATTATTTGAGAATATTTCTTATGTATTCACATTGTAATTACTCTAATTAGTTAACTTTTTATATACTTACCTCTTTATGAAAGTAGTATATTCCTATTAACTAACCTAAATTAGGGGATCATAATAATCCTATCCCCTATCCCCTATTCACTAAAACAAAAAAACTCAAGGGACAAAGGAGTCATTTCAACTTTCCCGCCTAATTTCAACCCCTCTTTACCTAAATTGGGCTTGAAAAAAATACTGTATTTTTTTTGTCCAGATTCATTACAAGCTCAATTGTGCATGTCTAATAACAACCCATACAATAATCAAAGCCCGTATTTTAACTGTCAATAGATCAATTCAATTAATTGGAAAATATTAATCATATTTAATATCATAATGTAATTAAATTCAATAATTAGTACTATTGTTTTTATTTAAAAAATTGAATTTTTAATATTAATCATGTTAGTATAAAAATTATACTCCGTATAAAATTATTATTATTTTTTAGTTTACAATATTAATGTTAATACGGAGTCATTTTTTTAGTTATTATTTTAAATATGATATACTCACATATATACTAATATCGTAATAACAATAATGACACGTTATCAATCCAGTGAGTTGACCCGTTCGACATGTTTTAATCATAAATTAATGGATCATTCCGAGTTTGAGCCAAATTGGTCTTGGGTCAAAATTTTAGGGTACAAATTAAAATGGGTCGATTTACGAGTCAAGTCAAATTTGACGGGTCTATTTCCAAATTTAAATGTCTGCTATCTAATCATAATCACTTAAAATTAGAACAAATTAATTCCAAAAAATACCTACTAAACTTTAAATATATACAAACTTCCGTGTGATCTTTTTTAATATAGGTACGATAATTAATTAAGCCATCCAATATTATTTCTTACTTATATTCTGACTATATTATGTGATATATTCGAAATACTCCGTATAAATTAGGCGCAATCCGATCTAATCATCAGGTTTACTTTTTATAAAATACTAATTTTATGAATGACATATATATATATATATATATATATATATATATATATATATATATATATATATATAAATAGAAGATAAAAGCATGAATAACACCTCTATTTATTAATAAGACTAATTTTATACTCCGTAGTCATTTCAACCTAATAGAATGCTATTAGGTACTTTATATCGAAAGATAGGGTATACACGTAGTGACTAATTTTTTACTTATTTCATTCTAATAGGATGTTACCCCATACAGAAAAATAAAGTAATGACATAATATGTTTTTTATTATGGTTAAAAAAAATAAATATTAAATTTTTTGCCAAGAACGAAAACATAAATGGTAGACTGAAAAACTAAAGAAAGAAAAATGTAAATTATTGACTTAATCGAAGAGAATACTTTTGTAAGTAACTAAACTATTTATATAAACAAAAACTAATGAAAAAACCGTGCGGAGGCACGGGTTTTGTACTAGTTTTACAATAATATATAATACAATATATGAATGAATGAATATATATATATATATATATATAGAGGTGGGTTCCGGTGAGGCAGGGTAACTCCTTACACCCATTGAGACACAATCTAAACCATTAGATTAAGATGGGACATACATCCAAAATAAGTGTTATATACACTAAAAAGATTCATTATATACGTTATTAAACCCACTATATATACACACTTAAGAACTCAATATATACAGTAAAAAAAATGTTATATACACTTAAATAAAAAAATGTTATATATACTCAAATAGTTATTATGTACACCAATTAATCAACAATGGAACATACATCAAAATAACTGTTATATACACTAAGAAAACTCATTATATACGCTATTAAACTCACTGCATATATACACTTAAGAACTCAATATATACAGTAAAATAATTGTTATATACACCCAAATAATTAATATGTACATCAGTTAATCAACAATGGAACATACATCAAAATAACTGTTATATACACTAAAAAACTCATTATATACGCTATTAAACTCACTACATATATATACACTTAAGAACTAAATATATAGGAGTATACAGTAAAATAGTTATTGTTATATACACTCAAATGGTTACTATGTACACCAATTAATCAATATATATACACTGAAATAATTGGCATATGTACTTAATTATTTGATATAATAGAATTGTTATATACCTTAAAACAGTGATTATGTACACTGAAATTGTTTTTATATACACCAATTTTATTTTAAATTCCGATTTTTTTTTTCGGAATTTTTTTTTTCGAAAAAAAAAAAAATTTGGAAAAAAATATTCCGAATTTTTTTTTTTTTCCCGGAAAAAAAAATAAAAATTTCCGAAAAATATCGATTTTTTTCCCCGGGAAAAAAAAATTGGGGAAATTTTTTTTATGTATGAGTTTTTGTTTTAATCTTAGCCTTATAATAATAATAATAATAATAAATAATAAATATATAATAATAATAATAATAATAATAAAATAATAAATATATAATAATAATAATAATAATAATAATAAATATAATAATAATAATATTATTATTATTTATTTATTTATTTATATGAAACAGAAGTTGCATTAAGATCAAACAAATTACAATAAATTATTATTATTATTATTATTGTTGTTGTTGTTATTATTGCATTTCGATATTAATGTAAGTTTCTTTTCATAAAAAAATAATAATAATGATAATAATAATGTTATTATTTTTATTACTCATATCTCTTAATGTTAATAATAATAACAAATTATTATTATCATCGTTATCGTCGTCATCATCGTCATTGTTATTACTGTTGTTGTTATTATTATTATTATTATTATTATTATTATTATTATTTATTTTTTTATTTTTTTATTTTTTTATTTTTTTTATAAAAACGGAATTTGGATTAAACACCAGAACAAATTACAAGAAGTTAGAGGGAAGCCGAGATACTATCTGGGCCCCCACTCCCTTAGCGATTGCAAAGCTAATTCTAGTGAAAATATGAACTGCGGCACGCGCTCCAGAATCCTGAGATAAAGCAAATTTCCGAATCCGCTGGAGTAGAGAAACAGCATCCGTGTCAAGCTCGCCGAGAGAGGAAAAGGAGAAAGGTAAGAAACCATACTCGATCGCCGTGCAGCGTGCCTGATACTTGGCACATTTACGACGGGCAGCATCAGCAACGACCCGTCCGGGCTCGAAAGCGGTGAGGCCAGTCTGAGTCAAGGGCGAGGACCCAGTCAGATCAACACAAACATCACGCCCCTTGTCCCACGAGTAGAGCAGGAGGTCGGCTGGTCGCAAGGGCTTGTCTTATCGTCGCAGAGGTCAATCTCCACCTCCATACCTGCAAAGATCCCGGTCCGGAAGCAAATATCCAACAGTGTGTCCCGGACAAGGTTATGGCGATGTTTAATCCCCACAGTGCCAGCACACGAAACCGCGTGATCACCAAAAATATCGCCTCTGAGGCCCCTGGAGCAAGAAGAGCAGGTCACGGAAAGCGGAAACAGAGGGACTCCAAGGCGGTAGCTAAGCACACTGCGATATGTCCGACCATTCATGGTTTGCCCGAGCCCAGAAATAGGGACAGCCCTCAACCAGTCCGAAGAATGGTCCCCCTGCCGAGATTTCCACAGGGCAACCTTTCGGGGAGTCAAGGAGAAAACAGATTCTGCCGCTGAAGCAACCCTCGTGAAATATATATCTGCCAATTTCTTCATAAGTTTTGGGGCAGCGATCTCAGATGGGTTACTCAAGAAGTCAGAACCGGTGGCCTCAAAGAACCCACTCAAGGCAGACTCAAAGGCAAATCCGGGGGCAGCGATCTCGGAGGGACGAAGCAGCTTAGCTTGCAAATCGGCAGACTGGAGGCGAGAAGCAAGGAAGGCAAAGTGAAGGGCATCCGCCGCGGCAAAGACACCGAGCCCCCCAAGGGAAAAGGGGAGGGTAGCCAGCCGCCACTGCCACACCCCGAAACCGGGTCCGGACGCCGTGACAATACGCTCAAGGCTAGATCGGAGCGCAGTGTCGAAGGAAAGGTGGGCCGACCCAAAAGCAAGGGGAGAGCAAGTGCGCAAAGCAAAGTATAACTTAGAAATACCTGTGCACGCCCGAAGAAGAAGTAACTCACACTGGGGATCCTCAATCGTAGCAACCAAGTCCATGAACTCTATAGTACGGGCGACCCTCTTCGAGACAAGAGCGCCACTGAAAGCTGGGCAAAAGCTGACCGGTCCCCCCACAACCTTAACACCGTGCAAGGGCCTGGCAATAGGGGTAGGGAAAACACCAGCACACCTGCTTCTCGGATCTTCGACAGGCCAAAAGACCTCCGTCTTCGTAACATTGAGGTGGAGGCCAGAACGGGGGCCCTCCTCCATGATCATCTGAAGAACCTTCCCCACAACAAGCGTATCCCCAACAATAGTACCGTCATCGAGGTACCAAGCCTGAAAGCAAAGATCAAAAGAATCCATGATCCTACGAACCAAGGAATGCAGGACCAGAGAGAAAAGGAGGGGACCTAAAGGGTCACCTTGCTGAACCCCCTGGCAAGAACGGAAGCAGTGCTCCCCGTAGTAGAGCCTAGCTGGGCTGGAATAGCAAAACTCAACCCAGCGGGAGAGGGCAGGACACTGACGACGGACCTCTCCCATTATAGTCTCTCTGTCGACCAAGTTAAAGGCATTCTGGGAATCGACAAGTAACATGGAGAGACCCACATCAGCGCCGCGATCCTCGACAAGGCGGTTCAAGGAATGCAGAATAGCCTCACCCCCGCTAGAAACACCTACCCCGAATTGAAGGCCCTCAAAATAGCCACTCAAAGATGGGCCAACCAAGAAGGCACCAACCTTGGAGACAAGGCGCCTCTAGATGGTGCCCACAGCAATAGGACGAACCCCTCCCCCTGGCTTAACGAGCGGGGTGAGCGGAGCACTAGCAATGTACTCACCTAGGACCTGTGGACACTTCCCCTTGAGAAAAAGGTTAACCACCCGGGTGATAGAGGCAATCAGATCATCAGAAATGGCAATAGCAGCACCACTCAAACAATCCAGCAGATGTTGGGCCCGAAACCCATCCCTCCCACAAGACGTACCCCGGGGGAAACTCCGAATCATATCCAAAACAACAGACACCGACGCATCAAGACAATGGCCAGGAGGCTCAGACGGAAGGGCAGGAGGAAGAGCATCCGGATGCTTATCCTGGAGAGCTCGGAGAGTGGCATCAGTGTACGGAGCTACACCGGACGAAGAAAGAATACGAACGGCGGCCGTGTAATGACCATCAGAAATCTTCTTACGACACTGACGGATATTGAGCTCACCTAAGTCAAGCTCCTCCTCCACACAAAAAGAAGGGGAGACCTCCGCTAGGGCTTCGCGCAAGAGCAACAACTTCCCCCCCGGCCCACCCCAAGTGTGAAGGGCTCCGGCAATAGCCTCTTCCTGACGATGACGTCTAATAGCAGTTCTACATTCCAAACTACTCCTTGGGGCAAAGGTCTTCATGACACAAAGAGGCAAGACAAGCAAGGAAACCCAGCGAGAAATATCAAAAGGGGAGCCAACGACATTATCCAGGGCACCCTTCAAAACCCGAGCGAATCCAAGTCGACACCTAGGGGGGATAGATTTAACCGTACGCAACCCCTTAGAAAGCAAACGGTCAAGAGAAGCCAAAGAAAGGCAAGGGGGCATGTCCTGGTCAATATCTCCCACTGACAGCACAGGGAACGGATCGGGGCGAGGAAGATCATACAGAATAAAACGAACGAATCCATCCCCACAATCAGGTGCCTCAACACAATCCCCCACCTCATGCCGACAACAAGAAGTGAGCGAATGAGTCGAAAGGCAAACACCACACAACCAAATACTCATATTCTTAAAGGTGACCTCAGCAGAAGAGTAGACAGATAATCTACTGGACAGGGTTTGTCGCGTTAATACCTGAGCATCGGCACAAAAATGGCGGTTCTGTAAGTGGACGCGCATGGATTGTTTGGTGAGACCTTTTCCGCATCCGTCCTGACAGTTAGAAAGACCCACGAAGGGACAATGGAAGCGAACTGAAGGAGGCATGGCAGAAGGAAAAAGCAAAGCGCAGGGATCGAACCACAGGAGCAAAGCAGAGAGCGAAGGAGAAAGAAAACCGAAACCCAAAACCCCAAAAGAAGAAGGAGACAACAGCAAAGCAACTAATCAGCCAAAAAGAACCGAGAAACGAAACCCGAATCCACAAAAGAACAGCATCCTACAAGCAAACAACAGCAAACCAAAATCCGAAACCCGACCCAAGAAGCAAAACAGCGGCAGCTATCAATACCCGATAACACACCAAACCAAAACAGCAGAGATACAGAAAAATCGAGGCCAAAACAGCCCCAATAAGAGCAGCAAACAAAACGAAAACAGGGGAACACCACGAAAGAGGAGAAAACCGACAGTCCGGTACTAGCTTGCCGGAGAAGAAGGAGCCTTCAGGCAGGGGCGGTCGGCGACAAAAAACTGAAGACGGAGAAGCAGGCGGGCTCCGGCGGGCTCCGGCGAAGCGATTGCAAAGCTAATTCTAGTGAAAATATGAACTGCGGCACGCGCTCCAGAATCCTGAGATAAAGCAAATTTCCGAATCCGCTAGAGTAGAGAAACAACATCTGTGTCGAGCTCGCCGAGAGAGGAGAAGGAGAAAGGTAAGAAACCATACCCGATCGCCGTGCAGCGTGCCTGGTACTTGGCACATTTACGACGGGCAGCATCAGCAACGACCCGTCCGGGCTCGAAAGCGGTGAGGCCAGTCTGAGTCAAGGGCGAGGACCCAGTCAGATCAACACAAACATCACGCCCCTTGTCCCACGAGTAGAGTAGAAGGTCGGCTGGTCGCAAGGGCTTGTCATTATCGTCGCAGAGGCCAATCTCCACCTCCTTACCTGCCGAGATCCCGGTCCGGAAGCAAATATCCAACAGTGTGTCCCGGACAAGGTTATGGCGATGTTTAATCCCCACAGTACCAGCACACGAAACCGCGTGATCACCAAAAATATCGCCTCTGAGGCCCCTGGAGCAAGAAGAGCAGGTCCCGGAAAGCGGAAACAGAGGGACTCCAAGGCGGTAGCTAAGCACACTGCGATATGTCCGACCGTTCATGGTTTGCCCGAGCCCAGAAATAGGGACAGCCCTCAACCAGTCCGAAGAATGGTCCCCCTGCGGAGATTTCCACAGGGCAACCTGTCGAGGAGTCAAGGAGAAAACAGATTCTGCCGCTGAAGCAACCCTCGTGAAATATATATCTGCCAATTTCTTCATAAGTTTTGGGGCAGCGATCTCAGATGGGTTACTCAAGTAGTCAGAACCGGTGGCCTCAACGAACCCACTCAAGGCAGACTCAAAGGCAAATCCGGGGGCAGCGATCTCGGAGGGGCGAAGGAGCTTAGCTTGCAAATCGGCAGACTGGAGGCGAGAAGCAAGGAAGGCAAAGTGGAGGGCATCCGCAGCGGCAAAGACACCGAGCCCCCCGAGGGAAAAGGGGAGGGTAGCTAGCCGCCACTGCCACTCCCCGAAACCGGGTCCGGACGCCGTGACAATACGCTCAAGGCTAGATCGGAGCGCAGTGTCGAAGGAAAGGTGGGCTGACCCAAAAGCAAGGGGAGAGCAAGTGCGCAAAGCAAAGTATAACTTAGAAATACCTGTGCACGCCCGAAGAAGAAGTAACTCACACTGGGGATCCTCAATCGTAGCAACCAAGTCCATGAGCTCTATAGTACGGGCGACCCTCTTCGAGACAAGAGCGCCACTGAAAGCTGAGCACACGCTGACCGGTCCCCCCAGAACCTTAACACCGTGAAATTATTATTATTATTATTATTATTATTATTATTATTATTATTACTATTACTATTATAATAATAATAATAATAATAATAATAATTATTATTATTATTATTATTATTATTATTATTATTTATTATTATTATTTAGTGTTATAACTTTCTTTATTTTTTTTCATTTTTTAAAATATTATTAGATAATTTGTATGAGTAGATATTAGTTTCAGCTTCTTTTAATTCAGCTCAGCTCAGCTCAACTTCTATCAGTCCAGCTCAGCTCCTATCATACCAGCTCAGCTCTTATCAGACCAGCTCAGCTCAGCTCAGCCCTGTTTCAACCGAAAAGAACAGGGCCTAACTAATATAGGATAAAATTATACTCCCTCCTATTCACTCTTTTCCTCCCCAATTTTTTTGGGGGGAAACCAAGGAGGGAGTATAATAATAATAAAGAGTGGAGATAAAGTAAAAGAGATGAATAGAAAGTGGGGTATGAAGTGTAAAAGGTGGGGTATAAAGTGAAAAGGGGTTGGGTTTAGGTGTGGAGGAAAAGAATAAAGAATTGAAGTAAGAATAAAGAATGATTAAAATTATTTCCAAAAAAGGAAAGTGGGAAGAAAACCAAACTAAGCTCAAAAAGGAAAGTGGGAGGAAAAGAGTGAATAGGAGGGAGTACTAACTACTATTTGGCGCATTTGTACTAACTATACGATCATAAAATTTGGCGCATTTGTACTAAATACAATTTTCAATGATGTATTTTATAGAAAGATATAGTACAGGCGACCCTTAAAAAAATGTTGGTTCAACGATTTAAGGACAAACTCATCGTCGGTCGAACCTACAGTACAGTCTCACAGGCATAACAGTCCGGCCGAACATAGGTTTGGACAGAGCCACCCCCCACCTGTGTCATCTCCAAATCGAGTTCTCATCGAAAGTCACACCATTGGAGAACGATGATGCAATACCAAAGAATTGCTTCCAATTTTCAAGCTTCGAAGACATCATCAATGAAAAGATACCAACTACACACTACACAGGTACATAAATATTATAAACTTCATTTGTGTCATAGATTACATATTTAAAATTTAGTCTTTAGGAAAATACAATGCATTTTATTTTTGGTTTTTATTTTTTACCATTGATTATTTCCACTCTAACAGACGTCGTTGGTAAGTTATTTGAGATTAGGCCATTGATTGAGACGAGAAACGGTTTCCAGTGTCGTAACATCAAGTTGGAGGACGTCAAGTAAGTATCGCGTTTTTTTCATCCGAATAACTACTTTGATATATTTATGTTTTCAACCCTATACTTACTTTATATTTTCCTACACTTTTATAACAGTGGCTGCGAGTTGACATGCACTCTTTGGTCTCCACATGCCTCTGATTTACCCGAACTAATCAACAATCAGCCCAACCCTAGGCAGTAAAAAATTATCGTCCTCCAATGTGTTGAGACTAAGTATTATGAAGGTATCGTATGTTTTATACTTAAGTATGCTCTCCCTTCATTTAATTTCACATATTTTTGAAACTTATTTCTTTTTCATTGTTTAGCTACATGGAGAATTCAGTCCACTTACAATGCAACAACTTACCATATTAACCCACCCATTCCTGAGGTTGCAGCTTTTGATTTAAGGTTTGTGTCTACTAATAGTTTTGATGATGATGTTAAAGTAACACAGTGTAATAGTTAGAGTAACACAACTTATGAATTGATATAACACATTTGTTGCACGTCAATTTTAATGTTGATATTGCTTTCATTGTTATTTCATTCATCATAGTTTCCTATCAATGGTTAGTTGCTCTATCGATCTTTATAAATTCCAGGGTTTTATGTTTCTTATTTAGGTTTTATATGATATACACTGATACTATTGTTTTGTTTTATATTAACGCAGAAACGTCATTGAAGTAACATACCTTCTGAGTTACAGTAACGTAAGCTTCACTGATATTATTGTTTTGTTTTTTGTTGAAGCAAACACGGCATTGAAGCTTCATTGATACGGACTTCTAAGGGCAGAAGACAAGGTAAATGTGAAAAGCTTGTGCGGATTAATTTTCATGTTGAAAAGCTTGTGCGGATTAATTCGGGAGTTCAGGTTGCAGAGACAGCCGGTTTCTGGGGAGGGATATTGGCAAAACACAGGAACTGGATTTTGTACACATTTTTTTACACATAGCGCTGTGCTACGTTGCAATTAACTATATATTTATTTAATACATGTGTATTTGGTTAGAGTAACATCTCATGTCTATTGGAGTAACACTATTCGTTAGTTACAGTAACAGACATAATGCATGAAGGTAACTGAGGACAGCAACGTTGTTTAAACAATTCATTACCAAAGTAACTGAGGATAACTTGGATTAGAACCATTCATTACCAAAGTAACAACAATCACTTTTTAAAGAACCATATATAATGCGTCATTGATAATAACATTGTTTAACCATGAGACAAAGAATAACATCATTAATAACTTAGAATAACATAATTTGTTCATTAAAGTAACAGTTATAATGCGTCAATGTAACACAATGATTATGAGACCACATTTGTATATTGGGTAAACTTCATTCATTCCCATAGTAACACTGGTCGTTAATTAGAGTGACAGGAACAATTAGTCAGGGTAACAGAGTTTAACAGCGTTGTTCCATTGGTGATAATCAAAATACTAATGTACATAACAAGTTTCGAAAACGATACAAAGCATTATTCGTAATTAGAAAAAGATGACATAATTCGTTAGACACGTTATTTTTTTCGACCCTTTGTTGGCTTGCTCTTGGGACCATCGATGATCTTTTGCCTAGCGTCCACATACTTATCTACGTTATCCAACAACCGCGATCGCACCTTGATTTGTCTCCTTTTGCCATCTGAAAAGTACAATAATTATGTACAACTATTGTTAGGTATATAAAATTAAAGTACAACTGATACGAGTGAAAGAAATACCATATGTTAAGCTGATACGCGTTAAAGTAACACAAAGAAGGTGTTAGAGTAACATAGAGTGCAAATTAGAGTAACACGTCTACACAATTAAATGTACCAGATTACTAGCATTCAAAGTAACGCAAAGATGGGATTAAAAGTAACATGTCTTGTACATTACAGTAACACATGGTCGTCTTCAAATAACATCATACATGTGTAAAACTAACTGAACAACCCCTTACAGTAACACCTCAAGTTTATTACAGTGACTGAATATGCACATTAGAGTAACATTCAATATATGTTAGACCAAGTATGAAGAGTAGAAGCATAGTAGAAGCATAATATGAAGTAGGTGAATTCAATTAAACTTTACAGATGCATACCCAGATACCGCAACAATCTTTAGTGAAACCAATTAATTATACGGCACAAACACAGCAAAGTAAATCAATCAATAATTAGCGAGAAAATTAATGAAATCAGATACAAATATAAACTAAACCTAGTTCTTTAGTACAACAATCGAGTATTAGCGAGTTACCTTGTATTATGCCGCCTGAAGATTATCTTTGCTGAAGTTAGAGAGTTGCTTCAATGTAGCCTTGCTTGAGTTGAAGACAGGAGGATGCGCGGGTGTGTTTTGAAAAGAAACAGAAGTCGAGCGATTGTGTTTGGGATGATGAAGGTGAAGGGTTTCAGTTAGGATGTGAATGAAAAAATTGAATGTGAGGAAAAAATTGAATGTGAGGAAGTAACGTGCATTGGTTGGAGATAATTAAGGGAGGAGAGAGGATTTGATTTTATTTTTACCAAAATTTGTTATTTATTGCCTTAATTACTAGAATCAATCACCACCATCCATCCCACTCTAGATAATGGTTGTAGATAGGACTCATGGACTCAAAAAAAATAAAAGGACTCACTTGATCCTTCCCCTCTCTCTCTCTCTCTCTCTCTCTTTCTCTCTCTCTTTCTCTCTCTCTCTCTCTCTCTCTCTCTCTCTCTCTCTATATATATATATATATATATATATATATATATATATATATATATATATACACTCCCTCCTATTCACTCTTTTCCTCCCCAATTTTTTTTGGGGGAAACCAAGGAGGGAGTATAATAATAATAAAGAGTGAAGATAAAGTAAGAGAGATGAATAGAAAGTGGGGTATGAAGTGTAAAAGGTGGGGTATAAAGTGAAAAGGGGTTGGGTTTAGGTGTGGAGGAAAAGAATAAAGAATTGAAGGAAGAATAAAGAATGATTAAAATTATTTCCAAAAAAGGAAAGTGGGAAGAAAACCCAACTAAGCTCAAAAAGGAAAGTGGAAGGAAAAGAGTGAATAGGAGGGAGTATATATATATATATATATATATATATATATATATATATATATATATATATATATATATATATATATATATAGAGAGAGAGAGAGAGAGAGAGAGAGAGAGAGAGAGAGAGAGAGAGAGAGAGAGAGAGAGAGAGAGATGAGTTCTAATGAGTCCCCCTTATATATGTTGAATCCCTAAGTCCTCATTCCATCCGTTGGATGGGATGAGGATGGATGGACAAGATGCATCCTAATATTTTGTATTAAAAAAAAGGAAGATTTAGTATCCTAAAATAACTCCCATGATTTTAGGAAACAATAATTCCCATAATCACAATCATTCATTCATTCACGTTACAGGTTTATCAAAACCTTAAAAAAAACGCTCCCATCGATCATCACGTTCATTCATTCATTCAATCAAATCTGTGCTCGAAATTCCGTTACTATGAATTTAATGATCGCGACATCTTCATTAACTGTTGATAAGCAATTCATCGAGTATAACAATGGTGAGTTTCGATATTGCTTTCATGTTTTGCGTCAATTTTTATTCATTATCTTGATTAATTTGTGTCAATTTGTGTTCATATTTTGCGTCAATTTTCATGTTGATATTGCTTTCATGGTCGTGTCATTCATGTTTTGCGTCAATTTTCATGTTGATATTGTTTTCATGGTCGTGTTATTCATCATAGATTCATATGCAAATCGTAGAACACACAAACGGTGAATATATATGTTTTGTAATTTATACTGGAATCGCCATGGAAGTCGTTAAGATGCTACTCAATTATTAGTTTTTACGTTTACAATATATTGAGTTATTGTAGTTCATATACTGCGTTACTTTAGTGTAGAGCATCTGTTACTTTAATGTCTACCATATGTTACTTTATATGTCGTGTTACTTTAATACACTCCAGTTGTTACTTTAGTGTTTTTCATCTGTTATTGTAGTGCATTGTAGTGTCCTAAGAATTTAGGAAACTGCCATATTAAAAAAAAAAAAAAAAAAAAGATATTGTTTCCTATAATAATGAGACGTGATTGCCACCAAAATAGGAAACAATATCAAAGAGTAACGCCATATAAAAAAAGAAAAAAAAAATACTACTTCCTATAATTACGGGACGTGATGACTTCAAAATAGAAAACAATATCAAAGAGTAAGATACTGCGTCATACTCTCAATTTTTATCATTATATGAATTGTTTGCACTAACTTATATCTGGTGTTATTTTAATGAACATTATCTGTTACTTTAATTCATACTATCTGTTACTTTAATGTCTGACCTCTGTTACTTTATACCTGGTGTATAAGCATACTCTGTTAATTTAATTCAATGTTACTTCAATGCACTTCATCTGTTACTTTAACTCTTGTTATCTGTTACTTTAATCCACATGAATGATGTAGGGATGCGGGTGAGAGTTTCCTCCATTGTGCGGTGGTGAGATTAAATCAAAGCTTCTGAGATGATGATGAAGAAGATGAAAAAGAAGAAGACGGAGAGAACGAGAAGGATGAAGAAGAAGCAGAATTATAAGTAGGACATTATGAGTAACAAGTGTGAAATTAAACATTGGAATTGTAATGGAGTTGATTTAGTTGGAATCTTGTACCACTTTTTGTTTTGGAGTATCTTAATAAAAACAAACATTGTTTTTTTGTTAATTGGAACTCCTGTTTTTGCAAGAGACTACTATGCAACGTAACTGATTTTATGAGTTAAAGTAACACAGTTCATGAATTAAAGTAACACATTGTATGAGTTAGAGTAACAGTTTTTGCAAGAGACTATGCAACGTAACATATTTTATGAGTTAAAGTAACACAGTTCATGGATTAGAGTAACACATTGTATGAGTTAGAGTAACGGTTTTTGCAAGAGACTATGCAACGTAACAGATTTTATGAGTTAAAGTAACAAAGTTCATGAATTAGAGTAACACATTGTATGAGTTAGAGCAATAGTTTTTGCAAGAGAATATATTAAACAACGTAACAGATTTGATGAGTTAAAGTAACACAGTTCATGAATTAAAGTAACACGTTATATGAGTTAAAGTAACATAGTTTATGGATTATGGCAGTAACATAGTAACATACGTACAATGACAGTAGGAAAATGATGGTTTTTTGGTGAAAATGAAAAAAAACTTAATTTTGAAAAAACTTGTTGTGTGAGAGAAAAAACATTTAAAAAGATTGATAAGAGAGAGAAAAGATTTGCATTGAGATAATTAAGGAGAAGAGAGATAAATGATATATTTACCAGATTTGTTAGTTATTTCCTTAATTATGAGATCAAATCTTGTCTATTAATCTAACCTTGAATCAAGGGTTAAGATGGGGACTCACGGACTCAACATATATAAGTGGACTCACATGATCCTACTTATATATATATATATATATATATATATATATATATATATATATATATATATATATATATATATATATATATTGTCTCTTTTTTTTGCCGTGTCCGTGTCCTCCAAATTTACGAGCGCCGTGTCCCGTGTCCAATACGTCTCCGTATCTATGTCCGTGTTTGTGTCTGTGCAACCTAGCTAACTACTCCCCCCATCCCCACCAAACATCCCCAATTTCCCGGGATTGAGTATTGATTACACCAACTTACTCCTTCCATTACCCACCTCGGCAATGTACATCATGAATAAGCAAGGAACCCTTCAATTCCCGTCAATTCACCTTCAAAATTATCAATCCTCATCAATTGCTCACTCTTTCTCCGCACCATTTTCCTATAAAATGGAATCCGATTGTGGATATGCAATTCATCCTTCTCAAATCGTATCACCCGTCAAGATTTTTCAAGATCCACGCAACGATGTCCTCTGAAAAGTTTGTCACGATCCCTGAATTGAAAGATGGCGATAGGATTGAAAATATGAATGTGAGGGTCATTCATCGCTGGACACGTCCCGCTTTCAAGGACAAGAAGAAGACCGAATCAATCGAGGTGTTGTTGATAGATAATACGGTATTGTTCTTAAAATTGTTCTTCTAATTGCGTTGTTTGTTGTACCAATTTCTTATTTATGTCTACCTTAACTAAGTTCTAATTTTAGTTGATAGATAATACGGTATTGTTCTTAAAATTGTTCTTCTAATTGCTTTGTTTGTTGTATCAATTTCTCATTTATGTCTACCTTAACTAAGTTCTAATTTTAGTTGTGTTGCTTTCTTATTTATATTGTTCTTGAAATTGCTGTGTTGGTTTCGTCCCATTCACGCTCGGTATTTTTTTCTCTTCTTCGTAGAATCAAATAATTCAAGGTACTGTGCGCAAGCAAGTGTTGTTGAAATTTACAGGTTCGTTAGAAGTCGGAGTCGTGTACACAATAAAAAAACATTAGCGTCAGTAACAATGTTGGGTACGACAAGGCTACGCATTCACCTTTCCGACTTTACTTCGAATATTCGAGCAAGGTCATTCCTTTTGTCGGACAACATTCTATCCCCGAGTATGGCTTCCGTTTTGCAAGTTTCGAGGATATCATAAATGGCCGAGTTCCAACAACACATTACATCGGTATGTTCATATCTTTGTCTATGTATCGTTTGAACCACATTACAAATTCTCGATGACATTTTTGGCTTACAAATTCTGCATCGTCCCAAACACCATGTACTTATTTTTAATCTACGTAATGCAGATTTGGTTGGGAAATTGTTTGAGATTGGTCCCCTCACCGAGACCAAAAACGGGTTTAAATGTCGGACCATTAAGCTTGAGGATGTGGAGTACGTCCTTCCTTTCACCCCAGAACAAATTTGAGATCTGTTTTTCCAATTTACTCATCCAACGTCTTTTGCTAACTCTGCCTTCTTTGGTTTGCAGCTGCTGTCAAATCCTCTGCACTTTCTGGAGTCCTCGTTCCGTTGATCTTCCTGCACTTATACAGAAACAGTCGAATCCAGAACAATCTCAGATTGTTGTTTTGCAATGCGTTGAAGTTCGCAAATTCGATGGTTGGCGTTTGCAGACAACTTATAACGCCACTCAGATCCATTTTGGACTGGATATTCCTGAGGTCGCGGCTTTCTGTAACAGGTCTGATTTTATTTTTAGTATAGTTCCCCGCCATCACAATATTATTGCGTCTGAGGCCTTACGTAATTCTGTATCAACATTATCACCTCAGTTTCTCAACCCCCGCACCTAGCAACTCCTTTCATATCATAGACAAGGCAGAAGAGGAGGATGAGTGATCTAGCATATTTTGTATGTGTTTATGACGGAGATTTAAGCTAGATTCGATGATTAAAGGTGTGGATTTAGAGTGGAAATCGTCTAATTGGTTTTATTAAGTAAATTGTGCTTTATTGGAGAATAGACGATTTTTAGAACTCTTGTTTCTTCTTTTTATGTGATTTGGGCTCAAGACGAAGAGTGTGAACAACAAGCCCAACTAAACCCGAGTGAAAAGTCAACGCGCAGCTCGGAGATTGAAGACGGCACTGCTTCGGGTTCCGTGTTAGCTTAATTATTATTTATTATTATATTATTATTAGAGTTAGGAAATAAATAGACTTTCCTATTATTATTATTATTATTATTATTATTATTATTATTATTATTATTATTATTATTATTACTATTAGACTACATATTATTAGATTGATATTATTATTCATCAATCAAGAATTCACGTTATTCCAAGGAGAAGAAACAAGAACCCTAATCTTCATGTGTAACTAATCTTCCTTCTCGGATCAAAGATTTGAAGCTACTAGTTAATTGAGTGTGAGACTTTTTCTTAATCTTGATTTAATTACTTGAGTATTGTTCTTTCCTTGTGCTAATTTTATGATTGTTGTTTGTTTAATCTTTTTGGCCAATTGATTATTTCAATCTTCAATCTATTGCAATTCTTTGTGTTTGAATTCGTAATTGTTCAATTCACTAGATAAAGTTGCAACCTTTAGACCTGATTATTTGTATGCGTTTCATCCTAATTGGGTATGGGGAGGAATAAACATATAATTCGAACCAATAACCGCGTGTGTTAAAGGTCGTTATTTCTATTGAATTGTTCATATCGTTCATGCTGTTATTGAATTAAATCTAGACGCGTGGATTAGGTTGTTCAATAATTAGGTTGCTTAGTATCGCGTTTTGATCTAAGTAATATTATCTACGGAACAATTGGAACTTTCAGTTTCACAATAGAATACTCAAGGATTAAATAAAGGTTAGTAGTCGATGATCAATTGTTTAACTAGTTAGTGGATTTTCTTGAGTCGAGTCTCTTAATCATCAGAATTCTCATTATTAGTTATTTTACTTTTGTTATTTTAGTTATTAGACAAATCAATCAAAAATCCCCCATTATTCTTGTTACGTTTAGTTATATTAATTATACATTAGTTACATCACCTTCCCTGTGGGTTCGACACCCGACTTACCTCTACTATATTGTTAAAGGTAATAAGATTAATTATTTATCTTTGGGAGCATACAACCTAGGCTCACCAAATTTTGGCGCCGTTGCCGGGGAAGACAATAGTTAATTTTTGTGTTTTAATTTTAATTTTATTTTTATTTTAGGTACGCTAGCATATGCATAATACTCGTTCCACTAACAATCCACTCGAGCCCTTCGACTCAGAGATAGAACGTTCAATTTTCAGGTGAAGACAGGGTGATAATAGCGAATTGGTCATTTTTCAGCAGCCCGAGCCCGAAAGTGATCTAGATTTGATACCGGACTCTGTACCCGAATCTAAAGACGGAGTAATTATGGCGAGAGAAACACGTACACTACAACAAAACCGCCTTTTCACGGCGATTATTTAGTGACGAATGGAAAATCGACATATCTAACCCATAATTACTCATATAATTAATCCTTACCCTAACAAATAGAAATCGACACTAATACACCTCCATAAGCGTTTGGTTAGCATATTCTTATTGTCATGAAATTTTTTCCTTAAAACCACAAAAAATAAAAATATACTCTTAATATTTTGCCTACAAATAAAATCTTTTGCCCAACTTAAAACATACTGCTACTGCACTAATAATTGGAAAAATTAACCCTACTTCTGTTTCTACTCCGTATTAGTTATTCCGTATCTCGGCGACCCAGACACCCTATCCCTACCATTGTGGTCCGCAGTCAGACGGTGATTTATCAAAAAGAGAGAAAAAAAGAGCACAACAATGACCGTTTCTTCATAACGATTAACGAAGATGGATTAGGACACGAGATAAGGCGGTGCTAAGTCCTGTGACTTTGGTACTCCCTTCGAAAACGCTCTTACTACTGCTGCGCATACACCCTCTCTTTAGGTACTTTCAGTACTACTTTCATCCTCTTTTTTCAATTGATTTGGCAATCTATTTGCGTTGATTTTGATTCTGATATCAATATCAATATTTACATTGATTTCGTAGGCTTAATTACCTTCACGCTTTTCGACATTCTGGTTTTCACGAGCTATGGCTATGTATTCGATACCGTGTATGTTCTCTACCTTGTTTTACTGGTAATTTTCGGCTGAATTATTAGGACTGGGTTGTTTGTTGAATTGTGTGTATTGAATTTCGGTTGAATTGTTGGTTTATGCATATAATTCCGTATATAAGGAAGTATGGGAAGACTCGCTGACTAGAGATCCGCTTATGCTTCACACAAGCTGGTTTGATTCAAATTTACAGGCTGAATTTATCAGTTTCGCCCAGGGCAGACCCATTTCCTTTCTCCTCTTTCAGAGGTGTACGTGTATGCACTGAGAAAAGTATCAGGTTATATTGGTGGATTTCTGGAGAGATCATTGGTGTTATTGCAGATTAAAATTCAAAGAGAGAGCAAGCTAGTGTCTTTATAAATCCTTTCTCTAGAATAATAACTTGATGGTGGCTCGGCATCTTTATGCTTTGAATATTGTTCGTTATATGTCCAAAATGTAGAAACGGTAAATGATACTATTTAGCCTTTACATAGGTTTAGACTTTAGAGTCTCGTGTACCTCTTTTCTCCTAAATAATCATCGTTAGATTCTGGTTCATGTATACAGATCTTCAATAGCATCAATATAAACTACATTCGTTGAGGAGGCTATGCGACTGTCTGTGAATAGCAGCCTGCGGTTTTTTCATAAACCAGCAGTTGGCCTGTGTATTCATGCGTAAGGCTCCATTAAAGTGTGTTGGAGGATGTCATTTGTGAAATTGCAGACTGTTAATAGAGTTGCGTACAAGCTATGTTTTGATAGCTAGGAGCCTGAGGTCAGTGGACTTACTTTTATAGCAAACCCACAATTTGTGTGTTAATGTTGGTTTCTATTTAACGCAAGCAGACCACAGATGCTTCTTTTTCTTTGCTGATTCAGGTTGCATTTAGATAGGTGCGTCTGAGTTGGAGTCAGGTTGGTAGTGCATACGCAAATTCAAAGCAAGACTAATACATTGGGGTAAAGGCTGCTGCTATTTTGATTCAACTCTGATTGTGGGTTTTACAATTGCGATGCAGTGCAATCTCCATCAAACAAAAGGCAGGGTGCTTCGTCCCTCAAATGTTTACCGGAATGCAATTCAAGCTGCTTCTTACTCATATTTGCTAGCCTGCGTCTATCTCTTTAATTCAGCATTTATTGTCCATGTCAGCATCGGTTTTCAGGCTGCTGCTTTTTCACTTATTATTATTAATTTTATGTAGTCCCTGTTGGATACATATAATTTTTGGGATTTTATGAGTAATAAAAAAGATACATTTTTTTTCACAAGTCGTTTCTTTTTATTTTCGCACCGCATTTTTTTAGAGATAAGAGATGGTATTTCGTTTATACAAAATTTACTACGGATATTGTTGCATATGGTGTCGAATGCAATTGTTACAATTGTCATTATAATATTTGGTACTATATATTGTGTCGAATAAAATTGACACAATTGTAAATAGACGACACTTAATAGTATTTATCGTGTTGAATCTAATTACAACAATTGTCGTTAAATAACATTTCATTGTATTATCGTGTCGAATACAATCGTTACAATTCCTATTAAAAGAAAAATCCAATTATTTACCGCATCAATAATAATCGACACAAAAATCGTCACTAAAACTCCTCTTCTTTCGCATCGATTTTTTGAAGTTAACCCAGCGAATAGATTATTCGCCACGAAAGGCTATGGCAACGGAGCCTACCACCTCGAATACACAATCGATTGGAAAAACTTTCGCGTCGAATAGAATCGCCACGAAACACCTAAATAATCGCCGTGAAAAGACGATTTTGTTGTAGTGGTACTCTGAAGGAGCTCACAGCTCCTGATCTTGCGGTTCAACCGTTGTGCATTACTTTTCCAGCTCTAGCCGAGGGAGCCACTTTTGAATTTAATTGGGTTTGATCCATCATCTACCCACTTTCAATGGAACGAGCATCGAAGATCCGAACAAACATCTTTCGGATTTTCATATTGTGTGTTCTAGTATGAAGCCTGCCGGTGTAACTGACGAGCAACTTCAGCTACGAGCTTTTCCCTTTTCATTGAAGAGGAATGTAAGAGATTGGTTGTACTATCTACCACCGAATAGTGTCACAACTTGGGTGGATATGAAGAAGGCATTCCTAGAGAAGTACTTCCCACCGTCCCGTTCTGCATACTCGAAGAAAGCCATTAGTAATGTGGAGCAACATATGGGAGAGACTATTTACGAGTTCCTTGAACGCTTCAAGCAACTATGCGCCGGTTGTCCTTATCATGGGTATTCCAACCAAGATCTCATCTTATATTTTTGTGGTGGACTTACCCCGGAGGATGGTCGTATGGTTCATTATGCTAGCGGTGGAGGCATAGTGAATAAGAATCCCACGGATGCTTCGAATATTATCACAGAGCTAGCCGAGAGTTCTAGGGATTTTGCAAGAAAAGGTGGACGCCGTGGTGTGAACTCATTGAGTTCAAATACGAGTTTAGAGAAGAAAGTTGATAGTCTAACCTCGATGGTGCATGCTATGATGGTAGGTAAGCAATCAACTATTGTTTGTGGTATTTGCTCTATTTTAGGTCACCCGAGCGATCTTTGTCCGCAAATCCAAGAACATGATTCTGAGATGGTGAATGGGATTTGGGAAAGTCAATCCAACAATAGGAAGTGGGATCCGTACTCTAATACTTACAACTCTGGTTGGAAGGGGCGATCTCACCAAGTTGGCCCTCCTAGAGGTCAATTTATTCCCCGACCACAAGGACAACAACTCACTCTGATCCACAGGTGTCACAACAAGCTATTCCACAAGAATCATCGAGCTCATCGATGTCGACGGAGGACATGATTCGGGCTCTCATCGTTAGTGTTACTCAAGATCGAGCAGAGAATAAGCAGAATTTCAAAAATCTTGAAAATCAAATGAGTCAACTAGCTACCACGGTCAATCGATTGGAAGCTAAACAGTCGGGTGGTCTACCTTCTCAAACGGTAGAAACTCCGAAGCATAATGTGAGTGCGGTTTCTTTGCGGAATGGTAGGCAATTGGTTGAGGTTGAAAAGCCTAAAACCAAGCCTAAGACGGTGATTATTCGTGAAGAGGAGGAGCTTGTGATCGAAAAAGGGAAGCTCCTTAATGAAGAGGGAAGTGGAATTGCTTCCAAGTCCAAGGAGTCGACCCCAATTTTTCCGACTTATGAGCCACTTCCACCATTTCCCGAAGCCTTGAAAGACGCTAGAAAGAAGGAGCATGACACCGATATTTACGAAACCTTTCGTAGATGTGAGGTAAATATTCCTTTACTTGACTTACTTAAAAACGTTCCTAGATAGGCGAAATTCTTAAAAGAAATTTGTACAATCAAGAGAAATCAAAAGCAACGTAATGTGAAAAGCCTAAGGGTCAAGCTAGTGAATTTGTGTCGGCTTTGTTTAGGACTAAGACCCCTCCCAAGTGCAGTGATCCGGGTATGTTTACCATCCCTTGCACTATAGGTCATATGCGGTTTGAAAGAGCCATGTTAGATTTAGGGGTGTCGATAAATGTCCTCCCGTTCCAAGTCTATGAGTCGTTAGTACTTGGTCCTCTAAAGAGTACAAAAGTGGCTGTTCAACTTGCTAATGAGTCTAGTGTTGTACCTAGAGGGGTTGTAGAGAATGTGATGGTCAAGGTCGATAATTTAGTTTTTCCGGCTGATTTTTATGTTTTAGATATGACACATGATGCCGATGCTATCCCAATTTTATTGGGTCAACCTTTCTTGAAGACCGCAGGAACCCGGATTGATGTTCCTAACGGTTCCTTAACCATGGAATTTAATGGGAGGGTGGTTAAATTTGAAATTAGTCCACCTAATTCGACTAATACAGAGGTCCGTTCTCTATGTGTTATTTCTACTAACCCTCCTTCTAGGAGAAGTCGAAAACAACCGAGTCCGAGCATTATTTGTGAATTGCAGGACCCCACTCCTACACCACCTAAGTGCAAAATTTTATGGGCTAGCCGTAAGGATGTGAGAATCCATCAAGGCAAGACCAAAGTTTGGTACGACGGGTGGATTAAAAAGAAGACGGGGAAAGATGACGACCCTCCAGTATTTCGCGTCTATCATCATGATAATGGGTCGCCTTTCGTTCGTAAGATGAAACTCTAGATCAAGTCGGTGATTTAGTGAGCTATCGTGCAACATGTCGAGCCAACGACGTAAAACAAGAGCGCTTCCGGGAGGCAACCCGCTTCTTATATATTTTTATTTTATTTTATTTTATTAAGGGTCTTGTTTTATAATATTAGTTAAGTAATCGTTTTTCGTATTTTTGTCGAATAGGTCGATGTTATTTTTATTTTTGATTTTGAGTGTGATGAATTTTTTTTAGTATTTTGTAGGAACGAAATAGACTAATTTCAGGAGTTGAGGCGTGTTGCGCGAGCTTTGGGCGACTAGCATGGCGGTCCCTCAAAATCGAAGCAAAATTGAAAAAAATCGGAAAAGGATGAAATTCCATCGACCCGCGCGAGTCGCGTTAAACCTGAGCGAGTCGCGTGGAACCCGGGCGAGTCGCGTGGAACCCGGGCGAGTCGCACGCCTCCTTGCCCTATCAGGTCTGTTACTTAATTTTTTAAAAAAAAAAAAATCAAAAATCAAAAAAATACGCTCATTACCCAAATCACCCATCTTCATCTTCTTCTTCCTCCTCTTCATCCCCTCTCTAATTTCCCTAAATCAAACCCCACCTTTTTCAATTCCTAATCCCTAATTTCAATTCATCCCTGATTCTTCCCTAATTCCAACCTTCATACTAAAAAAAAAAATCATCAACTATAAACCATCTTCCAATAATCTACCTCCATATACTTTCACTATCATCAATCCCATCTCGCGCTGCCAGTCTTCGTTCGCCGGTCAGTCTGCATCTCCATCCTTGGTTGTCTGCGTCGGTCTCTGGTGCTCGCAGTCGCCGGTCGCTTTGTTTGATGTTGTCCGTCAGTCAGCTATTATTGTGTCCGTGGGTTGTCTCTGTGTCGCCGGTGGTTGTCCGTGTCAAGTCGCTGTCCGTTTCTGAGTTCAGTCTCAGGTCGGTTGATTGGGTCTTTGTTGGTGGTTGAATTACTTTGATTTCGAGATTAGTGGAAGGTGGTTCTGTTTCGATCTCGAATTTGTGTGAGTACTGAGTCCGATGGAGTTGGCTTGGTTGTTGCTACTAATTTTGGTCAGAGCGCAGCTGTGGGTCCGGAAACGGTCCATTTTCTGACGGGTTTGGAGGAGTCACTCAGAGTACAACAACTTTTATTATGAATTCTGGACTTTCATTCATATTTCGCCTCGAATTAGTTTGATTTGTGTCGAGTTGGTGATCTATTTCGTTTTGGGTTGTTGTGTGTCGTGTGTGTTGTCAGGTTGGTTTTCAGTTGATGTTAGTGGCACTGTTTCGTTGTAAGTGCGGATTTTTGGTTGAGTTGTAAGTGTCGAGTTTTGTCGGGTCTGTTCCATTGACGTTATTGATGAGTAGTTGTGGTGGCTGAATTGCTTTGATTCGGAGTTAGTTACGTTGTCATAGTTTTGTTGTTTAAGATTGAGTGTTCGATACTAGTAAGTGCGATCGAGATGTTATCGATGTTCAAAGTCTCGATTCCCATGTTTATTGTTTTTATTTATGTCCTTAGTCTCACATTGAGGACAATGCTCGGAATAAGTGTGGGGAAGGGATTTATACATTAGTTTCGTCTTTGTAACCGCCATTCATGTTGTAACTTGTAATCTGAAAAAATGATGAAAAAAATTCAAGAAAAAAAAAAGAATAATAAACCCGGCTAGGTGAAAACCCGGAAAGGGCGCCTAGGCAAGAATGGGAAAAGTGGCTGAGGACGGAGTGAAAACTCGAAAGGGCGCTCCGGGTAAAAAGAAAAATCGAGTTGCGTGCCACGAGAGTAGTGTGAGTTTGAAAAAAAATGAAAAGTTAGAGTGAAAATCCGCAAGGGCGGACACTCTAGGCAAAATGAGGGATTTAGAAGAAAAAAAATCACATTTACTTTCTCCATTTTTGGTGTTGGTGTCATAAGAAGGGTGACATAGAAGGTCGGTCGGGTAGGATAGTTGGTTAAGGTGAGAAGTATCGCGGTGCGGTGTAGTCGTAGCACTAAATATTATGCGATTGGAGTGTTGTTTTGTGTTGTATTAAGGTGTTAGAGGTGTTTAGGTCGATCACATGTGTGGGTTTTGGAGAATAGTGGTATATATCTTTTACCATTGGTGATATTTTGTAGCACGTGATCTTGTTTAGGATTCGGAGAAATAAGGGGCGTAGTATCATGTTCCGATGTTTATTTTGGAGTTGTCTTGTGGTCACAAATTTTGTTGTTGTGTGTTTTCATGTCATTGTGACCTTGTGCTTAAATTTTGAGGATGATATAAGGAGGGTGGTTGAAGGGATAGATTTTGTGTGATATCAAGCTTCCCATGTTTCGTTTGCAAGACCATTGGTGTTTTATTGTTGATGTTTCCGAGTTTTGCTCGGGACGAGCAAATGTCTAAGTGTGGGGAAGTTGATCTAGCATGTTTTGTATGTGTTTATGACGGAGATTTAAGCTAGATTCGATGATTAAAGGTGTGGATTTAGAGTGGAAATCGTCTAATTGGTTTTATTAAGTAAATTGTGTTTTATTGGAGAACAGACGATTTTTAGAACTCTTGTTTCTTTTTTTTATGTGATTTGGGCTCAAGACGAAGAGTGTGAAGAACAAGCCCAACTAAACCCGAGTGAAAAGTCAACGCGCAGCTCGGGGATTGAAGACGGAAATGCTTCGGGTTCCGTATTAGCTTAATTATTATTTATTATTATATTATTATTAGAGTTAGGAAATAAATAGACTTTCCTATTATTATTATTATTATTATTATTATTATTTTTATTTTTTTTTTATAAACGGAACTTGTATTAAACACCAGAACAAATTACAAGAAGTTAGAGGGAAGCCGAGATACTATCTAGGCCCCCACTCCCTTAGCAATTACAAAACTAATTCTAGTGAAAATATGAACTGCGGCACGCGCTCCAGCATCCTGTGACATAGCGAATTTACGAATCCGCTGGAGCAGAGAAACAGCCTCTGTGTCGAGCTCGCCGAGAGAGGAGAAGGAGAAAGGAAGGAAACCATACCCAATGGCCGTGCAGCGCGCCTGATACTTGGCACACTTACGACGAACAGCATCAGAAACAACCCGTCCGGGCTCAAAAGAAGTCAAGCCGGACTGGGTCAAAGGAGAGGATCCAGTCAGATCAACACAAACATCCCGCCCCTTGTCCCACGAGTAGAGCAGAAGGTCGGCAGGTCGCAAGGGCTTGTCGTTATCATCGCAGAGGCCAATCTCCACCTCCTTGCCTGCAGAGATCCCTGTCCGGAAACAAATATCCAACAATGTGTCACGGACAAGGTTATGGCGATGTTTAATCCCCACCGTACCAGCACACGAAACCGCGTGATCACCAAAAATATCCTCTCTGAGGCCCCTGGAGCAAGAAGAGCAGGTCCCGGAAAGCGGAAACAAAGGGACTCCAAGGCGGTAACTAAGCACACTGCGATAGGTCCGACCGTTCATGGTTTGCCCGAGCCCAGAAATAGGGACAGCCCTCAACCAGTCAGAAGAATGGTCCCCCTGCTGAGACTTCCACAGGGCAACCTGTCGAGGAGTCAAGGAGAAAACAGATTCCGCCGCTGAAGCAACCCTCGTGAAATATATGTCTGCCAATTTCTTCATGAGTTTTGGGGCAGCGATCTCAGAGGGGTTACTCAAGAAGTCAGAACCGGTAGCTTCAACAAACCCACTCAAGGCAGACTCGAAGGCAGGTCCAGGGGAGACGATCTCGGAGGGACGAAGCAGCTTAGCTTGCAAATCGGCAGACTGGAGGCGAGAAGCAAGGAAGGCAAAGTGCAGGGCATCAGCGGCGGCAAAGACACCGAGCCCCCCCAGGGAAAAGGGGAGGGTGGCCAGCTGCCACTGCCACTCCCCGAAACCGGGTCCGGACGCCGTGACAATACGCTCAAGACTAGAGCGGAGCGCAGTGTCGAAAGAAAGGTGAGCCGACCCAAAAGCACGGGGAGAGCAAGTGCGCAAAGCAAAGTATAACTTAGAAATACCTGTGCACGCCCGGAGAAGAAGTAACTCACACTGGGGATCCTCGATCGTAGCAACCAAGTCCATGAGCTCTATAGTACGAGTGACCCTCTTCGAGACAAGAGCGCCACTGAAAGCTGGGCACACGCTGACCGGTCCCCCAAGGACCTTAACACCGTTCAAGGGCCTGGCAATAGAGGTGGGGAAAACACCAGCACACCTGCTTCTCGGATCTTCGACAGGCTAGAAAACCTCCGTTTTAGTCACGTTGAGATGGAGGCCATAACGGGGGCCCTCATCCATAATCATCTGGAGAACCTTCCCCACGACAAGCGTATCCCCGACGATGGTACCGTCATCAAGGTACCAAGCCTGGAAGCAAAGATCAAAGGAGTCCCTGATCCTACAAACCAGGGGGTGCAGAACAAGGGAGAAAAGGAGGGGGCCTAAGGGGTCCCCCTGCTGGACCCCCTGGCAAGAGCGGAGGCAGTGCTCCCCGTAGTAGAGCCTAGCTGGGCTGGAGTAGCAAAACTCAACCCAGCGGGAGAGGGCTGGACACTGACGACGGACCTCTCCTAGCATAGTTTCTCTGTCAACCAAGTTAAAGGCATTCTGGAAATCGACAAGTAACATGGAGAGGCCCACATCCGCGCCACGATCCTCTACCAGGCGGTTCAAGGAATGCAGGATAGCCTCACCCCCGCTAGAAACACCTACCCCGAATTGAAGGCCCTCAAAATAGCCGCCTAAAGATGGGCCAACCAAATAAGCTCCAACCTTGGAGACAAGGCGCCTCCAGATGGTGCCCACAGCAATAGGACGAACCCCTCCCCCTGGCTTAACGAGCGGGGTGAGCGGAGCACTAGCAATGTACTCACCTAGTACCTGCGGACACTTCCCCCCGAGAAAAAGGTTGACCACCCGAGCGATAGAGGCAATCAGATCATCAGAAATGGCAATAGCAGCACCACTCAAACAATCCAGCAGATGCTGGGCCCGGAACCCATCCCTCCCACAAGACGTGCCCCGGGGAAAACTCCGAATCATGTCCAAAACAACAGACACCGACGCATCAAGACAATGGCCAGTAGGCTCAGACGGAAGGGCAGGAGGAAGAGCAGTCGGGTGCTTATCCTGGAGGGCTCGGAGGGTGGCATCAGTGTACGGAGCTACACCGGACGAAGAAAGAACACGAACGGCAGCCGTGTAATGACCATCAGAAATCTTCTTACGACACTGACGGATGTTGAGTTCACCTACGTCAAGCTCCTCCTCCACACAAAAAGAAGGGGAGGCCTCCGCTAGGGCTTCGCGCAAGAGCAACAACTTCCCCCTGGCCCTCCCCAAGTATGAATGGCTCTGGTAATAGCCTCTTCCTGGCGTTGACGTCTAATAGCAGTTCTACATTCCAAACTACTCCTTGGGGCAAAGATCTTCAGGACACAAAGGGGTAAGACAAGCAAGGAAACCCATCGAGAAATATCAAAAGGGGAGCCCACGACATCATCTAGGGCACCCTTCAAAACCCGAGCGAATCCAAGTCGACACCTAGGGGGGATAGATTTAACCGTGCGCAACCCCTTAGAGAGCAAACGGTCAAGAGAAGTCAAAGAAAGGCAAGGGGGCATGTCCTGGTCAATATCTCCCACTGACGGCACAGGGGACGGATCGGGGCGAGGAAGACTATATAGAATAAATCGAACGAATCCATCCCCACAATCAGGCGCCTCAACACGATCCCCCGCCCCATGCCGACAACAAGAAGTGAGCGTATGAGTCGAAAGACAAACACCACACAACCAAGTACCCATACGCTTAAAGGTGACCTCAGGCGAAGAGTAAACAGACAAGCTACTGGAGAGGGTTTGCCGCGTTAATACCTGAGCATCGGCACAAAAATGGCGGTTTTGCAAGTGAACGAGCAGGGATTGTTTGGTTAGACCCTGTCCACCACCATCCTTACAGTTAGAAAGACCAACGAAGGGACAATGGAAGCGAACCGAAGGAGGCATGGCAGAAGGAAGAAGCAAGGCACTGTGATCGAACCACAGGAGCAAAGCAGAGGGCGAAGGAGAAAGAAAACCGATAACCAAAACCCCAAAGGAAGAAGGAGACAGCAGTAAATGAGCAGCAAACCAACCAAAAAAAACCGAGAACTGAAACCCAGAGCCACAAAAGAGAGAAAGAAACAGCAGCCTACAAGCAAACAGCAGCAAACCAAAATCCGAAACCCGACCCAAGAAGCAAACCAGCCCCAAAACGAGCAGCAGCCACAAAAATCCAAGAGCAAACAACAGCAGCCACCAAAACCCGACAACACACCAAACCAAAGAAGCAGAGATACAGAAAAATCGAGGCCAAAACAGCCCCAATAAGAGCAGCGAACAAAACGAAACAGGGGAAAACCACGAAAGAGGAGAAAAACCGACAATCCGGCACCAGCTTGCCGGAGAAGAAGGGGCCTTCAGGCGGGGGCGGTCGGCGACAAAACCTGAAGACAGAAAAGCAGGCGGCTCCGGCGAAGCGCAGGCAACAGACAGACCTGAATCAGTCGGGACACCGAAATCACAGAACAGAACAGGCGGCAGAAAGAGTCCAATGGAGGAAGTACGGAAGCTAGAATTGAAGGCAAGGCGCCGGCGACGCTCCAGCAACAGGTGGCGGCAAAGAGCGGCAACAAATGACGGCAAACGACAGCAGACCAGCAGCAGCAACACCCCGAACAGGACCAACGCAAACAACGGCAGAGGGCGGCAGTTTCGGCAGTTCAGATAGCACAGACGGCGGCAGAGGGCGGTCGACAGCGAGCAGGGCGGCCGTCACGGCCGGTGGCAGGCGGGCGGCAGAAGCCCTAGGTGGGAGGACCTGTTCGCACCTCATCCTCTCCCTCTCTAGACATTTCAATTATTATTATTATTATTATTATTATTATTATTACTATTAGACTACATATTATTAGATTGATATTATTATTCATCAATCAAGAATTCACGTTATTCCAAGGAGAAGAAACAAGAACCCTAATCTTCATGTGTAACTAATCTTCCTTCTCGGATCAAAGATTTGAAGCTACTAGTTAATTGATTGTGAGACTTTTTCTTAATCTTGATTTAATTACTTGAGTATTGTTCTTTCCTTGTGCTAATTTTATGATTGTTGTTTGTTTAATCTTTTTGGCCAATTGATTATTTCAATCTTCAATCTATTGCAATTCTTTGTGTTTGAATCCGTAATTGTTCAATTCACTAGATAAAGTTGGAACCTTTAGACCTGATTATTTGTATGCGTTTCATCGTAATTGGGTAAGGGGAGGAATAAACATATAATTCGAACCAATAACCGCGTGTGTTAAAGGTCATTATTTCTATTGAATTGTTCATATCGTTCATGCTGTTATTGAATTAAATCTAGATGCGTGGATTAGGTTGTTCAATAATTAGGTTGCTTAGTATCGCGTTTCGATTTAAGTAATATTATCTACGGAACAATTGGAACTTTCAGTTTCACAATAGAATACTCAAGGATTAAATAAAGGTTAGTAGTCGATGATCAATTGTTTAACTAGTTAGTGGATTTTCTTTGAGTCGAGTCTCTTAATCATCTGAATTCTCATTATTAGTTATTTTAGTTATTAGACAAATCAATTAAAAATCCCCCATTATTCTTGTTACGTTTAGTTATATTAATTATACATTAGTTACATCGCCTTCCCTGTGGATTCGACACCCGACTTACCTCTACTATATTGTTAAAGGTAATAGGATTAATTATATATCTTTGGGAGCATACGACCTAGGCTCACCAATGAGATAGAGATCCTGACGTTAGACAACATTAAAACCATTAACGAGATTAAGGAGAATGAGAAGGTCATCTACCCATCTTTCTTCTTTTACTTTATCTAAAGTATTAAATATGTAAGATCTCGACTTCCCTTATACATCTGTTGCACTGAATGCAGCCTGGATACTTCTACACGTACGGTTGAATTATCGACTTAGACTGCAATAGTGGTTGGTACTACAACAGTTGCAATAGGTGTCGTTCCAAGGCAGTGAAGAATGAGCAAGGTCGTTGGATGTGCAGTAGGGGTGGCTGCGACGGAAACATTAATGGATACAACTCGAGCGAACCAAGGTAAGTACCCCACCGCCAGTGACCCAGACCCTTATTCATCCACCTATTTTATTTCCACGTGCTAAGTTCATCCAAATTTAGTGCATTTTGGTGATGACATAGAATGCATTTTGGATCAGGTTCCAAGTGAAGTTCTTGGTATCAGATTTTGGTGATGACAAAGTCCACTTCGTGGGCTTTGATACTCAAATTGATGATTTCCTCGAACCAAGCGTCAAGCAATTAAGAGATAAGCTTGAGAAGGTAATTAAATTTGTTAATCTAATATCTAATAGCTTTCGCTCCCCTCACTACCTGCGTGTGATGTTGAATGACTTATACGCCTTACTACATTGATTGTCGTTCACATGTTTTTAAAGGAAGGGAAGCAGGACTCAATACCAGATGACTTTGAATTTTTCCTCAACAAAAATTTCATCTTCAAAATTCATATCAGTGAGAGATACAATATCGAGCAAGGCCCGCACTCCTACACCATAACGAAGATTAGTGACGACCCTAACATGTTCGACAATTGGATGAATAAGTGAAATGAGAGGGTCAAGGTTTGTTGATCGCGCCCCAATCGGATCGGTCGTTTAGCGAAGGACGGGGGATCAAACAATATTTATAGACTCGGAATGATACAAAAACAAACAAGTAATCGTGGTAAGTCGAGGTCGGTCCACATGGAACGAAGTGTGATAACAAGTTTAAAGTGTCGTGTTCGATGTCTAAAGGGGGGGATTTCTAAGGGTCGAGTCTATACTAGAGGAATTACTATGATGATAGCTAGGAGTGATCAATCTAGGGAAAGGTGTTAAGGGGAAGTCGAGATTCGGTACTTGGAGTCTAAGAAGGTCGGAATCGAGTTTTTGTCGCAACATTGATAAAGGAGAATGCCACCTTTTGGTTTCTTCGCCTAACCCACCTAAAAACCCGCTTTCGCGGCGAATAAGGGTAAGTCTCTAGCCATGGTAATTTCTACCCCGAATTTCCCCATATTGATAGAAACTAGTCAAGGTCGGTCTAGTTGGCCGGACTAAAACAACAATGACACAACAATCATAAACAAGATAAACCAACAAGCAAGAAACCCACCAACATCCCTATATTCAAATAATCCAAGTCCTCATCCCTAAACCCCCCAATAAGAAATCTACTCACTAATCATTTTGGAAAACAATAAAACATTAACTAAGGAGAAAATCACTACAACATGCATATTAACTAAATCTAATGAAACTAACAATAAAACTATGAGAAAACTATGATCTAACAATTACCCACTAAACTATGGAAGAAATAAGATCTAACAAGATAAACTAGAGAATAATCTAAAACATCATAAATAAAATCTAGAGAAACTAGCAACACTAATATGATTAAAATAACAATCAACAAAACTAAAACATAGAACAATAATCTAAAACAACAAAAATAGGGATGATCTAATCAAGACAATAATGAAAGAACAATAAAATAAATCTAAGCTAGAGATTAGAGAATAAAGAGAAGTATACCAACTATGGAGATCTACAAGAAATAATAAGATTGCATGCATAAAGATTGAATCTTTGATGAATAAAATGAAGAACTTGTCACTAATTCTTCAATAAACCCAACAAATCTTCAAATAAAACTTGGAATAATCTTCTACAAACTTGTAATCTAGAGAATTTGTTGATGGAAACTATGTAGATCTACTACTAATTACTATGTAAACTACTAGAATTATGGAGGATTTCTACTAGAATACTACTACTACTACTCCACTAATGGATGGTGTAATATGGTGGAATTGTGTAATATGATATGACTTGGGCAACAAAGTAGGGTAGACATATATATAGTAAAGCCTTAATGAGTATTTAACCTAAAGCCCAAATCCAACTTTTTGCTCCATTAGTGAGACAATCACCTTTAGCATCTTCATGGGGTGAAACTTCGCCCTGCGGTTTGTCGTAGTAATCCCACCGGGTGAAATTTCGCCCGGTGAGATTTTCTTCATTTATTTGCGTTTTTGGCATTTCTTTCCGCGAAATTTCACCTGGTGGGCGAAATTTTGTCCGGTCAGTTTCGCCCGGTGGGGAGTCTCGGAAAATCTTCGGGGAGGCATTTTTACTGTCGGGTGAAATTTCGCCCGGTGGTGTCTCACCGGGTGAAATTTCGCCCGGTCATTTTTCTGGCCTCTTTCTTGTCTCATTCTTCGTTGATTGATTGGATGGCTTTGAACTTTAAGTTGTGTGCTTTGCTCTTTGGACGGTATTCCCTTCTCTTTGTGCTTTGCTCTTTGCCAAATCCTATCAAATCGATAGAAAAACTACAAAAAACACGTAAAACGCACAAGAGGGACGCTAATGCGAGAAGTACGCAAAATATGGCGATAATCGCACTCAAGACTCGCAAAACGAGGGAAAAATGGGTCTGAATGGGAGGAAAAACGGTCTAAATTTAGCACACAACATTTGTACTTACAACATAACCTTTTTTCTCATCTTTAATAATAGACCTTTCTCAAATGTTCTCCTAACTGTCTTACCCCCGATGCAGCGTGATATGACAATTTTGAAGTACAGTATTGAACAAATCGCAACGATTACAGAGTCTGCACAGGTATATACCTCATCCAACTATGCTATACTTCTTCCCCTCCACAATCTTTACCACCGTATCGATGACATGTACTTTTTGTTGTTCGGTTATGGCACTGCAGAGACAGTTGGATAACTTGAGAGTCTGCCACCAAAGAAAACGAAGCATGTGGTCTGTCGAACATCCAGACACCCTTACATGAGGTTAAAACTTACATTCCTGTTGTACACGGCTTCAATATGTCATTGGATTTAACGAAATCAAAGAGCTAACCTTTCTTACGTGCAGGCCTCTGACATAGCTTCACTCGCTTCAACTTCCAAAGCCACTCCGAGGAAGAGGACAATTCCCGCTATTACTTTCAACTTGGAAGACGATCTAGAAGTCGACGCAGAGTCGTCCACAAAGGATGGTGACAGCAAGAAGAAGGAGAAGCTTAGCTGAAGATTCTTCGCATCTATGCCTCATTGGGGATAATTAATTTTAATTTGATATGCATTAAGTTTTTAATCATCTTTTTACAAGTACTTGAAACTCTCTTATTGATACAGTTCTGTGTCTGCTACAATTTTCCATCTTCTGTATTAAGAGATGAAGTTTTTCATCTTCTGTCAACAGCACAATTTGAGTTTGATCGACTATTTGATTTTCGTCTCCCTTTCTGTTTGGTAGCAAATTTGATCTACGTGCTATAAACTGCACCCCACTTTAAATATTCACATCCTCTACCACACTCAGTATTTGGCTGTAAAGACATTGACTTCTTAAATGCATGACAACAGACTATACTACATTCGCGACGATACTTATATACTACATTCGCAACGGCACTTATATACAAAAATGAAATTTGATCTACGTAATATACTACATTACTTAATGTTTGCAACGGTACTTACATCATATGTCCACCTACAACTCATCCTCCTACTACGCGAAGAAGTGTTTGACCGTAAAATTCCTAGCTTATATTTGCATTCAAAAAATTCCGGTGACATGTTTACCTTGACAAACATGTCATATTTTTGATTTTGAATTACCAAAAATATGATCAGTCCACATTAGCGGCTTCTAAAAATACATTAACAAGACCTAACTCCATAAATTTCTGCGAATGTCACTCAACATTCATCCATGTTTTAATTTGTATTAAAACCGTGTTTTAATTGTATTCATATACAATTACTGCGTTTTCGTCAATCCCCATCTCCACTATCCCACAAATTTAGCTCGTTATCATCATTGTAAAGATAAAAGGCATTTTCCAACATTGAATTACCCAACTCAATAAACTACCAACTTTCAATTATGTTCCCAAAGATACCTATGATTCCTCAATGGACATGGCCTTTGAAATTCTACACTTTGCCTCATTTTTCTTGCTTATATATTCATACTTTGTGGAAATCGTATTTCAAAAATCACATATATGTTCTGTTAAACTCACCGTCATTTTTTTATGCAGTTATGGTACGTTCCAAGAATGTTATGCCATCTTCTTGCCCGGTGCCAAATGACGTTTGTGACAATGCTGAAGGTATGAACCGCGAACTCTGTTGTCAATTGTTTACATGTTTGTCGTACCACCAACACAAAATGAATCGTTTTCTCTTACGTCTAAGGGAACGTTGTTCCCATTATCGACACAGGTGCTGCTTATTCAAACGGCAATCAAAGCGAACAATCTCTGCCCACTAAACAAGGAAAGCGGAAGTTAGATATCGAAAATGTCGTTTCACATACACTGCCTGCAAAGCAAACAGCAAGTACGTTTGACATTTCAAAAGATCATAATTAAGACTGCTTTAATTCTTCATCTTAATCACGTACACTACTTCGCAGATAACCGACGTGGAATTCTTGGAGGGGTAACAAATACAAATCGACGATGTCCAAATAAAACCCGTAGTGGCAAGGGTGTATCACTTTCCATTGAAACAGGTACAGTCGTACCCTTATACCTGTTCGATATATTTCTCATACATCTAAGACTTGTTTCCGTGTCTGATTTTGATATTCCCTTTAGGAGAAACATGTGTTGTTCGTGAAAACGGTGATCACCATAATCTTATCGACCGTTCGCTTGACAATGGTCACAACGACTTGACTCACGAGTATGCGAACGGGTCTTCCCTATCGTCTGCAGATGTCATGGTTTCTAATTCTCAGACTAATTCCGCACATCAAACTCACGTAATTATCTCCAACAATGCACATATTTTGACTAATTTTGTTCCACCACCCCAAAGCCAACAAGGTAAATATTGTCTGTATCATGGAGAAAACCCAACCCGACCATCTATGTAATTGGTTGAATTAAGTTCTTGATCATAATTCCGTCGCACACTTACAGGTTTCAATCTCCAAATACAGAAGTACGTAAACAACTATTACACAGCACAAGTAGCAAGGCACGATCGGAGGCGTCTTCTTAACGAGCAAAAGGCTGTTCAGAATGGTGTTCCAGTTCATCATACTCCCCATCATATTTTCGGTACAATGATTGACCCTAGGTGGAGGTCGAAGCTTGCAAGACACAAGAGACGCATTATTCTATCGGAGAACGCTCTTAACCGAGTCACAGGTCCCCACAATGATGCTCCTCGGTCCTCAACGGCAACCCCTGAAGATCAATGTTGGCGCTTCTTCCTTGAAACTTATCCACATTTTTCTAATACACTTACTTAATTATTGAATGCGTGTAACATGACTAGCCACTTTCGTTGAAGGTACACCCACCGCAACTACTACTCTCACACCTCCCAACCCCTTCCAAAGTTGCTTGACTATTGTCTCCCTTATTTCTCCTTCGTTTGCTCGAAGTCAATATGACAGGGAGAGTGTCATCCACAGTCTCGCACGCGACATATTTGGAGACCCTGCCTCATCCACCTCTACTAAAGAAGATGAGTCCTTAGATGAGGGTAAGTTGTCGGACTTCAGTACATTCTTTGGCATTGTTTCACTTTTTACAAGCAAATCTATCCTAACCGTTCAACGGACCACTTAGCGACCATAGAACCCGGCTGACTCATTCCAATCTGCCGACATCTTAGATTGGTCAGGGTACTTCGACATAGGAGATCCGGAATACTCATGCCGTAAATGTGAGGCACAGTTGTGGTATGATGAAAGGGATCGAATGGACCGCAAGCCATTGATTCCTAATTTTACATTGTGCTGTAAAGACGGTGCAATCGAACTACCATACCTGCAGCCACCACCACAGCCACTTTTTGACTTACTCTGGGGAATCCACCCAAATAGTGCCCAATTCAAGGACAACATTCGGATGTACAACAACGGTTTCACTATGACTTCAATCGGTGGGAAGATCGACCACTCCGTCAACGTCGGTAGGGGGCCCTATACATTCAAATTGAGCGGTCAAAATAGCCATCGTATTGGTAGCCTCCTGCCAACCGGTGACAATGATCCCCAGTCCTGTCAGTTATATATATACGACACCGAGGACGAAATATCAAACAGGACAAACGCATTAAGGTGATATGCATACTCAATTATTGTTGCAAATGTACAATTTCTTTTTTTGTGGTATATAATCTGTCTGCAGTACCTCATTTCCCCCCCGGATAACTGCAGTAAGTACAACAAGAAAAAAAATGGACGTGTTGCTCATGACAGCTCTCAAGGACATACTTGACGAACATAATCCTTTGGTTAAATCATTAAGAATTGCTGGAGATCGCCTTGCGAACGTCCGTAGTCGAGACGAGATTAGACTTAGGCTTATTTCCGCCCAACACGTTGACGGCAGGATTTACAATATGCCGGCCGTATCTGAAGTTGTTGCCCTGATCTTTGGTGACATCGAAGACAAAATCGATAGTCATGACATTATTCTTGAGGAGAAATCAGGGAAACTACAGCGAATATCGGAGCTTCATCCCTCCTACCTTGCACTCCAATACCCAATTCTATTTCCTCGCGGTGAAGACGGGTCGCGGCTTGGTATATCACACAACAGCAGTCTATTATGTCGTCCAAAAATCCCGAAACAGGGCGGAATAAACTAACACTTCGTGAGTGGTTCGCATTTCGTCTTATGGACAGACCCGAAGACGTTGAACAGTCTAGCATTCTTAGAGGTGTTAAATCTCTTCCAGCAATTCATTGTAGACGGTTACACCGTGGTAGAGGCGCAAAGGCTCTTATATTTCATGCTAAACCAACCCAAACTTAGGTCGGAGAATTATAAACAACTCGCACGATCGGTTGAAAATGGTGTAACTGAACCAGGTTCGTCGGGTAAGCGTTACATAGTCCCGTCGTCTTTCCTTGGAGGTAAAGGGTACATGAGGGAGACGTAAAAGGACACCATGGCAATCTGTAGGTGGTGTGGTTACCATGATTTATTCATCACTTTCACTTTCAACCCAAAGTGGCCGGAAATATCGAGGTTCATGAAGGCCAAGGGCTCTAAAACGGAACACAGACCTGACATCCTGACTAGGGTATTTAAGATGAAACTCGAGCAACTGCTTCGAGACTTTAAGGACGGTCTTATTTTTGGTAGGACGAGGGCAAGTACGTTAATATTTACGTACCTTTTTAAAATTTTACAGCCACCTATTTTATTTTCCCCACTTCTCGCTCTCCATGTATTCGCTTTTTGTATAATTATTTTTTTTCCCACTTTATATTTTGACAATACCCGTATCAGTTGTGTATACAGTTGAATTTCAGAAGCGTGGGCTTCCTCATGCCCATATTCTCCTGTTCCTTCATCGCGATGATAAATTTCCTGTAGCTGCCGACGTCGACGGTATTATTAGTGCTGAATTGCCAGATCCGATTGACAATCCTGTTCTGTACAAGGCTGTAACGGATCTAATGATTCATGGCCCGTGTGGTCAAGCTAATCCTAAGGCCACGTGTATGGATCAGGGTGTGTACACTAAGAGATTTCCCAGGCCGTTTAGCGATCAAACCACTGTAGACGGTGACGGTTATCCGCTCTACAGAAGACGAGACACGGGGACTACCTTCCTAAAAGGAGGCGTACCTATTCATAACGGATACGTCGTTCCGTACAACCCTGATTTAATAGAACGTTACCGTGCGCACATCAACGTCGAGTGGTGCAACCAAGCGAGATCCATTAAATATCTCTTCAAATACAGCAACAAGGGATACGATATGGTCACGGTTGGTGCGTCTAACGGCAAAAATGCTGACGAGGTTGACCAAATTCAGGAGTACTACGACTGTCGCTACATATCCCCATGTGAAGCTGTGTGGAGAATTCTTGCGTTCGAGATCCATTATAGGACACCATCTGTTATGCGCCTGGACTACCATTTACCGAACGAACAAAACGTTGTCTTCAATGACGACGACCCATTGGAAGAGGTTGTCGCCAGGTCGTGCGGTTCCCGCAATAAGTTCATCGCTTGGTTAGACTACAATAAGAACCACCCAGACGGTCGAGATTTAACCTACTCAGAATTTCCCAACCGCTACGTATGGCACAGTCAGGACAAGGAATGGGCTCCGAGGAAGATGGGATTCACAATTGGGAGAATGTTCCACATGGCACCAACTGGTGAGCAGAGGTACTACATGAGAACACTATTCAACTTTGTTAAAGGTCCCACGTCATACGAGGACATTAGAACAGTTAACGGTGTTGTACATCCAACTTTCAAGGACGCTTGCTACGCACTCGGTTTACTCGGTGACGACACTGAATACATTGCTGCAATTGAAGAGGCGAGTTATTGGGGATCCGGCTGTTTCCTACGCAATCTCTTTGCAACACTAATTCATTCAAAGAGTCTTATCAGGCCGGAACATGTTTGGGATAAGACGTGGCATTTCCTCACTGAAGATATTCAACACATGAGGCGCAAACAACTTAGAAACTATGGTAATTAACATATAAAACCCATCCCAGCGGCTGTTACACAATTATTCATCCAATTGACCTTTTACCTCTGATGATCATTTAAGTATTCTATTTTTTTTTCAGATTTGATAATGATTGAGTCCGAGCTAAAGAACTATGCTTTGTCTGATATCGAGCAGTCTTTGTTACGGAATGGTAGTACCCTAAAGAATTTCGATACGATGTCGTTTCCTGATTTTCAAGTTGCAGCTCTCCACAGCAATAGGTTGATTTCAGTCAAACGATCGTATGATCGGGAGGAACAATCACGAATACATGAGACATGTGTAGCATCGTTGACAGTCGAAAAGAAATCTGTATACGATCAAATAATGTGTGCTGTTAATGCAGGAAATGGCGGCCTGTTTTTCCTTTACGGTTACGGAGGAACAGGCAAGACATATGTTTGGAGAACCCTGTGCGCCGCTCTAAGGAAGGACGACAATATTGTCCTTCCTGTTGCGTCCAACGGTATCGCTGCGACACTTAGGCCCTGTTCTTTTCAGCTTATTTTCAGCCCGTTTCAGACCAGCTCAGCTTCTATCAGCTCAGCCCAGCTCCTATAAGCTCAGCTCAGCTCAGCCCTAATATTTTCAGCCAAACTCCAATATTTTCAGCTCCTAAAATAATACTCCACTTCAATAATAATAATAATAATAATAATAATAATAATAATAATAATAATAATATATACTATATAATAATATATAATATTGTTATTATTATTATTATTATTATTATTATTTATTTATTTATATGAAACGGAAGTTGCATTAAGATCGAAACAAATTACAATAAGTTATTATTATTATTATTGTTGTTGTTGTTGTTGTTGTTGTTGTTGTTGTTGTTGCATTTCGATATTAATCCCAAGTTTCTTTTCAAAAAAAATTAATAATAAAGATAATAATAATATTGTTGTTGTTCGTGTTATTTTTATTACTTGTATCTCTTATGTTAATAATAATAATATAACAAATTATTATTATCATCGTCATTGTCGTTGTCGTCATCATCATCATCATTGTTATTATTATCGTTATTATTATTTTCTATTTTTTTATCATCATTGTTATTATAATAATTATTTATATTATTATGCACTCCATAATATTTTGAGATCTTGAAATAGATGTTACATTCAAATATTTACAACTCACACGCACAATATAGTATATGAGTATTATTTCTATTCTACGAAGTATTAAGATTTAAGAATATTTTAAAATTTTGTATATTACGTAATCAAAGATATATACTCCGTACATAATATTTTCTATTGCCAAGTACTAAAAAAACAAAAGTAGAAATCAAATGAATTGGAGTGAGTATTATGTTGTTGTTATTATCATTACTATTATTAATTAATTATTATTATTATTATTATTAATTAATTATTATTGTTATTATTATTATTACTACTCCCTCCGGACACAATTTATCGCCCCGCTTTCCTTATTTGGCAGGTTATTATTTTTTGCCCCACTTCTCCACTTTCCTTTTCTATCTTACACTTTTACCATATTATCCCTCTTTCTATCCTTTATTTACAAGAAATGCCATTGAATTTTATACTTTAGGGCCCACCATTCATTTCTTTACCATTTTATATTCATTTTTCACTACTCCACCATCATTTTTTACCATTTTATATTCATTCCTTATTTTACGTGCAAAAGTGAGCGGGGCAATAAATAATGACCGGAGGGAGTATTATTTAGTGTTATAATTTTTTATATTTTTTTTCTCATTTTTTAAAATAGTATTAGATAATTTATATAAGTAGTTATTAGTTTCAGCTTCTTTTAATTCAGCTCAGCTCAGCTCAGCTCAGCTTCTATCAGTCCTGCTCAGCTCCTATCAGACCAGCTCAGCTCTTATCAGACCAGCTCAGCTCAGCTCAGCCTTGTTTCAGCCGAAAAGAACAGGGCCTTATGCCAGGTGGTCGTACAACTCACTCTAGGTTTAATATTCCAATCAATGTGGACGAGGCGTCCACGTGCCCTGGAATAAAACCAGGCAGCGAATTAGAGGAGCTCATACTGCACACAAAATTAATTATATGGGACGAAGCACCAATGATGCACCGTCATTGTTTCGAGGCTCTAGATCGTAGCCTCTGTGACATAGCGAGCTTCGCATCAGATGACGATTCGGAACAACCGTTCGGTGGTAAATTAGTTGTGTTAGGCGGAGATTTCAGACAGATTCTACCCGTCGTGCCTAAAGGAAGCCGTCCGGACATAGTTCGGGCATCGATATGCTCATCCCCCCTTTGGCAATACTGCAAGGTAAAATAGAAAGGTAATACTTACAATCCGTGATAAAGCAACATTACTCTGAACTATATCAAGCATGTCGTAGTAGCTGTCTGGATGCTACTATATTGCATTATATTACTTCTACATGTTTACATGTGTAGTCATACTCAAGTTTTGTTCCATCTGGATAGACATTCATACTTTTACATTTGTTCGAGATATGCAGGTTCTTGAGTTGACGAGGAACATGAGACTCGAGGTTGGCCGAGATGAAATTGAAATTGCGGAGCTGGACTTATTCTCGAAGTGGATCTTGGAACTAGGAAACGGTGTCGCGGGTGGGCCAAATGACGGAACCGTGGATATTAATTTGCCTGATGACATTCTCATTGTCGACGATGGCAACCCTCTCCAAGCGGTTGTGCGTACAATTTTCCCAGAAATTCAATCCAAGTTCAGGGACACTGAATTCTTTCAGGACCGAGCGATTCTAGCATCCACCCACGATGTCATGGAGGAGATTAATGAACACGTTATGTCTCTGCTACCTGGCGATGAGAGAATCTACCTAAGCTCGGACGAAATTAGTAAGGACGAGACAAGCCTGATTGTTCACCAGATCTACTCTACTGAGTTTCTTATTACAGTCAGGTCATCCGGACTGCCTAATCATCAATTAACGCTTAAGGTCGGATGCATTGTAATGCTATTAAGGAATATAGACCAAGTGAATGGGCTTTGTAATGGGACTCGATTGGTTAATACGGAATTGGGGGATCGAGTCATCGCCGCAACTGTCATTTCTGGATCTACTAAAGGAATAAAGGTCTTCATCCCAAGACTTACCGTAACTCCCTCCGATGAGACCAAATTTCCGATAAAGTTCGAGAAATGCCAGTTTCCGGTCACTGTCTGTTACGCTATGACTATTAACAAAAGCCAGGATCGGTCTTTGAAGCATGTCAGTTTATATTTACCTCGCCCCGTATTCACGCACGGACAGCTTTATGTAGCTCTGTCCCGAGTTACCAGTAGACGAGGATTGAAAATTATGATTCCCTTAGCGGAGACGGTTGTGGACAACGATGGACGTAGTACTACAAACGTTGTCTACAAAGAGGTATTCAGTCGAGTAAAGTAGTATTCTTTCTTTCCATGGACGGAGAAATTAAATGACTCGCAGAAGCGTCTCACATCTACACACATTTTACAGAACAGAAAGTGACAACGAATTACTTTGCTGTTCACTTCAGTATATTTTTTTTTTTTTTCGATGAAATGTGATTTTATATATATCAATAACAAAACAATATGTACATCATCAGAGTTTAGGCATCATATAACCTAAAGCCCCATCAAAATTCACTTCAGTATATTAGACCCATTTGTGCGTACAATTTTAGTCCAACGTTACTTTATGTGGATTTCTTTTTAACGGTGCTACGAACTTCAACGACTTACTACTCCCTCCTACCGTGTCGGCGTTGAAGTCTGACCCTTTGCTTACATTTACTTCAAAATTGGCATTACGCGTTACAATGCCGAACAACTGAAAAGCAAACTAACTACGCCACCGTAACAGAGCAATGTCGCATTACTCTATTACGGTAACCCACCGTCACCAAACAATGTCCATTTCAGTAATTAACGGCGAAACAGCTCAGTCTTTTCATTACGACATACTAAAATCATGCAGTAATGAAAAACCACATGTTGTATAATACAAATGCCCAAAATATAATATACCCTACGGATCGATCTTGAGTAAGTTTTATAACAATAACGTTGACTGTATCATCGACAATAATCTTCACTGCAGCGTGGAACGTTTGCTTGCAGTTAGGCACTCAGTTTTATTAGCAGTGGACATCACTGGAGATAACACAGACGCAAGTGAATGCTTTAATACCATTGCTTACAGGTAAATACTTTATGATCAAACTACCACTTAACACTAAATTCGCACATGAACTCTACTTCTACCGAACTACTGATTCGGGTCAGCAGTGAATAGCGCAGTCCATATTTTCTCCCCTTACGTAGTACTTATACACGATGTATTTATTCTAAAACTGAAACTTTACCCACTCAAGATGTACTTATGGAGTACACGTTTGAACTGAAGGTCTCCACTAATGTTCACCTTGGAAGTACTTACTAATTGTCGAAGCTTTACTAATTGTTCCTTCAGTAAAACTGAATACATAATGATGCAGTACAATAACATCCAGAGTAACTACATTAGTTGACATACATTACACCCACATATGTTGTTTTTTTGCTGATTATAGGAAAATGTTTCCACCGACTTGGACAGATAGTACTAAGGTTAATTACTTTAATATTCTAACCGATTGCCACCGACATACCAACAGGAAAAAGTTTCAACGCAAACCACTAAGAAACAGGATAACAAACTGCTTACATATAGTCCGATGATGGAGTACCAACTGCTGCTACTAATCACATACCTGACAGCCCACAATAGAACACCTTCTAGACCCTCACTCTGTAGAACCTTGGGTACTTGCTGGCCAGCATTGTCATCACACAAGCATACGTCGAAGTTTTATCATTGTCAGCATCATCGTACCCATTAACCTGGTCCTCAGTAGGCACCGTCCTGTAAGCTGTCTCCCTCCTCAGGTACACAGCATCATCTTCAGTTGCAATCCGGGCATGTGGACCAGCTGTTGAGTCAAGCTGACTCTCATAATTGGCCTTCCCTTTCCCGGCCCTCTCAAATGCCCTTTACAGCTTAAATGCACTCCTGAAATGACGCAAATCAGACTCAAACTCAAGAACTATGGATCTCATGAAATTGCCAGTCTGGCCATTGTATATTGGTCGGAATTGCCTTATCATGTACCCGAGACTTCTCAGTTCATCTCTTACACAAGCAAAACTCCTTCCGGTTACATTGTTACCTTACGTCTCATAAGGGAGATTGTGCATAATTATCATGGGAGGGTAGGAATATTTGGTAGACATATCAGTGCTCTAATTTCTGAAGGTTTTCAAAAAAAAATTATTGATATGGTAAACAAAGGTAAAGCTCTCTTTATATAGGGTGAAATCCTAGCATGCAATTGACAAATGGTGGTTGGTTTGACAGTTGTAAAAATTTGCAGATGTAAACAGTAAAAGGCTAAGCAACTTCATCAAAACTTTGAAGAAACCAGATTTCCTAAGGTCAAATCTCAACATATCTTTAATGACATGTATGGTGCTATGGTAACTGATGCAAGCAAGATAGAAAATCACTACAGCGATCTTAGAGGTGAAATGTCCCGAAACTTACCTTTTCAAGACGCACTCCTCTGTTCTTCTACCTGCCTTCAATTCCCATCGAAATTTCTCAGAAATCGCTATTGAAGACATTTGACTACTCAACATAGCGTACGAATATCTATGGCAATTCAATTAGGGGAGAAGAATAATGTTTCGTCAATTGTGCGTAGGGAATCAATTGTAGATTGCTTTTTTGATTTTGATTTTGACGAGATGAACATTTGGGGGAAATTTTGGGTAGGCAAGGGAAAGTGCATTGTTAATGTGTGTATTGGCACCTGATTGGTATGGCTGTCATCTCATATTTTTCTCACAATACTCCGTTTTTACGAACAACGTGCTGATACTACGAACTTCCACGAAAGGTACGGACCATTCTCAAGGTAAAAAACAAACAACACGTCAAGGGGCGTGTAACAGATTGACAATCGCTTTTACCTATTACGAAATATTTAAATTAACCCACTACCCGTATCTAAGTGACTATGGTAATGTCGTGCCTAATATGTACTACACTGTCTTACAATAGAAACCATTTTCGACACTCCATCTGTCCACAGTTGCTCCTTAATTATTAAAATACTAGTTCAGGCCCTGTGCAAATTGCACAACTTATATTAGAAATAAATTTATCAATAACTAAATTAATAATAAATTTTATTTAAATTGACATTTCAATCTATGTTAATTTTTTTTATAGTTATCAGATAACTATAATGTCATTTTGAAATAAATTTTCAATTGACACTCTCCGGATTATGATGGATATTTTTTTATTACTTCATCTCAATTTAATTTAATTTAGTCACGTTGTTTTTAAGTCTTAAACATAAAATTATTATACAATTTGTACACTAAGTATATGTTTTTAATTTAATTTACGTATTTTTTCCATAACGTAAGTTAAAGTTGATTAGAGATTTACATTTGGCCTTATATGAGATTTACAGTTTCATTCATTGTTTAGGTAGCCCATTATATAGTAGGAGTAACATTAGGCGGGAAACAGATGAAGGAGGTTTTGACACGTCATCATACTCCTAGTTCCTCCTATCCTTTTAGTATATAGGGGATATGGCAGTGACCCACGATACATATCTTCAATCTCAAAACATACTCTATGAATCACTCCTTAGATTAAATATTCAACCGATATTTTAATTAACTTTGATAATTACATGATCGTTTTAACAACCCCGTGATTTATCACGGGTTGTATACTAGTTCTAGTTCTTCCACGGTTGCATCACCTACCTCATTTCCATTATTGGTAAGCTCATTTGGATCATAGTTGGCATAATTCCCTCTTTCGTCCTCAACTATATCATGTTATGGAGTAGTATTATACAAGTGGTTATGATTTTTCCCCTTCGTTCAACGCTCCATGTTAGTGCCTCTTTATGTACAATGACAAACCTAGCTTGTACGACCCCAAATGCCCTCTTTACGTCCTTTCTAGCCGCTTCCTGACGTTCAGCGAATAGTTTGTCCTTCGGTGTTTGTGGTAGTGGATCGGAATTGATTGTATAAACGTTGACCAATGTGGGTAGATATCATCGGTTAAGTAATACCCGGTCTTGTACTCATGACCATTAATCGTATAGTTAATTCGCGAAGCTCTTCCATTCATCATATCATCAAAAATAGGAGAACGATGGAACACAGTTAAGTCATTACAAGACCCCGGAATCCCAAAGAACAAATGCCATATCCAAAGATCTTGAGAGGCTACGCCTTCCAAAATAACTGTAGCTTTACCACCGCGTCCTTGGTACAATCCTCTCCAACCAACTGGGCAGTTCTTCAATTTCCAATGCATGCAGTCAATGCTCCCCAACATTCATGGGAAACCACGCCTATTAACGATGTAGAGTAGTCTTTGTAGATCATCAGCAGTAGGGGCTCTTAAGTACTCTGGACCCACTCGATCTACAATTGCATCAGTGAAGCGCTCTAGCGCAACTGTTACGGTAGACCCTCCGAGCCGAATGTATTCATCATTCCTGTCCGCGGCTTCCTATGCGCGTTGTCGCTAACACGCATGCAAACAATATTTATAGTCTCAACTAGCTACTACTCCCTCCGATTCACAAAGATGTTCCCCTTTGTTTAATATATGTGAGGTATATTTTAATCAAAGGGGAAGATCTTTGTGAATCAGAGGGAGTATATAGCAGTGGTAAGTCGGGGTCAAACCTCAAGGAAGCAGTGAAATGTAATCGGTCAAGTCTAAGAACAATTGCGGTTGGGGTCTAGAAAAGGGGGGTTGGGAGTTGGGACAAGGTAGAATAAACTAATTAAACGAATTAAATAACTAGAAAAGAGAAACAATGATAAGAAAGACGTTAGGGTGAGTCGGGGAGTTGAAACTAAAGACAATGATACAGGAATCACGGGAATCATCACAAGGTAAATAAAGGGAGGAGCCACCTTTCGGTTTTCCTACCCGACCTAGCAAAAACCCACTTTCGCGACGAAAGGGCTAAGGTCTCAGGACAAGATTACCCAAACCCCGAGTTTCCTCATATTGGTTCGAGTGAGTCAAGCTAACTGAGTTGATCAGGCTAAGTCAACCAGACACAAAAATCTCATACAAGATAGATCACCACAAAATGCAACAATCTCATAAAACCAAACCCAAATCTAAGGTTTCTCCTCCCCTAACCTCCTAACTAAAAATCTACTCAATAGTCATAATAAACATAACAAACTAAATAACAAGGAGCTAAGAGAAAGGTAATGCATATTGATCAAGAGGAATGAAAAATAATCTAACACAATAAAGAGGAGAATACTATCAAAACAACAACCAAGAAAGAAATAAACAACAAGGCAAAATAAAGAAATGAACACAATAGAAAGGAAAATGAAGGAAATAATCAAAGGAGAAAGAAAATGAGAAAGTACCAACATTGAAGAACACCATAAAAGAGAAAGAGGAAGACAATAATAATAAGAACAATGATGAAGCTTCAAGACACCCAACAATGATCTTGTCACATAACCCTTATAAAACCCCTTGATCTTCAATAATAAAAACCAAAATCTTCAACAAAGATAATAACTTGATTGCCAAAATGAAAGATTAACATAAATCAAAATAGTAATCTTGATCTATTTCTAGAATTATTCAATACAAAATTACAAAGGATGAAAATCTAATTAAGGAGACTACTAAAACTAAGAAGGTGAAAATGAAGCTAAGAAAAGATGGTAATCTAATGGATGATTGTCTAGACTAAGGATGGATGATAATGGCTAATTACACTAAACTAAAGATGAAAAGGTAGGTTATAATGGTTAATTGGAAATGAAAACCTAGGGTTAACTATATATACATATAGTCTTAATGGATCACATAAACTAAGGCTCAAATCCAATCTTCCTTCATTAATGAGAATTTTGCCCAATGCATCCTCATATGGTGAAACTTCACCCTGCGATCAAAGGTCATTCACGAGCTAATACCGCCGGGTGAAACTTCACCCGGTGGTTTCACCCGATGAAATCTCTCTCCAGTTTGCGCATTTCGGAGTTCCTTTACCGTCGGACGAAACTTCACCCGATGGTGAAAGTTTCGCCCGGTGGTGAATGTTTTTTGAAGGTCTTCGGGGAGGTAAAATGTCGTCAGGCGAAACTTCGCCCGGTGATGTCTCATCGGGTGAAACTTCACCCGATGGTTTTCTGCCCTCGTTTCTGGTCTCTTTGTTTGTCGATCGATTGGATTGCTTTGAACTTTTAGTTTGCGCGTTGCTTTTCGGACGATATTCCTTTCTCTCGTGCTCTTGGAAGCTCAAATATGTCTTTGGTCACAAATCCTATCGAAATAGATAGAAAAACTACAAAAAACACGTAAAATGCAAACGAGAGACGCTAATGCGAGAAAGCTGAAACTAAGGCGATAATCGCACTCTAGTCTCGCAAAACGGAGGAAAAACGGGTCGAAATGGGAGGAAAAACGGTCCAAATTTGACACAACAATTCCTCGTACGCTAGCATACGTAAGGCTGCAGTACACTTCTGTAAAGACGACAACCACCTCTACCGGTCCCATCCGGACCAGGGTTGAAAAATGAATCATATGATTCGCAAACCTCCACTAATCTTAGGAAAACATGTCGGTTCATACGAAAACGATGAAGAAACAAATTTGGTGGATAAGTGGGATATGGAGCAAAGTAGTCATTGTATAGATTTTGAATTTTGATGACTAAATTCGCGGTTCCTCTCAATGTACCTTCTCGGACCTCTTCGCCTACGATTTTGTTGCGCAACCATTTGTGAGATACAACCGATATATGCATCGATGCCCCGCTCTATCGCTTCGCACTCCGTATCATCCTCACTAAAAGATGAAGAAGACGAAGATGATGAAAATTCATAAAGAGCATCCATTATTTTATTTTTAAGTTGTGATATTTGTTGTTGAAATATTTAACATTGCTCAATAAATAGACATGACTCATTACTTCCTTAGTACGATTCCAATACCCAGAATAAATAGAAAATGCATAGAAAGTTGTACCACACAACTTGCAAAACATTGTATACCTAGCCACACAAGTTGGACAGCTAGTCGTACCACACAACTTGCACAACAACCTACACCACACTATTTCGACAGCTAGCTTTACCACAACTTGCATTTACTTTGGAAGTCAAGTCATATCATGCAGTAAAAGTAGATCACTTTTGAAAAAAAGTTATATTACACATTAGTTGATAAGACAGTACATACCATCTTTATCAAAGTTACTTTCACACAATACGAGTACAGAATACACTAGCACACAAAATACAGTTACCAAGACTAAACATAAACATTAACCATAAACATAAACATAAACATAAAGAAATACTTAAACTAAAACATAAACATATTTAGTTTTTGCCCTAAACATACTTAAACTTCGGTCATCCCATGACTGACTTTTCTCTTGGACCGTTCTAATCCTTCCCCTAATTAGTGTTTAAGATGATTCAACTAAAAATGCTACTCCTCTATCTCGTTCATTGATTTGTCAAATGCAAATAAATGAAGGAGATGAAAAAGTTGTCGGAGTAGTTGTTTTGGTAAAAATTTACCGGGTTACGAATTAATTTGCGGGTTAAAGTGATCGGGCTAACGTTTCACAAAACAACGAAATGAATCGAGTAGACGAATGAACAAACGGTAAAAGAAAGGGAGAAGACACGAAAATTGGTGACGCGGAAACCCAATGAGGGAAAAACCGCGGGGGGAGTCGGAATCCCGCCAAATGTCTACTATGAATGAGAAAATGAACCAAGAATACAAGTATCGATTTCGAGTTGTCGGAGACTATATTTCTCTTAATGTGCTTTTGCGTAGTAGAGTTGAAGTATGTTATCGATGCCTTCGTTTTTTGGTGCCGCTGTGCTTTATATCCCCCTTTCCCTTCTTAGCCGTTGCTTTCCCCTCTTTCCTCCTCATTTCTCTCCCGCTCTGGTGGCATTTCCCTAGATTTTAGGAAGTAGTTGCTTGACCGGGTCATGTGCTTAGGGTTGGATGGTTTCGAGCAGTTGGGCTGTCTTCGGCCCACTTAGTATTTGGTGATTTCCTTGGCCCAATTCTGCTGTTGGGTTTTATTTCGTTGGCTCGTTGATTTTCCTCGTATCGATCTCGTGACTCATACGACTTCGGACTGAGTGACTCATTTGACCCTTTGACTTTTGACTTGGAGGGTTCCACGTCACTCCGAAGGGTGCGGATTTATCCCAAACAATTGCCCCCAAATTTCTGACTAAGTTCATCTTAGGCGGGAATTTCCGTTTGTTTACAGTTCTGATGACGATTTGTCTCCACAGAGTTTGTCTTAGAGTCTGCCACTTCTCGTTTTTCTAACTGACTCTTCTCCTCCTTCATGATGACTTTGCCCCCTACCCTCATAATTGCTCACACTTCCCCGTACTCCCTCTCTCTCTTTACTCCACTTGTACTGCTCCCCTTCCCATTTACTCCTACTCCCTCTATCTTCCTTACAATCCAAACCTCTCTTTTCTTTTTTCAAATTTCAAACCATCTTCCTCCTTCGCCCTCCGCCGTTCGTTGTCGTTGTACGCCGCACTCTCTGTTCATTCAGGTGATTTTCTTCATTCTTATCCGTTATTTTAACTTCAACTATGGCTCCCAAATCATCCCGAGGTAAGTCGTCCGCCCTTTCTTCATCGACGCCGTTGATGAACTTTTCCCCTTCTTCCATCCTGGGCAAGAAGCATTCTTGCGACTCTAGCTTCTCTGATGGGGATCTCCCTCTCGTCAGAGAGAGTTTTGGTTTTGGGAAAGAAGTCGAGGTTCATCTTCCTTCTCCGGGACAACAAGCAGACTTTATTTGTCCCGGATGGATCTGCATGTATGCATATCCATTCCTCCTGGGTCTTCGCTTCCCCTTTCCTCCTCTAGTCCAGGAACTTTTAACCCTCTATAGATTGGCCCCTTGTCAACTAGCTCCTCACACCTGGAGGGTGCTTCTGTCTTTCTGCGTTCTAAATCACCGTCATCAGAAGAGCTTCTCGTTGCTTGACGTCTGCTCCGTGTTCCAGGTAAGACCCATGGGATGCGGACAGGTGACCATGCGGGTAAAAGACAAGAATTTCCCCGGTATAATTTTCCCTCCCAATCCTCCTGATGCGGAGTGGTTTAGGGATTTTATATTTGTGAAGGCCGATTCCCTTTCTCCTCCTTCCTGTGATTACCTGTTCTCTGAGTGGGGGACTGTCACAGGTACTTGTCGCGTTCTCAGCTTTGTAGTTTTCTCGCCTACTTATGGTTCTTATTGACCTCGTGTTGTAGGTCTCCAGCAACCGGAAGAAGTAACGCCGCTCCTTGATTTTGCGGCTAAACTTTCCGATTTGACCTCCGAACAACTCTCCTTCAACAACTTGTTTATCCCCTCTGCCAACGGTACCTGTCCTCCCTTTGCTGCCACGATGTCTTCTGGTGAGGATCGTTTTTGCTAAGTAAACTTATACTTTGCTTTCTCTTTGTCAATTTCTGCGGAATTTTAGACTGTGCATTTGTTCCCCTTAGGTAGTGCAAGAGCTCCCCTGACCTTAGATCGGATCAGGAGGAGAAGTATGTCCACCCGCTCTTCCTCCAGAAAGGGCTCTGCTTCCTCCCCTGCTCCCTCAACTAGCTCAAAGAGGAAGCGTAGCTCCTCTCCTCCTGCACAAGCTGACTCTGAGGGGAAACCTCATGTGATTCACGTCCCCGATTCTCCTCAGCCTTCAGCTCCTCACTCTGGTGGATATGGTCCTGATGAAGTCACCATGACCTTCCCTAGGAATTTTGGGACTATCAGGCACTTGGAGGACCTGTCTGTCCTGGACCAGTTCCTCTTTCCCGGTTCTGAGGCTATAATAGCCAGAGAACCCTTGATTGAATCGGCGGCCCACATTGCTGCCCATGGCTTCAAGGTAATTTCTACTTTTCTGGCTTTGAGTTATTTTCCATTTAAACTGTGCCGCTGACTGTTGTGATGCTGTTCAGGTTCTCCAGATGGCTATTTATGTGAAGGCGGGCATATCTCGTCTTAGGGATATGGGAAGTCAACTCCAGTCGGATAATGCTCGGCTGCTAGAGGAGGCTGGCCAAGCTAAAGAGAGGATCATGAAGCTGGAGGAGGAGGGCTCAATGCTGAGGGGGGGAGCTGGAGCAGGTCAGGGGGCAGCTTGTTGAGGAGGGGAAACAGAAGGAAGTCGCTGAGGAGGCGAAGATTGGGCTTGCTAGGACCAATTCTGATCTTCAGAGGAAGGTGGCGGCGCTGCAGGATAACATGGTCGGTGCTCTTAGCTGGTCTGCTTTGAGCACTGAGATCCAAATGGTTAATGCATATACCGAGGGGAAGCACGTGGACTGGGATCTGGCTGCTCTGGAGAAGAGGATGCAAGCAGAATTTCCCAATGGCTTTGACTTGGAGATGCTGGCTGAGGAGGGCAATGAAGCAGTGGAGGAATCGGTTTCCTCTCCTCCCATTGCTCAAGAGACGCCTGGACCTGTGGTGGCCACTGATGATGCTGCGGTGGTGGAGCCCCTTGCCTCTCTTCCTCCTGAGGATAATGTCTAGGCTGTTCAGCCTATTACCTTTTGTTGTCTGTGGCCCTGTGCGGTCAAAAATATTCTGTTAAAAAATTTGTTGTGTTCCGAATTTTTTCTTCTGCTCAAGGGAGTAGAGTACCTGAATTTTTTCTGCTCAAGGGAGCAGAATCGTTTTGAACTTATTTTGTGGTACTTGTTTACTTTACTCTGTGGTGTTTGTTTTGTTTGTTTTGTTTGTATGCATGCCTTTGTCCGTATGGTCGACCCATGATGATTGGTGGCCTGGGGTCTTGTTTTGCCCACTCAGTCAGAGGTGCCACGCTTTGCGTGGGTGCTGAGTGACGCAGGGGACTTGTAATGCCCTGGTTGTAGGCACTCAGCACAAGACGCACACCTTCTGTGGAAGTTATACGCTCCACTAGATCAGACATTAATTTAAGTTAAAAGAATTTTGGTAAAAACTGTTATATTGCAAAAAATGCCGTATGAGAGAAAATCACATTTCGGAAAGAGTGTGGAGGGGGGGAGATTCAATTTTAATGGTACAAAAAAGAAGAATAAAATGAAAACATGTGAAGAGGAAATTTAAGAAAATTGGATCTTTAGAATTTCACAAAAAAGGTTTCAAATTTATGGATTTGAAAATGGCAAGAATCTAATTAACTCTTTTTAGTTTCATAAAAGTTAAATTAAATTTTGAAGTACACATAAAAAAATGAGCTAAGTTTCAAAAGATGGAGGAAATCTTGCAAACTTTATAAACAGGGAGTACTTTTGAAAGGTAGAGTAGATTAAAAGGATGAGAGGTGAGTTTGAACTTGGGTTCTGGTGGAGGCGTATCTGGCAGATTTGGATGCCCCTGCTCTGGCGACAATGGCCTCTGTTTCTGGTGATTTTTACTTAGAAAAAGTATTTTTTTAATTACTATGTTCCAAGGTTTTTGGATGATCTCTCCCTCCATGGTCATAAGTCGATATGCTCCATTTCCAACTATCTTCTCCACTTGGTAGGGCCCTTCCCAGTTATAAGCGAACTTCCCTGCCTGTTGGTTTCTGGTGTTCTGGAATACCTTCCTGAGGACCAAATCTCCTTCCTGCAGGACTCTGACTTTAACATTCTTGTTGTAGCTTCTGGCGACTGTCTGCCTGTAGGAGGCCATTCTGATCTGGGCATCAGTTCTGAGTTCGTCTATGGTGTCTAAACTGCTTGCCATCTCAACTTGGTTTCTTTCTTCTGTTGTGCAACCATATCTGTGAGTGGGTACCCTCACCTCTGCAAGAATGACCGCCTCAGCACCAAAAACCAAGCTAAAAGGTGTCTGCCCAGTAGCCACCTTAGGTGTGGTTCTGTCGGACCACAGCACCAAGGGGAGTTCTTCTGCACATCTGCCCCCTGCTTCCTCCAGCCTTCTTTTCAGGTTGTCCATCACAATTTTGTTGCTGGACTCTGCTTGACCATTGGATTGCGGATTTCTGGGGGTGGATTTGTTGAGGGCGATGTTCCACCTGGCGCAATAGGCTTCCATTTTATTGCCAATAAATTGGGACCCATTGTCGCAGATGATCTCTGAGGGAACTCCGAACCTGCAGATAATGTTACGTTTAATAAAGGATATAACCTGCTTCTCAGTCACCTGAGGGAACGCTTCTGCTTCTATCCACTTGGAGAAGTAGTCGGTCATTGCGAGCATGAAGACTTTGTTTCCTGGTGCTCTTGGCAATTTGCCCACAATATCAATTCTCCACTTCATGAAGGGCCAAGGAGAGATAATTGGATGTAGTGGCTCTGCTGGCTGGTGATTGACCGGTGCGTGTCTTTGGCAGGCGTCACATTTTTTAACATATTCTTTGGCGTCCCTACGCATTGTTGGCCAATAGTAACCTTGGCGAAGTGCTTTGTTGGATAGACTCTTGCCCCCTGCATGATTTCCACATTCCCCATTGTGGAGATCATGCATTACCATCTCTGCCTCTTCCAGGCTTAGACACCTCAGGTATGGCCCCGCGGTTGATCTTTTAAATACTATACCGTCGATAAGAGTATACCTGGATGCTTTCATTCTGAAACTTCGGGCTTCTCTTTTGTCTGCTGGCAGGATATCATCTTGTAGCCAGTCTTTGTAGGGTTTTCTCCAGTCGGAGATTTCCTCCTGCTCTGCTGTGGTGCTGTAGACCCTTGCTTCCTGAAACCACTGCAGCCCTTGATCTGGTGGACTTCCTTCTGATGTTTCCTGCTCCTGCGCACCCCTCCGGATTGCTGGCTCCAGCACATGGACTATGGGTATAGTGGATACTTCTCCTGTTTTGAAGGTTGCCCCCAGAGTTTCTAAGGCGTCTGCTTCCACATTTTGCTCTCTCGGAACATGGTTTATTGAGAACTTTGTGAACCTCAGGGAGAGGTCTTTCGCCACTTCAAGGTAAGCCATCATCTTTGCGTCTTTGGCTGCGTACGAACCGTTCATGTGGTTGACTACCAGTTGGGAGTCACCATACACCTCCAGTTGCTTGATTTTAAGGTCTAGGGACAACTGGAGACCCAGGATCAAAGCTTCATATTCTGCTTCATTGTTCGTTGTTCGGAACTCGCATCGGACTGCTTGAACTATGAGATCTCCCTGAGGTGACCTAAGCACCAAGCCTGCTCCGGATCCTCTCATGTTTGAGGCGCCATCTACATTGAGTTTCCACACTTGCTCGTCCTTGTTTTCTTCCAGGAGGATGACATCTTTCTCAGCTTGTGTCTGCAGTGCGGGGCTGAAGTCGGAAATGAAATCTGCTAATGCTTGGGATTTGATTGCTGTTCTGGGGACAAACTTCAAATCAAAGCCACTCAAGTGCATAGACCATTTCGCCATCCTACCTGACAACTCAGGTTTTCTCATAATAGTTTTAAGCGAGTAATTTGTTATTACAGATATAATGTGTGACTCAAAATAGGGACGCAGTTTATACGATGCAGTAACGAGTGCAAGTACAAGTTTTTCAAGGGATGTGTACCTGGTCTCTGCAGGAAGCAGAGACTTACTGACATAGTAGACAGGGCATTGTGCTCCTTCATGCTCCCTCACTAGTACCGCACTAACTGCCACCTCGGTTACCGATAAATATAGAAAGAGTGGTTCTCCAGGCTCCGGTTTCGACAGGAGTGATGAGGTGCTTAGGTAATGCTTCAACTCTTTGAACGCCTTTTCATGTTCTTCAGTCCAGTTAAATCTTTGGGCCTTCCTCAGGACATCATAGAATAAACGGTATCTGTCTGAGGATCTGGAGATGAACCGGTTCAGGGCGGCAATTCTTCCGGTCAGCCGCTGCACATCTTTTGGTTTCTGTGGAGACTCCAGCTGCAGAATGGCTTTGATCTGCTCTGTGCTGGCTTCGATTCTCCTCTGGGTGACCATGTACCCTAGAAATTTCCCACAGGATACTCCGAACGTGCATTTTGATGGGTTTAACTTCATCTTGTACTCTCTCAGGGTGTTGAAAGCATCTTCTAGATGGGCCGTGTGCTGTGAGGCTTGCTTGGATTTGACAACCATATCATCAATATACACCTCCATGGTTTTACCAATTTGCTTCTTGAACATCATGTTAACCAACCTCTGGTAAGTGGATCCTGCATTTTTCAGACCAAAAGGCATAACATTGTAACAATAAATACCTCTCTCAAACCTGAACGCAGTTTTCTCCTGATCTGATGGATGCATCTTGATTTGGTTGTATCCACTCCATGCATCGAGGAAGGTCAGCATCTCATGGCCTGTTGTGGCATCTACCATGACATCTATGTGCGGCAGGGGGAATGGGTCCTTCGGACATGCCTTGTTCAGGTCGGTGAAGTCGACGCACACTCTCCATTTGCCGTTTTTCTTTGGGACTACTACCACGTTGGACAGCCATTCTGGGTACTTAACCTCTCTGATTTTTCCGGCAGCCAGCAGGTTATCTACCTCCTGGTTTATGACTTGGTTCCTCTCTGGAGCAAACTTCCTCCTCTTCTGCTGGATTGGTTTGTAGCTCGGGTCCACGCTTAACCTGTGAGTTATGATACTCGGATCTATTCCTACCATATCATCATGAGACCACGCAAAACAATCCATGTTAGTTTTCAATAGTTCAATAAGGTTTTGTCGGATATTACCTGTGCATTCTGAACCGATTAGCACTTTTCGCTCTGGGTGCTGTTTGTCTAAGTTGACTTCATCTATCTCCGCCTGAGGGGGTTCTAGATACTCCTGCAGAGGTAGGTGAAGGCTCTGTAGTTGCTATGCTGGAGGACTTGCTGTCTTCTTCAGCGCCACTCTGTAGCAGTCTTTGGCTTCTCTCTGATCACCATTGATCTTCTACACTCCTCAGGGTGTAGGGAACTTCAAGCACTGGTGGTAGGTGGACGTGATGGCCTTCATCTCATGTATCCACGGTCTTCCCAAGATCACATTGTAAGTGGACGGACCATCAATAACCAGATATCGTACTTGCTTGTTTACCCCTCCAGCATAGGTGGGAATTGTAATTTCTCCCAGGGAATATTTGGTTTCCCCGCTGAATCCTATAAGGGGCACCGCTCTCTTGCTCAGATCCTCCTCACCGAATCCCATGTTCTGCAGGGTTTCTAGCATGATAAGGTTGACAGAGCTTCCGGTGTCCACCAGTATCTTCCTCACAGTGCAGTTTCCTATGGAGAGCGTGATGATTAGGGCATCGTGGTGGGATTCTGGAGATGATTCCGCATCAGATTCATCAAAGGTGACGGCTGGGAGGTCTGGGCAGCTGATTCTGCAGGAATGTTCTGGCTTGTCTCCTCTGGAGTGGGAAGCGTGTCTTTTAGCTGCTGAATAGGTTAGACCGCTTAATTCTGATCCTCCTGTGATTACATTGACAATTCTGGTGCATAGGGGTGGAGGCGAAGGTAGCGCTTGCTCTGCCGCGTTTACTCTGCTGGAGCTTCTAGATACCAGATGATCTAAGTTTCCCTGATCATACTGGTACTTCACTTCTTTCCTGAGGAGGACACATTCTTCAGTGTTATGCCCTATATCATCATGGAACTCACACCTCTTGCTGGTGTCCCTACGGTCGTTGGTGTACTCCTGTCTCCTGGGCCATCTGACTTTGCGTCCTAATTCTTTTAGGGCCCTGAGCAGGCCTGTCAGATTGGTAGAGAACCCGTACTCGCTTACTTTAGGCGGAAGTGCTGGGTTCTCCTTCCAGTCCTTCTCTTCAGAGATCTTGTGAACATTTCTATCGTAAGGCTTGGATCTTTCACCTCTCTTCTCTGCTGGTGCCTTCCTGGAGACATGCTCATAACCATAGGTAGCCCTTCTGGGGCCCGAGTCCTCCTCTAGCCTGATGGCTGCCAATGCTTTGGTTTGCACATTCTCGAATGTAGTGCAAGGATATTTGGTGAGATCTTTGTATAGATCTGAATCCTGGAGGAGCCCTTGACGGAAGGCTTCGATGGCGGTGGCCACGTCACATCTGGGAATAGTTACCTTCTCCCTGTTGAATCTATTGAGGAAATCCCGTGTAGATTCTTCGAACCTCTGCACCACCCGGTATAGGTCACTAGTTTGCTTCTCCGGCTTTCTGCTGCTGGCGAATTGTTGATTAAAGGCGTTGACCAAGTCGGCAAAGGAGGCGATACTTCTGTTTGGCAGACCAACGAACCAGTGGAGGGCTGCTCCTGAGAGGGTGGAGCCGAACCCTTTGCACATGCAAGCTTCCTTCAGAGGCCCCGTGGCGGTTATCACCATCATTTTTTGCTTGTACTGGTTGATGTGATCCAGGGGATCTGCAGTGCCGTCATAGAGCGTCATGGCTGGTGGCACAAAGCCCTTGGGCACAGCAACACAGGCCAGGTCGTCTGTGAAGGGTGAGTCTGCATAGCTGTCTTTGGCCGCTCTCTCCAGGGGGCGCGGCATTCCAGGAATTTTGTTGATCAGCTCCCTCAGCTCCTTCAATTCTTGGGACTGCTGGTCTGCAGCGCTGTTGGTTCCTGCAAGAGGGTTAGAAGCAGGGGGGAGAACACTGAAAGGTGTACTTCCTGTTTGGGGTCCGCCAAGGTGCAGACTGTTTGGAGGAGGCGGCGAAGGGAATGCAACTACTTCAGGTCTGGGTTGCCACTCTGGTGTTTGCTGGGACGAGGCTCCGGATGGCCAGATTACTCCAGGGAGTGGACTGTTGCTGACAATCGACAGGTAGGCCGACGCTTCTGGCTGCAATCTTGGTGTCTGTTGATTGGGAATAGATGCCGTCCACGCCTCTCTAGAGGGTTGGTTGCTGGACAGGGGGCACACTCCTGGTGATTGTGCTGGTTGCCATCCTAGCGTCTGATGGACCAGGGTACCTGCAAGAGATAATGCGTTAGTCTCTCGGTTTTCAATGCCGGAGAAGAGATTACCTGAGACGCGCGATCTGTCGGGTGTGGGCCCATGGGTCAGGTAGCCTAACCCCTGTGGCGCAACGGTTTGGACGGGTGGCGATAGCTCTAGATCCAGCCTAGTGACCACCTCCTGAGGAATCGTCCTTGATGCTTGCCCACTGACGACGGGTTCTCTGTGGAAGCTTGGTTCTCCTCCAGATATCATAGGCAGGATCTCTGGCGGTGGCTGAATTGGAGCAGATGGTGGCTTTGATGTCGCTTTTATCTGAGCTCTGATGTCCCGGTTGTCCTTCTGCAAGGTCTTCACCGCTTGCTGCAGAGTATTGATCCCCTGAAGTATCTCCATCACGGGATCTGGGGCTGTCGGGATTCTAAGGGCATCTCCAAATAACCCTCCATGAGCCGGTGCCTTGGATGTTGTACCCTCTTTACTGATTCTAAAGGGGTTGGGCGTCTTTGCCGTCGGAGGCCCTTGAGGTGGTCTGGAGGTCGCCAGTGTAGGTCCTGCTGCCAGACTAACAGGGGTCGCCTGAGTGGATGGTGTGATGGGCTGACTTGCTGCCCCTGAGGATGGTGTTCCTCCAGCGGGCTGGGTGGAAGCGTCATGGCTACTGACAAGGTTTTGATCGGATCCAGACATGACGGTAGGTCACTTCACCGTAGAATCTTGGCTAGCAAACGATCACTTTGCCCCACGGTGGGCGCCAAATTGTTTTGGTAAAAATTTACCGGGTTACGAATTAATTTGCGGGTTAAAGTGATCGGGCTAACGTTTCACGAAACAACGAAATGAATCGAGTAGACGAATGAACAAACGGTAAAAGAAAGGGAGAAGACACGAAAATTGGTGACGCGCAAACCCAATGAGGGAAAAACCGCGGGGGGAGTCGGAATCCCGTCAAATGTCTACTATGAATGAGAAAATGAACCAAGAATACAAGTATCGATTTCGAGTTGTCGGAGACTATATTTCTCTTAATGTGCTTTTGCGTAGTAGAGTTGAAGTATGTTATCGATGCCTTCGTTTTTTGGTGCCGCTGTGCTTTATATCCCCCTTTCCCTTCTTAGCCGTTGCTTTCCCCTCTTTCCTCCTCATTTCTCTCCCGCTCTGGTGGCATTTCCCTAGATTTTAGGAAGTAGTTGCTTGACCGGGTCATGTGCTTAGGGTTGGATGGTTTCGAGCAGTTGGGCTGTCTTCGGCCCACTTAGTATTTGGTGATTTCCTTGGCCCAATTCTGCTGTTGGGTTTTATTTCGTTGGCTCGTTGATTTTCCTCGTATCGATCTCGTGACTCATACGACTTCGGACTGAGTGACTCATTTGACCCTTTGACTTTTGACTTGGAGGGTTCCACGTCACTCCGAAGGGTGCGGATTTATCCCAAACAGTAGTCTAAGGGTGGTTAGTTTTTATTTTAACATCCCGTGGCCGTGGTAGTAACTAGTACAGTAGTAAGAGGGAGTGCCTGAAATCTGGGTTTTGATGGTGCAAGTACTACTGTTACTCCTTTGTTAGTCAACTTGTGTCTTGTGTTGGCGTACCCTTCTTCTCTTCTCTTCTCTTCTCTTCTCCCCCACGTTTGCGGCAGCTCATTTAATACACACTCTCCTTTATTTGTCTTTCCCTTTACTCTCCAGTTTTGCCCTCACAGTCACAGATTGGACAATTACCCTTTTTGCAATCCTTCTTCTTCTTTTTCCTCTGTGTACTTTACTATGATTGGATCTGAAAAGCAGCAGCCTCTTCGTTGATGTTCAGTGTGAAATCGAAGCCTTGATATTCAACAACAACCTCAGCCTCAGCCTCAGCCTCAGGTATCCTCACTGCAATCATAGGTTGCTTACATTATTGGGTACTTGAGATTTTAGTTTTTTTGATTTTGCAATTGAATTCCTAGAATCTATGATAAGTCGTCATCTGGTTGGTAATGGGTACGACGAGGAAGAATGTGAACCCGCATCCGAGCAGGATGTTCAGTGATAGGAAATGGATTATACCCTTCATCACTAGCCTCTTGGTCTGGGCAACTCTTCTGCTAGCCGCTTTATTCGGGGTCTATTCACCTACACCCACCACTTACGACGAGGATGCATCACAGTTAGCAGCTGCGGGTTCAGAGAAACCGACTGTTTATTATGTAGAAGATGATATTAAGAGATCCATAGAATCCAGAGGGTTTTCGGATGAGGAGCTACCGCGGTTTGCTTACCTTATTTCGGGCACCAAGGGGGATAGTCATAGAATCATGAGAGTGTTGCAAGCCGTTTATCATCCCAGAAATCAGTATGTTCTGCACATGGATTTTGAAGCTCCCCCCAGGGAAAGATTGGACTTGACCATGTCTGTCAAGACTGATCCCACCTTTCGTCAAGTCGACAATGTGCGTGTTATGGATAAATCTAATTTAGTTACTTATAAAGGACCCACTATGGTTGCCTGCACTCTGCAAGCTATTTCCATTTTGCTGCGCGAGAGTTTGAACTGGGACTGGTTTATCAACCTCAGTGCATCAGATTATCCTCTCATGACCCAGGATGGTTAGTTCTTCTTTCTCGTCCTCTCATTGTTTTCAGCTTTCAGCTTTCTCTGCTTGTCTCTGCCAATACTTGTGTTTTCCCTGTTTTAATGGCATTACCATCCTTGTTTTATTGTCTAACATGAAATTGTGGTTGTTGTGTGTTGTAATCCCAAGCCGTCTTAGTCTCCTAAAACTCCGACTATATTTTCATTTAGTCCAATGGACATTCGAGTGAGGGAGCATAATATAATACAGATATATTAGTTGACCCTTAACCATCACTTTACGGTAAAAAGGATGTCCTAAGTGATACGGTATGACTTAACGATGACTCGTAGAGAGGTGAACGCACAACTTTGTGGTGCGTAAGGTTTATATGAGATCTTGATACCTTTTACTGTCTTCAACTCACACGGAACATCTCCTTGGACTTTATGAGCCTTAAGATTAAACATAGACATAACTTTATGCAGTTTTATAGTACTATGTGTGATTTTTTTTTTTTTTTTTTTTTTTTTTTGTACAGTATATTATTATGTAACTATTTTAGTATCTTTTGACCCATAAGTCAAATTGGAAGCTGAGTACATGATGGAGATAGTAATGTATATGTTCACCATTCCCAATACAACTTTTTAAATTATTGTTCATGCTCTTGTAGTAATGTATAGATGTTTTAAGCTTGCAATTTTGCAGCAGAAGGATGGAATAACTCTACTATTTGATGGTTTCATTGTGCAGATATACTTCATGTTTTCTCCAATTTGTCACGGAATCTCAATTTTATTGAACATATGCCTATGGTAGCTGGGTGGAAACTGTGAGTACGCTTTCTCTAGGAACACTTGCATTAAGCTTTTCGTTGGCGCCTCTTAAAGTCTTAATTTCAAAAACATGCAATTGCAGGAACCAAAGAGCTAGACCCATCGTCGTTGATCCGGGACTCTATTTGTCAAAAAAATATGATCTCGCGCATACTTCCCAACGTCGATCTCTCCCTACTGCATTCAAGTTATTTACTGGTATGTATCATGGAAAGTTTATACTACTATGAGTAAATTCAAAATGTGGCAGGCATTGGCTAAATTATCATTCTGTGTCAAATTCTTATATGAGGACGCTATCATGATATGTGATTCCAACTTTCCAAGTAATAATTTAGAGGGCACATAGGAAAACTTTATATTTGTTGCCTTAACCACGTAGTTAATGTGAGAGAATCAGAGAACTATCTCAACCGAAAACCAAAACTAGTTAATACTTCTAGATTTTATGACCTTAATACACGCCCTAATGAGTAGTTAGATGTGCCTATAGTTATAGGCATCACTTTGGAACCAAAACTGCTGATGATTTAAGTATGATAAAACTCATGTTCTACCAGATGGTATGAATATTTATGTTAGAACTTAAGACGACGAGTTCTATTAGCCCCATCTTCATTCTTTCCTTTGCATAGTTCATTTACATACGATGGTGCTATGTACCTAATTAATATTGCTACCCTGTTGTCATTTTGACGATTTGATTTGTCAATCCCTCTATAGGCAATTTAGCCAGATAATCAAGCTCTTAGTTAAAAATTTTATCCATCCTGACTTTTTTTAGTCGTTTAGCCTCGTGGATATATGGTTGGCTATAATTACAGGCAGAATATTGCAACTTTCATCCTGTTTGTTCTGCATTATGATCTAGCTACCATAAAAAGGCCATCATGCATTAGCTGGTAAAGTCATTGATACAGGGCACTTCCTACTTATGAGTTATGATTAGACCACGAAATTCCCCAACATCAAAACTATGAGATTAGCTCCCTTACACAAAAAGAAGTAGATGCATTTATCTCTACTTTTGTCTTTATTGTGGAAAGAAGTTTACTTTTCTCTGTCATGAAACATGTTCTACTGCTAAATTATAAAGCAAAGTATTCTGGGCTAGAATTTCTTGAAAGAAAACATGTTAGTATGGTTTGACTTGTTTATTACTTACAGGTTCAGCGTGGGCAGTACTGTCTCGATCATTTGTCGAATACTGTATATGGGGATGGGACAATTTCCCAAGAACAGCCCTACTCTACTTCACCAACTTCATCTCTTCCCCCGAAGGCTACTTTCATACTGTAATTTGCAACTCTGAAAACTTTCAGAACACAGCAATAGGCCATGATCTTCATTATATTGCTTGGGACAGTCCTCCTAAACAACATCCTCGGGTTCTGTCTATGAAGGACTTCGACAAAATGGTCAAAAGTGGTGCACTTTTTGCTCGTAAATTTGCCAGAGATGATCTTGTCCTCGACAAAATTGACAGAGAGCTCTTAAACCGCACACACAGATTCACACTTGGTGCATGGTGTACTGGAAGCTCTTCTAATGGAGCTGATCCTTGTTTGTTACGAGGAAACATTTCTGTTTTTAATCCAGGGTTGGGAGTGGCCAGGCTTGAGAAGCTAATGAGTACTTTGTTGTCTACTGAATTCCGGAGTAAGCAATGTTCTTCAAAACGATGACCCTAACTTTATGGTACTCGGATTTGTTTACTGGTTTTCGCCACAGGTATGAACCTAAGAGTCGGACCCGTTTAGTGTATGAAAAACAAACACTCATCTTAACAGTTTAAATGAAGTGGAAGTGTGAGTGACATGATCAAGGCGGAGTGTCGAGTGTCTAACGTTGGACATGGATACCTGATGTAATATAGGCCTCAGGGGAGTGTAGGGCAGTCTACAGGACCAAATTTATCGATGGACTGATACAAGTCTTCCTTAACTGTAAATTTTTTGTACTCTGAGGAAACCATCAAATTGAAAATTATGTAAAATACGAAAGTTTTGGTTGACGAGGGTATCAAATTGCAAATTGTAGGAATGTTCATCTATTAGTTTCCAGTGGAAAATTTTATTATGTTGTTGGTCCCATGAACTTCTACATATCTGAATGTCTTTCTTATGTCTATTGAACATTTTTTTTTGCAACAGAGAAAAATTATCATTGTTTGGACCGCGGCGTCCATATTACATCTTTTATTGAACATAAAGATAGATATAACGAACTACTACTAATACTACACCCTATGGTCATATATTTACGTTTGTATGTCCATGCTATATATTTTGGCTTGAAGTCTTAACTGTAGAACACAATAATTCAGGTGGTTCCAAGTCATTCAATGTCGGTAATAAACATTGCAAAATTCCATTATTCATAACAGGGATATCAAACAATCCCGTCGGGTAGCTATCACGGGTAATATAATATTCCAATTCGATTGGGCTGATATCATCTTATAAGGTCACATAATCAAACTCAGTCAGAAAATTAAACATGCTCAATACGGAGTATGAACTTGTGAGACATTAGACTAAGACTGCTTATGAGGCTCGGTTTGTATCGTGGTTTAATAACCTAAGCTCTACTACGGAGTACTATATAAGAATATGATATACTCCCTTCGATTTTTATTTATCTTCCCATTTGACTATAAGGGTGTAGGAATGTGTGACTCAAAAAAGGATGATGAGAGAGAAATGCAAGGGTAATTCTAGACCACATGTCGGAACTACTTTTTACCGTCGGCGATTTACTTCTTACCATCGGCGTTAATTACGTAAAATGACGACTTTGCCCTTGGTATTTATTCTCAAAATAATATTATTTTACATTTTATAGATTATCGGTTTATTAAAACTCGATAATAAAACCGTCTTTTTCGATTATCGTAATAAACCAAAACCGACTTCCTATATAGTTAATATATTGAATAACATAAAACGACGAGTTCTTCTTTACAATTAATTCTCGAAACGTTATCACATTTACATTTTATAAAGTATCGTTTTATTAGAACTCGATAATAAAACCGTTTTTCCTGTTAAGATATGATCTTCAAGATATGATCTCCGTAATCTCCTGGTATCTTCGTGATATGATCTCAGCATCATATCTCAACCATATCTCGTAAATATGGCCACTGTATATTCACTAGCTATAAGTGTAATAGATCTTGATTTTATGTATCTTGTAGTTATGCTAATTACTTGTATAAATTGCCAGTACTGTAAACCATTCAATCATTATCAATTCAATATAATTCATTCCTTTTCTTATATGGTATCAGAGCCTCGATCGAACTAATCAGATCAACTGCTCACTACTCTCAAAATATCCATCATGACAAATACGTCAATTTCCAACCCTCATGAACCCTCCAAGCCTTTACTCCATCTCAATGTCTCCTCCATAGACAAACTATCACCTACGAACTACAGTCACTGGAAAGCTCAACTAACCGCACTATTTACTGGTTACTCCCTCCTTGCCTTCATTGATGGCACAAAACCTCCCTCCGAAACCATCCTCGATGCTGAAAAAAAATCAATCCCTAACCCGGCCTACGGCACTTGGTTCTTGCAAGATCAAATTCTATTTAGCACTCTCCTAAGCACCCTTGAATCCGGCCTCCAATCCCTTATCTCCGGCCTTTCTACTGCTCGAGAAGCATGGACCACACTGTCCAACACATTCGCTCTCCCCTCCCGTGGTCATGTCAAACAACTTAAATATCGTCTCAAAGCACTCTCTCTCAAAACCTCTCCCAACGTCTCAGCCTTTATGACCCAAATAAAAGCCGTCACCGATGAACTCGCGGGATTAGGATCACCTATGCACCAAGAAGACATCACAGATATTGTCCTCGAAGGGCTCGACTCCCGCTATAACTCCGTCATCGAAGCAGTTCACGCTCGTGACAAACCCATCACCTTCACTGAACTTCACGAAAAACTCATAAATCGTGAACTAGCCATACAAATTGAAACCACCCACCAAACAAAACTACCAGCGGTTGCTCTAGCCACCCAAACTCGGCCCTATCACTCTAATACTCCCCGCACATACACACACACACCAACAACAAACACTAACTCCGCTCCTTTTAAAGGGCGTTGTCAATGGTGCAATATCCGGGGACACGTCTTATACTTTTGCACCATTTTCAAAAAACTCCACCCAACTATAGTCGTCCCACGACCTACTCGACAAACACCTCCTGCCCAAGCTAATGTCGCCACCATCACTTCGGCGGAACCTTCCTCCTCCAACCCACCTTGGCTAATTGACTCCGGGGCCTCTCACCATGTCACCTCGGCTCTTGACAACCTTTCTCTGCACTACCCATATGACGGGACGGACGAAATAGTCATAGGAGATGGCACCGGTCTCGAGATTGTCCACACCGGTTCCACCACTCTCTCCACTCCCTCTCGTTTCCTTTCTTTAACCTGTGTTCTCCATGTCCCGTCAATGAAAAAAAATATAATTTCGGTCTCTCAACTATGTTCTGACAATAATGTTTCTGTCATTTTCTTACCCTCCTCGTTTATCGTGCAGGACAACCAAACTAAAGCTACCCTCCTCATGGGTCAAGGGCGAGATGGTGTATACTATTGGCCACGCGTGTCTGCTCCTCTAGCTCTAGTTGCCAAGCTCAATAACCTTGATTTACATCACCGTTTTGGGCACCCCCCACCACCTATATTAAATAAAATGATGCCCACGTTATCTCTTAATAATAAGACTATTCAAAATTGTCATTCTTGTTCAATTTATAAAAGTCACAAATTGCCTTTTACACTTTCCTCGTTAAGAAGCATTTCACCTCTCAATATTATTTTTAGCGATGTTTGGACATCACCGGTATATTCCTACGACAATTATAAGTACTATATCATTTTTGTCGACCACTTCACTAAATATACATGGCTATACCCTATTAAAAATAAATCCGACTCTCTTTCAATTTTCACTACATTTAAAAACCTCGTTGAAAAAAAATTTAACACCGAAATAAAAACTCTATACTTCGACAATGGGGGCGAATACGACAAACTCGCCCCCCTACTAGCTCAATACGGCATCTCACATCTCACATCACCACCGCATACCCCTGAGCATAACGGCTACGCAGAACGCAGACACTGGCACATAGTAGAAACTGGTCTCGCTCTTCTTGACCACTCATCTATGCCCACCGAGTATTGGAGTCTTGCTTTTCAAACCGCAACCTACCTAATCAATAGGATGCCAACTCCTACCCTTAACTACTCATCTCCGTACTTAAAATTGTTCAATCAACCACCTAAATATTATAACCTACATAATTTTGGATGTCTCTGCTATCCCTGGCTACGACCATACACTCACAATAAACTTGATCCTCGGTCAATAGCATGTGTGTTCGTGGGCTATTCACCCACCCAACACGCCTACCTATGTCTCGACTCTCAAACCCACCGAATCTATATATCCCGACATGTCCGTTTTGTTGAAACAAACTACCCATTTTCTCAAATAAATTCTGATGCTTCGCTTCCGACTCCGAGCGATTGGTATCTTGCCTCTATCCCGTCCCCAATCCTCTCCTCCCCTGCCTCCAACCCTCTGCCACCTCCTACCTCACCCCCTGTACCCTCTAACCTCACATCCACTCCCATCCCTACCCAAATTTCTCCACCCACTTCTCCTTCCGTCTCCTCTCAGCCTATCGTGGACCCTCTCCCATCACCACCGACATTAGATCACCCCGAACCCCCTCCCCCGGCTCATGGCCACAACACACGTGCCTCTAAGAACATCTTTAAACCCGTTACCAAACTAAATCTCGTTGCTCAACTATCCTCCACTGAACCGCGGACCCTCAAAACTGCCCTTGCCGACCCCACATGGCATGAGGCGATGAAGGTTCAACACAAAGCTCTCCTCACCAATCACACGTGGGACCTAGTCCCACCTCACCCCTCTCAAAATATTGTTGGTTGTAAGTGGGTCTTCCGTACAAAATATAAACCCGATGGTACCCTAGACAAACACAAGGCTCGATTGGTAGCTAAGGGTTTTCACCAACGAGCCTCCATTGACTACACTGAAACTTTTAGCCCGGTCATCAAACCCGCAACTATTAGGATGGTTTTGACTCTTGCAGTTACCAAGTGTTGGCCGCTCCGTCAACTTGACATAAATGACGCTTTTTACAAGGCACCCTTACGGAAACCGTCCACATGTCTCAACCTCCCGGGTTCATTGACCCGGCCAAACCCGATTATGTGTGTCGCCTCCGGAAGGCTATTTATGAACTTAAACAGGCCCCCCGGGCCTGGTACACGGAACTCCGTAATTATCTACTAAGTGTCGGATTTACTAATGCGGTCTCAGATACTTCTCTGTTTTGCTACCATTCTAATGTAACTATCTTTGTCTTGGTTTACGTGGATGATATAATTGTCACAGGTTCAAACTCTAGTGGTGTCAACTCCTTCATCTCCGCACTAGCCAACCGATTCTCGCTCAAAGATCTCGGTCAACTATCATACTTTCTCGGAGTTGAGGTCATACCTACTGCATCAGGTTTATTTCTCAACCAACATCGTTACACATTGGATCTCTTACAGCGTGCCAATTTCACCGAAGCCAATCCGGCTCCAACGCCACTCGATCCTGCTATCACCCTAAAACACCAAGACGATGATCCGGTTGTAGATGAAACCGAGTTTCGTGCTATTGTCGGGTCACTTCAATACCTATCTCTAACGCGTCCTGATATTGCGTTTGCTGTCAACAAGTTGTCCCAATTTATGCATAAACCCTCCGCCACTCATTGGAAAGCTCTCAAAAGAGTCCTCCGGTATCTCGCAGGTACACCTTCCCATGGTCTCCCACTATTTCGTGAATCTCCACTCAAACTCCATGCATTCTCTGACTCGGATTGGGCCGGGGATAAAAACTTGTATCGATCCACTGGTGCTTATCTTGTCTATCTGGGTCGAAATGCTATCTCCTGGAGCTCTAAGAAACAAAATTCAGTATCTCGATCCTCCACCGAAGCCGAATACCGAGCTGTGGCCAATGCCGCAGCTGAACTCATCTGGATCACCCACCTTATGTCGGAGCTACGAGTAACACTACCTGAAGCACCCCATGTCTACTGTGACAACATTGGGGCTACCCAACTCAGCGCCAATCCCGTATTTCATTCAAAGATGAAACATGTTGCTCTCGATTTTCACTTCATCCGTGAACGCGTTCAATCAGGGGCCCTCCATGTCATGCATGTAGTCCAGGACGACCAGCTCGCTGATGTGCTTACAAAGGCTCTTCCGCGACAACGGTTCACTATGCTTCTTTCCAAGATTGGACTCTCCTCACCGCCGTCCATCTTGAGGAGGAATGTTAAGATATGATCTTCAAGATATGATCTTCAAGATATGATCTCCGTAATCTCCTGGTATCTTCGTGATATGATCTCAGCATCATATCTCAACCATATCTCGTAAATATGGCCACTGTATATTCACTAGCTATAAGTGTAATAGATCTTGATTTTATGTATCTTGTAGTTATGCTAATTACTTGTATAAATTGCCAGTACTGTAAACCATTCAATCATTATCAATTCAATATAATTCATTCCTTTTCTTATATTTCCGATTATCATTACGCCTCCGATTTTAAATAGTTATTAAAAAAAATTCCGACGTTTTTTTTAGTTTATAAATTATTCTACATTTTACGTTATTATTTTGAGCAATAGTTTAAGTATAATTCAAATCTTTCAATGATATGTAATATGAAGTATAAAGTAGTGAAGTTGGTTATACTGATAACGTTTCATACAAGGTACTCAGGTTCGAATCTCCTTATTTACACATTTGTCAAACCAACTAAGTCGAGTGATATCTCCACCCGAATCCATCCGTCCTCCGCTTAACACTAATAAAAGTAAAAGAGAGAATCATTTTATCTCTTCCGTCCTAGCCGACGCCGGGCTAGGTTGGTATGTATTTCTCGACATACCGCATCTATATTGTTGGCTGTTGGATTGATGCTATGAAATTGTTTAGTGGGATTCCGCTTTCGCACGGTATAATGTACGAGTATTCATAAATGAGGTAGGGAGGGGAGGGGAGGGGAGGGGGTAGGAGGAAATATAGAAAGAGGGGGGTTCCACGTCATCCATCGCACGTCTATTCCTATTTCTTTTGTGTTGAAAGTAAAAGAGCTTCCAAGTTTTTTTTTTTTGGAGGGGGCCGGGGTTCCTCCACCCTCATTTCACCTCCAAAATTATTGTTTGTTGCCAAAATTCTGTTTCTTCAAAACTCAAAACCAAAGAAATTTAATTTGATTGATTAGACAGAAAGACAGACAGACAGATGTTGTTTTAATATCATCTTCTTCTTCCTCGATCCATTGTTGTTGTTGTTATTTCCTCCATATTTCCTTCTTCTTCCTTCTCTTTGGTCTCCCTTTTTCCTCTGCATTTCAGCTCTACCAGGTCATTAATTATCCCCACCACTTGTATTTATTCATATGATAATAATAATAATAATAATAATAATAATAATAATAATAATAATAATAATGGGTTGTGAATTAATGTTACTACATTGCAATTGCAGAGAGACAAAGAGGAGGAGAAGGGACATGCTTATGCTTATGCTTATGCGCATTCAACACCCTTCCATCCATTCATCAATCAACATACAGTGCAATTAATTAGTTAATTAATTAATTAATTAATTAATATTGTAAATAATAGAGTGGATAATAGATGAAATGAGAAGGAGGGAATTATGGGATTATTATTATTATTGGAAAAGGATTAAAATTTCCCTTCTTTGTAGAAATGAGAAGGCTTATTATCTTACTTCTTCTTATTATTACTTTGTTTTTATTTCATTGCAATCTAGTCAATCCTAGGACCATTCTTTACAGGGATCATCATCATCATCATCATCATGATTCTCCTCCTTTCCAGCTCAACCAAATCTGGGTATCATTCTCTCCCTATTTTCCACTTTTTTTTTCTTAGGCCCCGTCGCATGGATTGGATTGGATGAGAATAAGTATTATTTCACGAATTCATATAAACGAGGATTTTGTTAAAATGATCTTTTAAAAAAATCTCAATTACAGACATGCAAAGAAACTTTTCGTACAACTCTAAAACTGTGTCCGATTTTTTAAATTTATTTTGAAATGTATCGGACAGTGTTTAGCCATGCGTTATCATGAAGGACATGGATAGGGTTTATTAAGGGTCAGACTCTTTTCCGTCAAGGGTCTAAAACATGAGCTCTCCGGTCATTTTTGTTATTTTTATGTTTCTTACAGTTATCTCAAACTTAAACATTACTCCCTCCATCCAAAGAGATGTTCCCATTTCATATGGGCACGTCTCTTAAGAAATACTCATGGTTGTTTATTCCAAGTGGGTCCAAACGTAAGCAAAAGAAATAATAAAAAAATATAGTTAGACCAAATATGATGCCATAATTGTAAATGATAAGAAGGGAAAGGGATAATATTGTAAAAGTTGATAGCTAAATAAGGAAATAATCAAAATGGGAAGAAGATAGTGGGAAATCCGTTTTAGGAAAGTGGAAACATTATAGTGGGTGGGATGGAGGGAGTATACATTACCTATATCTAAATCATCTCAAATAAGAGATACACATGTCAATTATTGATTGAAAGAAATGCTTAGAAGATTGTGTCAGGACTTTACCAGAGTCTTAATTGAGTTTTGGAGTTTGAAGACTAACTTCAGACTTTGGTAAATTATTATCTCGAGACAAGATTCACACGAGTCTTAAAATACTATCAATAATATTACACTTATTAGTCCGGGTGGAAACGAGTTATACTCAAGGTCAAATTTGATCCTTATTTTAACCTTAGCTTCAATTTTCAATTTACTTTGAGCATGTAAGACTTGGATCCTTGTTTTGTCATTTTATGATTGTGATACTTCAAGCAACCAAGTTTAGATTTTAATAACTAGAACACAATTTCGAGATTGTGTTATCGAGAGACCAATTTTCTGTGCCCTTTATGTGTATATTTGCAACCCTTTTATTGTGGTGGAACATAAGATTTCTTTAATTCCATACCTATGTTCATAATAGAAATACCTATTTTTTTTCCTTTAATCCAGATTCGTAGCTCTATTATAACGCGTCGCACCATTTTTTTTATAGTAGCATGGTGTCGCAAAATGCTTATTGTATGACCGTCTCTCATATTAGATAATGAAAAAAAGTTGTCTTACCCCGATTTTTATGGCGATTTTGTAGATAATTTGTTTTCCTTTACAAAGTAAATGTTACTCCGTATATAAGTGTATTTTTAAGCATGGTTGATATTGGAATCTTTTTATGAAAATGATTTCAAGTAAACAGTCGTTTGGTCCATATAGAGATCAAATTCCTATCATAGTTTCCAATGTAGTATTCGAAGTTGTATTTCACTGTGAATTTGATTCATATGCAAGATATGTTTGATTGACATCCACAAATTTGCATTTCCCCTTGAATGAACTTGTCGTCAGTTGTTTAGTTGAATCATGGCGATTTTCTTGGTTTGTCTTGTAAATGTCATCAACTTTTGCAAAAAAAAAAAAAAAAAAAAACTGATTTTGGTAGAAACACATTAGTACTCTTTTCGGTCTCTTTTTTCCGTGCCTGCTCGTCCCTTCCTTACTTTCTTTCGTAACCCTTCCCTGTCCTTGCCTCCTACGAGTATTATTACTAGACAAACAATTCCTGATACTCAGTTTTGAAGCTTGTCCTTATTTTTTCGCTCTTGAATGATAGTATGAATACATGTTGCTGACGACAGACTACGTTTACAGCAGGCTGAATACATGCACAGAAGTTGCGGCAATCAATTGGAGAAAATAGTAAAAGAAATCAGGAAAACTGATTCATATTTTCTGAGGAAGCTAGTTAGAGCTAACTTGGAACAAACAGCTGCACACTTGAATCATGTTTCTCATGGAACTTTGTCGAAACTGCCAGAACATCTTGAAGAAGAAGAAGCAGTTTTACAGTGCTTATGCGAAAATTATCAGCTTTATCAGTATTATAGCAAACAAGCATGCCTTAGTCATGTTGCATTTTTGTTCCAGCAGTCTAGTTATCCTAGAAGATCCTTGGCTGACAAATCAGCTAAAGGTTGATACTCAACTCTATCTATCTTTTTTTTTGGACATAAAGTCTCTAGTAAAGCGGTTTTACACTAATACGTATTAAACCATTTAATAGACATCAATATTCCATACTCCATATTTAGTACTCCGTAGTTAACGAATAGTTACAAAACATTCTTCTTACAAAGCCTATTATATTTGTCTTTTTGGAATGGAACTTGATTTTGCAAGATTGTTTCATTTCCCTTTTCTAATGTACTGATGTCATCTATCCATCTTCAGATAGTACGTCCGACGATGCACTCATCATACCAACTGATGTACTTTTCCAGCCTCCGCCAGCACCCACTGAAGATGACCAAGATACGGCGTCTGATACACTAAAGGAAGAACCCAATAAAGATATGTTACAAATTATTATTATTGTAGCTGCAGCAACAGCAGGAATAGCTGTATTTATTGTCTTGGTACTACTTTGTTGTTCAATGAGGGGAAGCGACGACGTGGGAGATAAGCAGAGAGATGATAAACCCCTTTTGACGCTGAGTTCAAGTGACTTGTCGGCAGGTATCTCATAATTCATAACTCTTCCTTCCTTCCTTATTATAGAAGAAAAATTTCACTCTTAACTCTCCAACTTTGCCATCATATCTCATGCCCGAGTCTCGACACAACATTCAAGGAGACGGGCATGCGATTTGTACGCTACCTTTAGAAATCCGGCACTTCTCCTATAAGAGCAAAAAATGAAGCCCCTTGTAACCGAAGTAGGGGAACAGACTGTGCATAAAGCATTTAGTGAGTATGTATTTTATGGGTTTATGGCTTATTTCTCATAACAATGTTTCACTAATTAGAATGCTAAATAATTAAAATTTGTAACGTCCTGTACCTGAGTAATATCAAGTCCGACACTTGGATATGTACCCTTGAGAAGCTATTCTACATTTGTGCAGTAGACTGAGAGACATAATTTTCACTCATTGTTTTCTAAATTTGTCCTTAACTTCTATTCTGTTAGGTTCGCCGATGAATTCCGACGCTAAAGATTTTGGAAGAACATCTTTGAAAGACTCAAATTTCAAAGTGGATGCCCAAAATGGGACTTCCTTGGTAGGTTTGCAAGAGAACAATCCTGCAGCTGATGGAAATACCGAAACATCACAACCCAATGGTGGACAATCAGGTACTTCTCCTGCAGCGGCAGCACCACCACCTCCGCCGCCTAAGCCTAAAGCTCCTCCCCCACCACCACCCAAAGGTGTTCGGCCTCCGCCGGCACCCCCATTAGGATCTGGTAAAAGAGCTCATCAACGAGGGCGATCAACTTCAGTTGACTCAAATGATTTGTCAGGAGACCCTGATGCTCCGCGGACTAAATTAAAACCGTTTTTCTGGGATAAAGTCGTTGGCAGCCCTAACCATTCCATGGTGTGGGATGAAATTAGAGCAGGATCTTTCCAGTAAGAATTGTCTATTGCCTCCAACATATTTGTAATGTTATGATAAACTGTCATAATTACACTTCTTAATCCATAATGCTTTTACCCAATCAAATTTTCAGGTTCAACGAGGAGATGATAGAATCTTTGTTTGGCTACAATCCTGATGACAAAAAAAATAGTGAGCGACGAGGGCGTTCATCAGATGCTTCTCAACCACAAAAGATCCAGATAATAGACCCCAAAAAGTCGCAAAATCTGTCCATTCTTCTTAAAGCACTTAATGTAACTACAGAAGAAGTTCGTGATGCACTTTTAGAAGGTTAGAACATGTCTTTCACTCTTCTTCTGTTTGCTTTTTGTCTCCTCCTTCGAAACATGGCTACATATGCACATATTTAAGCTTTTAATGTTGGAAAAAAAAATCCCAAGAACTATACATACAATTACTTAATTAAGCATAGGGCTTGTGAAAGGAATTGTCTTTTCAGTTTCTACTGCTATTAAAAAAACGGTCACCCCTCCAGTCCCATGCTTTAAATTCATTGAGTCGTTCACCGAGTGAGACTTCATTAATTTCATTGAGTTGTTACCATAGGGGCAATGTTGCTCAGAATCAACGAGTCTTTACCCCGTCATTTGTGGAGCGGAGCCCATTGGGCATTACTGTTATGATGGTTGTTGTGTGATCATTGATCTGTTAATTTTTCTCCTGTGAAGTCTACTCTGATACTTTTCAACTCCCAAGCTTGTTGCTTACAGCATATTTGACATTATTGTTTTCTTCCTAAGTAACAAGTTCTGACCGTGCTATTAATTAATTTAGGGAATGAACTTCCTGTTGAGTTGCTTCAAACTTTACTACGGATGGCACCAACACAAGAGGAAGAACTTAAGCTTCAATTATTCGCTGGTGATCTTTCTGAAATAGGGCCTGCAGAAAGATTTTTAAAAGTAATTGTTGGTATTCCATTTGCTTTTAAAAGAATGGAGTCGCTCATGTTCATGATGTCATTCAAGGAAGAAGTCGTCACCCTGAAAGAGTCTTTTGCAACACTGGAGGTCAGACAATGTCAATGTTTACAGTTGTAGGCATGAGCAGAACCTAAATTTATAAATTTGCCAAATTTTTGGTTTTCTAAATACTACTATCATATATTTTCCAGTTTTGTATAGAAATATTATTATTTCTGAAATGTCGCTCATATCAAGCTGTTGAACCCATTGTAGATAGCTTCTGAAGAGGTTAAAAAGAGTAGGCTCTTCCTAAAACTGTTGGAGGCTGTTCTAAAAACGGGCAATCGCATGAACGATGGTACCTACCGAGGAGGTGCACAGGCATTTAAACTCGACACCCTCCTGAAACTTGCTGATGTAAAAGGAACTGATGGGAAGACTACTCTTTTACACTTTGTTGTTCAAGAAATCATCAAAGCAGAAGGAATCAAAGCTGTACGGGCTGCAAAAGAGAACCGGAGTATATCTAGCATAAAATCCGACGATTTTGTTGAAGATCCTACCTATGATGAAACTGAACAGTACAGAACTCTAGGTCTCCAAATCGTGTCTCGTATAAGTAGTGAGCTCGAAAATGTCAAAAAAGCTGCTGCAATAGATGCTGATGGGTTGACAAGTATGGTGATGAAGCTCGGCCAATCGCTCACAAAAATAAAGAACTTTTCGACCAATGAGATGGGTAGTTCAGAGGAAGAGTCGGGTTTCCATTTGGCGGTTTTGAGTTTTATACAACATTCTGAAGGTGAGGTAGCTCAAGATCGAGCGGAGACTTCCTTTCCTTGTTTTACCTTTCATTGACAATTCATATTCCTTCTTTGCTGTCGAATTGGGAGTTGGGACTAAACCTTTGTCATTGTTGTCATTGTGTTGTGAAGGTGAGGTGGCACGGATGGTAGAAGAAGAGCAAAGAATATCAGAGTTGGTAAGGAAAACAGCAGATTATTTCCATGGGAATGCAGGAAGAGAAGAAGGGCTTCGTCTCTTCAGTATTGTACGCGATTTTCTGATACTGCTTGACAGGATATGTGCACAACTGAAGCAGCCACCGCCTAAACCGGTAAGAAACACGAGTAAGGATTCATCCACCAAACAACCTTCACAAGATCGGCAGCAGTCTATACAAGAGATGCGACAACGACTATTTCCTGCGATTGCTGACAGACGTGTGGATGACTCCAGCTCAGATTCAGACTCCAACTAGTTTTTTTTGTCTCTTCACTGTCAATGCAGTGAAGAAGTGTACGTAGTTCTGGTGTAAAAGCATTTCCACTCGTTTTGTTTGTATAGCTTACAAGCGTAAATTTTTTTGTACAAAGTTAGCTCTCCTCTCCTCCTACGCACGCTCGTAAGTCTTAACCATATACTCTGTATATTCGTTCTCGTGGTTCTAATCATTAATTCATTTTAATCTTCTTGGGTAGATAATTGTATTAACAACAATATATCCAATACTACACGAGCAGCAAATTAAATATTACATCAACAACTCAAAAATAGCAACATATATTCTGTGATATCAATCCCTGCAATCAAGCAATTACATCTTGTAATTATAGCAATAGATTATTTTCTAAATCAATTAGCATTGCTCCTCTCCTAAATTAGCTATACAAACTTCTTATAAATACTGTACATCATTTCAGAATTTAATTAATAAAACAATTCATACAAATCTCCTGTTTTATATGGTATCAGAGCGTCTAGATCGATCCAACCTCCTTCGTCCCAAACGCCATCAATTTAAGCGCAGCAAACACCACATCACCAACCAGACTTCCGCCATGACTAACAACACCACCGAAACCAACATCCCTAACCCCCATGACGCGGCCAAACCACTCACGGCCCTGAACCTCAATCACGTTATAAAATTGACGACACCCCTCAACTATACATCCTGGAGGTTCCAACTTACCCATATACTTTTTGGGCTGAGCCTCTTTAGATTCCTAGATGGTTCAGAGCCTACCCCTGCTGCCACCACAGTTGACGCCAACAAGCAGGAGATCCCAAAACCAGCCTACATGTCTTGGCTAAAACAAGATGGTCTTGTCCTAGGTGCCCTCATGGGCACCCTCACCTCTGCCCTTCAAACCTTGATAGTCCGGGCCAAAACCGCTAAAGAAGCCTGGGATATCTTGGCACAAACCTATTCAAACCCATCACGCATACATATACAACAAATCAAAACCAAATTTGACTCAATTTCTAAAAACACAGATCAATCCATTACCGAGTACATTCACTCGATAAAAGCATGCGTGGATCAACTGACTCTTATGGGCAAAATCCTTGATCCCGAAGACGTGATTTCACAAGTTCTTAATGGCCTTGACTATGAACTCTATAAATCTGTCATTGACCAAGTTCGAAACCGCGACACAGCCATCAGTTTTGAGGCTCTACAGGAGAAGCTACTCCAACACGAGATGCTTCTCCAACATCAGCCAACAACCAATCACTTCACCCCAACCGCCAACCCTGCCTATCGGCACGCCAATCAAAACTGCTCCCACAACCGATCTTCCAACTCAGGCTACAACCAAACCACCACCGCCATCAACATTGCTCAACCAACCACCCAATTCAACCCGCGCCCGTTCAAAGGAAGGTGTCAATGGTGCCGCGACACGGGCCACGTCATCGCTCAATGCTCAATATTTCAGAAATTCTTTATGAATATAATCTTTCCTGCCCCACCCAACAACCACCACCACCAGAATCCACCGCAGGCCCACACTGCGACAACAAGCTCCGTGGCTCCAAACCCGAATTTCCTCCTGGATAGCGGGGCACGTCATCATGTCACCTATGACCTGGATACCCTTGCTCTTCACTCTCCATACTCCGGCCTTGATGACCTCCTAATCGGGGACGGCTCTGCCCTGCCAATCGCCAATATAGGTACCTTTACTTTGCATTCACTGGCGTTTAAAGATGTGCTTCATGTTCCCAGAATATCAAGGAATATTTTATCTATTTCTAAGTTGTGTCAAGATAATAAGGCTTTTGTTATTTTCCCACATGACTGCTTTATTGTTAAGGCGATAGCAACTGGACAAACCCTCCTCACGGGCCGAGTTAAAGAAGAAGTTTAAGAGTGGTGCCCTTCAAACCCAAAAGTCTATGCTTCTGTCAAGGGACCCGCATCGTTATCATGGCATCATAAGCTGTGGACATGACATAGGTCCACCCCGACGCGGCCACGCGCGGGTTTGGTGAGGCGAATGAATCTCCATATGAGATGGTCAAATTGAAATTTAAATCGAAGTAGGAGTCGCCACCGAACTTTGTGGGAGTTCGGACCCGTTCGAACCCACTCTATGTCGTAGTGGGCCGTATACAAAATACAGTCCATTTCCGATGTCAGAGCTTATTGGGTTCGTCCCTTTGCATTGTGATACCGATACCGACATGATCGGATATCGTGTATTGAATGACTCTCGTTACCAATGGATTCGGACATCCGGAAACCATGGTTCTGAATAAGGTGTGAGGGTACGTGTTGGGAAGTTCACTAAGAACACCCAACCCCGCCCGCACTTAGCGGCCTTTACTAAGATATCGTTCGTTTTTGGTGTACACGCCTTAGTTCGACGATTGAATGATATGCAAAGATTACTTTCCCCAAGCATGTGAGAGAAAAATAAATGGGTTGCTAAGTCGTTTAATGCATATTAAACTAATAACGTCAAAGTATATTTTAGCATGTGAAGTTCGTTTTAGTCTAATAAAACAAAAGAAAGAAATAAATTGCTACAAACACGAGAAAACGAATTAGTAACGTTTGATAAATCGAATAAAGATGTAAATACAATAATATGCATGATTTTGAAAAAGGTTTTTTATGACACGTGATGGATTAGCACGTGTTGACCGAGGTCAAAAAAAGTATTTATCGAAATCTGAAAATATGTCGCGAAAGTCGTTGTTTTATATAAGAAACGAAAAGAATAAAAAAGCGAGAAAACGAGAAAAAGGGACTCGGCCATCCAGGCTTCCGCGCGAGTCGCCTAGAAGGCGCGCGACTCGCGCGGGAGTCTGTCCCGCTTTTTTTATTTTTCGAAAATCATTAAATTTTATAAATCGCGTACAAATATGGATTAATTTATACTCGATTTATATTTTTGATATTCGTCGTATCTGATATTCGATTATGAAATCGATATCAAATAGTCGGAATGATTTTTTTTTTAGAAAAAGTTTTGTTTTGAACGAAAAGGAATTTGAACGAAAAAAATGTTAATTCTCTCCGCGTAAGAAATCGTCGAATTTTGTTAAAAGAGATGTAACGATTTTTTTAGCATCAACGAGATTTAATTTAGTTCTTGTTAGATACGATATTCGATTAGAGAATCGATATCGTATTTTAAGAACGTTTGTTTTATGAAAATATTTTTGTAATATCGATACTAGAAATATAAAAAATATGTGACGAACGACCCGTAATAAAAAAAACGATGAACGACGCAAGAGAAAAAAAGAACGAGAAAAACGTGGAGAAAGGAAGAGAAAGGAGGAAGAGTCGGGTTTGATTTTACACCCTTAACCTACATGCTTTGTTTTCTCGGAATAGAGCTCGTCGGAAAGTGGCTTAAACACGGGAGCGTCGAGATGATGTGGGATGGTTAAGGTGTCGATTTGGTCGTGTGGGGTGACGAATTTCGGCCGGCTTGGGGTCGGTTTCTTCGGGTCAAGATTGCTCGGGATTGTTTAGCGTAACGAGGTTGTATGCGGGAATAATTGACGTGTAATGGTTGTGTGAATTTACGATGTATGAATTGTGTGTTGAATGTGACGAGAGGGTCCTCTTTATAGGAGAGGTTCTTGATAGGAGCTAGGAGAAGTACTCTTGCTTAGGTGACAAGAAATACCGGTTTGGATAGAAAACGTAAGAGTTTGAAAGGGAGCGAGAGTCCCGTTTCTTGGCAAGGAAGCCGAGTAACTCGGTTGTTTTGGGGTGCTTTGGCCGAGTGTTTGAGCTCGGTCGGTGAATTTGATTTGGTTTTTTGATATAATTCCTACTTGAGATCGAATTCTATCCTTGAATGGATTTATTTAATATTTTCGAAGCTGATTTTTTGTAGTATTTGAGTCCAAACCGGACGTGTGGTGTCACGGCTGGTCCGAGTGTCTCGGGAAAAAATATCTTTGACCGGGTTTGACTCGGTCGCTAAAAGACGGTTTTGCCCCCGGTGTCGCATTCGACCCAAATTAGTCTTATTTGACTCGAAACGACCCACTGGGCCTGGATTTGAGGTTGGTTTAGTACGATTTGTACTCCGTAATAAGCCCAAGCCAAATGTCCATGATTTCGAGCCCATATCCGAGTTTGTCAAAGCACGTTTGCGTCCGATCTTCATCGGGTGTTTGGCGGAAACTACTATAGACACCTGGCGGTCAAAATGCCGACCGCAAGTTGAGTTCCCGTGTTTGGGCTGGTAACTGGTTTAGATGTTTTTGGAAATGTGGTGCTAGGTCGCAGATGGCTTTGATGTTTTGACATCTGGAGCTCGATTTTGTGGAGCTAAGGCTTCGTGGGTAAGGTATTGCAATGTGGTAGGAAAGGGGGAAGTCGAGTAAAAATGACTCGGACTTCGATTGGGCAGGTTGATAATGCGGGATCTGGTTTCCATGTCTGGCCCTAAAGGTTAGGGTGTATCCTATGGAGCTTGAATTCTCAAAATTCTGGGCTGTCTCTAGCCTAGGTCTCGAGAAGGTCTTGAGGGTTGTAATGTGGGAAGGCTAAATGTGGTATTAGCTGACCAGCTTGATTGTTTCTCCCCTATTTGATGGTATGGGTTTTGATAATTTTTGAATTGACCGTTTCAGTTGAGTTGATCATTAGCTACGGTCATGGGTTTTTGAATTCTTTGGGTTTACCTCTTAGCCCCGGTCATGGGATTCTTTACTTGGATTGACCGTTTAACCTCGGCCTGGTTTTTTTGTCTTGGCCTTTTGCTTTTTTCCTTGGACTTTTGATATTTTTTTTTGTCCAGTTTTTTTTTTTTTTTTTTTTTTTCTGTTGGTCAGACTAACACCTAAGGTAGGGATTGGTTGATCTTATTGGACGGGTGTTTATTGTGGGAAATAGGCTTGCCTCCCGTCTTGAACCCAGACTAGGAGACTACCTAGATTTGTCATAGGATTCGATACCGCTCCTGCTAAAGGTAGTTATGTGGCTTTCTATGTCAGACATGGAACAGGTAAAGGAAAACACGGGTCTCGATTTCCTGCAGTCATTATAGATGTGCCTATAATAGTCACGTGCATGTGCTCACAGTGTATGATGGTGTTCATCATGTTCTCGGAAACACATAAGGAAATATATGAGAAAATAGAAAAGTTGATTTTATTGAAATGTGAAAAGAGGACAGAATGCAAATGACTCTGACTTTGACAGAAAATTGTGATCCTAGACTCGGACTCAGACTAGGACTTAAACCAAATCTAGACTCTCGGATAATGTTGTCAGTAGTCTTCGGCCTCTAAGGACTCAAGTGGATGTCCAGTAGAAACTTCACCCAGATCTTCATTGTGTCGAAGATCATCTTCAATCCTAGTGCCCATTTCGGTAAGCACTGCAAAGTTGGAAATGCCGGCATACCTAAGATGGATGCGGTAGGAAGGTAGGAGGTTGTTGATGAACGCCTCCACTAGTGTCTTCTCGTTGGGCTTGTCTACCAACTTCACACTCTCGGCCCTCCACCTTTGAAGGTACTTGGTGAAACCTTCCTTGGGCTCTTGGGCCATGATTTCTAAAGTACGCATCGTGGTCTAGATCTCGGTATTATCGGCATAATTCTGAGCAAATTCCGTCGCCACGTCATCCCAAGTCTTGTACTTGTTGGAGTCAAGCCTGTAGTACTAGGCTTTCGGGTGCTTCTCGAGGGAGGAAGCAAACAGGTACTTGAACATGGTTGATTTCACTCCTTTGATGGCCATGAATTCTTTGAAAGCCCGGATATGTAATACCGGGTCTTCAGTCCCGTCGAAAATTGGTAGGCCCGTCAGGTTGAGGTTAGCGGGCAGCTCGTCGGTCAAAGGTGAATAGGAACGAGCATTTTCCGTATGGATTGAATTGTTGGTCGACAGGTGGACCTGTTCCTCCATCTTGCGGACTACGTTGGCCAGTTCAGCTATGGGCCCAGTGATTTTATTCCCGACCTAATTAGGAGTCCTTTGTTCCAAGGCACTCAAACGGGTGGCAATGGCAGTTTGGTCGGTCCTGATTGCTGTCAGCTGGGCCTCCATCTTAGCCAGTGAGGCGGTCATCTCGTCTATGGCTTGTTGCGTCATGGTTCGGGTGAAGGGCGACCTGTCTGTAAGAATACCGCGTAATCAGGAAAGTTGCTTCGGAACTCAAATTCACCAAGGCATAGGAAATAGCGCGGGAGGAGAGACGACTCCAGTTTGACTCGGGTTAGACTCTCCTAAGACAAATGTGCGGGGTACGATTCTCGGAGTGACTGTGATTAATCGCTCCGTCGGAGAATAGCCCCCAAGTGAGACTAAGGGCTCAGACAGGACTCAGATGGTGTGACACCTAAGTGACTCGAAAGTGGGATATGTGAGACAACACGTGTAAGACCTGATCCTTAGAGCAACCGTGATTGACCACTCTGCAGAAGGGTAGCCCCCGAGTGGGGCTGAAGACCGACTCCTAGACGGGTGACTCGTGGACGGTGGGCCTTCCTTAGGATTTTGGCAAAATGGGCCTAGTCCCGTGTGAAGAAAGACCTACGTGTGAGCTATTCCCCAGACTTTGGACCCTAAAGTGTAAATGGGATTCCCTTTTTAGGATTTTGTCCTACGTAGGTGGCCGTGCCTTGTCAAATAAGGCGGACTGGGATGGGGTAGAAACTCGCGATGTAGGATCGACGGAGTTTCGACGCTATAGACTCTAACAACTTATGACATGACCCGACACTGCTAAATACGGGAAGTCCTAAGAAGAAGAAAGTTTTGAAAAGAGGATTTGGATTTGAAAACCGAGCAAAGTCGGATAGGATGGCCCGTTTTTTTTTGAAAATCAAAAAAAAGTTATCGGGCCGAGATTTCGAAATTTTGAAAAAGTTTGGGCAGCATACCGGCAAGAAAATAGGTTATTTTGAGTCAAAATCATAAGTCCTAAATTCGGTAGCTTTCCGGGTTTTGAAAAATGGATAGGTTTGAAAAGGATGCAAATTTTTGAAGATGATGGTTTTTGAAAAAGAGGACCAAAGAAAACCAAGTAGCACGTAATCATGGAAACAGTATAATGACATCATGTATGCTCTTAGTCTAAGTCTCGGTCGGTCGAATAGGGTCTATACCAACGACGATAGCTTTCTCGCAAATCAGGACGGTCTTCCTAATCCGAGTTGGTCTTAGAACCTTCCGTAAAACCCATGCGAGTTCCGCCATCGAAGTCTTTAGTGCGCCCGTTTAGGAACGCACCGTGGTATAGTGGGACGTCGGTCACAAGTAACCGGCCCGGGAAAGATTGGGTTATGCATGACCCATTGAACTAAAACGTGTACATTACTATTCGAACGATTTCTTTTCGAGTCTCACCCTAGGGATGTCGATGGTAAGTGACTCATCAGTTGATCCCCAGCGGAGTCGCCAAATTGTGGACATGAAATAGGTCCACCCCGACGCGGCCACGCGCGGGTTTGGGGAGGCGAATGAATCTCCATATGAGATGGTCAAATTGAAATTTAAATCGAAGTAGGAGTCGCCACCGAACTTTGTGGGAGTTCGGGCCCGTTCGAACCCACTCTATGTCGTAGTGGGCCGTATACAAAATACAGCTCATTTCCGATGTCAGAGCTTATTGGGTTCGTCCCTTTGCATTGTGATACCGATACCGACATGATCGGATATCGTGTATTGAATGACTCTCGTTGCCAATGGATTCGGACATCCGGAAACCATGGTTCTGAGTAAGGGGTGAGGGTACGTGTTGGGAATTTCACTAAGAACACCCAACCCCGCCCGCACTTAGCGGCCTTTACTAAGATATCGTTCGTTTTTGGTGTACACGCGTTAGTGATGCGTGCCGTTCCTATTCGATTTTTCACCTATTTTGGCACGCATTTCTGTGTCGTTTTATTATTTTAGGAGTCGAATTACGCCATTTTCTCCCATATGTGCTACTCGGGTATTCTTTTGTTGTTTTGCAGATAATCGAGACCGAGTAGTTAAAAGAGCTACAAATTGCATCAAAAATCTTAAAGCTCTGAAACCGATTCGTTGTAGACCAAGAAGAAGGAAGCAAGTCTATAGACTAGACTGTGAGTCTATAGAGTGAGAAGAAGGAAGTAAGAAAGCTGTAGACTAAAGCACAAGTCTATAGCCTGGGAAACAAGTCTATAGACTGAGAAAGTGCAGCAGACAGTCCGTAGACTGAGGAGAAGTCCGTTGGAAGCCTAGATTGAACTTAGTCTGCAGACTTGGATCTCAAGTCTACCAGCCTAAAATCCAAGTCTGCAGGATGGGATACCACTCCAATACTAATTCAGTTGACGTTACCCACTACTCCCCCTATTACTCTCTTCAGTTCTTCCCACTACCTAGTTAATGGGATTGAAGATAGCAGGAAAGAAAGGACAGTTATTGAGGGTTTAAGCAGTTTAAATACAGCTTTAATTTGATGATCTGATCTATCTTTTTCTCATTCAATCATTCACACATATTAGTTTTAGTTTAGTTTCCTGTAAATATTTAGCTTTCATTTTTATCAAGTTTATTTATCAGAATTCCTGTATTCATATTCTCGATCGGGTTATTTTTATTATTCTAATTCTCCGTCTATGTTCTTTTATTTATTCCAATCTGGTACTTTCTTCCTCTTCCCTAATCTTCTCCTCCTTCCTGTTTACTGTTATTTCTTCTCCTTATTTTCTCTTTATTTTCATTCATCCTATTATTTCATCATGATTCAATCTGTTAGTATTATTATCATTGTAAATATGCTTAGCTAATTTTTCGTCACTAGAGTTTTAGGTGAATTACGGATTGAAACAGATTTATTTATGATGACTAAATAATTGACCCTCATGAGTTAAATCGCTCTTGCAACATTATAATGACGAATAATTAATTATAGGCCGTAATTGATTGTTTGTATCTCGTAATCCCGACCTACGTAGCGAAAGCCCGGGAAAGGATAAGACTCGTTGTAATCGATAGAATTTCCTAATACGTAGCCAGAGCCCGTTAGGTGACTTCTAGGATGACTAGTGATCCGAGAGGACCGTGTCGATATTCTTTAACTCAGGTTAACTGATTATTGTAAATCGCATGTTTACTTGTTTTAATCGTAGTGATCCGACGACTCTGGTGATTTTCTTAATTTATACTTTTATTACTTCTGTGTTACTGTCACTTCATCTCAAATCATTAAAATCGTGACCCGTTAAGTTAATTGACTAGCATATAATTTTCAACCTGCCTCCCTGCGGAATCGACCTTACTTACCGCTAGCTATCCGTTAGTAGTAATCTAGGATTATTTTGATTATGGTGACGCGACTAACCCGTATCAGTTAGTTCAACGGTTGAATGATATGCAAAGATTATTTTCCCCAAACATGTGAGAGAAAAATAAATGGGTTGCTAAGTCGTTTAATGCATATTAAACTAATAACGTCAAAGTATATTTTAGCATGTGAAGTTCGTTTTAGTCTAATAAAACAAAAGAAAGAAATAAATTGCTACAAACACGAGAAAACGAGTTAGTAACGTTTGATAAATCGAATAAAGATGTAAATACAATAATATGCATGATTTTGAAAAAGGTTTTTATGACACGTGATGGATTAGCACGTGTTGACCGAGGTCGAAAAAAGTATTTATCGAAACCTGAAAATATGTCGCGAAAGTCGCTGTTTTATATAAGAAACGAAAAGAATAGAAAAGCGAGAAAACGAGAAAAAGGGACTCGGCCATCCAGGCTTCCGCGCGAGTCGCCTAGAAGGTGCGCGAGTCGCGCGGGAGTCTGTCCCGCTTTTTTTATTTTTCGAAAATCGTTAAATTTTATAAATTGCGTACAAATATGGATTAATTTATACTCGATTTATATTTTCGATATTCGTCGTATCCGATATTCGATTATGAAATCGATATCAAATAGTCGGAATGATTTTTTTTTTAGAAAAAGTTTTGTTTTGAACGAAAAGGAATTTGAACGAAAAAAATGTTAATTCTCTCCGCGTAAGAAATCGTCGAATTTTGTTAAAAGAGATGTAACGATTTTTTTAGCATCAACGAGATTTAATTTAGTTCTTGTTAGATACGATATTCGATTAGAGAATCGATATCGTATTTTAAGAACATTTGTTTTATGAAAATATTTTTGTAATATCGATACTAGAAATATAAAAAATATGTGACGAACGACCCGTAATAAAAAAAACGATGAACGACGCAAGAGAAAAAAAGAACGAGAAAAACGTGGAGAAAGGAAGAGAAAGGAGGAAGAGTCGGGTTTGATTTTACACCCTCAACCTACATGCTTTATTTTCTCGGAATAGAGCTCGTCGGAAAGTGGCTTAAACACGGGAGCGTCGAGATGATGTGGGATGGTTAAGGTGTCGATTTGGTCGTGTGGGGTGACGGATTTCGGCCGGCTTGGGGTCGGTTTCGTCGGGTCAAGATTGCTCGGGATTGTTTAGCGTAACGAGGCTGTATGCGGGAATAATTGACGTGTAATGGTTGTGTGAATTTACGATGTATGAATTGTGTGTTGAATGTGACGAGAGGGTCCTCTTTATAGGAGAGGTCCTTGATAGGAGCTAGGAGAAGTACTCTTGCTTAGGTGACAAGAAATACCGGTTTGGATAGGAAACGTAAGAGTTTGAAAGGGAGCGAGAGTCCCGTTTCTTGGCAAGGAAGCCGAGTATCTCGGCTGTTTTGAGGTGCTTTGGCCGAGTGTTTGAGCTCGGTCGGTGAATTTGATTTGGTTTTTGGATATAATTCCTACTTGAGATCGAATTCTATCCTTGAATGGATTTATTTAATATTTTCGAAGCTGATTTTTTGTAGTATTTGAGTCCAAACCGGACGTGTGGTGTCACGGCTGGTCCGAGTGTCTCGGGAAAAAATATCTTTGACCGGGTTTGTCTCGGTCGCTAAAAGACGGTTTTGCCCCCGGTGTCGCATTCGACCCAAATTAGTCTTATTTGACTCGAAACGACCCACAGGGCCTGGATTTGAGGTTGGTTTAGTAAGATTTGTACTCCGTAATAAGCCCAAGCCAAATGTCCATGATTTCGAGCCCATATCCGAGTTCGTCAAAGCACGTTTGCATCCGATCATCATCGGGTGTTTGGCGGAAACTACTATAGACACCTGGCGGTCAAAATGTGGGTGTCTACACAAGCCAAACACCACTCCAATGGCCACCTCACCTTCCCTTCTACGCGAAGACAACAAACCCATTCACGATTAAACCACTTACCGCGCTATAGTTGGGAGTCTGCAATATCTATCTCTCACTAGACCTGACATCGCTTTCAATGTTAATAGACTTGCTCAGTTCCTTCACCATCCCACTGTCACTCACTGGACTGCACTGAAACGACTACTTCGATACCTTCAAGGAACCCAACACCATGGTATTCAGCTTCATAAAACCAATCCTCTCTGTCTTCACGCGTTTTGTGATGCCGACTATGGAGGTGATAAAGACAACTACCTCTCCACCACAGGCTACATTGTTTATCTTGATCGGAACCCCATATTATGGTCCTCCAAGAAACAAACAGCCGTTGCTCTATCCACCACTGAAGCTGAGTTTTGTGTCGTCGCCTCGGTCACCACTGAGACACTATGGCTTTGTAACCTTCTTTCTGAGCTTCGTATCACTGTCACCAAACCACCTGCCATCTTCTGTGACAATATCTCAGCCACGCTCTAGGCTAGAAACCCAATCTTCCACTCAAGGATGAAGCACATGGCCATCTCTTTCCATTTTGTCAAACAACAACTTCAGCAAGGTCGCATTCGTCTCTCTCATGTTGCAAGCAAAGATCAATTAACAGGCATTCTTACCAAGCCGCTTCACAAGCATCAACATCATTCATTACGAGACAAGCTTGGACTTTTCGCCAGAACGTCCAAATTGAGGGGACGTATTAACAATATATCCAATACTACACAAGCAACAAATATTACATCAACAACTCAAGAATAGCAACATATATTCTGTGATATCAATCCTTGCAATCAAGCAATTACATCTTTTAACTATAGCAATGGATTATTTTCTAAATCAATTAGCATAGCTCCTCTCCTAAATTAGCTGTACAAACTTCTTATAAATATTGTACATCATTTCAGAATTTAATTAATAAAACAATTCATACAAATCTCTTGTTTTATAAATTGATCGTCGGATTTGTCGCTCATCATTTCGTCCTTTACTTGGGGACATCTCTTTCTAAACCGACTTTCAGTCTGCCTTGAGCATTATTTTAATTTTTTTTCATACAAAAATTAATGAAAAAAAATTTGAAGTTTCGTAAAATTGTTATGCATTGTACGTATTAAAGTATCCGAGCGTATTTTAACCACGGATTACTATGTAGTATTATCTCCGATTATTGCCTAATTCTTTTTAAGATCTGTGACGATTTTTTTGGATAAAAGTTAGAATCAGATGAAGTATGTACTTCTATAAATGACGAATGATTGAGTTTTAAGTAGAAATGTTTACTAGGCTATCTAATGGATTGGAGTCTGGAGAGGGTTTGGCGCTCATATTGTATATTCCGTACTCGTATTTTTTTTTTGTTCTTGTGTCAGTGTAGGGTCCATTACATACAGAAACGAAGGAGATAGCTGTATAATGTAGAGTACTCCCTCCCCCCACATTGATGTTCCCATTTCAATATGGCACATTGATTAAGAAATCGATAATGAATGGTGGTAAATTGTTTGGTGGGGTTCAAGAAGTCAAATCACAAAAAATAACCAATAGAAAGAGAGTAAATTGGATGAGTAAGGAAACTTTTGAAGTGGGAAAATCATAGTGGTGTTTCCTTATTAGGAAATGGGAAAATCATAGTGGGGTATGTGGAGAAAAAATAGGGTAAATAGAGTGCGTAGTGGCAAAAGCGGATCTCCTGTCCTATTTTTGTGTCTCATCCTGTGTGCCTCGCTTATTGAATAAATAAAATATGCAACAAATATCATAACTAGTTGATGAGTCATCTACATGAAATGGAACGGGAGATCCGCACTAGGTAGGGGGCGGGTCCTATGAATGGAATCTATCTCTGATCACCAGTGACTTTATTTTACGGCATCTCTCAACTGTTAAAAGTAGAGACTATAATTTGTGTTTCATTTCAGCATCTTATCTTATTCAACTCTGTCTCTGTCTCTGTCTCTGTCGGCTGTTAATGACTGACATGTGCGTAATTGAGTGACTCAAGAAATATAAAATGTGTGTCTTCATCATCATTCATTAATCATTTACGTTCTTCAGATCCTAACTCATAATAAACTAAGAATACATACAGTCCATTATTATACTCATAACAACAAAATCAAAATCCCACCCACATTCATCCTGACCTGAAATGACAAATAACAGCAATGTTAGTATTATAGAATATGATCGTCGAAAAGAGCTGGAGGAATTCGACAACACGAGGCTGGGAGTTAAAGGACTCGTAGACTCCGGAATAACCCGACTCCCTCGCATCTTTCACCACCCACCCGACACTCTCTTCGACCTCAACCAACTCCCACTCGTCTCAGATGACGTGCTTATTCCCACTGTCGACTTGATGAATTCCAGCCACGACGAGGTGGTGTCTGGTATTCGAGAAGCCTCGTCCAAGTTAGGATTTTTTCAGGTCGTCAACCATGGAGTGCCGCTCACGCTTCTTGATCGTCTTCTTAAGTCCATCAAGGCTTTTCACGAGCTGCCACCGCAGGAAAAGAAGGAGTGCTATGATCGGGAGTGGAATAGTAAAGACAAAGGTTCAGGCTTCTTCTCAAACTATGACTTGTTCTGTTCCAAAGCGGCTAGCTGGCGCGATACTCTTCAGTTTCGACTTGGCCCCTCCCCTATCAATCCTAATGCACTCCCCTTTGTCTGTAGGTAACCATTCATCCTCTTCTTTATTTAACCCAATAAATATAATGCATGATCATTGGGTTTAATTTGTGGGGTTGGTTTTGGTTTAGGGTCACAGTGAGATGATCCCTTTAGTTATTGTGTGAGACAGACTTGCTCTAGCTCGGTAACTTTCAGGACTAGTAAGCTAAGTAGTTGATTTTGTGCATATGCAGAGAAGAGGTGATGGAGTGGGAGAAGGAAGTAAAGAAGGTGGGCGAGCGACTGATGGAGTTGTTATCGGAAGGACTGGGATTAGGTCCCGATAGATTAAAGGGTGTGCCCTACTTGGGAAGGGTTCGCATGGGCGCAAACTACTATCCACATTGTCCAGAGCCTTCCAAGACTATCGGAATTGCTTCGCATACAGATCCCGGAATTCTGACAGTCTTGTTGCAAGATCAGGTCGGAGGGCTACAAGTCAAATACAATGGCAACTGGATCCAATTGAAACCCATCCACGGAGCTCTCGTGATCAACATTGGCGACTTATTTCAGGTACATGCTCGATCATTTATGATACCTACTTGTTGTGTTCAGCTTCGATCTCTTGCTGACTCTTCAACATGTTTTTGCTTGTGTGAAGATAATATCCAATGACGAATACAAGAGTGGAGAACATCGCGTCATTGCTAATCCTTTTAAAGAACCAAGGGTTTCAATAGCCGTTTTCTTTAGTCCGGGGATGGCTGACGACTTATATGGACCTTTGCCCGAGTTAGTCTCAGAGGAGAAACCAGCATTGTACCAGCAATTCAAATTTTCAGATTTCGTTGCAAGGTTCCTATCCAGGGAGTTAGACGGTAAATTGATGGCCACCCACTTCCGCTTGTAAATCTTGTCTAATTTGATCTAGGGCCGGATCCTTGGCTTTGTAATAATTTGATATTTTGAAAATATCGCTTCGTATTTATCGTGGGAACTAGCACAGAGAATTGAGGTTTTTTCTTTAATTCTCCAATGATAGTCACACGTACGATTATGATTTTGACAAAGTATAAACTCAAACTAATAGTTTTACATCTCAAAGCTGAGTAAACATTAGTCAATAGAAACAATAAAAGTGGGTTGGGGATTACTTGAGAAAAAATTAAGATGATCCATACAAAAATACTCCACTCAGAGTACATAGGAAAGTGATGTTAATGTCACCAACAGTACAGCAGAGGCTACAAGTGCGAAAACCAGGCCACAAGTACAGACTACAGAGGCCTTTCATTAAGGGTTGTTCGTCAATCGTCATATACATGAAATAACTAAAAATTGGGGTCTAAAAAATTGAGGATGAACTTCAGGAAATGAAGCAAAAGAATGAGTTAGGCATGCAGTCAGCACCTTTTTACTCGGCCAACTCCAGTAATCCGTCCAGTCATAGTGCTGCCATCATTGTCTGTCTTGCAGCCTGCTTCTGCATTTCAGCAGCTTTGCCACTTCCCCGAAAGTACATGTAAACTTGCTGCACGACAATAACAGATGAATAGGAAAGTATGGTAAGCAGGCTAACATGACACAGGGTGGTACATAAAAGACGGTGAAAGCGGGAAGAGTTGGCTAACCTGAATGACCCAAATGCTGAGCAGAACTTCCAGGACGAAAAAACCAAAACCAACTAGGTACAAGATCTGTACACAAACAATAAAAGGCCCTCAAATAACAATGTTAAATATCATAAGTTACATTTCTGCGGAAAATGATACGTTGTAGTTAACAGAGGCATTCCGCTGAATTGAGTACTCAGAACCAAAGAGAACTTGAGGTGTATTCTCCTTATAGATGGATCCCGCAGAGTAAATTTTACAAATTACAAAAAGTTTCCACTTTCCCTCAAGTAGTTGCTTAGATGAAATATAGAGTGAAAGGATGAAAGAGTTTAATTCCGTTTCAAAAGGAGTGCAGTCATTCACTATGATTTTTGAGAATGGTACGAGTATAAACCAAAAAAGCTCAATAATGGAGTATATTTGACATCCTTGCGGTCATTGTTCAAAGTCTCAGTATCGGTCATAGTCGAGATAGTGGTATATTGGTCCTTAATCGGTTGTCAGAAACGGACTCATGGTCAGTGATTTCTTGGACTATATCTCGTATCAGTAGCGTGAAAAAAACGATAGAGCCTAGAAGTAAGAGGACTGTGGCGACAAGAAGGCAAATGAGAGAATTATTAATGATGCAAGCACCAGAAATGCGATTCTTGAGCAAAACAATTTCCGATTTCTAACAAAACCCTACCCACATAGAAAGTAGTGTCATCCTTTTGAAGGATATACGGAGAATAGTAGACATACCCCAGTGATAGCGTTGCCACTCAAAACATCTATAGCAGGCAAGATCCCCCTGTTGTACACAGTCACATACAAAACATAAGAAAATGACCTACAACTAACTGAAATCATATACGGAGTAGTAATAACAAGCAAAGCAATATTTGCAATCAAGGTGTTCAAATAAAGGGCACAACATAAATAATACATTTTGCAACAATGCTTGTCACTTGAGATAAGGAAACAAAGGAACAGATTTGAGCCAATAAATTGTGCTCCATGCAATGTAATATGCAGTCTCAATTATTTACAAAGATATCCATAGGCTTTCAACATACAGTGGTCAGTGGTGAAGCCTGGTAATAAAATGATCCTGTCTTTGTATAACACAGTTAAAGGATTAAGGATGCCAATTATATTTTCCGTTATATAAGACCCCATACAAAAACACAGATATTTCGGCCACACTAATCGACTTTTAAACATCTCTTTACATGAATTCTGAAAATTAATCTTTGATGACTGTTATTTTTGGAGAAAAATGATCTTTCGGAAACAGTGTATCTGCAGAATTGACGGTATGTTCCAAAATTCAAAAGTGAAGAAATAGGTCGTTCGAGGGAGGAGATACAGCATAGGAAAAAAATATACTTCAGTTTCAGATATTGAAAAGCAAAGGTTTTAAGCATTACTCGTAGTAAATATTTTTGACATTACAGCCAGTTATTGGCCACATTTACCGCAACAATTTACAAATGCAGAATCCCAGTCAGATGTTTCGTACCATTACTTAATTTTATAGAGGAGTGAAGCCAAAAAAGATGACTAAGACATATGAGGTAAATGGTACCCGGTAACAGCCAGTATGACACTTAAAAAATACAATCTTTTGAACATCAAAGTGGGTTAGCAGGCCAGAAGCTTTCACATTAAAGTGTCTTCAGTCCCAAAACAATATCCTGCAACATATCCTCACAAACATCGACTAAGCGGAAAAACTTACGTAAGAGATTTCCCCTCGAAAACAATCGGTGGAGCAATTGCAGCTAAAATGCAGAAACAAATATGAACCTGCATAACAAAAAGACAGGCGTCACGCAGCAGCATATATAAAACAAAGGATCATTTCCCATAATAGGTGATGAAATAAGTCTCACCGAGTATGTAATGAAAAACCACCCAAACTTAAGAGCACTGTCCGTTCTGTCCAAAGGTGCAAGAGAAAAAAAAGAAGGATTAATCAGATATGGGCATGTATCGCAACAGACGATACATTTAAATGAATAAATTATTAATAAAAATTATCACAACCTAACATAGGTCCTTCACGGTGTTCTTTATATCTGCTGAGGTCCAACGAGTAAAAACAATGATATGTATAAAACTCCTCATTCATTACCTCATAGCTCGATAGAGTGGACGATACCACATAACATAGGCCAATGGAACTCCAGATACGGCATAGATGATAGCAAGTAGCCAAATTTTCACCCCTAGTACAAAAAAGCAAGCACACCATTCTCTGTGAGACGATAGTCGCTAATGCCCACAAATGAAAACCGACAGAAGGAGAAGCAAAGGGAAAAGAGAGAGAGAGATAGAAAAAAAACCTTCCCCTTTCGTCCAAGCAACAGTCACTGCCACAACATTCCACACAAGGCAAAATACAAGTCCTGCATATTGGAAATGGTGAGAAAATCGATGCCATAGAGGACTTAAATCTACATGACAGTAGTTGTGAGATGATGGACAGCTATAAAGATATTGAAATATAAAAACATGTGACATCCCACATTGATACATACCGAGGTATGTTGTGAATGCAACATATTGCAATTTTTGCAGATGGATGGGTATCTCATTTGGAATATCATGATGAATAAGGGGGAAAATTGGGGGCCAGTTCTTTTCTTCAATCACAATTCCAGCTGCCAAAACAAATACAAACATAAATCTCAACATCAAGATATGATAACTTGTTCAAATCATCAGGCCGTCCAGATAAGGAAAAAACATTTGAGTACATCGAGCAATCGCATCTTCCCTCCTTTTTATCTCCTGCATCCATGGGAGCAGCCACATCAAACAGTGAAATAACAAAAAGTGAAATTACAACAATTCGAAATCGTTGTCAATGGGAAATTAAATTCAACTGTACTGTTAGTCATTCCTCCTTGCAGAAAATAGGAGAGGGGTACGTGTCCGATTGATACGCCACAAAATATCAAACTGAAGTGTCAAGTAACGGTAGTATAGAATATGAGCGAGAACAAAAATTTGTGGAACCCCTGATGTACAGACAGAAGCCTAAGGTACTACAACAACTGAAACATGAAAGTGTGGTACCTGTTCCTTCTTCTTCAATTCAGCCTCTTTAGCAAGCAGTTCCTTTTCTTTCTTCATCAAATCCTAAAATGCAAAACAAAAAAAGTTACTCGCGGAGAGATGAGTTTCTTCAGCACTACAGTAAGAAAGTAATGTTGATCAGCTATTTCACAAAACAAAAACATATCGTACCATTCCGTTGTCGAGTGAAATGTCTACAGTAGTTCCACCACGATCATACTCAGCACGCTCACGAGGAAGTGGTGCAAGTACAGCTTTAGGAGCACTTCCAGCATTCTATAATTTAAAAACCCATGTTATAAATTGGGTCACACATACATGTTGAGTAAGGTAAATAAAAGACGGATTAGCAAAGTCCTTGATGCAAAACAGCAGGTAAACCATAGAAGTCCTACATACAAACAGACGAGCAGATATATAATTGTGATGAGGCAGCTGTAAGGCATTCTTAGGTTAAGAAAGCAGAAAGTAGATACAAGGGTTAACGGTTAACCACCAAACAGGAGAACAGCGGGAGCAGGGAGTAGTATCTAGGGAAATGAATTGCAGCGTGTGTGTGTGTGCGCGCGTGAAAGGCGGCCAGCCTATTCTATTGAACGAACATTGCATCCATCCTGATCCTACAGTAACAGTACTATGCATGTGTTGAGTGCAACATTCCTGTAATCGAAACCAACCGTTACTACTCTTCCACGCAACGACATTAGGATTCCACAATTAAGATTGGTGGCGTCGTATGGTATGTATATCATGGCATGAGGTTGGTCAACCAAATGCTTGTCATTTGATCAATATAATGCCGGTTACAGAAGCATTGAGGAATAGTATAAATGAATTGAATGTGATAGTAAGATTAGATTTATGATGTATGAGAAGTAATCATAAAGAATCAAAAAGATAAAAGTGGATCATCAGGATATGATGAATGAATGTCAATCATACATCAATAAATAAATGTCAATCATAATCGAATCGAATCGAATCGAATCAAATAAATGGAATTGAATCCATGTAGAGTATAGATTATAGAGGAAAATGAGAAAGGAAGGAAGGAAGTTAGATACGGCGAAAGGGTTGACATCGTCGGCGTCGGCGAAAGGGTTAAGATCATTGGCCATGCCCACCATTATTAATTAATTAATTAATTACTATGTGAATTGTACAGAGACGACTGAATGTAAATGTGAATGAGTAGAGACTAAAAAGTTAAAGAAGAAGAAGAAGAAGAAGAAATGTTGCATTGCATGTTTGTTTGTTTGTTTGTTTGTTTGGCATCAATGGTGCTAACTCCTAATACTGCTACATACGTATGTATGCCTTTACTTTATTACGTACCACCTACGACTACCTCACTTTTATTATTATTATTAGAGTACGAGTTTTTTTTGTCAAAAGGCACCTAATATTTAGGCCTTTTGTAAAAAAAGCATCTATAGTTTTTTTTTTTTTTTGCCCAAAAGCATCTTAAATTTACATTTCTTTGTTAAAAGGCACCAAATATCAAATTCCGTCAAAAAACCGTCAATATTGACGGTTTTCATCCTTTAATCTTTTTTTCTCAACTCTTAATCAACCTTCATCCCTTAATCAAACTCAATTAACATCTTCTTACCCTATTTCTTTACATTACCTTTATTATCTCACTTTTTCATCCCTTTATTTATCACAAGCCTAAAATATTTCATTTTTTCCTTCCCAAAAAACTTAATTCCATCCAAAACCCCTTTTATTTTCCCCTTAACTGAACCACACATTTTTTTTTTCTTCACTTTTGCATATTCTCAATTAAAATGGCATCTTTAAGTACTATACACATAAAAAATAAAATACAAATGGTTATTAAAACCAAAAATGAATTGACAAAAAAAAATTAACAAATGGTTACTCATAAATCACAAATTTGAACACAAACTAGTGTTCCTAGTTTCTTACAACAGAAATTTCAATTCAATAATAGCTCGAAAATTCGTCTAATAACCTCTAATACACATACTCCAAAATTATACCCGAAATTAAGGGTAAATAACATAAAAATAAAAATTGAATTAAAAAATTTAATTTGTTATTGATAACTTAATGATTACTTAAATGAAAAGTTATGATCGAAAACTAATCGATTGAGCAAAAACTTGGTGGTTATGACTTAAATAATGGAGATTGATTGAGATGTATGCAAATGAAGAGTAGCTAGGAACGAGGGTTTGATTAAAAAATGAGTGTTGAATTAAGGAAAATGGTTGATTGGGTTTGATTAAGGAAAGATTGAATTTGATTAAGAAAGAAGGGTTGATTAAGAGAGAATGGTTGATTAAGAGATGAAGGAAGATGATTAAAAGAGGAGGATCGTCAATATTAACGGTTTTTTGACGGAAATTGAGATTTGGTGCCTTTCAACAAAAAAATGTAAATTTAAGGTGCTTTTGGACAAAAAATAAAACTATAGGTGCCTTTTTTACAGAATGCCTAAATGTTAGGTGCCTTTTGACAAAAAACTATTTCAATTTCCAAGTCTGTTCATTTGGGCATTGCTACTTGCGAGCATGAACCAGGAAGCGTCGCAAGGCTTCACGTAATCACGTTCTTGCAAACTACATCTCCATCTCAAAAAGATCCTTTCATTTTCTCATTATATATGAGCAGTATTTTAATGAAACAGAATAATTTTAACGGAACGGGTAAATATATTGTGTTTTTAATAGATGATCCCCAATTCATTCAAAATCAATAGTCTTAGGTCTTGTAGCATGATAATTGATCATACTTCTTTCATTTCTCTTCTAGTTAAGAGAGTTACCCTCTCATGTATGTGAAAGATCAATGCTACAAAAATTCATATTAACTTTCAGATAAAGCACAAATTCTTACTTGTATCCGTCACAAGTGTGCGACAGGTCAAATAATAAAGTGTGCGATAGGTCAAATAATATCCATGTGGATGGATAAGACAAAAGTAAAATATCTACCCATGTTTGTCTTATCTATCACATGGCTAGTATTTGCCCCGTCGCAGTCACAATCAAGACTTGCTGCTGACAATATAATGTTACTTTCTGTGGACATGACATAGGTCCACCCCGACGCGGCCACGCGCGGGTTTGGGGAGGCGAATGAATCTCCATATGAGATGGTCAAATTGAAATTTAAATCGAAGTAGGAGTCGCCACCGAATTTTGTGGTTATTCGGAACCGTTCGAGCCCACTCTATGTCGTAGTGGGCCGTATACAAAATATGGCCCATTTCCGATGTCAGAGTTTATTGGGCTCGTCCCTTTGCATATCGATACCGATGCCGACTGGGCGGTTAATCGTATATTGAATGACTCTCGTAGCCAATGGATTCGGACATCCGGAAACCACGGTTCTGAGCAAGGGGTGAGGGTACGTGTTGGGAAGTTCACTAAGAACACCCAACCCCGCCCGCACTTAGCGGCCTTTACTAGGATATCGTTCGTTTTTGGTGTACACGGGTTAGTTCGACGGTTGAATGATATGCAAACATTATTTTCCTAAGCATGTGAGAAAAATAAATAAATGGGTTGCTAAGTCGTTTAATGCATATTAAACTAATAACGTCAAAGTTATTTTAGCATGTGAGTACGTTTTAGTCTAATAAAACGATAAAAACAAATAAAAAGCTACAAACACGAGAAAACGAGTTAGTAACGATGAATAAATTGAAAAAGATGTAAATAAATAATATGCATGATTTTAGAAAAGATTTGATGACACGTGATTGATTAACACGTGTTGACCGAGGTCGAAAAAAAGTATTTATTAAAATATGTCGCGAAAGTCGCATTTTAATGTAAGGTTCGAAAAGAATTAAAAATAGAAAAGGGAAGAAACGAAGAAAAAAGGACTCGGCCGAGCAGGCTGTGGCGCGAGTCGCCTGACAGGCGCGCGACTCGCGTGACAGCCTGTTCGGGTTTTTTTATTTTGTTCGAAAAATCGTTAATTCTTATAAATCGCGTACAAATATGGATTAATTTATACTCGATTTATATTTTCGATATTCGTCGTATTTGACATTCGATTATGAAATCGATATCGAATAGTCGGAATGATTTTATAAAAAAGTTTTGAAAAACTCGTTTTTGAACGAAAAATTGAAAAAAAGAATTTTGAACGAAAAAAAGATGTTAATTTTCTCCGCGTTAAAAAAATCATTGAATTTTGTTAATAAAAAGGTTAATGATTTTGTTAGCATCAACGAAAATTAATTTAATTTAGTTCTTGTAGATACGATATTCGATTAGAGAATCGGTATCGTATTTTAAGAACGTTATAAAAAATAGTTTTTATCGTCGAAAATAAATAAAAATATGATGCGACAAACGACCCATATTAATAATGCGAAACGATCGATGAAAAATAAAAAAAATAAAAAAAAGACGGACGAAAAAGGAGGAGAAAAACGTGAGAGAGAGAAAGAAGAAGAATCGGGTTTGATTTACACCCTCAACCTACATGCTTTAGTTTCTCGGTATGAGGCTCGTCGGACGGTGGCTTAGGCACGGGAGCGTCGAGATGATGCGGGTGAGTTAAGGTGTCGGTTTTTGGAGCGTTTTTGTGTGTGTGTGAGGCGTGGGTTCGGCCGGGTGACGGGACGGATTCGTCGGTTTTTGGACACTATTTCGGTATTCCTTCGGATGTGGATTTCGAGATTGTTTTTGCTATGATAATCGTGTATGAGTTGCTGAAATATTGTCTTTTTTCGATCCTCCTCAATGTTGAATGGAGGGTCCTAACCGAGGTGGTCTTGTTTGTGTGACAAGAAACACCGGTTTGGATAGGAAATACGAGAGTTTGTAAGGGAATAAACTTCTCGTTTCTTGGTGAATAAGCCAAGAATCTCGGCTGGTGGGGAGGTATCTCGGCTGTTTCAGCCGAGTATCTGAGCTCGGGTGATACTTTGTTTCGGTTTCCGGATAGAATTCCTACTTGAGATCGAATTCCATCCTTAAACGGATTTGTTTAATATTATTTGAAGGCTGATTTTTGTAGTGTTTCAGTCCGAATTGGACGTGTAATGACACGGCCAGATCGTGTGACTCGGGAAAAAATATCTTTGACCGGGTTTGACTCGGTCGCTAAAAGACGGTTTTACCCCCGGTGTCGGAATCGACCCAAATTAGTCTTATTTGACTCGAAACGACTCACTGGGCCTGAATTTGAGGTCCGTTCTGTGAGATTTGTACTCCTTAATAAGCCTAAACCAAATGTCCATGATTTCGAGTCCATATCCGAGCCCATTAAAGCACGTTTGCGTCCTATCATCATCGGGTGTTTGGCGGGACCTACTATAGACACCTGGCGGTCAAATATGGGTGTCTACACTTTCTCATTTACATCTTATTAAGTCATTTCAGATGAAAATTTCTCAAAACAATAATAAATCCATACACCTCTTCATCCATGTATGGTTGTACCAATAGTCATCGATAGTTTGGAAGTTGTGCATAAGCGTTTTATTTTACTAGTTATCGAGAGACTTATTTTCATGACTACTCGTTGGGATAGTAAGGGAATGAAGGGATAGGCGACCCAAAACACATGAACAAAAGTAATTTATAATTGTGTGACGGGTCAAATAATACTCATTTAATTTGGATAAATAAAGACAAAGTCATGTGCTACCACTAGCCTTGTTTTTTCTAACCAAATGATATTATTTGACCCGTCATCGATTTGTGACGGATATATCTGTTACATGGGAGACTTACGTGTTTTGAAATAACTTTATGATGAAGTCCAATTTTTTTTTTTTAAAAAAAAAATGATTCTATGTGATGCATATGCACGATCTTTATAGTCGCTCCGGACACTATTTTATTTTCCATTATCACAATATTTGTGAGAAATATTTTAATGAAATGGAACAGAAAATAGTTTGCGTATATATCGTGACCAAATGTAGGGGCTTATGAGATTGACTGGTCTTGGGTGTTACTTAGTACAAGTTGCAATTTACAACAAGGTCAATGAGCAGGACTAATAACGATCTCTCACGAATCTTCAGATCTAACCATCTCAATTCATTCAATTTTCCCTCCCTCCTACTATAATATTGAATTGAATACCTCAAACATCACAACTCACAACTCTGACCTTGTTTCTTTTCATTCCTGTATTCTGCACTACACACAAGCTACTGCTACTGCTACTGCTACTAACAACATGAGTTTGTTAGGTGTGCAGGAAAATGGAAGTCACCAATTTGGTAAAAATGCTATTGAGCTGAGTACCAAAAACAAGTACACCAGGATTAACTCCGACTTATCCCTTGCTGAAGATCATCAAAACAATGACGAGCACCGGGCAAGGGCGAATACAGTTCGTAAATATGTCCTTGCTTGTGCCTTCTTTGCTTCCCTCAACTCTGTTCTTCTTGGTTATGGTATCTTTTCTGTTTCCGCTCATCTATGTCTTCAACTTTGACTTTTTTTTTTTTTTTTTTATATATAAAATGAGATGCTGCTGTCTTACAAACAATGATCCAGATGTCGGGGTGATGAGTGGAGCAATCATATTCATCCAAGAAGACCTAAAGATAACACAAGTGCAGGAAGAAGTTCTAGTCGGCTGCTTGAGCATTGTGTCCCTATTTGGTAGCTTGGCAGGAGGAAGGACCTCGGACATCTTAGGCCGAAAATGGACTATTGCATTGGCCGCCGTTGTCTTCCAAGCAGGAGCCATTGTCATGACCCTTGCCCATTCCTTCCAGATGCTCATGGCTGGAAGACTGCTTGCAGGAATCGGTATTGGTTTTGGTGTAATGATCGCTCCTGTATATATAGCTGAGATATCGCCTGCTGTTAATCGAGGATCCCTCACTTCATTCCCTGAGATATTCATCAACTTCGGGATTTTACTTGGTTACATTTCAAACTATGCATTCTCTGGCCTCCCTGCGAATAAAAGTTGGAGGGTTATGCTTGGGGTTGGGATTCTACCCTCCGTTCTCATTGCAGTCGCACTTTTCATCATCCCTGAGTCCCCTAGGTGGCTCGTGGCCCAGAATCGAGTTGATGAGGCTAGATTAGTTTTGTTGAAAACGATAGAGAGCGAGAAGGAGGCTGAGGACCGGCTTGCTGAGATACAGATTGCAGCAAGAGATTCAGATGGACAAAAAGCTGTCTGGTTTGAGTTACTGTGTCCCTCGCCGACAGTGTTTAGAATGCTTGTTGTGGGAATTGGGATTCAGTGTTTTCAGCAGATTACAGGAATAGATGCACTGGTGTATTACAGTCCGGAGATTCTCAAGGAAGCCGGGATTGAAAACAAGACGAAGCTCCTAGGAGCGACAGTCGCTGTGGGAATAACAAAGACCGTTTTTATATTGACTGCCATTTTATTAATCGATCGAATTGGTAGGAAACCATTGCTATATATAAGCACAATTGGGATGACTATTTGCTTGATTGGGTTAAGTGTCACATTGTGGTTTCTTCAGGGACAAACTATAGGGATTGTACTGTCGATTTTACTGATTTGTGGAAATGTAGCCTTCTTTTCGATTGGGATTGGGCCGATTTGTTGGGTGCTTAATTCGGAAATATTCCCGTTGAGATTGCGGGCTCAAGCGGTAGCCCTGGGAGCCATGGGGAATAGGGTATGCAGTGGGTTGATTGCCATGTCTTTTTTGTCGTTGTCGAGTGCAATTACAGTGGCGGGTACATTTTTCAGCTTCGGGGTTATTTCGGCTATCTCGGTTGTATTTGTTTTTGCTGTTGTCCCTGAGACGAAGGGGAAATCACTAGAGGAGATTGAGTCATTGTTTCAGAATAAACTTGGACAAAGTGGTGGTGATGAAATGGAGATGAAAGACGGTAAATGTTTCGTGCAGAACAGCAGCTATATGGTTTCGGTGTAGTGATTCTCCAACTGGTAAGAACATTTACAGTTTTAGGACAATTCTGTATATGTGGATATGGTAAGCATTCTTTATGGAGGCACTGGTAACATCTGGACAATAATGCATGCTCACATAGGAAAGATGTTAGTATGTTTTTTTGGGTTGTATGCATCGAGTTTAATCCCGATTTGAGTCGGCTAGGAACATTAAGATTTAAGAACGGTAAGACTCGATCTCTTATGAATAACTCTAGTATAGTATGGCATGATAACTTTGTTTTCACTCACAAATTTTAGGTGATTTTGTATAGAAATATTGTATTTGTAATTTTGTATGAATATGGAATCATGACATTGTAAGACTACATATACATCCCTTCCTTTGCCCATATTCTCATGTTCTCCTTACCAAACGTCTTGCATTGGTTACCCCCACTCAATCACCCATGGAGAATTTTTTTTTTTTTTTTTTTTTTTTGCCATCGGTCTAAAACCCACCTTACAACGTACACATATCAGCTTTCGCCAAATTATGTGCATTTGTGTTAAGGTTTCGCCCATGCATAACTTGAAATAACAAATACTCCCCCCCCCCCCCCCCCTCGTGCCCAAATTCCTGTCACATATTGGTCTTATGCTTGTATAATGATCGTCTGTAACTAATCGGCAATCGCACACGCCTGCTCTTTTTGGCCGTGACCCGAACGATCAAAAGCTTCGAAATTTCGGTTGTTTGTGCTACCCGTGGCTCCGCCCGTACACTTGTCACAAATTGGACTTGAAGTCTAAATCGTGTATCTTTTATTGGGTACTCTTCTACCCAAACCGCCTATCACTCTATTGAGCCCCTTCCCCACCCTTTGTTCCAACACCACCAGCACCTGGTGTTCCCTCCCCTCACAGTCCTCTCCTTCTTTATTTGCGTCTCCCCCGCCCTATGCCGGTCAGGTTCCCCTTTGTCCCCACCCCTAACAGAGGCTCCTGCCTCACCTACCTCCCCGCCCCCGACACTCACTCTGTCACTTCAGCTCCCTCCCTTCCTCGTATCACAGCTCGCCCTACGAATAATATTCCAGTCCCAAACCCAAAATATTCCACCTTAGCTCACCTATTGACTTCGTCGTCTCCTCCCGTCACTCTCAAATCTGCACTCTCAGACCCTTAGTGGCAATCGCCCATGGCGGAGGATTACTCCACCCTTCTAACAAATTCCACCTGGACGCTCGTTCCGTCCCATCCGCCTTACAATATACGGAGTTTGAAAAATGTTGGCTCAAGCATCAAGATATCAAATATTATCACTGTAAATAATTGTACTACTGATTGTCTTCGACATTCATGTACAGTGATACGGAGTACATCTTAGAAACACATTTGTAAAAAATTACTCCATAAACAATTTTTTCGCAATATAAGCTACTATAACAGATGCCATTATTAATTTATTATTGAGATGAAAAACCATGTAAACAAAATCAATAAAATCATCTGGATTAGAAATTTAACAAGTACTCGATATATGTAGAACTTAAAAGAGTATTTCCCTTAAATGGTTATTATGGAAATAACTTTAATCAAAGTCACTATTAAACTTAATGCAGTGCTAATACGATATTGCTACGTGAGTCGTGCATTTGCACCGATCCTAAAGTAGTATAGTAGTACGAGATTAATTGATTTTCAAGTCATTACCTTACAGAAGTAAATGCCTCGTCAAATGTCAGTCGTCGCTATGAAATGACATAGTCATAATTTCAAATGAGAACTGTTTTATGTACAGCTGAAGAATCAAGAATTTACACAGGGCTAACACTTTCCTCTGGTAGCATAAAACAATCATCAATTTTAAAGAGAGGAAACAAACTTGTCACAGTTCATCATCCCCAGCAAGTCAGGAACATTCCTTATAAAAATTCAGTTTCCATCATATCTCGAAGCAACTACAAACATTCACAAGAGTTCAAGTCTTCGGCGATGAAAAACCAGTCACCTGATATCATTGAAAACACATTCATGAAGCATGACTAAAGGATCAATCGTAACATATAGAAAAGGGGCAGTTAATAGGGAATGAAAACAAAAAGCGGATAAATTGAAGCAGACTAAAGCAATGTGAAGTTGACATGAGACGAAATTGATATAACAACTAGTAGCCACACGTAGACCATGACTTAAGAGAAACTAGGGGTTTCAACAAAAGAAGCAGGCGCGTAATTTGTAAAGCTAGTTTCACGAAAAGAACAATTTTGATATGATTATTTTCACAAAGTTACAACTATTGTTCATTATAAGAAAATATCGGTCAAATTTGAGAAGGTTTGACCCCAAAAGTTTCAAAAGGGACCGTATATGTGGAATGGAGCATAAATTACCTTATCACACATGGATTTGCGATTATCTCACTTTTTCGACCCATAGATAGGGTCTACAACCACATACGGAGAGTCGCCTACATTCCTCAAAAGAGGAACTCTAGAAGCACCATACTCCTCATCACTGTCATAGTACTCCCTGTAAGGGCCGAGTGCTTTAAGAACCATAGCCAACAGAAATGACAGTCCCTGGAATTGAAAATACAACTGTGTCAGTACTTGATTAACCTGATTAACATAAGTTACAAACAAAAATTTTAAATACCCAGGGATGAGCAAATTGTTTCATGTTTCTTCAAGTCACGAATTTAGGTGACTTGGCAAGATGTTTTGTAAAATTGTAATCTGGTTTCAGAATTAGTTTTTTAGTGAGTGTTAGTTTTGACTTTTGAGAGGGATGTAAGTGTGTCTCCATGCTTCTACTTCATTATACAAGTTCCATATGGTGGTGAGGCGATAATGCAGGCACCTGTACAATTGAAACTTGAAAGTACTTATTACTTGATGGGTTTTTATTACCGTTAAAGGACTTATCAACTATCCTGCACACAGCTGTACGATTCACAAACCAGAAAATACAAGTGGCCAAGCTCCCAGGAAGTTTGGAAAGGGGGTGAATAGATGATCAAAATAGATTAACACGGACTAAATAGATGATCAAAAAAAGATTTTAGACAGAGGAACATGAAGTATCGGAAAATTTCATCAACAGAGTCAGTCCAACAACACAGACACATTTTCCTACCAAGTTTAAGTAAGATAGAGTGGTGGAGGAAAACCTGTGCAACAAGAACTGTCAAGCCAATCCATCTGAAAAAGTCAAAATTATCGTGCAAAAAGATTCTCAAACGATGCAAATTCCCTGTAACATCTGTCGGCAAGTCCTGTGAAATTATATTAAATGCATGAGAAGGGAAGTGACTGCCCAAGCATGTAGATCACAGAGACAAGAGGAAAACAAAACATTCATACATACCTGCTCCCAATTACGGTTAAGAAACACATCCGCCGTTATCACACCTTCTAGGACAAGTATTAAGAAGAGAAACACCATGTACTATATATACTTTGTTAAGGCAAACATTACAGCCACGCTGCAAAAGAAGACAAATTCTTGTTTGGGATGGAGATATCCGTCACAAACATGTAACGGGTAAAACAGTAAGGATAAGACAAAAGCAAACCTCCTAGGGCTAGGTAAACAATTGTCCTATCTACCCAAATGGGATATTATTTGACCCGTTTTAGTCTTAAGATGGATATACAGCTTGAAATTGAATACCACCCTCATGGAATCGAAAAGGATACAATGTATAAGCAGCAAGCATTTAAAGTTTCAGCAGCAAGATGGCCTGAGAAAGCAATCACACAATAGATGGCCCCAACTCCCAGAAAACCATAGATGAACCTGTAAGATGTTTCGATTATGGAGGCGTAAGCATTCAGCAGAATGGAAACGTAAATAGAGATGATCACGATCAAGCAAGGGCTCCAATGATTTGGCATTTGGGGAAAAACAACAACATACCAAGGAAGATGGAAATCGGAATCATGAAAGGGGGATTCACCGGTTTCGATTTGCCAAACTCTGATCATCCAAGTACCATAAATAAGCATGGCAATCCCGGACATACCGATGATTGCATTCGACAATTTCATCAATGACTGAAATAAATTCCTTACTAAACTCCCCATCTCTCTCCAAACTGGATTTTTTCTGGGAGGGGCAGGGGCAGGGACCCAAATGTGGCCTTGTGTTGTAATACTCCCTCCCCGAAATAGGACGAAGAAGAAGAAGAAGAAGCAGGTGCGTTGTATTTCAGCGTCTTTAATGATTTTCTAGGTGCCGTACTAGTTGTAACAACTGGCTTAATCATGCTTCTTTCTCAAACTACTAAACTAGATCCGACTAAATACACCAAAAACATCGGGTCGGATACGTTCAAACTCACTCTAATGCTTTATACTTGGACCATACCAAACGCAATATACAATATATTTTTTTTAATTAAGTTAGGAATTTAATAGTACCCTATTAAGGGTCTCCATATTGAGGTTGGAATAGAGCCTCCAAATTTAATGAATCGACCTTGAATACTTAGACCATACCAAACACAAAACATGTTTTCCCTTTATAGTACTGTAGCTTAGAAGTTCGTCCCTGAAGCATATCGAAGGTTGAATTTCGAAGTAGCAAAGGTTTCGGACATCCTGGAATCGAAGATTCGAGTAAGGAGTGAGAGTACACTAGTACATACGTGTTGGGAAGTCCCTTTGCAGGACTCTCAACCCCGCCCGCACTTAGCGGTCTCAACTAAGATATCAATTAATGTTTAAGTGCGCGTGTTAGTAAGACGATTGAATGCATGACAACCATTATTTTGAATCTAGATATGCGAATTATTGTACTACGTCGTTTAATGCATCTTGTATTTGTCGAAGTTGTTTTAGCACGTGAATGTTCGGTTGAAAAGCGGTAAATTGGCAAACAAAGAAAATAAAGACCTTGAAATATAAATTACAAGTTACACGGGCGAAATACAACCGGATTCACCACACGGCTTGCGATTGTAATATTGGATTTAGAAAGGCAAACGTAAACATCAACTATAAATTAACTCGTAAATAAAAAAACGTAAACTAAATCATATATCGAAAATTGGACAGACTCCGATCAGTTGTGCACTGTACAACACATTGACTAGGGGACATGGAGTGATGGAGAGGCGCCTGGGACCCAACGTTTTATGCAGAGACGCACTTTAGAAAACAGACTCTTGATACTAGGCATTTTAGTACGAAGGTGGATAGACAAACGTGTTAATGCTAGCTCGATCTGTGCTTCCGAAATAGTCTTGTCTCGACTTTACGAATGTTAGATCATTCACGTTATTGACATCGTTGTTTGACCGTTAAGGTCTACGATGTTCAATTTAGCATCATCGGATATCCGTTCTAAGTCGTATTAGAAAATAGTTTGATAATATAAGACGGTAATAGTAGTTAGTTTAGACCACACTATCGAAATGAGTGTTTTGATTGAATCTTATTATCGGAATGCTTGAATGAGTTTAGGATCGAAAGTTGACTCGATAAACGAACGAAGCATAATTCGATTAATCCTAATTTTGACTTTCGATTACATGATCGATATCAAATGTTAAGAATTGATCGAATTACACGTCGAGGGCAAATGATAATTGATTTGAAAAATCGCAATACACCCCTATTTAGGTGCGTGGTACCATGCAAATGAAGGTTGATGCGCCTGACCGAGACATGTTTGAACATTGAACAAAACCAATTATAGGGGAACATAAACAATGTAAAGGGAGGGAACTCGGAGGGAGTACATTAGAAGAGACTGATCGATATAAAATAGAGTAATGGATTAAATAATACTCCGTATTCACTTTGATTGATAGAGACAAACAAGTGACTACGGAGTACGGAATATTTTATAGGTTTGCTTTATCTATTCATGTGGTGTTATTTGACCTATCGTCGATTTATGACGGATATATCCATCACAGGGAAGCTTACTCTATTTTATATCGATCAGTCTCTTCTAATGTACTCCCTCCGAGTTCCCTCCCTTTACATTGTTTATGTTCCCCTATAATTGGTTTTGTTCAATGTTCAAACATGTCTCGGTCAGGCGCATCAACCTTCATTTGCATGGTACCACGCGCCTAAATAGGGGTGTATTGCGATTTTTCAAATCAATTATCATTTGCCCTCGACGAGTGCTGTTTTTCGTCGTCGGCATTTCAGCCACGTCGTCGGCGCTTTTTAATGCTGAAAGACGATCTTGCCCTTGACTTTTTTAGATTACTTAACTAATGTTATGGAGTTAGATTAGTTAGATTAGGTAATGAAACTCGTTAACAAAGCGGTTTTAAAATTTTAAAACTCGTTAACAAACCGTTCCGTCACACTCACACTAACACTTACTTATTTACTCCACTCACTCTCACACTTACCCTCACTTACCCACTTACCCACTCACACTCCATTAACACCCCACCCAACATTTTATATTAAAAAAAATTCCGTCTTTTTTTTTCGAGAAATCCGATTTTTCTAGAGACCCGATTCCGCCTTTAAATTGGTCGACCTGCGGTTAGTACATTTTTTGTTTATATTATCCATCATTTTTTGTACATTTTTTGTTTATATTAGACCCGATCCGATTTTTTGTTTAAAACTTGTGAGAAATGTGTGTTAGTTTATTAAAGAAATCGCATTTTGTTCTATAACATGTCGTTTATGTGCTGGATTTGTTGTGAAAATCGAAGTTGAAATAGAAATCGAGGGCAGAAACGCATAACCAAAAAAAACGCGAACAGGGGCCCAGACGCATGAGTTTCGCGTCTGGGGGGCCTCCTAGACGCGAAACTCATGCGTCTGGGGGCCTCCTAGACGCGATAATCATGCGTCTGGGGGGCCTCCTCGACGCGAAAATCGTGCGTCTGGAGGGCCTCCTCGACGCGAAAATCGTACGCCTGGGGGGCCTCCTCGACGCGAAACTCATGCGTCTGGGGGGCCTCTCAGACGCGTCATTTTGACGTCTGGGCCCCTGTTCGCGTTTTTTTTTTGTTATTGTTCGACGTTATGCGTTAAAATATCGTGACTCGGGTGTCGTTATTTGTAATTTATATGATTAGAATTATTATTATGAATATTATTAGTTCGAAATATGAATAGAATTATTATGAATATCGTGACTCGGTTTTTTTTTTTAGTTGAAATTATACGAGATGTTTATATGATTAGAATTACTATGAATATTATTAGAATTATTAATATCAAAATCATGTTTAAATGTTCAGATTTTTGTATACGAAATTATGAAATTAAATAATTTCTGAATTTCGTAAATCCATTTTGCGTTTTACTTTGTAACTAATGAGTAATTTTTTATCGGTGTATCAGAAGGAGTTAGATGGCGACGGTATTGACTATCGCGTTTGTTTTATTTTTGGGCCAGCGTTCCGTAGTTCGGATGAGGCATTCAACTACGCTAGTGAGATAGGTTCAGCTCTTGGGTTCACCTTGGTGAAAGCGAGCAACAAAACGCAAAGTAATGTGAACCCGAAGTCAAGATTACTTGGTCAAAATTACTTTAAATGCAACCGTAACGGAAAACCGGGAAAAAGTACCAAGAGTTCTCAGAAGATCGGGTGTAATTTTTGGGTGAAGGCGTGCGAGAGCTTAGACAGGGAACGATGGATTTTAGCCATCGGTCCATGTGGCATGCACAACCACAAATTGGAGGTTTACGCTGACGGGCACAGACGTCTAGCCACCCTTGACGAGGCCGAGAAACAGATTGTTCGGGACGGTATTCGGGACCACTTGACACCAGCCCAAATACACGACTGCCTTCATCGGAGAAATCCGGGGAAACCACGCCCATCGATCGAGACAATATACAATATCGGGGGGAAGTTGAGGGCGGAGGCAAGGGAATGTCGTAATGCCATTGAGCAGATGATGGTACTAGCGCGCCGGGCTGAATACATCCACTTCTTCTTCGAGCACGAGTTTACGAGTGTCGTGGAACGTATATTCATGGCTCACCCTGAGTCCGTGAAACTGTTTCGTACTTGGCCTTACGTAGTCACTATGGATGCGACGTACAAGACGAACACCTACGACATGAAGTTAGTGGAGATGGTCGGGGTGACACCCGTCGGGAAACCTTATCTGACCTACTTCGACACGAGGACACGTTGTTCTATACTTGGGTGCTTGATAAGTTGAAGCTGCTAATTGGGGACCGGGCACCGAACGTGATTGTGACGGATAAGGATCAGGCTTTGACGGCGGCAGTATCGAGGGTCTTTCCGACCCCGCAGACCCAGAATCTGCTCTGCACGTGGCACATATCTAACTGTGTGGAAAAACGTGCCCTGTCTTTCTTTCAAAAACAGAAAGACCGAGTAGCGACCTTCATGCACGGAGTATGGTACCCTCTCCTGTATTCTACAAGTACGGTGGACCTCGAAACAAAATGGGACAAGATGAAGTCGACGTGGAGGTTCTCGGGAATTCCTCTTTACATTCATGACACCTAAGGTAATTTCAAGAAATGGAATCACGCGTACACTAATCGATACCTCCACTTTGGCAACACCACCACGTCCATCGTCGAATCTGCGCATGCGGCTTTGAAGAAGGCTCTTGGCACGTCGACAACGTCCTTGGATCGGTTGTTCGATAGGATTGACAGGCTAATCGGTCGTCAGCAGTCTAAACTGCGGAAGAAGTTGGAGACATCCCGAAGGAAGCAATCAACTATTCTACCCCCCATTTTGATGAACTTGAGACTCCGGGTAAGTCGTAAGGCGTTGGACTTGCTGACCGGGGAACTGTCTAGGATGCAAGAGTTGGGGGACCGGGTTTTTTACGAGTGCCGGTGTGTATTGAGGACGTCCAAGGGTTTGCCTTGCGTATGTCGACTTGCCGGGTTGATGATGCGGAATTCCGTAGTGCAGTTGACCGACGTTCATGTGTTCTGGAGGACGCTTGACTATGCCGGGGAGGAAGTTATGCCCGTCAGCGACAAATTTCAGCTTGACGGGTTGATTGAGGAAATACGTGAGAGCGATCCGAGTATGTGGCGACATTACATTGATGTCCTGAATTCCGCATTACGTCCGGAGGAATCTGGGCTACTTGATCCTACCCCGAATCCAAACCCCAGAAAATCTAAGGGGACAGGGAGGTTGCTTATCGGAGTCGAACACGCGAGGAGGAGGTACGGGACCACCGACACGGGAGCGACCCCGAGTAAGTCGGCCAGGACTACGCACATGTCAACGCCAGGGAGTAGTCACTCGACCGAACCACCCACACCGTCCGCCAGCCAGTCCACCACGGGCACATGGCAAGGGCAACCGAACGCCCCCCTGGAGGTGAACTACATGGGGGGGCCTTTCCTGGACATAGACAAACTTGTTGGTTTCATGTGTCCGTATCTCGTGAACTGGATAGATGTTATTGGAGACGGTCACTGCGGATTCCGTGTCATGGCTCATGCAGTGTACGGTGACCAGTCCAGTTATACTCGCCCGAGAAGGGCGTTGTGGGAGCACATCCATTCCCCCATGTACGACAAGGTGTACGTCTTTGACGCCGACGGTCGAGAAGGCGCCATGATCCGTGTAGGTACGACGGTCCCGTACCCGGTAGGCGAGGAGCATTATCTCGACGATTGCGATCTATTCGGTTTTGCCACAATTAACAACTGGGTTATATGTCGAGTATCCGAAAACCTCACCTGCAGTACCTACTACCCGTTGCGAGAGATGCCAGGTAACCACCTCCCGTTCGGCGTAATGTGGATAATGCACGTTGAACGTGGGGGAGTAGGTCACTAGATGAGGTTGCGAATGTCTGAGAACTGCCTGATGCCTCCTACACACATCCTTTGGAGAGGCGCGCATGACGGTACTACAGTACATTATCCGGAGTTTTACCGAGAACGTCAGGAGAGGTGGGTCGAGGAGTGGAATACGTACTTTCCGAGTCACCAGATTGATCAGAACGACCCAAGTGGTCGGAACAACCCCTTCAACTGTTAGTGTAGCATAAATATTAGACCAGCATTTGTATTATATTCATATTTTAGACCAGTGTTATATTCATTCGTAAATTTTAGAAGTTGGCAAATCCCACTATTAAGAAACAAACGAACATAAAAAACATCCGAAATGTAAAAATAAACGAGTAGCCAACGTAACATATTACAAGTCATCCAAAAATCATCCGAAATAAAACATGATATCCCTAACTGTTAAGACATATAGAAATTACAAATAAAATGGAAACGAGTAGTCAACATAAAAGAAGTACAAATCATCCACAATCATCCGAAATTACAAGCATGAAATCCGAAACACAGAAGACATAAACAAATTACGAATGAAATCCAAAGCAGTCAACGGCGACCTCGTTTCCCTTGGGATCGGGGTGGGCGGTCACCCGGGTAGGGAAGAACGGGCTGGAATAACGCCATCAGCTCATCAAAATACGCAAGGCGGGCATCCGGATCGTCGCTAAAGTGCTGAGCTGCAGAAAAGCGCTCCATCAACGAGAGAGCGGCCTGAAACAAGGTGGCAGAGGTTAGTATAAATGTACATGCAAATAATTATTGTTACACACCAAAATACGAACTGAGTACCTGTTGCGATCCTCCTGCGAGCGTCGCCTGCTCCTGCACCTCGGCGGCGGATGGTGGTATGATCCTCGGGTGGGAGACTCTCGCGTACCAAGCGTGGTAATCCGGAGTCACTTCCCCCGGGTAGTCCACGGGCCGCGAGCGCCTCCTCGGGTCAGCGCGCATGACATGGACACTCCTCCACGGGTGGGCCGAGTACACCGGACCGAAGTCAAGAAGGTAGTTCCCACCCTCATGCCTCGGTCGATGCGCCCTAACCGGCACGGGCATCGACTCGGGTATAGTCTGGACGTAGCCTAACTGTCTGATGACCCGGTCTCCCTGGTAAGCCTCAACGATGTCCATAAAGCGCAGTGTCCCGAAGTAGGTAGTGGTACGGTGCACCGTGTGAGCGTTCCGCACGAAGGGCTCCCAACAGACCCGATCTGCTGTCAATAAGTCAAGTGATCGTCGGTAGGCCAAAAGGTTGTCCCCGCGCGCCGATGGTTTCCCGACGCCTACCCACGCAGTCGCGCGTGGCGAAGTCGGCGAAATCGGGATCGGTGCCCCTGGCCTAAAGTCGGGGAAGTACTCATAGATCCACACCTGAAGCAAAGTCAAACACCCGGCCAAAGTGGTGAAACCCTCCCTCGAAGCCATCCCTAAATTCCTGTACAGCCACGCCAACGTACCAGCACCCCATGCAAAACCAGGAATCGAGTCCAAGCTGTTCGTCAGTGGGAAGACTGACGGACGAATACGATCGCTCGACCTATCCACAAAGAGGAACTCCCCCAACAACGTGATCAGGTAACCCTGCACAGTTTGCTCATGGGTCCCAGTGCTCATCTTCTCACGCACAGCCCTCGCTAGTACCGCCCCACTCCTGAAAATGGGAGGGCCCGCATCCCCCCTGGGTGCCCTCAACTGCAAATAATTCATCCCGAAGAAGTTCCCTACAGCGGCCTTCCCATCAGCCAGACCCCCAGTCTCGTTAAGAACAACGCATGGCTCACCCTCTATAGACAGCCCTAAGATCCTGGCGACATCGTGCAACATGATGGTCATCTCGCCGAACGGCATGTGGAATGTGTTCGTATCCGGCTGCCACCTCTCAACAAATGCTGTAAGGAGCGGTATGTCCAAATTGCGTAGAATGCACGCCCGTAGGTGAATCAGGCCCGACTGTCAGACAGCATCCACTACATGAGGAAAGCGGTCGAACGACTCCAACTCCCTCACAATCCGAGGACGGTTGTAGGTCGTCAGCAGAGTCAGCGCGTGCCCTGGCTCTGACCAAAGCAAGCGCGCAATATGACCCCCAAAGCTCGGGATCACCGACGGATCGATGGGACCTCCGGGACTAGGTCCCTGCAGAATCCACGAAGTGTCGCTCCGTGGACGCCGGGGGGCGCTCGAGCCCGAAGTACCCACACTACCCTGGAAAGTTCCTCCAGGCCCCTTTCTGTAGACAACAGCCTTACCCTGCTATGATGTCTCCGCGTCCGTCTCCTGCTCCCGCTCCTCCGCCTGCTGCTCCGAGAAGTTGTCCGGAAAAGCGTGTCGCCTCTCCTCCTCATCGAACTCCATGTTCAGGTCGGCAGACTGCAACGACCTGGACGGCTCGCGGAATTCACCGCTCGCGGTTCCCTCCGAAGAACCGTCGTGTGTATTGCTTGTGGTACGGAAAGGTGGAACAGGAATGTCTAGTGTCCCCCCATGAGAGGAAGACGATGGCTCTGGTGGGCCGGTAGGTGGCGGCCCCGGCCTACCCCTAGTACGAGTGGACGCAGTGACGACCCTACCGTCTACTCGGCTACTCTTCCCCTTACCAGCCATCTAATTTTACAAATTACACACGTTGATAAAACAAAACTATGTCACTTGTTAATAATAAAAGAAATAAATTTAACGTTCTCGTACTATTCTTATTACTTGAAAAATCAATTGATATAAAATTTGATATGTAATAAAAAAAAATTCTATTACTGATATAATAAGAAATTAATAAGAAATTACTATTCTTATTACTTTCAACGTTGTCGCTTGATATAAAATTTAATTTAAAGAACAAATTACTGATAACGTATATTCTTCTCAAATTAATTATTTCAAAAAAGGCTATTTTTTTAGTAAACACTACTAACCTTAAAATTAGTACTCATCGTTATCTCAATTGGATGTCCGATTTTAGCAAGAGATAACGATTACAAGTTTTTCACCTAAATTCAACTTTTTAGTTATTATTTTTCAAGCTAAATTGATATTTTCAACCTAGAGATCCATATATTTTTTTAATTACAATTTTTCAAAAATATTTCAAAACCTAAACTTATCAACAATTAGTCCTGAATTTCATAATAATAGTTCTAATAATATTCCTAAACATATAAACATTTCGTATAATTTCCTAATAATAATTCAAACAACCAACACCCCAGTAACGATACGAACATCTAACGAAAAATAAATGAACTTTACGGATATCGTAACACATAACATAAAACAAAAAAAATAAAAATAAAATCGAAAACAGATACAGACGCATGAATTTCGCGTCGATGAGACCCCCTAGACGCATGAATTTCGCGTCTAGGAGGCCCCTCAGACGCATGAATTTCGCGTCTAGGGGACCTCCTCGACGCGAAATTCATGCGTCTGAGGGGCCTCCTAGACGCGAAATTCATGCGTCTAGGGGACCCCCCAGACGCGTTTTTCCGGCGTCGAGGTCTGTTTCCAGACCTAATTCGCGAAAAATCGAGCCCCATTTCGCAGAAATCGATCCCACCATCAGCCAAATCGATACCAAAATCGAATATAGAAAACAATAACTACTCAATTAGGGTATATATCACACACAAATTAGCTATGAGGAACCTAAACTATCAATCTAATATTAATTATAATCGAACTAATCGATCCAAAATAATCAAATACAAGCTAAAAGGTAATACAAAATAGATAGATCTACTTACTTGAGTACGGATTTGGAGTTGGAGTGGAAGCGGTTTTATATTTGAAAAACGATTTTTTAAGAAATTGTTTAAGGGAGAGAAAGAAGTGAAAATGAATTGTAAGGAGAAGGGGGGTTTATATATAAATTTCCTAAACATATTCCCGGGATACATTGAGACACGTTTCTCGGAGACCGTTCAATAGTCCAAAAACCGACATTTCAAATTAGTCGGAAATATATTTGTTACGTTAGTTAAGAAACTTAATTAAATTCATTAGAATATATTACATAAGGGTAAAAGAGTTACGTTGAGACACGTGCCTCAAAAACCGTTCAAGAGTACAAAAACCGTAATTTTAATTTACTCGGAAATATTAATTACATTAATTAACAAACTTAATTAATATCATTAATCATAATTAGGGAAAGCGTAAAAGAGTAAATTTACGTATAAAGCGTCGACGACGTGTGATAAGCTAGTCGTATACCTATCAAAAATAACCAACTACGGTCTAACTAAAAATATAGCTAGGGAGGTCGGGATCGAATTCACAGGGAGACAAATAAATTCTACTCGTAATTAAAGTCTATCTACGTAACAAATCGGGGGTTTTTAATTGTGTTTATCTAAACTAAAGTAGTGAAGGAAAGAGAATTAAAAGGGAAGAAATAACTAAAATAAGATAAGATGAATTTAAGATGAATAAATATAAGGAGAGAAAACTAGGATTGTCGGTTCACTACGAATCTCATATGGTCACGGTCTAAATCACAGGTCTGTCGTAGATATTGGTCTAAGGGGTATTGAAAAGGTCCTTCCGGTTTCGTTTTGGCCCGGTTTTGGTTCGTTTTAGCTCCTTTGTCTTCCGTTTCTGCAAAATGACAATACAACCACAAAGTAGCCAATTCGGGGCAAAATAATAGTTTTCACTATTCAATAAACATGAGAATGCGCGTATAAAAGGTATAAAAAGTGTATATAAAATACGCGCATCAAATCTCCCCAAACCAAACACTTGCTTGTCCTCAAGCAAGCACAAAACGATAACTCAATCCTAATGGAATATATATAGCTCATAGCAGAATATGCTCCAAAGTCACCCAAACTAATGCGCAACGATTAAAATAAATGTAAACAACTACATACAACAAGCTTGACCAATGACAACAGTACTGAACCTTCAACCTTGCAAGACTCGTCTATGTCGGACTCTCACGGATCGCTCATCACACAAATCGGGTGATATTGTGAGTTTATGTAAAAGTGGAAAAAACAAAGCACTCACCTAAACTGCGACCTACAAGAACATGCATGCAATCTAACAGGAAATCAATCTCTAATAACCGTACATACGCATTCTATCGGGTAATGACAAGTGCCAAGGACTTACACATAGTATAAAGTGAGGCTAATTAATCGGGTAAGAAGGGGCAAAACGATATGGATATGAGGAGGTAAAAGCCAAGCTAGTACAACTACAATCAACATAAAATTCATTCCGTTCTCACCAAACTCTAGTCGAAGAAATTAGGGATAATAACAAGCGCCTCATAAAAATCGCTTCTCACCAATAACTATGAAATTAGAGAGATCAGTTCTTTTTTCATAACAAAAACACATTCTTCTTCTAGTTTCACTTCATTTTTTTTTCTTTTCTTCTTTCCTTTCTTTTTTTTCATTCAAGATTTTTTTTCTCATTGATTTTTTTTTTCAATTCCCTTTTTTTTCAATCATCACGGTGCCACAATCAACCCGAAAAAAAATAATTCCGTTCAACTAATCTACTAGCTTGACTAGGGTAGGCAATATATAGCATGTAGTTGAAAAACGGGTCAAACAGGTCAATTTGGCTATGTGAGGCTCATGGGGATTAATTAAAAGAAAGGATTTACCTTTTTTTCGCACATGTCAAAACCACGAGTCAAAAACGTACAGGTACCAAGAAACGAATGTCATGTTTATGCAGTTTAATATTACATGTCTCATAAGGAGTACTAATCTCAACCTAAAGAAAACTGATCATGGATGTCATCAGTTTAAGGCTCTAATTCCTTACAAATCTGAGTAGTTTGCCAACAATGAGTCAAGTTTATTCGTTCAATACAGTTAACCAAAGATGCAAGAATGCCGCATGTGATTATATACAAAAAATCTAACGGCGCACTAGCATAAGCAACTAAATGAAGACATAGAAGCATTATCATCATCGCTACATAGCATTCCGACTCGACTAAGACTCGACTAAATGCAAAAACATATTTTCGTGAATTTTTTTTTAATGCATGCGGAAATGCAAGAAATATGCAGATGGATGAAAACAGACAGATGCATACCCTCCCCAAACCAAATCACACAATGCCCTCATTGTGTACAGCAAACAATAAGAGACAACAATAGATACGGGGAAGGAATGCGAAACGATGGAAGTGCAAAAAGAAAAAAAGAAGAATTACTTACAAGATATATACATTTGGAGACCTCCCCAAACCGTCCTAATCGGAGCTCTCGTCACCGCTCTCCTCCTGATCACCACTTCCACTATCGTCATCTCCATCATCGTCGTCTACCTCCTCGTCCTAGCCAATGAAGACTCCTAAGGACAGAAAAGTTCAAAAGGCGACTTTCGAGTCGCGCGTCAGATGGAAGATCGTGTCCTATAGGTTCCTCCCCGTACGGGAAGTCCGGAAATAGCCTACGACTGATGTGGGAAACGAGGCCCCCGCAATGAATGACAGAAATAAGCCCATTTCCGATATGTTGGAAATGGTGGGCAACAAGGGCGGCCACATTCATGACATATGGCCGCTCGCTATCGATGTTTAGATAGCCCGCTAGACTCTCTAACTCATCAGCATTAACATTGTTCGGCTCAGTACGTCCGTAAATGGTGCACCCTATCAGACGAAGCCAGTATCGGATGGCCGGGTGATGGACTTCGTTGCCCCGCTTACGACCCGTAATACGATCAGTAATGCAAGACCAGATTTCATTGGCTAGACGGCGAGGGGGATGTATTGAGTCCCCTTCGCTAGTGACACCTAAAAGCTGACCGAACTCGCGAACGGTCCTAGAAAAACTCGTGTTAAAGAGTCTAAAAAAAATGCAAGGTGTGTCCCAGTTCATGTCACTAAAAAAATTGAAACTACTAAAAAACTCAAGAGTAAGACCCTTATATGTGAATTCTAGCATATAAATTAGCTCACTCATACCCGTACCATTAAGTAAGTCAACAACAGGCTGATAAATGCCTAACCTGCCCAAGAGTTCACGGTCTAGGAACCGTGTCGGGGTTACCTTAAGAGCTGCCAACCGGATAAAACGCTCCCTCTGATCAGCTGAGGCAAACTGAATGTTAGGGTATTCCAGTATGCCTTCCTCGGGAAATGGAACGAGATCCTGAGTTGGCGCTGACTCCCGGCTAATGTCGGTCCGACGTCTTGTGCTCCCCCGACGTTGTCTTTTTGCATCCATTTCGACCTGAAATAGCAGAATTCAGACTAGTGTACTACTCACAAAAAACCCCCAAATCAATTGCAATGAAAACCCTAATTTCATGACTGAAATTTGGGTAAAAACATGATAATGTGAAAGAAATCAATTGATTTGGGTGAACAAATGAGTAATAGCATAAATCTGAGACAAACTAAGTCGAAAATTTGAAATTCAAGCAGCCTGAAGTACTGCGACAGAAACCCAGCAAACGCGAAAACAAATCGCTCGACAGAACGATAGTCGCCCGACTATCGCAATAGTCGTCCGACTATTAGAATAGTCGGACAACTTTTCCGATAGTCGGCGACTCCGGCGAACAGCAGAGAACGTACAGTGCAGCAGTTAGTCGGGAGAAAAAAAAAAGAAAATCAACACAAGAAAACTTACTTGAATGGCCGGAAAGTAGTTACAATTTCAATAGAGACAAGAAAATAGCAAGGATGAAAAGATTAGAGAAGAAAAAAGGGATGGAGAGAAGGAGATGGGTAGGGATTTGAGAATGAAGATGGAGGTTTGAAATGGAGAAGATGAAGGTAAGGATGGAGGTAGGTGGGAGGAGTAAGAAAATAGGGTTTAGGAGTTTATTTTTCAAATTAAAAGTAACTGAAGTAGAGTAAAGAGAGAAAAAAACTTATTTGACGGAAATTGTCATCCAAGCTGCGCGACTTTTGCCAGAATAGTCGGCCGACTTATATAAATAGTCGTCCGACTATTAGAATAGTCGGCCGACTATAAAAATAGTCGGTCGACTATTGTTGACCAGTTCCAGTTTTCCGTCAGCAGCCTGTTCTCTGCAAAACTCAATTCAAACCTTTAGACCCTCGTTCTCACCCTCACAAAATCTATAATGCAGAAAATTAAATATGCTCTAACTAACTAAATGCAGGTACAATTGTTTTACAACCCGGGTTGCCTCCCGATCAGCGCTGGTTTAAGGTCCCGCACGACCGTAGTCACTATGCTCAGTTGGTGACTGTTTCGAGGTACAGAACCTCGACTTCTCCTCCTATGTCACCTCTCTCGTGGTAGTGCTTTATTTGGTGACCATTGACCTTAAAGCGATTTCCCGTGGAAGAGTTTTCAAGCTCGACCGACCCAAATTTAGAAATTGAAATTACCGTATAGGGGCCGGACCATCTGGATTTTAATTTTCCAGGAAAAAGACGAAGACGAGAATTAAACAATAATACCTTTTCGCCCGCTTTAAATTCTCTCGGAATGATACGCTTATCGTGCCACCTTTTTGTCTTTTCTTTGTAGATACGGGCACTATTGTAGGCATTCATCCTGAACTCCTCGAGCTCATCTAGTTGTAGAAGTCGATTTTCGCCACACAATTTCGGGTCAAAATTTAGTTCTTTAACGGCCCACCAAGCTTTATGCTCCAATTCTACGGGTAAGTGACAGGATTTCCCATAGACCAAACGATAAGGCGATGTACCAATCGGTGTCTTATAGGCGGTCCTATATGCCCATAGAGTGTCATCTAGTTTCAGGCTCCAATCTTTTCTTGACTTCGAGACAACTTTTGCCAAAATATCCTTAAGCTTCCGGTTGGAAACTTCAACCTGTCCACTAGTTTGGGGGTGATACCTCAAACCTCTACGATGCATAACACCATATTTAGATAATAAGGCAATAAGTTGTTTTTCCTTAAAGTGCATACCTCCATCACTAATGACGACTCGGGGGACGCCAAAACGTGGAAATATAATCTTCTTGAAAAGTTGGATGACGGTCTTAGCGTCACAATGGACCGAGGCAACGACTTCTACCCACTTAGATACGTAGTCCACAGCTACTAAAATGTACCTATTACCTCGACTTGTCGGGAAGGGACCTTGATAGTCGATGCCCCAAACATCGAAAATCTCTACCTCCAAAATACCGACCTGAGGCATCTCATACCTCCGGGAGATATTTCCCGTCCTCTGACAAGCATCACATCCTGAAACAAACGACTTGGCATCAGAAAACAAAGATGGCCAATAAAAACCTGATTGAAGTACCTTAGCCACGGTCCTAGCGGGACCGTGGTGACCACCATAAGATGAGGAATGACAAGCTTCCAAGATGGCATTGGTTTCCCATTGCGGTATGCATCGCCTAAAAAGTCCGTCGGCACACTCCTTGAAAAGATAAGGATCGTCCCAAAAATATTGCCGAACATCATGTAGGAACCGCTTCTTTTGTTGATATGTCAAATCAGGCGGCATTATTTTACCTACAAGAAAATTAGCATAGTCAGCATACCACGGAGTATCCATTATACCAATAGCCATCAAAATATCATCAGGAAAAGAATCATCTATCGGTAAAGTATCGCCTCCGTCCTGCAATGGAAATCTAGAAAGGTGGTCCGCCACAGAATTTTCAGCACCCTTCTTGTCCTTTGTCTCCAAGTCGAATTCCTGAAGTAGAAGGATCCATCGTAGCAGTCTCGGTTTGGCTTCCTGCTTTGCGAGGAGGTACTTCAAAGCCGCATGGTCCGTATAAATTATGACTTTCGATCCTATTAAATAAGATCAAAATTTCTCTGGTGCATAAACCACAGCTAGAAGCTCCTTCTTCGTCGTAGTATACTTCACCTGAGCCTCATCCAGAGTTCGGCTCGCATAATAGATGGCATTCACTGCTTTTTCCTTCCTTTGACCCAGCACCGCTCCGACCGCATAATCACTAGCATCGCACATAACTTCAAACGGTAACTCCCAATCCGGGGCTTGAATAATAGGTGCTGTGACCAAAGCCTGCTTCAACCTGTTAAAAGCAGATAAACATTCATCAGAAAAAATGAATGGGGCATCCTTAAGGAGCAATTGTGTAAGTGGTTTAGCAATTTTAGAGAAATCTTTGATAAACCGGCGATAAAATCCGGCGTGTCCAAGAAAACTCCTAACCCCCTTCAGGTTAACGGGAGGAGGCAATTGCTCGACCACTTGCACCTTTGCTTTGTCTACTTGGATGCCTCGATCTGAAACTAAGTGCCCAAGGACAACTCCCTCGTTGACCATAAAATGGCACTTCTCCCAATTCAGCACTAGATTGACCTCAATACATCGTTGCATCACTTTATCAAGGTTAGTCAAACAATCAGTGAAACTACTACCGTAGACACTGAAATCATCCATAAATACCTCCATAATAGACTCGATATACTCGGAAAATATCCCCATCATACACCTTTGAAAGGTGGCAGGGGCATTACACAACCCGAAGGGCATCCTGCGATAAGCAAAAACACCATGGGGACAAGTAAAGGTAGTCTTTTCCTGATCATCAGGATGGATCGGGATCTGAAAGAACCCCGAATAGCCATCTAAATAACAGAAAAACTTATGTGAGGCTAACCTTTCTACCATTTGATCGATAAACGGAAGAGGAAAGTGATCTTTTTTTGTGGCGGCATTTAATTGTCTATAGTCTATGCACATCCGCCATCCCGTTACAATTCTAGTAGGTATTAATTCATTTTTATCGTTTTTGACCACGGTCGTCCCGCCTTTCTTCGGGACGACCTGAACAGGACTCACCCATTTAGAGTGACCGACAAAATAAATTATACCTGCATCTAACAACTTCATCACTTCTTTCATTACCACTTCCTGCATTTTCGGGTTCAACTTACATTGACCCTGTCTAACAGGTCGGCGATCCTCTTCTAATTCAATTCGATGCATGCAAATATCGGGACTAATTCCCTTAAGGTCATCTAGACTGTAACCTAATGCATTCTTGTTCTTTTTAAGAACGACCAACAAAGCAGAAAGTTGGTTCTCATCTAACTTATTACTTACGATGACGGGATAAGACTCAGAATCGTCTAGAAATACATACTTAAGATGAGACGGAAGAGGTTTCAGGTCGGGTTTGGTTACCTCTACAGCATAAGAAGTATCTACCAACCTATTTACCACTTCTCCGTCGATGCTCGTCAGTTTCTGTGTATCTTCTAAAATATCCCACACAGCATCATCGTTAGTCTTATCACCTGCACAAGTGTCTAAACATGTCAAAGCCTCGAGCGGGTCCCTACTCAGGGAGCCCGTACAAACATCAAGAATAACTTCATCAATGATATCTAGTGCATAACAAGTATCCTCGATCATAGGCTTAGCTAATGTATTGGCCAAATTAAAGGTCACTTTATCGTCCCCCACCTCTAGAGTCAAGCGTCCGTGCTTGACATCTATAATAGCCCCTGCAGTAGGTAGAAATGGCCTACCTAAAATTATAGGAATCTGGGTATCCTCAGCCATATCTAAAACAATGAAATCGACAGGTATAAAGAATTTACCTATCCTAACAGGGACATCCTCTAAAACTCCTAGGGGACGTTTGACTGACCTATCAGCCATCTGAAGAGTTACACTTGTGACTTTAAGCTGACCCATATTCAGTTTCTCGCAAACTGAATAGGGCATGACACTGACACTTTCACCCAAATCACATAAAGCTTTATCGATTACATGGGTGCCTATGGTGCATGGTATGGAAAAACTACCCGGGTCTTTCAGTTTGGGTGGAGACTTACTTTGAATTAAAGCACTACACTCAGCAGTAAAAGCAATAGTCTCATGTTCATTAAAGTTCCTCTTACGGGTCAGAATATCTTTCATAAATTTTGCGTAAGAGGGTACCTGGGTAATTAATTCCGTGAAGGGAACGGTTACCTGGAGATTTTTGACGACCTCCATAAACTTACTGAACTGGTTCTCGACCTTCTTATTCTTCAACCGGCTAGGAAAAGGAACTTGAATTTTGACCTGTTCAGCAGCTTTATCTTGTAGAACACCTGTTTCCACTGCAACATCAGACGGCTTATCAGCAGCAACCGTTTCGGATCTGGATCTGGCTTCTGGAATAGTCGGCCGACTATCAGGGATAGTCGGTCGACTACTATTAACAGTCGGTCGACTATCAGGGATAGTCGGTCGACTATTATCCTCTTCACCTGCAGTTTCTGTTAATCTGTCAATGATAGTCGGTCGACTATCTAAAATAGTCGGTCGACTATTATTGACCAGTTCGTCATTCACAGCAGTTTTAGCAGTTTTTAACGATTCATCACCATCTATTACATCCTCAATTACATCATCCACAATAACAGAATTACGATAGCTAGGCATCTTGGGCTCGTCATAAGTAAGGCCGCTACGAAGCTGAATTGCGTTGGCCGTATCGTGCGGTTTTTCCGGCTGCGACGGTAGTGTGCCCGGTTGCCTAGCAGACTGATTTGTGGCAAGCTGCGCCACCTGCGTCTCCAACATCTTGATCTGTGCATCTTTGGATTGGTCACTTTTCTGCATCTGGATCATAAGAGATTGCATCATACTCTTCAATTCCTGATATTCACTAGGAACTGGAGTCGGAGTCACGGGCGGTGGAGGAAGAATGGCAAGAGGTTGAGTTTGCGGTGGAAGAGCTAGAGGCTTTTGGAAGCCTTGTTGTTGTCCGCGATGAGGCGGAACATAAGCTTGTTGTTTCGGCTGAGGAACTGGGTTCAACACATTCTGACTTGTCCAACTGAAGTTCGGATGCTCCCTAGTCCTCTCATTGTAGTAATTAGAATAGGGATTACCTTGCTTGAAGTGTTGAAAAGCTAGAACTTGTTCCATCCCGGTCATACATTCCCCCGCGCTATGGCCTCGATACCACATCGCTCACACATTGCCTCCTGTTTGATCATGGCATGGACAGTTTGCTGATTTGACTCGTTCCTATGAGGCGGATTCTGAATTTTATCGAGACGGGCATGAAGATGATCAAATTGAGCCATAATCTCATTAGTTTCCGCTGCGGCTACCCGAACACTACCCCTCGGATTTCCATATTCGGCTCGATGCGTGGCCATCTCCTCGATCAATTTCCAACCCTTGTCATCATCAACGTTGTTTTGGAAACGTCCGTTAGCTGCACCATCAAGAATAGCACGATTATCATCAAATAAACCGTTATAAAATTGATTACATAAAAACCATGGTTCAAATCCGTGGTGAGGAATAGAGCGGACTAGATCCTTAAATCTAGTCCATGTTTCGTTAAGATCTTCCAATGGTCCTTGCTTAAAACTGGTTATCTGACTCCGTATCTGATTAGTGCGCTGAGGAGGGTAGTAATGCTTATAAAAAGCAAGCGCTAACGAGTTCCAGTCATTAATGTTTGCTGATGCCTTATCCAAGTCTCGATACCATCTACGGGCTGGACCTGCAAGAGAAAATGGAAATAAGGCTTCCATTACTTGTTCCTGTGTTACCCCGGGAGCAATTGGAATCGAACAACAATAATCAGTAAATATTTACATATGCTGCTCGGGGTCTTCGTTTTTATTGCCCGAGAAGGTATTTCGCTCCACTAAATTGATATAAGCGGGATGAATCTCGAAAGAGCCTGTGGTAGGAGTCGGTAGCTTCCATCCTTTCGGGATGTTAGCCTGAGTCGGGTCGGAGTGAGTGGAAAGCTTCGGCGGCATGATTGTAATTGAGATATCTGACTCGGCGTCTGATTTAGTGCTAGAGTTGTCCTCTTCGTGGGACGAATATTCCGCTTCCAGATTAGCGAAAACTGGGTCAGGCGGGTTAGATTTCTCCGCTTGACGAATTTCCCTCCAAAAACTCCGCCTAGCTTGTAAAGTCTTCTCGGGTTCGGGATCGAAAGGATGAATCTCAGACCTGTTAGACCTGGGCATACACAGAACTAAGAAGGAAAATATGAGAACCGTCTCAAGGAACAAAAGTTCCCTGAGACAAAAGATAAACTAAAAAAAACAAGTAAAATTAATCGCCTCCCCGGCAACGGCGCCAAAATTTGATAAGCTAGTCGTATACCTATCAAAAATAACCAACTACGGTCTAACCAAAAATATAGCTAGGGAAGTCGGGATCGAATTCACACGGAGACAAATAAATTCTACTCGTAATTAAAGTCTATCTACGTAACAAATCGGGGGTTTTTAATTGTGTTTATCTAAACTAAAGCAGTGAAGGAAAGAGAATTAAAAGGGAAGAAATAACTAAAATAAAATAAGATGAATTTAAGATGAATAAATATAAGGAGAGAAAACTAGGATTGTCGGTTCACTACGAATCTCATATGGTCACGGTCTAAATCACAGGTCTGTCGTAGATATTGGTCTAAGGGGTATTGAAAAGGTCCTCCCGGTTTCGTTTTGGCCCGGTTTTGGTTCGTTTTAGCTCATTTGTCTTCCGTTTCTGCAAAATGACAATACAACCACAAAGTAGCCAATTCGGGGCAAAATAATAGTTTTCACTATTCAATAAACATGAGAATGCGCGTATAAAAGGTATAAAAAGTGTATATAAAATACGCGCATCAACGTGGCTGAAATGTCGACGACGAAATGTAGTGGTGATAGAAGAGAGGGGAAAACAAGTGGATGGGAAAGTGTTTACTACCTTTACCTAATTCCAACCAGACTCCCGCAGTCGTCAGTCATCACTCGTGACTCGTGAGTGAGTGAGTAAGGTGAGAAAGAGTAGTGTACAGTGTTCACAATCACACTCCTCACCTCTTTTCATCTACCTTTCTCTGCTTGCATTTACTCACTCCTAATAATAAAATCTCATTCTTCTATTTTCCAACATACAGTCTATACAGTCATACACTACTATCAGTCTATACATTCTACCAGCTGTTACTTTAGCCTCAATAATAATACGGAGTAATAAGCCCAATTTTTGTATGTGACGGAAATATTTGTTTCAGATTTAGGACGAGTCAGATACTTACGATAAGATAAATTCATATATCTAGGTTGTATCAAAAGTTTTTTGACATTTTCTTTCTAGATGAGTACATATTTGACCTATTTTAATATTATGACGGATATATGTTACAGGAGAAGACAAATGTAATAATGTAGTCACAATTGAAATTAACATCATCATCATCCCATTCAGTCATTCACCATTTACTACTATTTCCATTCATCTATCAAATTTGTTCATTTGATTTGATGTTGATTTGCCCCCATTTCCCTTAGGTGATACTTAATACCTCCAAAATCCAACCCATAAATGATACTCCTACAGTACTCCACCTCCATCTCACAAATTTATCAATGCAATTTGTAGCTAGCTAGCTAGCTACTGCTAGTCGGAAGGGAAGCTTCAGTGTCACCTTGCTTTTACACAAACTAGTAGTTCATCAAATCAAATCAAATCATGGCAACTAAATCTTCTCCAACATTATATTAATTAATTACAAACCCACCCAAATTTCTGCCGTCGTCAATGGCGGCACGGGCACGGCCACCCATTGTTCTTGTCGTATTAATGTTGAACATGCTGCTATTCGTAAGCAGATCAATGATAATAATAATGGCGGAAACAGAAAAGGCAGAGTCAGACTCGGCGGCCTTGTTAGCATTAAAAAGGAGCATTGATGTGGAGAACAGGCTGGCGTGGCGGGAAGGGAGCGACCCGTGCACGTGGGCAGGGGTGAAGGAGTGTATGCGAGGACGAGTCACGAAACTGGTGGCCGAGAACTACGGCCTCACCGGTCACATTGACGGGCCTACCCTCGCCCGCCTCGACCAGCTCCGACTCCTCAGTTTCAAATTCAACAACCTGTCTGGCCCAATCCCCACCACCCTCTCCAAACTGGTTAACCTCAAATCACTCTATCTCAACCACAATCTCTTCACCGGCGCCTTTCCAGAATCCTTAACTTCCCTCCACCGCCTCAAAATCATTGTTCTCTCCGGAAACAATCTCTCGGGTCGGATCCCGCCTTCCATCGTCAACCTACACAGGCTCTATCTCCTGTATCTGGACAATAACAAGTTCGTGGGTGGGATTCCGCCATTAAATCAATCCAGTTTGAAGTTCCTGAATCTGTCCAACAATTTGCTAAGCGGCGAAATCCCCAAAACATCCGCATTGACGCAGTTCAACCACTCCTCCTTCGCTGCAAATGTCAACATATGCGGGCCGCAGATTGGGTTAGAATGTAGCCCCAACGGAGCACCCGGACCCGCATTGCCCATGCGCCGGCGAAGTAGAGTGCTGTCTCGGAAAGCGAAAATCCTGATCGGCGCGATTTCGGGCGGAGTATTCATCCTACTACTGGTGGCCTGTTTGGTGATACTTGTATCATTGAGTTTGAAAAGGAGGAGGAGGAGGAGGAGTAAAGAGGCGGTGGCGGAGACGGCGGTGGCGGGGGAGAGTGAGGGGAGGGAGAAGAGGGAGACGGCGGCGGCTTTGGCGTCGTCGTCGAGAGGGGGAGGGGGAGGGGGGGACAGGAAGGGGTTCTCGTGGGAGGGGGAGAGGCTGGGGCGGCTGGTGTTCATAGGGGAGGAGGTGATGAGCTACAGCCTGGAGGATCTGCTGAAGGCGTCGGCGGAGACGCTGGGTCGGGGGACGGTGGGGAGCACGTACAAGGCGGTGATGGAGTCGGGGTACATAGTGACGGTGAAGAGGTTGAAGGATGCAAGGTATCCTCAAATGGAGGAGTTCAGGAGGCAAGTCGAGGTTCTAGGGATGTTGAATCATCCCAATCTGGTCCCGTTAAGAGCTTATTTCCAGGCCAAGGAAGAACGCTTGCTGGTTTTCGATTATTTTCCCAATGGCAGCCTCTTCTCCCTCATTCACGGTACGCACCCAACCCAACCCAACCCAACCCAACCTCACCTCACCTCTTTTTCATTTTTTTTTTTTTGGTTCATGGACACAATATAGGGGACGATGATTCGAATCTGAGACACATAGTTCTAACCACTAGCCTGATACATCTTCGGTAACTCATTTTCATTTTCCGATTACATATGAGTACATACATACATATAGCTAATGACTCGTATGTCATTATATATCAACATTAGTAGTAATTGGATATGATATTACTCGAGTACAGTATGATTTATGATTCCAAATTGTGTGTGGGTTTGGTTCCATCACTTTCCGATCCACATCATATTTGAGTGCTCCTATAATAGTGTTTCCATGCTCCATTCATACAAAACAAATCTTTCACATTCAATACCCTACTTTCAAGGGTTACCTTAAAATTACTTACAATTGTATTTAAGTCTTTAATACTTTTTGAATATGAATATAATGTTAAAAATTAAAAAATAAATTACATATATATCGATGCAATTGTTTCTTTTTTTTTTTTTTTTTTACTATCTTAGATATCATTTCCTACTTTTAATTGGAGGTCTTAATTTTTTAGCTTATTTTCAGTTCGTATTAATTAAGTTTATTTTTTATTTGTATACTTAAAAATTAACTCTAGTCTCATCAATTTTAATTTATCTTTAATTAATTCAACTTAATTAGTTCATTTTAATTTTCATTTAACCACATTCATTTAAATTTAGTTACGGAGTATGTCATTTTCAACCTGTAATAACAAGGCTCACACCATTAAATGAGTTACAGAGTACAAATTTCCACGATACAACCACTTGTACTCCACCGTAGATTTTATGATTCTGAGTGCTATTAATTTTGTTGTAAAATTTCTAAGTTTTAGTGTAAAGTTATGTAACTAAGTCACCTAAAAGTTGAAGTCCAAAAACTTAGCGTACAACTTAGCTCAGAAACCTATATAAACTCAGTAACTATACACAAATGTTGAACCACTATAATTGTAGATATAACTAAGTGGTGGTATAATACTAATTATTTTGAACTCATCTGGTTTGTCCATTTTCTGCATGCTCTACTGCTCTCTGTCTATCATATTTGTAAGTTCTATTATTGTAAGTATGTATTTAATTGCGATGAATGTTTGGTGAAGAAATGATTCGTTGCCTCTGCCTGGGCGTGAGTGGTTATTGCATTGCATGGCCCGCCTAACGTAGAGTAGAGTACTAAATATTGTGAGAGGAAATGTGTAGTGTAGAGAGCATAGAGAGTAGTCGTACCTTGTAATGTGGGCCATCAGATTCAACCACTTACTCCAATGTAGACCGTTGCTTAATTAGACTCATAGAGATGGTCGCTTACTAATACTAATACAGTAATACTATACCCAGACCCAGACCCTGACTGACTGACTGACTTCAACAACAACGTGGCTGTCCAGGAGACTGCACTTGTCCCCCTTAGCTTCCTTCCTTCTCTTTACCATCTCACGCTTTCCAGCCTACAGTCCTACACCCACTAACTGACATTCCAAAAACCAACCGCTTCGGGTGGGTCAAATAGTCTTCATTTGTTGGTCGGGTATGTACATGAACAATATTTGACCCATTGTAATAAAGCGACGGATGGATACAAACAAGATCGAAAAACTGTTCCACCTGATACGACTAGTATTTTTATCGCTGGTGGACATGTAAAGATAGGAGTGGCCACTGGCGGATCTTTGGAGGAATTCTCGAGGGGGCCAAAAATCCATATTTGATACTATACCTCTACTTATTTTCATTAGTGTTAATATATTTTATTTGTGTCGTTTCTCACAATTTTTATTGTAAATTATACGGAGTACATGCTTTCTTTCGTTTCTTGTCGTGGGATTTCGTTCTCATTGTGATTCAGCTCTTGCTTTTCTTTCCCTAAATCAACTTAAACCAGAGGGGATAATAAAAATCATAATGACTAGTAGTACAACTTGGTTGTAACTTCTCAGACTCTTTGATGTCTTTAATTGTCGGATCCTCAAAAAATACATCTCCACTTCTCACGACCTTCCTTTTTATCGGATCCCAAAGTCGTCTATAGCCGAATTCATATTTAGGTGAGCCAAGTTAGATGCACTATTCAGTTTTTGAATCAAGTTTCGGAATGCGTGACAGCCAAATATCTTCAAGAGTTTGGTGGCGAGAGATTGGCTACATCAATTGCAGCTTCTCCCCGGTATGAGTTTGGGAGCTTTGCTTGAGATAACATGCACCGAACTCTTTCAGTGATAGTTCGGGTCATTCTTTCAGCAATACCATTTAGCTGATTCACAGCCCAACTCTTTGAAAGAGGAAAGTCCCTGCACCACATTATAGAGTACAAAGCCTAGCTGTATCACAAACTGCCATTACACAATATCGGACATGATCTAAACCCAAAACTGTGTAGTGGCAAGACAGAAACACTATTATCAGTTTGGTTTCGTATTGTCAGTATTATCGTTCAGGTCTAAATGGGGATTCGATCATTACCCGAGGTGGGTATAATCATGTCATTCGTAGGGCTGACTGGCTCACTAGATGTCATTTTGGGGGGAATTGACATCCATTTCTACTTGTATTTTCAAATTTAGATCAGATATTTCTTCATTGGGCTATTGACATGTTCATTTATATTGTATTGAAGTTGATTTGTTAAGTTAAATGTACAACTACTCGAGTGACCATGTTAGGATTTTTGATCGGGTCAGGTTCTGGATGATATGTTAAGATGTAATCATTTTCACCAGTTTACTTTTGCCGGCTTTAGTCTTGCATTTTCTGCTACAAGTACAACCATCTTTTTGAAAAACATTCTCAATCTCAAATTATTTTAACAATCTGAACTGTAATATGGTTTGTGATCAGGCAATAGACCTTCAGGAGGGGGAAAACCACTCCATTGGACGTCTTGCCTCAAAATTGCTGAAGACATAGCAACCGGAATTGTTTACATTCATCAAAGCTTCGGACTTGTCCATGGAAACTTGAAGTCCTCTAATGTCCTCCTAGGATCAGACTTCGAGTCTTGTCTAACAGACTATGGTCTTCAGTCATTCAGAAACCCTGAATCTACCGAAGAACCTAGTGCAGCCTCCCTTTTCTACCGAGCCCCAGAATGTCGAGACCCTAGAAAGTTAGCAACCCAACCAGCTGATGTGTATAGCTTTGGAGTCCTCTTATTAGAATTAATGACTGGGAAAACGCCATTTCAAGACCTTGTTCAGGAACATGGGACTGACATTCCCAAGTGGGTTAGGTCGGTGAGAGAAGAGGAAACTGAGTCTGGTGAAGGGAGTTCGGGAAATGAGACTGCTGAGGAGAAACTGAATGCACTTTTGAACATAGCGATGACCTGTGTCGGCATGGTACCCGATAGCCGGCCGCAGATGAAAGAGGTGTTGAGGATGATCAGAGATACAAGGGCGGAGGCACAGATATCGTCCAACAATAGTAGCGACCATTCACCTGGTAGATGGTCAGATACTGTTCAGAGCTTGCCAAGAGATGAGCAATCAAGCATTTGAGAGAGTCTCATAACTACAGCACATCATTCTTGAATTACGATTATGATTTTCAACGTTCACGTTCGTTCAGCTCACCCAATAGGTACGGTACGCTAGAGTTTTTCCAGAGTCGGTTAGTATTCCAGATTTTGGATGTAAAGTTTCTTTCTTTTATATCTGCCTAGTTTACTACTACTTCTGTACTGGAGTATTTTTCATTCCTTCTAGATCAGTTGCCTGGCTGAGTATTGATGCAGGAAGGGTCGGCATCAAAATTCTCTGGTACTAAAGCCTATTTAAGTACTACCTACGATTCTTTGGGATTGTCTCACTTTTTAAGTATTTTAATCAAATGAGACAATTCCTAATAATTGCAGTACTATGTAACATTTAATGAAGCCGAACAAATTAGTAGAAATGCAAGCAAGATTTGAATTCATGGGAAGAAAGATTGATTGTTTCATGATAACAATGCATGTCGCTATGAATACGCCCTTACCGAATCACGATTCACTCTCGTAGAATATTATGTGTCATGTACTTGTGTGTATTTTTAGTTGCCTGATGGAATTCGCAATTCGCTGGATATTCGAGGTAACCATGGTCTCAACTCTCAAATGCCATAAAAGCCGTCTTATTTTCCAAGTGCAAAAGTGCTGTAAGAATCTAAGAGTATTATGAGGTAGAACTACTACTTGCTCTGTGTCATAATAATTTGTGTTTATGATCTGCTCTGCACGTTGGACGGAATTCTCAGGTTCGACATTGAAGTTAATACCTGCATTATTAAACAAAAAAACTGGTCACAGATAATAATTTTCTCATGGTGATAAATATGTCTTCTTACAATCAAAATATATGAAGCCTTAACCTGACAGACAGCACACCTGATGGTCATAGTCATAGCAGAAAGGCTAATCATTATGCATCCTTTCCTTTGTACTTCCATTTCAGAAAGCATAAAAAGAACAGGACGCTGATACATCCCATAATAGAATTACATATCCACATTCATCCAAATTCAACACCGGATTTACGGTGGAAAATGCAAATCTATCATTGAAAAATCAAGTCACGTTTCCACCTTGGAGATCACGCAAAGTCTCCTTACACGAGTGAGTGTTAAGCTCGGTTTAAATAAATCATTTCTAGTGTTAAGCTCGAAAGACTTTCATTTTGACTTTGAAAAGGTCCTAACTTGAATATTTAATTCCGCTATAAGAGTCATAGACGCACTTATACATCATTAACCTTAACCCAACCCAATTCAATTAATTTTATAATCGTATTTTTGTCAACCCAATTATTTGAATGAGTTATATAGTCTCAATCGTGTTCGTTTTGAGTTATCGTGTCAATGATTGTCACCTATTTCCAGATAAACTTAACTTTAACTACAACGAACCAAATTGACAGAGACAAAATGAAGTTAATGAGGATAAATTAACCGAACTAAGCTACATTAAACCGATTTACACAAATATGGAAGCCACTCAACCTCTCCTACATTAGGTCGTCGACATTTCAGCCAGGTCGCCGGCGTTTATACGTGATTTTACCCTTTTGCCCTTCTTCAATTATGATTAATGATATTAATTACTTTTCTTAATTAATCTAATTATTATTTCCCGACCACTTTAAGATTACGATTTTGATAATTTTTTACGGTTTTTGAGACACGTGTCTCTATATAGCTCGGGAATCTTTTTAGAAAATTTCTATATAAACCCCCTTCATCCTCACAATTCACTTTCACTTTTTCTCTCTCTAAAATAATTTCTAAAAAAATTGTTTTTTCAAATATAAAACCGCTTCCACTCCCACTCCACTTCACTTAATCCTTAGTCAAGTAAGTATATATCGATTTTTTAGTACTTTTTATTTTGTAGGTGATTTTATTTAGGTCGATTAGTGTGTACATGACAAAGTCCACCCCGACGCGGCCACGCGCGGGTTTGGTTAGGTGAATGAAACTCGTGGTGAGATTGTTCTCGAATTAAAATTTAAATCGAAGTTTGAGTCGCCACCGAATTTTGTGGGAATTCAGACACGTTCGAACCCACTCTGCACTTAAGCGTATCGCGCACAAAGCACGACTTGCCTTATAGTACTAGAGTTTGTGGGGGTTCGTCCCTTTGCATAATGATACCGATGTCGAATTACCGAATATCTTATATCGAAAGACTCTCGTTGCCAATGGTTTCAGGCATTCGGAAACCGAAGGTTCTGAGTAAGGGGTAAAAGTACGTGTTGGGAAGCCCACGAAGGACACCCAAACGCGCCCGCACATAGCGGCCTCTACTAAGATATCGATCGATGTTTAAGTGCGCGCGTTAGTAAGACGATGAAATGATATGCAAACATTGTTTTAAGCTACGCATGTGAAATACATGTTTTGCTACGTCGTTTAATGCATCTTAAATATCTCGAAGTTGTTTTAGCATGTGGGTTCATTTAAAAGTGATAAATGTCACGCAACGGAAATAAACAACTTGACGGTAATTTGAAAATTATACGGGCGGAATACAACCCGGAATTCACAATACTTGAACAAATCGCAATGATAATAAACGGATTAGCAAAGGTAACGTAATCTATAAACGGACCCATAAATAGAGAACGTAAGTTGAAACCGTAAATCGAATGATTGGACGGACTCCAATCACTTACACATTACGTTGTGTATTGACCGGAGGACAAAGGCTTTAGTACACGGGACCAAAGTGTAGTGCTAGCTTGATCCCCGGGCCTCGGGGTCTTGTCCCGACTTATCCTAATGAAATAGGATTGCCTCGACTAATACAAATATCGGGCCCCTCCGTGTCACGACATCATAGTCGGGTCTTATGGACCATACGACGATTGGTTCGATGTCACTAGGTTTTGTATTAGTTCGATTCTCGATAGCTTTTTTACACGATACTCGATTATGGAACCGACGTTTATGGAATCGAGCATGATCAAACTAACATGAATATCAAACCCCTCTGTGTCGCGACGTAGTTGTCGGGTCTTATGGACCATACGACGATCGGTTCGACGTCATCGGGCTTCATGATAATTCGATCCTCGATGGCTCTTCATGCCCGACACTCGATAATCGAATCGATGTCAAACCTTTTGGTGCAATATTTACAGATGATATAGAAGTCACCCGTATTAAAGAGATCGGTTTGTCGCGGTGAATGTTCGATCCTTTGCACTATTGATATCGTCATTCGGGCTATTAGGCCTATGAAGATCAAACGGCGTCATCGGATATTCGCTCAAAACCGACAACGACTCATCCTTGCAAACATTAGGTCCTCCGTGTTTCGGTGTCGTAGTTTGGCTTTTAGACCCTACGACGCTTGATTTAGCGTCATCGGACGTTTGCTCGAATCTATTTTGAAAATAGTTTTTATTATATAATAGTATACACGGTATTAGTATAACAAAAATGTAAAAGCGTAAATTAAATGTTAGATGTTAGGAACGGAAATTAAATGTTAGATGCAAAAAATGTAAAAAGTTAGTAACAATAAATAAAATGTTAGTGATAGTTAGTATACAAATATATAAAAAGAGTTAGAGATTAGAAACATGATTTGTATACTCTCAACCTACATGTCAATTGTCTCGGAAAATGGGCTCGTGGAGTATCATCGTAGACATGGGGAGCGGTTCGAGTATGTAGAATGAGTTAGGGTGTGTTTTTGTGTTGGGGACTACTGAACCCTTGTCGAATGAAGGGAGTAGTTTTCGAGATTGACGAAGTTTGACTCGATTTCTGTGAGAGAGGATGCCAAAAGAGGTGAAAAAGAAGCCCCTTCAAATGGTGGAGTAGGGGGGGAGGGGGGGGACGATCCGAGGTTGGAGCATGGTTGATGTTGAATCTAACGGATCGAGAAAGAGCTCTTAAGAAGTCGGCAAGCGTATTAAAGTACCCCCTACGAAAATCAATTTTACGGTATAGACGCTTATGACCGAACACTTGCCCTGGATCAACTTCCAGATCATAATTGCGGGGGGGGGGGGGGGGGGGGGGTCACTCAAATCGAGTGCCCCTTGTTGGACTTGATCGAGTGCCCCAGGAAAAGGTAACTGGTTTGGATGTTTTTGGAAATGTGGTGCCAGATAGTAAGTGACTTTGATGATTTCAAATCTGGAGCTAGATTTTTGTGGAGCTAAGGCTTCGAGGGTAAGATATTGTAATGTGATAGGAAAGGGAGGAGTTGAGTAAAAATGACTCGAACTTCGATTGGATAGGATTGACAATGCTGGATTTGATTTCCATGTATGGCTCTAATGGTTAGGGGGTATCCTATGGAGCTTGAATACTCAAAATTTCGGGCTGTCTCTTAGCTTAGGTCTTGAGAAGGTCTTAAGGGTTGTAATGTGTGAAGGCTAGATGTGGTGTTAGCTGACCAGCTTGATTGTCACCCTTCTATTTGATGGTATGAACATTGATAATTTTTTAATTGACCATACCCTGGCCAAGGGTTTTTATTGGGTAGGACCGTGGCAGCTTTTGACCGTTAGCCACGATCAGGGTTTTTTTTTTGTTGACTTCTTAACCCCGGCCATGAGATTCTTCAGTTGAGTTGACCGTACCCCGATCTAGGGAATTTTTCGTTTGAGTTGACAGTACCCCGGTCAAGGGATTGACCGTACCTTGGTCAAGGGAATTTTTTTGGTTGACCTCTTAACCCCGATCATGGATGCCTTTTTTTTAGAATTCTTTTTTATGATAACCTGCTTTTTCTATTTTGGCCTTTTGTTTTTTCTTTGATCTTTTGATTTTTTTGTTGGCCCTCTTGCTTTTGGGCTTTCAGGCTCATTTTTGTTTTCACGACTATCCCTCTATGGTGTTGGGGTTGGGCTTATCGGTTGGATTAGGCCTTTGGAGTTACACTGTTGTAAGGAGTAAAGGTAGTTGGTATTTATGTGAGTGAACATTCGCGGTGGAGTACTCTACAGTAAGCATGGTAGTTTGGATCTAGGTGTTGTCAGCATAATTCCGAGCAAGTTTGGTGGAAACATCGTCCCAAGTTGGGTATTTCTTGGCATCAAGTCTACAAAGCCACGATGCTTCTTTTTCTCTTTTGGTAAGACTAATGTTTAAGGTAAGGATTGGTCAGTCTTATTGGAAGAGTGTTTATTGTGGAAAATGGGCTTGCCTCCCGTCTTGAACCCAAACTAGAAGACTTCCTAGGTTTATCATAGGATTCGATACAGCTCATGATGTGACTTTCTATACCAGACATGGAATAGGTAAAGGGGAAACACGTGCTCGATCTCCTGCAGTCATTATAGATGTGCCTATAATAGTCAAGTGCATGTGCTCACAGTGTATGATGGTGTTCATCATGTTCTCGGAAACACATAGGGAAGCATATATGAGAGATTGAAAAAAGCTGAGTTTACTGAATTTGAAAAAAGGATAATATACAACTGACTCTGACTTTAATTTGGAAATGAGGATGTAGGGTGTCCTAGACTCAAACTCAGACTTAGACTCAAATCAAATCCGGACTTTCGGATGTTCGGTTGGTTGTTCTTTTTGGTAAGGTCCTTGATTGGAGAGAACAACAGTGTCATGACTCGCCTAGACACGACTTAGAGGGAGTCAAACTAGACACGGACCGACGCGACGAGAATGACGAAGATTCTTGGATCGGGATACTCAAACGTTGACCTAGACAAGGTAACGACCTTGGCTTGGACTCGACCATGAGACTTGAGCTGCATGAGGATGAGCCCGAAAATGTGGCGACCGTATTTGACCGCGTCGCGTGCTCGGACCAACCATGACGACCTAAACCTTTAGGATACTCGAGTGTTCGTAGCATATGTACAACCCAAAGAAAGCATCATAAGGACGCCAGTGTACGATGAACGTAGGGTACCCTTAGGATGACCGTGGTTGACTGCTCGGGTGGAAGATAGTCCCCGAGTGAGACTAAAGACTCTGATAGGACTCAGATGGTGTAGTATCTAAGTGACTCGAAAGTGGCACACGTGAGATAACACATGTAGGACATGACCCTTAGAGCAACCGTGATTGATCGATCTGCTGAAGGGTAGCCCCCGAGTGAGACTGAGGACCACTAGTAGAAAAATCCCCAGTGTCGGTTTTGTAGCGACATGATTGGTGAGGACACTATAGGTAAGTGAGGGTTGTAAAACCGCCACCTTATCTTCTCTATAGTGACGGTTCTCAAGTTAAAATCGTCACTATAGGTAAGATATTCGACATATTTTAATTCAAACAAATCAAAATGATAGTGCAAGTTAACACAAAATGCGAGTAAGCAATTGCAAGCCGAAAAGCGATGTGTGCCTAGAATTAATCTAATTTGAGAAAGACTTTGTGAAGGTAGATATCTACCAAAAAAATAAACGAGAAAAGTAACGTTGAATTAACTTTATAAAGAACTTGAAAAACCACAAATCAACTACTAATATTTTTTTACCATGCTTGAATGCAAAAGTAATAAAATCAATTTTACAGTTATAAATTTTTTATGTCATTTCATAATTCATCAAATTATGTGAAAAAAATTAATATAATATAGAAATATTTTCAATTTGTAAGGGCAATAGCAATAGTTACGGTTTCATACTAAACTTTTTCACTGACACATCAACCCACATTATTAGTTACGAAACTTTTTAATTCTCCTCAATGTTAGAAGTTCCATATTTTTTTTATGTGATCCCCTCTTTTTCTCTCTTTTTATGATATGAAACCGGTTTCTAAAGTAAGAAACCAGTTTCATATAAGGAGCTCCTTATTGTGAGGAACAACGGGTAAGGAACTCCTTATGGGTTATGAAACTCCTTATTTGACTGACACCATTGCTGATGCCCTAATAGCACAAATTTGAGCGTGTCAATGCAAATCAAATAAATTGAGTTAAGAAAGATGGAGACAATTACACCTTCATTGATACTCCGTAGTATTTGAAATCAGTGTGTTTAATGACTGGGAACTAAAGAGAAGCAAATTTGCATCGTTCTGTTGTTCAACACAGCAAATCTTCGACATAAAATACGGTTCATGAAGAACAGTCATCAACTATGTGATGTCTTGATGATATCCTATTCAAGAATATAATTAAGTTTACCAAAAACACATCCTCAGGTCACTCTTTTCCTCAAATTTAGCTCTGAAGCAGTACATCACCACATCTGGAGAATTTTACATACCGCAATGAACATTTCTTACCGGAAACAGGTACACGTCCTAGTGTATTTAATTATACTCTCAAAGGTTTTAACCCAAGTTTCGCACGCAACTTGTTAGCTTCGGCAATTTCTGGATCAGGATGGTCGGTTCCATCATCTTTCTTTTCCTTCTTCTCCTTCTTGTCCTTTTTCTTCCTCGACTCCTCAGGAGCACCACCATCATCATCTCCATGCCTCCTAGGGCTTGGACTTCGAGCATGCCTTTTGCGATGCTCCCCATCACGTTCCTTTCGGTCTCTACTCCTACTTCGGCTTCTTGAGTGGCTCCTGCTCCTCCGCCTACCACGATCCCTGTCACGCCTATCCCTTTCCCTACCTTCTCTGTCCCTATCACGCCCATAGTCCTTGTCATCTCGTATACGATGACGATCCCGGTCCTTATCTCGGTACTCCCTCTCTCTGTCTCTGTCTCTGTCCCTGTCTCGACCTCTACCGCGATCTCTATCATAGTCACGGTCATAGTCCTTGTCCCTGATTAGCAAATTGAAAGAAAAAAAATCACACGCGAATAAAAAAAAGGCAAGATAAGTGCAACAGTATGACACAGTAGAGTTGCTGAATGTTTAAGGAAGAAAGTCACAATAACCGCAAAGTTTGCAGTACCAAAGTTTGGAGTCATACCAAAAAATAACACTTGTTGACGGTATAACAATTCATTAAGGTACAATAGAACTAAATTTCTTCACTGGACTAACTAAGTTTCTACATTGAAAGACCTATTAAAACTAGAGAAAAAATTAAGCAAAGTGTCTGAAAAAGGAAAACACCCTCGAAATATAGGCCACTCGCATGTGGTTTTTTTAGCCTTTTTCTCTCGATTTATTTGATAAAGAAACACAATTATTATATTAGTATTGATATATCTACGAAGTTAATATTGTTGATCTAATAATAAGGAATTATGCACCAAAATGCACATGAACTCCCTCTATGGCTCTATGTGTGTGTGTATACATATTCAAAAATTTCTTGTGCATGACTAGACGTGGAAGTTGGCCTAATGTAGTTTCGAAAGGTACAAGTAAGAGGAAACAGTATAACAGTTGAGCAATTAAGAGCTAACTATGACATCAAAACACTGCGAAAGATAACCTTGTCATCAATGATACGATAAAGCACAAGAAAACGGTCAAAGCTTAGAAAAGTATTAAACCTATCAAGTACAAACCTATATCTGTCGCTTTCACGTCTCCTGTCTCTATCTCTAACAGGACTTCTGGCACGATAATCCTATGATTGAAAAATGCATACAGAATGAGAAGAACAGACATAGAAAGTTTGATTTCAAATGAGCATAAGGGTGGATAGAACTTCAACGGGAAAGTTTGATTTCAAAAAAAAATAAGGGTGGATATAACTTGAACCTTTTCACGTTCGTCATCTACATCCATCTCGTCCTCTTCTTTCTCCTCCTCCTCCTCCTCAAAATCATCTTCTAGGGCACTTCTTCTGGGTTCCAGCGTGCCAATATTTTCAAGATTCCATCTGTTTGCCAGAAACCCAAGAGTTATGACAATAGTAAGCACATTAAGGATCTCTCGAAAACTTCAGTGTGAACTCCTTCAACAGCAAAGAAGGATATACAATATTATGATGCACTTGAAATCCCATGTTAAGAAATATAAAACCCCTTTCATTAGCCACTACACGATTGTCTAAGGTGGACATAAATTTTTCCACTAACTCTGGACATTTGGTAAGCAAACAACTAGACATAGTCAAGTTGTACAGGATGCACATCTATGCCGCATAAATTTATAGTGATGTGATACTATTTTTTTTTTAACTTGGAATTACATAAATAGAGCTTCTGAGTTCGATCAAACCGGCCAGTTCAGGAAGTAAACATAGTTATCAATAGGTAACAGGGGACAAGCGAACAACATAAACCGGGAAAATATCACTGTAAGAAGACATGAAAACATACCTTTTCTTAATCCGGGGCATTGCAATGTCACAGGAGTAATCTTTAGTGAGCAGATCATCAATAAACTCATCAACATGAGTGAGTGAAAACTCTGCCGAGAAACAAACATGTTAGCATAAATGCAATTCACCTTAGGAATGGAGGAAGAAATATAACTATTAATGGTTCGATACAAGATAACTCACGTCCATCTTCCTTCTTGATCCGCAGTTTTCGATAGTCATTGTACAGAGGTTCTAGGTATAAATAGACATCAGTATCTGTCCCAGTAAGGCGTAAATAGAAGGCTCCAAGTATCCTCACATATCTGTAATTACAATGGCTCTTACATAAACATAACATAGAACAGCAACCAAAAAAAATATGAAATGGACAACCCGTTTGCCGAAACTGAGGACCAACGAAAGAGAGTAACAAAATTTATTCTACATTTGCACATTAGTGACACCAAAGGCAACAACCAATTAAACTAATAATCTCAAAGAAGCCGTTCCTACAGAAATGATGATATTCTGATAACAAAGACGCTCGTCCCTGGACTAAAACCTACTTTAGGGAGACATACCATCAAAAATTGGTTTCTACCGCACCGTCAACTAACGATTTCATGGAAATTTAAACTAAGGACTATTAAAAGATACTTCAGTAGAGGTTAAACAGAAAATTATAACCTAATCTGCAAACAAATTAGGCAAAAAGGGTGAAGAAATAGAGAGAGAAAATACTTATAATCTTCATTTTTGATGAACTCGACAACGATATCTTTTTCAGGTTGAATCTGGAGCATCTTCAAGACAAGGCAGACGAAAGGAGTAGGCTTACGATTACCGCCATAAGTACCACCGACATGATCGAGCTCCATGGCTTTGTCGACTAGGGTTTCGGCAGTGAGACCGAAGCACTGTTCTTTGCAGTAGGTGTGCTGGTACACCTTTGTACGCACTATCTTCTCCACTAAGTTCTGCGGATTTGTTCCCCTAATGTTCTTAGCTGATGGGTCCGTACGATTCGCCATTCAATCGCCAGATTCGCAGAAAAATCCTAGCCCTAACACTAATGGTAATAAGAAAAATTCTTCAAAGAGCATTCTTCAACCCAAGAAGCAGCCATGGATTAATTCATAGGAAGCATAAAGAATGGGGAAAGTAAAGTTAATTCTTTTCTTTAATTTAGAATTTTAGATTTTGAAGCACTTATTTAATAAGTGAAATGTATAAAAATAACATTTTCTAACAAAATTAACATTTTATTATTATCCTTGTTATCGTAACGTAATATATTTCTAAATTCGTTAATAAAACTATAAATCAAATATAATAAGTCAAAGTATAGTATTTTATAAATAATTAGGAGAAACGAGTTAAAACGATAAATTTTAGAAAAGAAATGTCTTAAGAAAATGATATCAAAATCCAATGAGTCAACGAGTTTTATAAATGAAATGAGATTTTACAAAGGTTTCAAATTATTTTTAGCAATAGCTTTTATTAATAAATAATACGGATTTTACTAAAAATAGTTAATCGTAAACAAATACGAAATTATAGTGAAAATAGTTTCGACAAAAAATGTATTTCAAACAAAACGACTATTTTCTAGTTTATTAGTATAAGTCGTAAAATGAAAACTAATTTACTGAGCAAGTATACAAATCTCGGTTATTAAATTTAAAATATGATTTGAGTTAAAATAATAAATTGATGAAATATGACGAAATTATGAAATCAATATTATTTAGTTACTAGTGTCACGATAACCAACAAAATATTATAACGATCATAAATAATCAAATTACTAACGATTTATAAAACAATATCGAATAGTTATGAAACATGTATAAGGCACACGATTTGAAATATATTTTTAGCAAATAATAAATAGTTAAAAGTTAGAAAACCGAAGGTAAAGTATTTACTATTCCGTACATAGTAGTACTCAAACATACGATATAATACCGAGTAACGTCTTAAAGTTACCTTAAATCGGGCACCGAATCGATTATGCACTTGTCCTCGTCGGAGCTCTCACAAAATTCTAGGAGAACAAGGAGATGAACGTAGAATTATTAGCGACAACGGAGAGGCATTTGCTTGTCATTTCCATTTTAGAATCGATCGTGTTGTAGAATTATGACAAACAAAATTGTTCCAGTTTCCAGTTTGCAACCATCATCATCAATCAATAATATATCAAAACGAACTTAATTTGACTTGACTTACGCTAATTAAAGAAGCAGAAATTGAGAAGCAAGATGGGGGGGCACACAAAAACACGATTCGCGTCGGTTTCAATACAACAACAAAAATTGAAACAAACACAACACATAAATCAACATCACAATCGTTCATCCCAGCATTGCACATTGTACATATTGAATTAATAGTACTGATAGCTACCTAGTATTCTTCTAGGTAAAGCAGCACAGAATTAAATAAACAAAAAAAAACACCAAATGCAATCGACATAAAGCTAAAAGAACACCAAATGAAGATAAAAAAGGAAGTCTTAAACAGTTAGCTTTGGCCATCGACTTAAAGGTAAAAGACAAATCAAATCGACATCATTTTCGCAAAAAAAACTGATTGAAACTTGACAATTGAGTAGAAATTTCAGTATAAACACACATACAGAATGCAATTGAACATAGTACATCGAAAATGAAACGCACTGGAATCAACAATAACAAAGCTAAAACAACAATAAAATCAACCAATCATCATCATTTTCAGAATGAAACTCACAGCTCGTTGTTAGAGAGCGAAGAGAAGGAGGGCGGCGTCGTTGGTGAAGTTCGAGAGGATGGCGTCGGGAGATCCGGTGGCGTAGAAAGTCGAGTTTAGTGAGGGGAGGAGGGAGGTGAGGGTTGGGCGTTGGGGTCGAATAATTGGAGGCCCAGGATATGAAAAGAAATGGGTTACTCCGTATTACTCTCACTGGGGTATAGAAATAACATGTTAGGGGTCGTTTGGTTCGCACAAAGGTATCGATATGGAATGAGGAATCATATCAGGGTGGTATAGTTTTGAAACTCCATTCCTGATGCCTTGTGTTTGATTCATTTCTGGTATGAGTAATCTCAAGGAAAAAATGTCTGTAATCTAAAGAAAAAAAATTGTTTTTAATCAAAAAAATCGATTATTTTTGTGATAGAATATTATTTTTTACGCATTTTTACTTGATTGAACAATATTTTTTTTTATGTTTGTCTCTTGGAAAAAATTGCTTTAACCAAAAATTTATACTCCGTATTATTTTTGAGTAAGAATTATTTTATGTACATTTTCATCATTGAGAAAACATGTGTTAGGTTGAATAACAATAAAAACGTACAAACAAATCCCAATAAATATATTTTGGAAACAAAAAAAACTTTTATTAATTTGATACCTAGGCATCAACTCTCGTACCCAAGGGTGGGGGTGGTTATGAGAAACCCATACCTCATGGTTTGAGGTATGGGTATGAAAACAAAAAAAGGACAAACAAACGCAAGGTATGGGTTTGGTCATTCCAAACCCATACCTCATACCCACATAAAGTTGAACCAAACAGCCCCTTAGTACTCCTGTTTCAACTAATGTGATACCCGTCACGTCACGGGTTGTGCTTTTTTAATTGATATTTTTTAATGGAGTAAGGCGAGATTGATCTTCAATTATGTGAAAGAGTGTGATCATCCATACGCGTGTTAATAGTGTAATGCCCGTGAAAAATGGAAAAAATGGTACTGCGTCGAGTAAAATGCGTACTGCGAAGAGCAACACCCAAAATAAAACATTGTTGGTTTTTCTAGTGTTAAACTCGGTTTAAAATAAATCATTTCTAGTGTTAAGCTCGAAAGACTTTCATTTTGACTTTGAAAAGGTCCTAAATTGAATATTTAATCCCGCTATAAGAATCATTGTGGCACTTATACATCATTAACCTTAACCCAACCCAACTCAATTAATTTTAGAGTAAATTAGAAATTACTCCCTTCAAATATGCGTTTATTAAAATTTACCCCCTTATGAAATTTTTGTAATATTTTATACCCAAAAAGATGCAAAACTTCAAAATCTACTTGCAAATCACTACTTCGATGAGTTAATCCGGTGAGTTTGAATTATTTTGCTTGTTTCCTATTTTATATACCGAAAGTGCCCCTTTCTTCTTCCTACCCTTCTTTCCCCTTTCCCTTATGCTCCCATTTAGTTTGCAGACTTGTAAAAAAAAAAAAAGCCCTCACAATTGATTGATGAATGGATGCTCGAGTTTTGGGTTTGGTGATTTTCAATTTGAGAATTTAGGGTTCTCCTGGAATTGAGACTGAAAGAGTTGGGAAAGTCGAAATGAGTATGAGATGGAGGTGGGGAGGGGTGTACTATTAATGAAGGGCATTTCGGTCAGTAAATCATAAACTCATCGGAATAGTGATTTGCTGTTGTGAAAGTAGGAGAGAAAAGAGACTAGAGAAAGATAAAGGAATGAGAGAAATCAGAGAGGTAGTTTATTCATCCTATCAAGGGGTATATATATAGTACATGCTACATCCTAGGGTTACATCGAATGGGCTATAAGGCCCGATGAACATCCACATATTATTTCATAACACTCCCCCTTGGATGTACATCACTGAAGAACATGCCTCGTTAAAACCTTGACTAAAAAAAGAACTCGGTGGAAAAAAAAAAAACTAGTAAAGGAAAAAGAGTACATAGATCTTCAAACACGCATAACAGGTTGCCTCGTTAAAACATTTCCATAGAAAACCCAATGGGACAAAACCATGGCTTAGGAAAAAGAGTACAACACGTGCTTACTCCCCCTGATGATTACATAACTTGATATTTCTTGAATACTTCACGTCTTCATGTAACTGTAAGGCGTTGAAATAGATTTGTCGTAACCAACAAACTTGGTATCTTCAATCAATAGGAATCCGTGATAATCACATTTCTTTGAACATCGTCAATCATGACTCTTCAATGCATTACCAAATATGTATCTCGTCATCTCAAAATTATGATGATCATAACTATAGCGTATTAACACGTCTATAGTGCTACCTCGTTAAAAACATTGCTAGGAAAAACCCATTGGGACAAAAAACCTAGTCGAAGGGAAAAAGAGTGTAGCTAACATTATTTCTCAACTGATTATCGATCTTCAGGAGAATTATCAATCAATCTGATTTATCTTAAATAATAATTGATTTCTTGTCATTGTACGGATTAACATACTCATTGTAGCATTCCACTACCTTATTTTCCAACTATTATGGCGCTTCTGGACCATAAAGTATTTTCACATGACAAGAAATTTAATCATGTATGATCTTTCATACGCTCAAACTTCAAGCTGAGACAATGAAACCGTGCATTCACACCATATCACATGCATGTTGAATGCTCTCATAGATACACTTATGTGTAGAGGTTCATATATATACACTTAATCACGAGTCCTCCGGAGTACTTATCAATCTAGGAGTATGATCTCCTTTTAAACATATATCCTGCAATATATAACAATAATAATCTCGTGCATGCATGTAATACGAACAATGCCCTATAGTGTATATATTCTAAATTAATGCAATGATGTAATCTTAACTAATATGCAATGATAAAATAATTATATTACATGCACACGAGACTCAAATGCAAACTGTATAGTATATTCACCAATATTCATAATTGGATTGACTTCAAGTCAATATGTGGACTTTAAGTCCATGAGCTCAATCTTAACCATAGATTGTATGTCAACAATCAAAAGGATTTTTTGTAACAGCCCTAAATTTTCGCGACCAAAATAGAATAATAAAATAGGAAAATTTAAAGCCGTTACTCCGCATTTAGCTCACAAGGCCAAATGCAAGGCAAAAGAATAGTATATGAATTAAAAGAAATATAAATTCGATAGTTAATTAAATGAAAACGTTACGTTGCAGCGGAAGACTTAAGTCCCACAAAATCCAAAACGGTTTAAAACAACTTCAACCCAAAATTTAACATAAATATAAATAGTTTGGAGGTAAACGTTAAATAATAAAATTCTTCCTCGCTCAGCATCCCGAACCAAATGCACCCATGCAGCATATTAATTGTACCTATCAACTGTACCCAAAACACAAATAGGTACAGGTTCCAGCGGGGAACGACCCAAAACAAAAGGACGTCAGCAAAGCTGAGTAAAATATATTACTTCGAAAACGTAACACAATAACTATAAATTGTAGTAAACTGAAATCAGAGTTAAATATCACTGTCTCAATACCAAACCAAAAGTACTGTGAAAACAGTAGTCAAAACCAAAACCAAAATATATTGTTTGCACCTGTGTGCCAAGGTCCTACCCTTTTAGCACGATCTAGAGGTACCATCTATGCTTAGCTAGACTTACTATAGTGCGCACTACTCACATTTGGGCAGTCAGTAGGATGCGGCTGCCAAAGGAGGAAGTCTAACTACCTAGCAAGTGGGGGGCCGGAAAACCCCACTTAACACAACTCGGGCCAGGAGTTCAGTTTCGGGACGAAATCCCAGGGACGTCTCAGACGCACCTTAACCTCATAGACCAACAGAGCTCCCAGAGTCTGTTATAACCATCAAAAATTGTACCAAAATAATACCAATATGTGACTTGTGTCACAAAGTTTCAATATCCAAAATATCACAAGAGTGTAAAAATTCATCATTGATAAAATAATTATAAAACCATTTCAAAAATATAATTTAAACCGAACATGTTCTTTACTTAAAGGTGAAAAGGTCAAAACGTCCTTACCTCTCGAGACAGACAATCCAAGCTAATACTAATCCAAAAATTCTTTCTCCTTGAACCCACAAGCTACAATCAATATAATTTGATTCATTAATCTAATTGGTATTAAAACGGGTCTAACCTATATACAAAACCCTTATATTCATAAATTTAGTAAACTATAGAATTACTCACAAAACTCGATTTATATATATTTATATAAGGAAAACGAATAAAGATCTTTAATAAAATCGATACTTACAATTTGATGAAGAAAAACGTGAAAACGTGCTACAATAAGGATGAAGAATCAAATTCTCAGATTACAATTGAAAACTGGAAATCGAGGACGAGGATAGAGGGAGAGATAGGGAATATGGCGGCAGGCTGAGGGGAAAGGATGAATGAATTATGATGGGGTTTTGGGGGGAGATACGTGGGTTTTATATTTTGAGAATTTTCCTTTTTTTTTTCCTTATTGTGTTTGAATCAAATTCGAACCCGATACAAAGTTGATTTATAAAATAACGTTCCACTTTTAAAATAGTCAAAACTGATTTATAATAAGACGACCCAAAAATACTTTAAAATATTTATAACGATATTAAAAATATTTTCTCAACTTAAAAACTCGATTTACATAAAAGTAGGAAAGTCAAGCTTTATAATTGACTCGGAAAATAACGGGGTGTTACATTTTTATATAAGATCCCTATTAGGGTCGAATGCGCGCAACTATTATTCGGTTCTATGAATTAATATATTGATATAATCTCTTATCATCAGTACTGATTATTGATATCTGAATCTGAATATATGTGGTACTAATCTTTTTATGTAGGCCATCTATTATCATCATATATCTATGTCACTTCGGGACATTCAATTTCATTACTCTTTACGAGTACCAACTGCACATGATTGCCATTTTCTTATAACAAATGAACCGATTATGACCCTCACACTATATCATGTGTGATTATTGAAAATTTGGCAAGAATGTCAATGTTCATTACATCTACTATTCACGACTGATCTACAACTCGCTACACCACAAGGAGGGTGAATCTGTTTATAGTCAAATAATAAATTTCAATGTATAACATATTTAATAAGGTAATCAAGCCGATATATCATCATATACATCATCATAACACAATGATCAAGTCATTATTCATATTTCATGAACCTCTAATGATATATTTCATATTCATCAAAACAAGTCTCTGAACTTCGGGTTCAATTGGGATCAACATTACTTGTTTGTTTTTACCAGCTTATCCTTAGCAATCTCCCCCTACGGTGGTACAAACTATCATTACTTGATAGATTTAAAGGGCAGTATCCACCTTAAAAATTATCTAATATTTCATAGACTTTATCAAATGATTCTCTTCAATAGAATAATATGTTTGGGAGCTCAACTTAACGCAGTTGGTTTTCCACGTGCTGAATTAAAATTGCCCATTTGGAAGATCACCATGTTCACATAATATTTACATTGTAAACTTTGATTACATGAACTACTTGTAAAATTCTCTGTGACTATAAATCACATAATTAAAACCTTAAAGGTCAATCGGATATGGACATTCATCACCATTATCCAACTACGAGTAGTATTTAGATCTCCAATATTTCACATACTCAATCTCAGTGTATTGTCTTGTCTTAAATATAATTTTAATGGTACACTAGAGAGTTTGATCAGCACGCCATTAAATTCTTTCAAGATAAACGTCGGGTTTATCGAAACGGGTGTAAGAAGAACCCGGATGCCCTCAATTTTTCACATTTTCAATATTTTCGTGTCAATTTTACTAGTTGACCGATTCTCATCCTGCTAAACTTCTGTTTAGCTACATTCAATCATATGTGCACAATAATTTTATTTAGTCATATGACCATAGCAAATAATAGTGACATGACACAAATGGTGTCTAATACAATAGGCAAGACCCGTCAATATTCTTTTCCGGAATATGACTATATATATTACTCTTAGAGTAATTCAATTCCATATTATAATAATAACTGTAAATTGATCATTAATCAAGTGATCATTTATTTTACCATATAAATACATGGTCGCATTATCACATTGTCTTCACAAGATATTGTGATTTTTACTATACCATTTCCGGTAAATTATTTGAGTTTTTAAATAAAATATTCACCTCGTTGTACTTATTCAGTGTCGGTGACATAATTTTGATCACTTAATCAATATTTTATTCGATGCCATATTCATGTCACGAAATAATGATCGTTAATCGAATCTTTTATTCATGTCATATCCGTTACCAGGAAAAATGACTATTAATCAACTATACGAGACTCACGATTTTAATATCGCATTAATTTGTTCAACCATGACACACGGATACGAGACATCACGCATAATTTCTTTAAGCCATTTTCAAAATAACGTGTCTTTACGACTACATAATTTGTATGAAAATAAAATATACGAGTATTACATCATGAAAATATGATAATACCATTCGTTTCAGGAAATGGTTTATATTATTTTGATACGAATATCAACTGTTAAGAGTATCTCATACTTTGCAAACATCCATGAATAAACATCAAGTTTATTCTTAATTTTGATATTCCAAATAATATTCACTGCACGCAGATTGTGATACTGATAAACTAGTCGTGTACCTATCAAAAATAACCAACTACGGTCCAACTAAAAATATAGCTAGGGAAGTCGGGATCGATTTCACAGGGAGACAAATAAATTCTACTCGCAATTAAAGTCTATCTAAGTAACAAATCGGGGTTTTTTGTTGTTTTAAACTAATCTATAAGTAGTGAAGGAAGAAAGGTAAAAAGAAGAATAAAGCAAATAAATAAGATGAATAAGAATGAATAGATATAGAGAGAAAACTAGGATTGTCGGTTCACCATGAATTTCCTACGGTCACAGTCTAGGTCACAAGTCTATCACAGATATTGGTCTAAGGGGTAGTGAAAAGGTCCTTCCGGTCCGCTATTCACCCTAGAATGCTTCTAACGGCTTCCGATCTTATTAGGGCAAACTAATGTGTTGTAGCAGGTCTAACTCTTATCAGGCTTCCGATCTTAGGTTCGAGTTCACCAATTTAATTAATCAATTACGTCGACTTAATCAATTAATCTCAATTAAATGCTACAATTAACAACATAGACACAATATCATTGACAGATCTGTAAACTAATTAGCGACCACATTCAATTCATGGATCCCTTAAACCCTAGCGAGGAAAATAGCTACTCATGGATGAATTTACGACAACAATAATAAAGATGATAATTAGATTAAGCATAACTAATAAATTTAGAGAGAATTATAAACGAATTAATACGATTAAGAAGGAAATAATTAAGGATAAAAGAATAAAGGAAGAACAAAGAAAGAATTAGATTACCGAGTTTAAAGGAAGAGTAGATAAAGAATTCATAAATCTAGATCTAAAAGTTTAGGGTAGAGAGAAATCTAAAGAGAGTAGTTTAAAGAAAAGTTAGAAGCATAAAAGAAGAGGTAGAAGAGGTTCTTGAATTCTAGTCCAGTAGTTTCTTAAATACTACTCTGTAAGTTAAAACAAAAGCCCAAAAGTCTTATTAACCCTAAATATCAAATTAGGAAAGTTTCGGTCTTCGTCCAGTCTCGAGAATAGTCTGTCGACTATTCTGAATAGTCGTTCGACTATCTGGACCCGTTCTCAGCACTGCGCGCTCAACTTCAAACGCTTGCCATTTATTCGTTACTTCTTTAAATCGGGCGTGTAATATACCGTTGGAAAGATAAGAGAAAGAGATTTCCAATGCAACTAAAATCAGCTCAATTGGAGTTGTATAACTCAAGGTATTCATGTTTTAATTTGACCCGTTTGAGAACGACCATTCTTCTTTCTTATTTCGCATAAGATTTCATCTTTAAGCACGAGTTTTGCCTTGTTTACGCGTCCACGGGTTCAAACCTGTATAAGATGCAACATGACCACAAAGTATCAAATTCGGGGAAAAATAGTTGCTTTCACTACTCGATAAGCACGGGAATGCGCGTATAAAAGGCATAAAAAGTGTATATAAAATACACGCATCAAATCTCCCCAAACCAAACCCTTGCTTGTCCTCAAGCAAGCACAAAAAGATGAACTCAATCCTAACGGAATGTATATAACTCGTAGCGAAATATATTCCAAAGTTACCCAAACCAATGCGCAACGATTAAAATTAATGTAAACAACCACATACAACAAGTTGACCAATGGCAACAATACTGAACCTTCAACCTTGCAAGACTCGTCTATGTCGGACTCTCACGGATCGCTCATCACACAAAACGGGTGATATTGTGAGTTTATGTAAAAACGGAAAGACAAAGCACTCACCTAAACTACGACCTACAAGAACATGCATGCAATCTAACATGAAATTAATCTCTAATAACTGTACATACGCATTCTTATCGGGAAAAGACACGTGCCAAGGACTTACATATGGTATAAAGTGAGGGTAATCGGGTAAGAAGGGACAAAACGATATGGATATGAGGAGGTAAAAGCCAAGCTAGTATTCCTTACACCCATCAATAGTAAACATTCCGTTCTCACCAAACTCCAGTCGAAGAAATTAGGCATAGCAACAAGCGCCTTATCAAACCGCTTCCCACTAATAACCATGAAATTAGAGAGATCAATTCTTTTCTCATAGCAAAAACACATTCTTCTTCTAGTTTCACTTCATCATTTTTTTTTCTTTCCGTTTTTCTTTTTCATTCAATTTTTTTTCTTTCATTGATTTTTTCTTTTCATTTTTTTTCTCAATTCCCCTTTTTCTTTTCTAATATCATGGTACCAAAATTAATCCGAAAAAAACAACTCCGTCTAATTCATCTACTAGCTTGACTAGGGTAGGCAATATATGGCATGTAGTTGATAAACGGGTCAAACAGGTCAATTTGGCTATGTGAGGCTCACGGGAATTAATTAAAAGAAAGGATTTGCCTTTTTCGCACATGTCAAAACCACGAGTCAAAAACGTACGGGTACCTAAGAGACGAATGTCATGCTTATGCAGTTTGATGTTACATGTCTCATAAGGAGTACTACTCTCAACCTAAAGGAAACTGATCATGGATGTCATCAGTTTTAGGCTCTAATTCCTTACAAATCTGAGTAGTTTGTCAACAATAAGTCAAGTTTATTTGTTCAGTAATGTTAACCAAAGATGCAAGAATGCCGCATGTAATTATATACAAAAATTCTAACGACGCACTAGCATAAGCAACTAATGAAGACATAAAAGCATTATCATCATCGCTACATAACATTCCGACTCAACTAAGACTCGACTAAATGCAAAAACATATTTTTGTGATTTTTTGATTTTTTAAAATGCATGCGAAAATGCAAGAAATATGCAGATGGATGAAAACAGACAGAAGCATACCCTCCCCAAACCAAATCACACAATGCCCTCATTGTGTACAACAAACAATAAGAGGCATAAAAAAATATGGGGAAAGATATGGAAGACGATGAAAGTGTGAAAGGAAAAAAAAACTACTTACAAGATACATATAAAGGAGACATCCCCAAACCGCATCGAAGCATCCTCTTCATAGTCGGAATTGTCGATGTCTCCGTTGCAAAAACGGTACCTACACAAAAAAAAAACAAAAAAAAAAACACAAGAGCAGCAAAGAAAATATATAAAACACATCTTAGTAACCTATGTGAATCACCTAAAAAATAGGTCAAAGATCGCATTAGCTTGTCAAACAAGCTAGACCAATCAGCAGCAAAGTGGTCATAAGAAATCAACATTAACAAGCATGACCAATAATAAGTATGATAAGTAAGAAGAGTAGTGAGCAGTTTATGAGAAAAGACATAAATACCAAATATCTCAAAATTATCCCAAGTCTTATCATTTGACTCAAATTGCACAAGAGGAGGGTCAAATGACTCAAAACTACTCACGGCATCACAATTATACTCTTCTACTCCCTCGAAAGAGTTATTATTATCACCATCTTCAATGCTCTCAAGAAGACGACCATCAAACGATAGACCAAGAGCCAAAAGAATCTCTTCTAAGAGAGTCTCACAATCCTCATCCATAATCATAGGCTCAAGCAAAGGTGTAAGGGAATCGAGATCAAGATAATCAATAGGTGAAGGTGATTCATCTTCAAAATAAGGGGAAAACTCAAATTTCTCTAAAATTGGTTTCTCAAAGAAATCAGATTCACAATCCCAAGTATCCTTAATAATGAAACTCTCTTCACTCAAAGTATCATTTAAAAGTGCACTCTTTTCCCGACTCTCGTCCGTTTGATATTTTCTCTCACGCTCACGGGCTTCTCCTTTGTTCAACTCTCTTTCCAAAACCTCAAAATTGACATCAAATGATACACTCTCAAATCCACATGAACCAAAATCCTCAATGTTATCCTCACAAGGAATATCATTCAAAGCATCAATACACACATATTCCTCGAATATCACACTTTCCATCTCACAATCATTATTTGCGACAACAATATTCACAAAATGAGAAGAAGGATCGTCTAAAGGGTATGAAAGTTGTTCCGAAAGAGAATAAGGTGGTTCACAAGTATCCAAGAAATGCAAGTCATCATCCTGCATCAAGTTAGAAATCATAGGGGTTGGGGGAACAAGGTGAGACTGAACACTATACTCATCATCATCTTCATCAATAATGTTCATAAAGTGTGGGCAAGATGGAATATCATGCATAACATTCATACTGTTAAGAGGAGAAGAAACATGACATACATGAGCATCAGACACATCACCAAGCGAGTAAGAATCAATCCCTTCACTCAACAAAGAAGAAACTTGTGGCTTATCTCTAGGTTGTGGTCCTCTCCCAAATTCTCGATGGCAATTCGGACTCGAGAGCAAAGTGGTTCACAATATCGGCATACCATGGCAATTCGGACTCGAGAGCAGCAATATAATAAAGGTGATCGTCCGGGAAGGAATCATCAATGGGTAACTTATCATCATCTTCTAACAATAGGCGAGATAGGTGGTCAGCTACCACATTCTCGGCGCCTTCCTTGTCTTTGATCTCTATATCAAACTCTTGAAGCAATAGAATCCAACGTATCAAGCGGGGTTTAGCATCTTTTTTTTGCAACAAATACTTAAGTGCCGCATGATCCGTATGAACAATAACTTTCGAACCTACAAGATAGGAGCGAAACTTCTCAATGGAGAACACAATAGCTAACAACTCCTTCTCAGTTGTGGTGTAATTAGCTTGAGCAGGATCAAGAGTTCTACTAGCATAGTAAATGGCATGGAGTTTGCCATCTTTCCTTTGGCCAAGCACGGACCCAACAGCGTGATCACTAGCATCACACATCAACTCAAAGGGAATAGTCCAATCCGGTGGTTGGATAATAGGTGCTGATGTGAGAGCCTTCTTCAACCTGTCAAAAGCCTCAAGACACGCATTAGAAAACACAAAAGGGGTGTCCTAGGCTAATAGTTCCGTTAGTGGGCGGGCAATTTTTGAAAAATCTTTTATGAATCGAAGGTAAAACCCCGCATGACCGAGAAAACTTCGCACCCCTTTCACATTAGTAGAGGGTGGGAGTCCCTCGATGACTTCCACTTTGGCTCTATCGACCTCGATACCCCGATTAGATATAATGTGTCCTAAGACTACACCATCTTGCACCATAAAATGGCACTTTTCCCAATTCAAAATAAGATGAGTTTCTTTGCATCTATGAAGCACTCTAGTCAAATTTTGTAAACAAGTGTCAAAGTTAGTGCCATAGACCGAGAAATCATCCATGAAAACTTCCATGATGCGCTCTACGAGATCAGAAAAGATAGCCATCATGCACCGTTGAAAGGTAGCGGGAGCATTGCACAATCCAAACGACATTCTACGATAAGCAAACGTGCCATATGGACATGTGAATGTCGTTTTCTCTTGGTCACTTGGATGGATGGGGATTTGGAAAAAACCAGAATAACCATCCAAGTAACAAAAGAATGAGTGTTTTGCCAACCTTTTAAGCATTTGATCTATGAATGGGAGGGGGAAGTGATCTTTTCGGGTGGCTTTATTCAATTTCCTATAATCGATACACATGCGCCAACCCGTCACCGTTCTAGTAGAAATCAATTCATCTTTATCGTTCTTAACAACGGTCATGCCACCTTTTTTTGGAACCACTTGAACCGGGCTCACCCATGCACTATCGGAAATAGGATAGATGATCCCCGCGTCAAGCAATTTCAAAACCTCTTTCTTGACAACCTCTTTCATGTTAGGATTAAGGCGTCGTTGCGATTCAATAGAGGTGACATGATCGTCTTCAAGAAAAATACGATGCATACAAAAAGATGGATTGATTCCTTTGATATCATCAATGGTATACCCAATAACACTCTTGTATTTACGAAGAACATCAAGCAATTTCTCAAGTTGAGTGTCATTAAGGTTAGCATTGACAATAACCGGATAAGTAGAATTAGCACCCAAAAAAGCATGTTTCAAATTTGGGGGAAGGGGTTTTAATTCTACTATAGGAGGATTAGGACGTACCTCGGGTGTAGACTCCAACGATAATACCTTAAAAGAAGGACCATGATCATAATAAGAGGGAGAGGAATCAAGGAGTTGAGTATATGAAAGCACCTCTATGTCATCGGTATTATTGTCCTCAACTAAGCAACTTTGGAGTGGGTCAGTAGATGCATCACCCAAAGCTCTTTCTTCAAATAGTTTGTCGATAACATCAACACGGTAACATACCTCTTTCAATGTTGGTTGCCCCATAGATTTGTGGAGTTCGAATTCCACCTTTTCATTGCCAACACACATTGAAAGTTTACCACCCTTCACATCGATAAGTGTACCGGCGGTGGCTAAGAATGGTCTTCCAAGTATAATTGGAATTTGGATATCCTCCTCCATATCCATGACAACAAAATCACAAGGGAGCACCAATTTTCCAACTTGAATGGGCACATCCTCAATAATACCAAAAGGGTATCTTACCGATCTATTGGCCAATTGAAGAGATATTAAAATGGGTTTCAATTCACCCATATGAAGTTTCTCACAAATAGACAATGGCATTAGACTCACACTAGCTCCAAGATCACACAATGCCTTTTGGATAGTCACATTACCAACCGAGCATGGAATAGAAAAACTACCCGGGTCTTGCATCTTCTTTGGTAGCTTGTTTTGCAATATGGCACTACATTCCTCCGATAGAGCAACAACATTATGCTCTATTAGTCTCCTCTTGTTTGACAGAAGGTCTTTGAGAAACTTGGCATAAGAAGGTATCTCGGATATAGCTTCCAAAAATGGGATATTAATATGAAGCTTTTTCAAAATTTCAATGATCTTACCATACCTTTGCTCTAGCTTCTCTCGTGCCAACCTTTGTGGAAAGGGAATATGAGGATAATGTACCCTCGCGGGTGTAGATGTGTCGTCGGCTTGCTTATCCTTTTCCACTTTCTCAATTGGAGCATCTTCAATAATTGGCTCTACCTCGGTCTCATCCACTACCACAATCTCCGGCTTGCTTACTTTGGTTGGTCGCACCGGATCTTCAAGTTGCTTCCCACTTCTCAAAGTAACCGCATTTATCTGTCCCTTGGGATTTACTTCGGTGTTCCCCGGGAATTGTCCACCCGACTTAGACAAAAGATTGATTTGTTGAGCCATTTAGGCCATTTGAGTCTCGATCATTTTTTGAGAAGCCTTAATTTGAGAAATTGAGGTCGAGAACTCATCATTCTTCTTGTCTTGATTTTGCATATATTGAGTTTGTTGAGCAAGGACTTGCTCTAACATCAACTCCATATTAGACTTTGGTGGAGCTTGTTGTGGAATCGGTTGAACTTGTTGAATCGGTGGAGTTTGTTGTGGTCGGAACATAGGCTTTTGCCCATAGGCCGGAGGTTGGTTGAAAGGCCTAGTAGATTGTTGTTGGTGTGATAAAGGTCCTTGAGCATTGTTGTTTTTCCAAGAGAAATTCGGATGATGAGCCCAACCAGGATTGTATGTATTCGAATATGGATCAAATTGTTGCTTTTGATAAAGAGCATTAGCTTGTTCCACCATTGACACATTTCCACAATCAGTTGAATCATGACCCCGAATACCACACAAATGACACGTAGAAACCGATGAGCTCGAACCACCTAGGCTAATCTTGAAAATTTGTTGAGATAAATCATCAAGCCTTGTGTGCACCATGTTCAAGTCATTGTTTTCTACCTTCCTTCCTCGCACTTGACGGTCACTACCCCAATGATATGTATTTGCGGCCATTTCCTCAATTAGTTCTTTAGCCTTATTCCATGGTAGACTATCTAAGCTACCTCCAGCAGCAGCATTAAGACTCATCTGAGATTCCGGCTTCACACCATTATAGAATGTAAGGACAAGAAGGTAATTAGGAATACCATGATGTGGACATTGACGTTGGAGTTCCTTAAACCGTTCCCAAGCTTCATATAATGATTCATTCTCATGTTGAATGAATGAGCTAATATCATTGCGTAGCTTTGCAGTCTTACCCGGTGGAAAGAACTTGTGAAGGAACGCGGTGGAGAGCTTGTCCCATGTATCAAAAGAGCCGGCATCACAATTTCGCAACCATTCTCTAGCCCTATCTCGTAATGAATATGGAAACAACCGCAATCGAATAGCATCATTGGAGACCCCATTAATCTTCACATTGTCGCAATTTTCAAGGAAAGTATTGATGTGCTCATTAGGATTTTCCGTTAGTGACCCACTAAACTGATTTTGTTGAACAAATGAAATCAGTGAAGTCTTCAGCTCAAAATTGTTTGCTTCCACAGCGGGTCTCGTAATGCTCGAATTGAGCACAACTTTAGGAGCACTTTTCATCCTTAATAGACGTCATAGTAATTTCTACCTCGGTTTCAGTGACTACTTCCTCAATATTAAGAACTACTTCCTCGGGTTCTGGCTCACGTTGAGCCTGCTTCTTCTTTCTCTCTGCGTTTCGTCTTCTAGCGGTGGCTTCGATCTCGGGGTCAAATTCGTATAAACCCTTCGATTTACTCCTGCGCATAAAGATCACAATACGTAACTAGAGAAATATTAGTAACAAAGAAAGCGTACCAATGTACGCGGAAAAAGACGTAATCTAACAAATCAAAAATCTAAGCTAATATTAATCCGTTACCTCCCCGGCAACGGCGCCAAAAACTTAACATGAAAGAGGTTGTCAAGAAAGAGGTTTTGAAATTGCTTGACGCGGGGATCATCTATCCTATTTCCGATAGTGCATGGGTGAGCCCGGTTCAAGTGGTTCCAAAAAAAGGTGGCATGACCGTTGTTAAGAACGATAAAGATGAATTGATTTCTACTAGAACGGTGACGGGTTGGCGCATGTGTATCGATTATAGGAAATTGAATAAAGCCACCCGAAAAGATCACTTCCCCCTCCCATTCATAGATCAAATGCTTGAAAGGTTGGCAAAACACTCATTCTTTTGTTACCTGGATGGTTATTCTGGTTTTTCCAAATCCCCATCCATCCAAGTGACCAAGAGAAAACGACATTCACATGTCCATATGGCACGTTTGCTTATCGTAGAATGCCGTTTGGATTGTGCAATGCTCCCGCTACCTTTCAACGGTGCATGATGGCTATCTTTTCTGATCTCGTAGAGCGCATCATGGAAGTTTTCATGGATGATTTCTCGGTCTATGGCACTAACTTTGACACTTGTTTACAAAATTTGACTAGAGTGCTTCATAGATGCAAAGAAACTCATCTTATTTTGAATTGGGAAAAGTGCCATTTTATGGTGCAAGAGGGTGTAGTCTTAGGACACATTATATCTAATCGGGGTATCGAGGTCGATAGAGCCAAAGTGGAAGTCATCGAGGGACTCCCACCCCCTACTAATGTGAAAGGGGTGCGAAGTTTTCTCGGTCATGCGGGGTTTTACCGTCGATTCATAAAAGATTTTTCAAAAATTGCCTGCCCACTAACGGAACTATTAGCCAAGGACACCCCTTTTGTGTTTTCTAATGCGTGTCTTGAGGCTTTTGACAGGTTGAAGAAGGCTCTCACATCAGCACCTATTATCCAACCACCGGATTGGACTATTCCCTTTGAGTTGATGTGTGATGCTAGTGATCACGCTGTTGGGTCCGTGCTTGGCCAAAGGAAAGATGGCAAACTCCATGCCATTTACTATGCTAGTAGAACTCTTGATCCTGCTCAAGCTAATTACACCACAACTGAGAAGGAGTTGTTAGCTATTGTGTTCTCCATTGAGAAGTTTCGGTCCTACCTTGTAGGTTCGAAAGTTATTGTTCATACGGATCATGCGGCACTTAAGTATTTGTTGCAAAAGAAAGATGCTAAACCCCGCTTGATACGTTGGATTCTATTGCTTCAAGAGTTTGATATAGAGATCAAAGACAAGAAAGGCGCCGAGAATGTGGTAGCTGACCACCTATCTCGCCTATTGTTAGAAGATGATGATAAGTTACCCATTGATGATTCCTTCCCGGACGATCACCTTTATTATATTGCTGCTCTCGAGTCCGAATTGCCATGGTATGCCGATATTGTGAACCACTTATCTTGTGGGATTCTTCCTAAAGGTTTAAGTTCATACCAACGCAAGAAATTCTATCACGATGCTAAGCACTATTATTGGGATGACCCACATCTCTACAAGTCGTGTGCCGATGGGATTATTCGTAGGTGTGTACCCAAGGAGGAAATGACATCAATTATTTCTCATTGTCATGATATGCCAACTGGAGGGCATGCTAGTACAACGAAAACCTCCACGAAGATTCTTCAATGTGGTTTTTATTGGCCCTATTTATTCAAGGACGTTGCACAATTTGTAAAATCATGTGATCGTTGTCAACGGGCCGGGAATATCTCAAGGCGGAACGAGATGCCTCTTAATTTTATATTGGAGGTTGAGTTATTTGATGTGTGGGGAATCGATTTCCAAGGCCCTTATCCCTCCTCTTATGGGAATAAATATATCCTTGTTGCGGTCGACTACGTTTCTAAGTGGGTGGAAGCCATCGCTACACCTACTAATGATGGCAAGGTCGTGGCTAAATTCTTCAAAAAGGTTATATTTCCACGATTTGGTGTTCCTAGAGTGTTGATAAGTGATAATGAGACTCATTTTATTGAGAAGAAGCTAGAAGCATTGTTGAGGAAATATGGTGTTCAACACCGATTTGGGCTCCCGTATCATCCACAAACAAGTGGACAAGTTGAAATCTCCAATCGCGAGATTAAAACTATCTTAGAAAAGACGGTCGCAAGCTCGAGAAAAGATTGGTCAATGAAACTTGACGATGCATTATGGGCTTATCGCACCGCATTCAAGACACCAATTGGTACTTCACCATTTCGATTGGTGTATGGGAAATCTTGTCATCTCCCGGTCGAATTAGAACATCGTGCATTTTGGGCCATCAAAGCTCTTAATTACGATTACAAGAGTGCGGGAGAACGCCGTCTTTTGCAATTGAATGAACTCGATGAGATTCGCCTTGAATCTTACGAGAATGCTCGAATTTATAAGGAGAGGACAAAAAGATGGCACGACAATAGAATTTTGAGGCGTGAATTTCATGAAGGGGATTTAGTTCTTCTATTTAACTCACGACTTAAACTATTTCCGGGCAAGCTGCGCTCGAGGTGGTCCGGACCATTCCGAGTCACCAAAGTATTCCCATATGGATCGGTCGAGGTTTCTAATGATGAAAATGGGAGTTTCAAGGTCAATGGTGCGCGTCTCAAGCACTATATTGCAGGTGTTCCGATTCCGGAGAAAGTGATTTATACACTCTCCGTCATTCCCACCCTCAATTGAAAAAAAAACAGGAAGTCAAACTCGTGACTCTAAACAAGCGCTTCTCGGGAGGCAACCCGTGTTGTACATATTTTTATTTTATTGTAATTTTATTTTAATTTTTATCACTAAAAAAAAAAAATATTCAAAAAATCCAAAAATACTAGTGATACGGTGTTATAATGAGTCCGAGACAGCTAATTTGACTCATTTTTGCAGATCGAAGAAGCGGGAATTCCAATTTCCAAGTACAAGGCCGCTAGTAGCGGCCACGGAAGGCTATTTGAGCCGCTACTAGCTGCTTTTTCAGCCCTTCCCCCTAAGTTTCATGCTAAAAGTCGATTTTTGTTCGCTACTAGCGGCCTAATTCGCTACTAGCGGCCCTAATTACTATTCCATCATGTATATTTCCTCCTTCCTCCTTCATACTCAAACAAAAAAAAAACAAAAAAAAAAGGAAAAAGAAAAATAAAAAAAGGGACACAATAGTACGTACAGTACGTACATTGGAAAAAACACCCAATCACCGTCATCCACCATCTCTGCCGCCACTCACCACCACCACCGCCCTCTGCCGCCACTCCCCACCACCTCCCTCTCTCTATTGAACCCAAAAGAAGAAGAAAACAAAAACCCTAACATTTGGGGTTTTACTATCAAGAGCAATTTGGGGCAAAATTGGAGTCGGAATCAAGCAATTGTTGTCCGTACGTAGGTATGGCGTCGGTTTTTCGTCGGTAATGTCTTCCTCCTTTGCTTTCTTCTCTCAATTGAAGGTTTGATTATTCTTTGCCTATTTGTGTCTCATCTTTTAATTTCAATTAGTAACTTATTGTATATAAATAATTTGAATTTCTTTTGAAGTTACTAATTTCAATTATTTGAAGTTACTAATTTCAATTATTTGAAGTTACTGATTGTTGACATAGAAAAAAAAACATAGTGTCCGTTGAATATGAATTGTGTTGGTGGTGGGCTGTGAATTTTCCTCATTTCGACACATACTTTGGAAATTTTGGAATTTTCTTGTGAGGTGATTGTCATCTTACGACGGGATTTGAATTGGTCATTGTGTGAGTGTCGTGTGAGCTTTGTTGAGTCCGTGTCTGTGAGTGTCCTGTGAGAGTATTTGAGGGAGTTTGGTTGATTGTGAGTTAGTAAGTTTCCCTAAAAAAAAAAAAAAAAAAAAAAAAGAAGTGAAAAAAAAGAGTGAAAAAAAATGGGACGGAGTGTAAAAAAAGGCAAGGGTCCCATGTCCAAGTCAAAGTCTAAGACCGTCTCTACTCTCACGATGCATCTTTCGGTTCCACCGGATCTTTCACATATAAATGGTGATGAGCTCGTCTATCTCACCAATTTGAGACAAGCAAACCGTCATGTCCTACCAACTAAATTCTTTGATCGAGACACTTTGTCACGGTTAGGATTACTAGAGCCTATGTCGGTGTTGTTGAAAAGAGTGGGAATGGAAGGGTTGTTGGAAGGACAAGCACCAACGTATACTAGGTATACTTTAGAATTTTTGGCGACCTTGAAAACTTCAAAAAGAACCGAGGGCCCAGTTATTGATTTTAAACTTGGTGGAACTTCCCATCAAATCTCCTATTCTAAGCTTCGAGAGATTTTTGGATTTGTTGGGGAGTGCACAAAAGAGTGGAATCCGTTCAAAGGTGGAGATTCGGGCATATTTTGGGCATCTATTACGGGGCAAGCTATTAAGAGAAAGGGGGATGTAAGCTCTAGTATTCGTCACCCATGTCTCCGTATGATTCACCGATTTTGGTCTATGGCGATTTTCTGTCAAGGGGAACCATCGAAGATTAGTCAAAATGAAATGGGTTACTTGTGGGCATTGATGCCCGAAGCTTCGATGGTGCCTGATTGGGTTGACCTGTTTGTATCTAGCTGCCTTAAGTGTAGGAAGAACGTTAAAGGAAAAATTAGCATGGGTGGCATGGTTACATTAATACTTACCCATTTGGGAGTCACTATTCCTAGCACAGTTACACCGGTGACGGGAGGGCATTTGCTCGATTTTGATACATTGGAGCGTACATTTATGCTTCAAGATTCGGTGGCCCGTGGTTATTTTTTATGGCGTCGTGGTCCGAAAGCTTCACCTTACTTACGGTTGCCTCGTTCCACGGAGCAATCTATTCCTACCGGGCCAAGGACCATAGATTTATATATACCACGTGACCCACTTACTCTCTTGGAACTGGGTGACAAAAGGGTAGCGAAGCGTGTTCTAGAAAATGATGATGATGCTATGGATGGCAGTGATGATGAAATTGCGACCGAGAGACCCTCTCCCTCATTCACACATGCTTCATCTTCTAGGGAGTCCGACATGTGGAGATTAGAGGTCGATGATTGGCGGGTGGAACAAGGGTTAACTATGCGGGAAGTGCTAGAGTTGTGTCGAGGTTTCGACAAGTTTTTATCGGCTAGACATCCTAACACATACACTTCCCCTTCGGAGCAGTTTTATGCAGAGTTAGCAGCTGAGAGGAACGATATTAACAGTCGTCGGGAGGCACGTAGTGGCTCTCGTCAACCTTCTGGAGACTCCTCTGATTCTTCATGATAGGTGATTTGTCCCCTCTTTCCTATTTTATTTTTGTCTTTGTCGCATTGAGGACATTGCTCGATTCAAGCATGGGGGAGGGATATTTCACTTTTGTATATATTTATTTTCAAAAAAATTAAAAAAATAAAAAAATAAAGAAAAAAGAAAAAAAAAAGAATAAAATCCCGCTAAGTCGAAAACCCGAAAGGGCGGCTTAGGCAAAAAAATGGGAGGCCTCGCTAGAATGAAAATCTGCAAGGGCAGACGTTCTAGGCAACATTGAGGTTGAGAGTGGAAAAAGTGAGTACATAAAAAAAAAAAGAAAAAAAAGCTAGGTTGAAAACCCGAAAGGACGGCCTAGACAAAATGAGGGATTAAGAAAAAATGAAAAAAAAGTGAAAAATGAAAAAAAAAAAAAAAAAAAAAGAATAAAAAGAAAAAAAAAGGAAAAAAAAGAGCCGCAAGAAAGAAAAGGGGCCATAATATCCCGTACTATGGGCAAATAGTAAACATCATGGCGGTTGGCGACATAAGAAGACGGCGTTTGGAGGTAAGGGTTAGGATTAGGATCATTTTTTGGCGTCGTAATTTTGTGTTGGAATTGGATTGTGTGTAGGGATCGTTGGTTGCTGTGACCCCGTTTTTGGATATGCTTGTGAATTGATGTTTATTAATGTTGATATTATTGGCTTTTGATTAGAGAGTGTTCTTGAGCTAGCATGGGGGAGTCATACACTGACTTGACTCCTTGATTTATCTTTTGGTGTTGACCATGCTAAGCTAGACGATTTTGGAGTAGGTAGTGAGGGCGATATAAGAAGGAAGTTGTGAGATAACCATTTGCGAGTGAGGGAGTTAGCTAGACCTTGCGTTGATATCGTCTTATGCATTTTGAGTTTACTCGAGGACGAGTAAAGGTTTAGCATGGGGGAATTTGTTTAGTGCTATTTTTAGCACTAATTGTGAGTATATATCGTCGTATTTGTAGTGTTTAAGAGTGGATTTGGGGCGATATGGTGACATTCGAAGTAATTTCCGATGATTTCACATGTTTTGATTATATATGTGATTTTTGATGACGCTTCTAACTATTTTTTAAGAGTCGAGAAATTCATGTACTGTGCCCGGATTATAGTGGTGGTATACGTGTCAAATGCCGGGTTATATCGATGATTGAATGAAGAAAAAAAGAGAAGAAATCAAAGAAAAAGCAAAGAAGAGAGAATAAAGAATTTCAAGTGCCGCTACTAGCGGATGACGAAGAGCAAAACTGCCGCTAGTAGAGGCTTCATCAGAATTCATGCAAATTGTGAAGGTTCCAGAGTGCCGCTAGTAGCGAAATGTGCCGCTACTAGCGAACAGTTACCCGTGCAATGACTCTTAATCTTCCTCCTATTCTATCCTACATATATCACATTTGTTTTATTAGAAAAAAAAAATACATTCCTAGACTAGAAACATCAAACTTATTCAATTTCATTAGGCAATTCTAGTTTAATTATTCGAAGACTTTGAAGAAACGATCATTCATCATTTTATCCATTATTCAAGACTAAGTTTTTCTAATTCTCTACTCTTTATTTTATTTGTTGATTGTTATTTTTATTATGAATTGTGAGTAGTTTTTTTTATCTAGGGCTCGGTGAGCCGATAATATGGGTTATTGATGCTTTGATCTGATTTTAATCGCGCTTTGTTGAATTATTGAATTGGGTTTGTTGCGGTTGTGCTTAATAATTGATTGATTAGTTTGAATTGCTAGGTTTGAGTCTAGATTATCATTACAACGAGAGTTGAATGTTTTTCATATGAATCATGCCTAAAAGTTTGTATCTTTATCGATTAATTTCTACTCAATTTTAATTACGACGAGAGTCGGGTTTTAATTTAGAAAACCGAAATAAGATTTGAATTTTCAGATGAGAATAGTGAATTGGAATAATTGGGACATGTTAGTATCGATTCCTAATGCGTCTAGTTTTGTTATTCGTGCCATGAGAATAGGATTTATAACATGCTAGATAGGCTTTTTATGTCTCGACGGAGAATTTAAAGTACTGATTAAAATTGGAATGCTAGTCTCACCCAAGACGGTAATTTGACAAAGCTGTGTAACATTTTGATTGCATCGATAATCCATGTTAACGGTGAACCATTGCCCTAGGTCTTTTTAATTATTGATTTAATCTCGATTTATTACATCTAGTTTGTTAAAATTAGTTAGACAATCACCATTTTGAATTATTTGGCGTAGATAACTTGAGTCAAAAATTAGCTAGTACTTAATCATTCACCTCCCTGAGATCGACCCGTACGCTACAATACCCGTACGCTTGCGGTACTACAAAATAAAACGTAACAAGTTTTTGAATTCCCCCATGCTAAACCTTTACTCGTCCTCGAGTAAACTCAAAAGGCATAAGACGATATCAATGCAAGGTCTAGCTAACTCCCTCACTCACAAGTGGTTAACTCACAACTTCCTTCTTATATCGCCCTCACTACCTACTCCGAAATCGTCTAGCTTAGCATGGTCAACACCAAAAGATAAACCAAGGAGTCAAGTCAGTGTATGACTCCCCCATACTAGCTCAAAAACACTCTCTAACCACAAGCCAATAATATCAACAATAATAAACATCAATTCACAAGCATATCCAAAAACGGGGTCACAGCAACCAACGATCCCCAACACACAATCCAGTTCCGACACAAAATTACGACGCCAAAAAAAAAGATCCTAATCCTTACCCTTACCTCCAAACGTCGTCTTCTTATGTCGCCGACCGCCATGATGTTTACAATTTGCCCATAGTACGGGATATTATGGCCCCTTTTCTTTCTTGCGGCTCTTTTTTTTTTCTTTATTCTTTTTTTTTTTTTTTTTTTTTTTTTTTTTTTTTCATTTTTCACTTTTTTTTTCATTTTTTCTTAATCCCTCATTTTGCCTAGGCCGCCCTTTCGGGTTTTCAACCTAGCTTTTTTTCTTATTTTTTTTATGTACTCACTTTTTCCACTCTCAACCTCAATGTTGCCTAGAACGTCTGCCCTTGCAGATTTTCATTCTAGCGAGGCCTCCCATTTTTTTGCCTAAGCCGCCCTTTCGGGTTTTCGACTTAGCGGGATTTTATTCTTTTTTTTTTCCTTTTTTCTTTCTTTTTTTATTTTTTTTGAAAATAAATATATACAAAAGTGAAATATCCCTCCCCCATGCTCGAATCGAGCAATGTCCTCAATGCGACAAAGACAAAAATAAAATAGGAAAGAGGGGACAAATCACCTATCATGAAGAATCAGAGGAGTCTCCAGAAGGTTGATGAGAGCCACTACGTGCCTCCCGACGACTGTTAATATCGCTCCTCTCAGCTGCTAACTCTGCATAAAACTGCTCCGAAGGGGAAGTGTATGTGTTAGGATGTCTAGCCGATAAAAACTTGTCGAAACCTCGACACAACTCTAGCACTTCCCGCATAGCTAACCCTTGTTCCGCCCGCCAATCATCGACCTCTAATCTCCACATGTCGGACTCCCTAGAAGATGAAGCATGTGTGAATGAGGGAGAGGGTCTCTCGGTCGCAATTTCATCATCACTGCCATCCATAGCATCATCATCATTTTCTAGAATACGCTTCGCTACCCTTTTGTCACCCGGCTCCAAGAGAGTAAGTGGGTCACGTGGTATATATAAATCGATGGTCCTTGGCCCGGTAGGAATAGATTGCTCCGTGGAACGAGGCAACCGTAAGTAAGGTGAAGCTTTCGGACCACGACGCCATAAAAAATAACCACGGGCCACCGAATCTTGAAGCATAAATGTACGCTCCAATGTATCAAAATCGAGCAAATGCCCTCCCGTCACCGGTGTAACTGTGCTAGGAATAGTGACTCCCAAATGGGTAAGTATTAATGTAACCATGCCACCCATGCTAATTTTTCCTTTAACGTTCTTCCTACACTTAAGGCAGCTAGATACAAACAGGTCAACCCAATCAGGCACCATCGAAGCTTCGGGCATCAATGCCCACAAGTAACCCATTTCATTTTGACTAATCTTCGATGGTTCCCCTTGACAGAAAATCGCCATAGACCAAAATCGGTGAATCATACGGAGACATGGGTGAGGAATACTAGAGCTTACATCCCCCTTTCTCTTAATAGCTTGCCCCGTAATAGATGCCCAAAATATGCCCGAATCTCCACCTTTGAACGGATTCCACTCTTTTGTGCACTCCCCAACAAATCCAAAAATCTCTCGAAGCTTAGAATAGGAGATTTGATGGGAAGTTCCACCAAGTTTAAAATCAATAACTGGACCCTCGGTTCTTTTTGAAGTTTTCAAGGTCGCCAAAAATTCCAAAGTATACCTAGTATACGTTGGTGCTTGTCGATCCAACAACCTTTCCATCCCCACTCTTTTCAACAACACCGACATAGGCTCTAGTAATCCTAACCGTGACAAAGTGTCTCGATCAAAGAATTTAGTTGGTAGGACATGACGGTTTGCTTGTCTCAAATTGGTGAGATAGACGAGCTCATCACCATTTATATGTGAAAGACCCGGCGGAACCAAAAGATGCATCGTGAGAGTAGAGACGGTCTTAGTGATAAGCTAGTCGTATACCTATCAAAAATAACCAACTACGGTCTAACTAAAAATATAGCTAGGGAAGTCGGGATCGAATTCACAGGGAGACAAATAAATTCTACTCGTAATTAAAGTCTATCTAAGTAACACTCGGGGTTTTTATGTTTTGTTTATCTAAACTAAAGTAGTGAAGGAAAGAGAATTAAAAGGAAAGAAATAACTAAAATAAAATAAGATGAATTTAAGATGAATAAATATATGGAGAGAAAACTAGGATTGTCGGTTCACTACGAATCTCATATGGTCACGGTCTAAATCACAGGTCTGTCGCAGATATTGGTCTAAGGGGTATTGAAAAGGTCCTTCCAGTCCGCTATTCACCCTAACATGCTTCTAACGGCTTCCGATCTTATTAGGGCATACTAATGTGTTGTAGCAGGTCTAACTTTTACCAGGCTTCCGATCTTAGGTTCAAGTTTACCGAATTCAATTAATCAATTACGTCGACTTAATCAATTAATCTCAATTAAATGCTACAATTGACAACTCAGACACAATATTATTGACAGATCTATAAATTATTTAACGACCACATTCAATTCGCAGATCCCCTAAATCCTAGCGAGGGAAATTAGCTACTCATAATTAAATTAAGAACAACAAGATTAATAAAAGAATTTACTAGATTAAACATGACGAATAAAATTACCGATTAATAAATCAATCAAAGAAGAAGGAAGAAAGATTAATAAAATTACCGAAGGAATGAAGGCGATTCGATTCCAAAAGTTCTTACAATAACCGAGTTTTAGGAAGAAATTAAACTAGAGAATAATGAAAGAGAAGTCTAAAAGAAATCTAAAGAGAAGTGGGAGTTGTGTAGAAGTTTTTTCTAATGTGGCTGAAAAGCCCTATTTATACAGATTAAATGAGTTAAAAACGGTTTAGGAAACTTCTTTGGGTTTAGGAAATTTCTTGCTGATCACGAAACCTGCCCGCGGTCCAGGGAATAGTCGGCCGACTATTGTAATAGTCGGTCGACTAATCATTTATTAACTTGATCTCTGCAGCTCCAGAATAGTCGGCCGACTATAGTAATAGTCGATCGACTATCGTCATGGTCGGCCGACTATCTTAATACTCGGTCGACTATTGCTCGTTTCAGCGAACAGCTCCTTCAAGCTTCGTTTTGGCACGGTTTTGGTTCGTTTTAGCTCCTTTGTCTTCCGTTTCTGCAAAATGACAATATAACCACAAAGTAGCCAATTCGGGGCAAAATAATAGTTTTCACTATTCAATAAACATGAGAATGCGCGTATAAAAGGTATAAAAAGTGTATATAAAATACGCGCATCAAATCTCCCCAAACCAAACCCTTGCTTGTCCTCAAGCAAGCACAAAACGGTAACTCAATCCTAATGGAATGTATATAGCTCATAGTGGAATATGCTCCAAAGTCACCCAAACTAATGCGCAACGATTAAAATAAATGTAAACAACTACATACAATGCAACAAGCTTGACCAATGACAACAATACTGAACCTTCAACCTTGCAAGACTCGTCTATGTCGGACTCTCACGGATCGCTCATCACACAAATTGGGTGATATTGTGAGTTTATGTAAAAGTGGAAAAAACAAAGCACTCACCTAAACTGCAACCTACAAGAACATGCATGCAATCTAACATGAAATCAATCTCTAATAACCGTACATACGCATTCTATCGGGTAATGACACGTGCCAAAGACTTACATATGGTATAAAGTGAGGTTAGTTGGGTAAGAAGGGACAAAATGATATGAATATGAGGAGGTAAAAGCCAAGCTAGTACAACTACAATCAACATAAAATTCATTCCGTTCTCACCAAACTCTAGTCGAAGAAATTAGGCATAATAACAAGCGCCTTATAAAAACCGCTTCTCACCAATAACTATGAAATTAGAGAGATCAATTCTTTTCTCATAGCAAAAACACATTCTTCTTCTAGTTTCACTTCATTTTTTTTTCTTCTTCTCTTTTTTTTTTCTTTTCATTCAATTTTTTCTTTTCATTGATTTTTTTCTTTTCAACTTTTTTTTTTCAATTTCCCTTTTTTTTCAATCATCACGGTACCACAATCAACCCGGAAAAAACAATTCTGTTCAACTAATCTACTAGCTTGACTAGGGTAGGCAATATATAGCATGTAGTTGAAAAACGGGTCAAACAGGTCAATTTGGCTATGTGAGGCTCATGGGGATTAATTAAAAGAAAGGATTTGCCTTTTTCGCACATGTCAAAACCACGAGTCAAAAACGTACGGGTACCTAAGAGACGAATGTCATGCTTATGCAGTTTGATGTTACATGTCTCATAAGGAGTACTACTCTCAACCTAAAGGAAACTGATCATGGATGTCATCAGTTTTAGGCTCTAATTCCTTACAAATCTGAGTAGTTTGTCAACAATAAGTCAAGTTTATTTGTTCAGTAATGTTAACCAAAGATGCAAGAATGCCGCATGTAATTATATACAAAAATTCTAACGACGCACTAGCATAAGCAACTAATGAAGACATAAAAGCATTATCATCATCGCTACATAACATTCCGACTCAACTAAGACTCGACTAAATGCAAAAACATATTTTTGTGATTTTTTGATTTTTTAAAATGCATGCGAAAATGCAAGAAATATGCAGATGGATGAAAACAGACAGAAGCATACCCTCCCCAAACCAAATCACACAATGCCCTCATTGTGTACAACAAACAATAAGAGGCATAAAAAAATATGGGGAAAGATATGGAAGACGATGAAAGTGTGAAAGGAAAAAAAAACTACTTACAAGATACATATAAAGGAGACATCCCCAAACTGCATCGAAGCATCCTCTTCATAGTCGGAATTGTCGATGTCTCCGTTGCAAAAACGGTACCTACACAAAAAAAAAACAAAAAAAAAACACAAGAGCAGCAAAGAAAATATATAAAACACATCTTAGTAACCTATGTGAATCACCTAAAAAATAGGTCAAGGATCGCATTAGCTTGTCAAACAAGCTAGACCAATCAGCAGCAAAGTGGTCATAAGAAATCAACATTAACAAGCATGACCAATAATAAGTATGATAAGTAAGAAGAGTAGTGAGCAGTTTATGAGAAAAGACATAAATACCAAATATCTCAAAATTATCCCAAGTCTTATCATTTGACTCAAATTGCACAAGAGGAGGGTCAAATGACTCAAAACTACTCACGGAATCACAATTATACTCTTCTACTCCCTCGAAAGAGTTATTATTATCACCATCTTCAATGCTCTCAAGAAGACGACCATCAAACGAAAGACCAAGAGCCAAAAGAATCTCTTCTAAGAGAGTCTCACAATCCTCATCCATAATCATAGGCTCAAGCAAAGGTGTAAGGGAATCGAGATCAAGATAATCAATAGGTGAAGGTGATTCATCTTCAAAATAAGGGGAAAACTCAAATTTCTCTAAAATTGGTTTCTCAAAGAAATCAGATTCACAATCCCAAGTATCCTCAATAATGAAACTCTCTTCACTCAAAGTATCATTTAAAAGTGCACTCTTTTCCCGACTCTCGTCCGTTTGATATTTTCTCTCACGCTCACGGGCTTCTCCTTTGTTCAACTCTCTTTCCAAAACCTCAAAATTGACATCAAATGATACACTCTCAAATCCACATGAACCAAAATCCTCAATGTTATCCTCACAAGGAATATCATTCAAAGCATCAATACACACATATTCCTCAAATATCACACTTTCCATCTCACAATCATTATTTGCGACAACAATATTCACAAAATGAGAAGAAGGATCGTCTAAAGGGTATGAAAGTTGCTCCGAAGGAGAATAAGGTGGTTCACAAGTATCCAAGAAATGCAAGTCATCATCCTGCATCAAGTTAGAAATCATAGGGGTTGGGGGAACAAGGTGAGACTGAATACTATACTCATCATCATCTTCATCAATAATGTTCATAAAGTGTGGGCAAGATGGAATATCATGCATAACATTCATACTGTTAAGAGGAGAAGAAACATGACATACATGAGCATCAGACACATCACCAAGCGAGTAAGAATCAATCCCTTCACTCAACAAAGAAGAAACTTGTGGCTTATCTCTAGGTTGTGGTCCTCTCCCAAATTCTCGATGGTCTTGCCCACTAGCTATTATTTCAATCAAAACATGAGCTTCTTCTACTTCCAAATCATAAAATTTCCAGTTACATGCAACAAGTATCAAATCTCTATGATGAGGGAGCAAGTTGTCAAAGAAGGTTAATGTAGTAAGCCAAAGTGAATGCCATGATGGGGACATGCTCTCAATAAGCTCTTAAACCTACTCCAAGAATCACTCAAACTCTCAGACTCGCCCTGTTTAAAGTTAAGAATGTCTCGTCTAAACTTGGCGGTTTTAGCAGGAGGGAAGTAATTTCTAAGAAATTCTAGAGCTAGTGATTCCCAAGAGGAGAAGGTGTTAGGAGGGTGTAAGTGTAACCATTTCCGAGCTTTGCCTTTAAGAAAAAAAGGAAATAGCATGAGAAATATCGTCTCGATGGGTAAATCACCTCTCCTCACCAAACAACAATAATCCACAAAATTCTTAAGAAGTTCATATACATCCTCACTCTCAAACCCATGGAATGCATTCTGCTCCACTAAATCAATATATCCCGGGTCAATATAGAAGTCTAGACCCTCTAAATTCCCAAGGTTAATAGGTGAAGCAAACAACTCTGGTTTTGGTGTATTATGGTCGGCTAAAGTAGGCATGGTGAGAAAATCAAAGATATAAAAAAACTAAGACGGGGAGAAGAAAGAAATAAAATTAAAAATAAAAATTTAGAAAAATAAAATCTAGATATAAATAAAATAAAATAAAAGTAAAATTAAAAAATAAATCAAAAAATAAGAATAAAATAGTAGTAATAATAAAAAAGTTTTAAAAAACTGTCTCAAGGAACTAACGGAACTGAAAAAAAAAATTATGAAAACTGTCTCAAGGAACTGGAGTTCCCTAGGAGAAAAGACAAACCAAAATAAACAAGTAGAAAAATACCGTCTCCCCGGCAACGGCGCCAAAATTTGATAAGCTAGTCGTATACCTATAAAAAATAACCAACTACGGTCTAACTAAAAATATAGCTAGGGAAGTCGGGATCGAATTCACAGGGAGACAAATAAATTCTACTCGTAATTAAAGTCTATCTAAGTAACACTCGGGGTTTTTATGTTTTGTTTATCTAAACTAAAGTAGTGAAGGAAAGAGAATTAAAAGGAAAGAAATAACTAAAATAAAATAAGATGAATTTAAGATGAATAAATATATGGAGAGAAAACTAGGATTGTCGGTTCACTACGAATCTCATATGGTCACGGTCTAAATCACAGGTCTGTCGCAGATATTGGTCTAAGGGGTATTGAAAAGGTCCTTCCGGTCCGCTATTCACCCTAGCATGCTTCTAACGGCTTTCCGTTCTTATTAGGGCATACTAATGTGTTGTAGCAGGTCTAACTTTTACCAGGCTTCCGATCTTAGGTTCAAGTTTACCGAATTCAATTAATCAATTACGTCGACTTAATCAATTAATCTCAATTAAATGCTACAATTGACAACTCAGACACAATATTATTGACAGATCTATAAATTATTTAGCGACCACATTCAATTCGCAGATCCCCTAAATCCTAGCGAGGGAAATTAGCTACTCATAATTAAATTAAGAACAACAAGATTAATAAAAGAATTTACTAGATTAAACATGACGAATAAAATTACCGATTAATAAATCAATCAAAGAAGAAGGAAGAAAGATTAATAAAATTACCGAAGGAATGAAGGCGATTCGAATCCAAAAGTTCTTACAATAACCGAGTTTTAGGAAGAAATTAAACTAGAGAATAATGAAAGAGAAGTCTAAAAGAAATCTAAAGAGAAGTGGGAGTTGTGTAGAAGTTTTTTCTAATGTGGCTGAAAAGCCCTATTTATACAGATTAAATGAGTTAAAAACGGTTTAGGAAACTTCTTTGGGTTTAGGAAATTTCTTGGTGATCACGAAACCTGCCCGCGGTCCAGGGAATAGTTGGCCGACTATTGTAATAGTCGGTCGACTAATCATTTATTAACTTGATCTCTGCAGCTCCAGAATAGTCGGCCGACTATAGTAATAGTCGATCGACTATCGTCATGGTCGGCCGACTATCTTAATAGTCGGTCGACTATTGCTCGTTTCAGCGAACAACTCCTTCAAGCTTCGTTTTGGCGCGGTTTTGGTTCGTTTTAGCTCCTTTGTCTTCCGTTTCTGCAAAATGACAATATAACCACAAAGTAGCCAATTCGGGGCAAAATAATAGTTTTCACTATTCAATAAACATGAGAATGCGCGTATAAAAGGTATAAAAAGTGTATATAAAATACGCGCATCACTTAGACTTTAACTTGGACACGGGACCCTTGCCTTTTTTTACACTCCGTCCCATTTTTTCACTCTTTTTTTTCTCTTTTTTTTTTCTTTTCAACTCACTAACTCACAATCAACCAAACTCCCTCACATACACTCACAGACTCGACAAGGCTGACACAGCACTCACGGACACTCACAAACACGGACTAATTCAAATTCCGTTGCACGACGACAATCACCTCACCAAAATGACAAAACCCAATTTCCCTATCAAATCAAAACAGTCCACCTCCAACACAATTTAAATTCAACAGAAGACACTATGTTTTTTTTTTTTTTTTATGTCAACAATCAGTAACTTCAAATAATTGAAATTAGTAACTTCAAAAAAATTCAAATTATTTATATACAATAAGTTACTAATTGAAATTGACACAAATAGGCAAAGAATAATCAAACCTTCAATTGAGAGAAGAAAGCAAAGAAGGCAGCCACAACCGACGAAAAACCGACGCCAAACGCACGTACGGACAACAGTAGCTTGATTCCGATTCCAATTTTCCCCCAAATTGCTCTTGATAGTAAAACCCCAAAAGTTAGGGTTTTTGTTTTTTTTCTTTTGGGTTCAATAGGGAGAGGGAGGTGGCGGTTTGTGGGTGGCTGACGCGAGTAGAGGGCGGTGGTGGTGGTGAGTGGCGGCAGAGATGGTGGATGACGGTGGTTGTCGGGTTTTTTCTCAATGTACGTAATGTACGTACTGTTGGTTCTTATTCTTTTTTTTTTTAAGAATGAAGGATGAAGGAGATATACCTAATGGATTAATAATAGAGCCGCTAGTAGCGACTCTATCCGCTAGTAGCGAACAGAAATCGATTTCTAGCTTGAAAATTTGGTTGAGCTGCTGGAAACGCCGCTAGTAGCGGCTCAATTGCCTTCCAGTTGCCGCTACTAGCGGCATTGGATTTATGCCATCGAACTCCCGCTTCCTCAATCTGCAAAAATGAGTCAAATTAGCTATCTCGGACTCATTATAACACCGTATCACTCGTATTTTTGGGTTTTTTGAATTTTGATTTTTTTTTTTTAAGTAAAAATTAAATTAAAATGACAAGAAAATAAAAATATGTACAACACGGGTTGCCTCCCGAGAAGCGCTTGTTTAGAGTCGCGAGCTTGACTTCCTGTTTTTTTTTTCAATTGAGGGTGGGAATGACGGAAAGTGTATAAATCACTTTCTCCGGAATCGGATCACCTGCAATATAGTGCTTGAGACGCGCACCATTGACCTTGAAACTCCCGTTTTCATCGCTAGAAACCTCGACCGATCCATATGGGAATACTTTGGTGACTCGGAATGGTCCGGACCACCTCGAGCGCAACTTGCCCGGAAATATTTTTAGTCGTGAGTTAAATAGAAGAACTAAATCCCCTTCATGAAATTCACGCCTCAAAATTCTATTGTCGTGCCATCTTTTTGTCCTCTCCTTATAAATTCGAGCATTCTCGTAAGATTCAAGGCGAATCTCATCGAGTTCATTCAATTGCAAAAGACGATGTTCTCCCGCACTCTTGTAATTGTAATTAAGAGCTTTGACGGCCCAAAATGCACGATGTTCTAATTCTACCTGGAGATGACAAGATTTCCCATACACCAATCGAAATGGTGAAGTACCAATCGGTGTCTTGAATGCGGTGCGATAGGCCCATAATGCATCGTCAAGTTTCATTGACCAATCTTTTCTCGAGCTTGCGACCGTCTTTTCTAAGATAGTTTTAATCTCGCGATTGGAGATTTCAACTTGTCCACTTGTTTGTGGATGATACGGGAGCCCAAATCGGTGTTGAACACCATATTTCCTCAACAATGCTTTTAGCTTCTTCTCAATAAAATGAGTCCCATTATCACTTATCAACACTCTAGGGACACCAAATCGGGGAAATATAACCTTTTTGAAAAATTTGGCCACGACTTTGCCATCATTAGTAGGTGTAGCGATGGCTTCCACCCACTTAGAAACGTAGTCGACCGCAACAAGGATATATTTATTCCCATAAGAGGAGGGATAAGGGCCTTGGAAATCGATTCCCCACACATCAAATAATTCAACCTCCAATATAAAATTAAGAGGCATCTCGTTCCGCCTTGAGATATTCCCGGCCCGTTGACAACGATCACATGACTTTACAAATTGTGCAACGTCCTTGAATAAGGAGGGCCAATAAAAACCACATTGAAGAATCTTCGCGGCGATTTTTGTTGTACTAGCATGCCCTCCAGTTGGCATATCATGACAATGAGAAATAATCGATGCCATTTCCTCCTTGGGTACACACCTACGAATAATTCCATCGGCGCACGACTTGTAGAGATGTGGGTCATCCCAATAATAGTGCTTAGCATCGTGATAGAATTTCTTGCGTTGGTATGAACTTAAACCTTTAGGAAGAATCCCACAAGATAAGTGGTTCACAATATCGGCATAACATGGCAATTCGGACTCGAGAGCAGCAATATAATAAAGGTGATCGTCCGGGAAGGAATCATCAATGGGTAACTTATCATCATCTTTTAACAATAGGCGAGATAGGTGGTCAGCTACCACATTCTCGGCGTCTTTCTTGTCTTTGATCTTTATATCGAACTCTTGAAGCAATAGAATCCAACGTATCAAGCGGGGTTTAGCATCTTTCTTTTGCAACAAATACTTAAGTGCCGCGTGATCCGTATGAACAATAACTTTCGAACCTACAAGGTAGGACCGAAACTTCTCAATGGAGAACACAATAGCTAACAACTCCTTCTCAGTTGTGGTGTAATTAGCTTGAGCATGATCAAGAGTTCTACTAGCATTGTAAATGGCATGGAGTTTGCCATCTTTCCTTTGGCCAAGCACGGACCCAACAGCGTGATCACTAGCATCACACATCAACTCAAAGGGAATAGTCCAATCCGGTGGTTGGATAATAGGTGCTGATGTGAGAGCCTTCTTCAACCTGTCAAAAGCCTCAAGACACGCATTAGAAAACACAAAAGGGGTGTCCTTGGCTAATAGTTCCGTTAGTGGGCGGGCAATTTTTGAAAAATCTTTTATGAATTGACGGTAAAACCCCGCATGACCGAGAAAACTTCGCACCCCTTTCACATTAGTAGGGGATGGGAGTCCCTCGATGACTTCCACTTTGGCTCTATCGACCTCAATACCCCGATTAGATATAATGTGTCCTAGGACTATACCCTCTTGCACCATAAAATGGCACTTTTCCCAATTCAAAGTAAGATGAGTTTCTTGGCATCTATGAAGCACTCTAGTCAAATTTTGTAAACAAGTGTCAAAGTTAGTGCCATAGACCGAGAAATCATCCATGAAAACTTCCATGATGCGCTCTACGAGATCAGAAAAGATAGCCATCATGCAACGTTGAAAGGTAGCGGGAGCGTTGCACAATCCAAACGGCATTCTACGATAAGCAAATGTGCAATATGGACATGTGAATGTCGTTTTCTCTTGGTCACTTGGATGGATAGGGATTTGGAAAAACCCAGAATAACCATCCAAGTAACAAAAGAATGAGTGCTTTGCCAACCTTTCAAGCATTTGATCTATGAATGGGAGGGGGAAATGATCTTTTCGGGTGGCTTTATTCAATTTTCTGTAATCAATACACATGCGCCAATCCGTCACCGTTCTAGTAGAAATCAATTCATCTTTATCGTTCTTAACAACGGTCATGCCACCCTTTTTTGGAACCACTTGAACCGGACTCACCCATGCACTATCGGAAATAGGATAGATGATGCCCGCGTCAAGCAATTTCAAAACCTCTTTCTTGACAACCTCTTTCATGTTAGGATTAAGGCGTCGTTGCGATTCAATAGAGGTGACATGATCGTCTTCAAGCAAAATACGATGCATACAAAAAGATGGATTGATTCCTTTGATATCATCAATGGTATACCCAATAACACTCTTGTATTTACGAAGAACATCAAACAATTTCTCAAGTTGAGTGTCATTAAGGTTAGCATTGACAATAACCGGATAAGTAGAATTAGCACCCAAAAAAGCATGTTTCAAATTTGGGGGAAGGGGTTTTAATTCTACTATAGGAGGATTAGGACGTACCTCGGGTGTAGACTCCAACGATAATACCTTAAAAGAAGGACCATGATCATAATAAGAGGGAGAGGAATCAAGGAGTTGAGTATATGAAAGCACCTCTATGTCATCAGTATTGTCCTCAACTAAGCAACTTTGGAGTGGGTCAGTAGATGCATCATCCAAAGCTCTTTCTTCAACTAGTTTGTCGATAACATCAACACGGTAACATACCTCTTTCAATGTTGGTTGCCCCATAGATTTGTGGAGTTCGAATTCCACCTTTTCATTGCCAACACACATTGAAAGTTTACCACCCTTCACATCGATAAGTGTACCGGCGGTGGCTAAGAATGGTCTTCCAAGTATAATTGGAATTTGGATATCCTCCTCCATATCCATGACAACAAAATCACAAGGGAGCACCAATTTCCCAACTTGAATGGGCACATCCTCAATAATACCAAGAGGGTATCTTACCGATCTATCGGCCAATTGAAGAGATATTAAAGTGGGTTTCAATTCACCCATATGAAGTTTCTCACAAATGGACAATGGCATTAGACTCACACTAGCTCCAAGATCACACAATGCCTTTTGGATAGTCACATTACCAACCGAGCATGGAATAGAAAAACTACCCGGGTCTTGCATCTTCTTTGGTAGCTTGTTTTGCAATATGGCACTACATTCCTCCGATAGAGCAACAACATTATGCTCTATTAGTCTCCTCTTGTTTGATAGAAAGTCTTTGAGAAACTTGGCATAAGAAGGTATCTCGGATATAGCTTCCAAAAATGGGATATTAATATGAAGCTTTTTCAAAATTTCAATAAACTTACCATACCTTTGCTCTAGCTTCTCTCGTGCAAACCTTTGTGGAAAGGGAATATGAGGATAATGTACCCTCGCGGGTGTAGATGTGTCGTCGGCTTGCTTATCCTTTTCCACTTTCTCAATTGGAGCATCTTCAATAATTGCCTCTACCTCGGTCTCATCCACTACCACAATCTCCGGCTTGCTTACTTTGGTTGGTCGCACCGGATCTTCAAGTTGCTTCCCACTTCTCAAAGTAACCGCATTTATCTGTCCCTTGGGATTTACTTCGGTGTTCCCCGGGAATTGTCCACCCGACTTAGACAAAAGATTGATTTGTTGAGCCATTTGGGCCATTTGAGTCTCGGTCATTTTTTGAGTAGCCTTAATTTGAGAAATTGAGGTCGAGAACTCGTCATTCTTCTTGTCTTGATTTTGCATATATTGAGTTTGTTGAGCAAGGACTTGCTCTAACATCAACTCCATATTAGACTTTGGTGGAGCTTGTTGTGGAATCGGTCGAACTTGTTGAATCGGTGGAGTTTGTTGTGGTCGGAACATAGGCTTTTGCCCATAGCCCGGAGGTTGGTTGAAAGGCCTAGAAGATTGTTGTTGGTGTGACAAAGGTCCTTGAGCATTGTTGTTTTTCCAAGAGAAATTTGGATGATGGGCCCAACCGGGATTGTATGTATTCGAATATGGATCAAATTGTTGCTTTTGATAAAGAGCATTAGCTTGTTCCACCATTGACACATTTCCACAATCAGTTGAATCATGACCCCGAATACCACACAAATGACACGTAGAAACCGATGAACTCGAACCACCTAGGCTAATCTTGGAAATTTGTTGAGATAAATCATCAAGCCTTGTGTGCACCATGTTCAAGTCATTATTTTCTACCCTCCTTCCTCGCACTTGACGGTCACTACCCCAATGATATGTATTTGCGGCCATTTCCTCAATTAGTTCTTTAGCCTTATTCCATGGTAGACTATCTAAGCTACCTCCAGCAGCAGCATTAAGACTCATTTGAGATTCCGGCTTCACACCATTGTAGAATGTAAGAACAAGAAGGTAATTAGGAATACCATGATGTGGGCATTGACGTTGGAGTTCCTTAAACCGTTCCCAAGCTTCATATAATGATTCATTCTCATGTTGAATGAATGAGCTAATATCATTGCGTAGCTTTGCAGTCTTACCCGGTGGAAAGAACTTGTGAAGGAACGCGGTGGAGAGCTTGTCCCATGTATCAAAAGAGCCGGCATCACAATTTCGCAACCATTCTCTAGCCCTATCTCGTAATGAATATGGAAACAAACGCAATCGAATAGCATCATTGGAAACCCCATTGATCTTCACATTGTCGCAATTTTCAAGGAAAGTATTGATGTGCTCATTAGGATTTTCCGTTAGTGACCCACTAAATTGATTTTGTTGAACAAATGAAATCAGTGAAGTCTTCAGCTCAAAATTATTTGCTTCCACAGCGGGTCTCGTAATGCTCGAATTGAGCACGACTTTAGGAGCACTTTCATCCTTAATAGACGTCATAGTAATTTCTACCTCGGTTTCAGCGACTACTTCCTCAATATTAAGAACTACTTCCTCGGGTTCTGGCTCACGTTGAGCCTGCTTCTTCTTTCTCTCCGCGTTTCGTCTTCTAGCGGTGGCTTCGATCTCGGGGTCAAATTCGTATAAACCCTTTGATTTACTCCTACGCATAAAGATCACAATACGTAACTAGAGAAATATTAGTAACCAAGAAAGCGTACCAGTGTACGCGGAGAAAGACGTAATCTAACAAATCAAAAATCTAAGCTAATATTAATCCGTTACCTCCCCGGCAACGGCGCCAAAAACTTGTTACGTTTTATTTTGTAGTACCGCAAGCGTACGGATATTGTAGCATACGGGTCGATCTCAGGGAGGTGAATGATTAAGTACTAGCTAATTTTTGACTCAAGTTATCTACGCCGAATAAACCAAAATGGTGATTATATAACTAATGTCAAACAAACTAGATGTAATAAATCGAGATGGATTCAATACTAGGAAGACCTAGGGCAATGGTTCACCATTAACATGGATTATCGATGCAATCAAAATGTGGCGCAGCTTTGTCAAATTACCGTCTTGGGTGAGACTAGCATTCCAATTTTAATCAATACTTTAAATTCTCCGTCGAGACATAAAAAGCCTCTCTAGCATGTTATAAATCCTATTCTCATGGCACGAATAACAAAACTAGACGCATTAAGGATCGATACTAACATATCCCAATTATTCCAATTCACTATTCTCATGTGAAAATTCAAAACTTGTTTCGGTTCTCTAAATTAAAACCCGACTCTCGTCGTAATTAAAATTGAGTGGAAATTAATCGATAAAGATACAAACTTTTAGGCATGATTCATATGAAAACATTCAACTCCCGTTGTAATGATAATCTAGACTCAAACCTAGCAATTCAAACTAATCAATCAATTATTAAGCACAACCGCAACAAACCCAATTCAATAATTCAACAAAGCGCGATTAAAATCAGATCAAAGCATCAATAACCCATATTATCGGCTCACCGAGCCCTAGATAAAAAGACTACTCACAACTCATAATAAAATTAGCCATCAACAAATAAAATAAAGAGTAGAGAATTAGAAAAACTTAGTCTTGATCGATTGATAAAATGATGAACGAATGTCTTCTTCAAGGTCTTGAAATAATTAAACTAGAATTGCATAAATCTAATAAAATTGCATAGGTTTTTGTGTATGTAGTCTAGGAATGATATTGTCCTTTCTAATAAAACAAATGTGATATCTGTAGGATAGAATAGGAGGAAGATTAAGAGTCATTGCACGGGTAGCTGTTCGCTAGTAGCGGCACATTTCGCTACTAGCGGCACTCTGGAACCTTCACAAATTGCATGAATTCTGATGAAGCCTCTACTAGCGGCAATTTTACTCTTCGTCATCCGCTAGTAGCGGCACTTGAAATTCTTTATTCTCTCTTCTTTGCTTTTTCTTTGATTTCTTCTCTTCTTTTCTTCATTCAATCCTCGATGTAACCCGGCATTTGACACGTATACCACCACTATAATCCGGGCATAATACATGAATTTCTCGGCTCTTAAAAAAATAGTTAGAAGCGTGTCATCAAAAATCACATATATAATCAAAACATGTGAAATCATCGGAAATTACTTCGAATGTCACCATATCGCCCCAAATCCACTCTTAAACACTACAAATATGACGATATGCACTCACAAATAGTGCTAAAAATAACACTTAACAATGAGCATCAGACACATCACCAAGCGAGTAAGAATCAATCCCTTCACTCAACAAAGAAGAAACTTGTGGCTTATCTCTAGGTTGTGGTCCTCTCCCAAATTCTCGATGGTCATGCTCACTAGCTATTATTTCAATCAAAACATGAGCTTCTTCTACTTCCAAATCATAAAATTTCCAGTTACATGCAACAAGTATCGAATCTCTATGATGAGGGAGCAAGTTGTCAAAGAAGGTTAATGTAGTAAGCCAAAGTGGAATGCCATGATGGGGACATGCTCTCAATAAGCTCTTAAACCTACTCCAAGAATCACTCAAACTCTCAGAGTCGCCCTGTTTAAAGTTAAGAATGTCTCGTCTAAACTTGGCGGTTTTAGCAGGAGGGAAGTAATTTCTAAGAAATTCTAGAGCTAGTGATTCCCAAGAGGAGAAGGTGTTAGGAGGGTGTAAGTGTAACCATTTCCGAGCTTTGCCTTTAAGAAAAAAAGGAAATAGCATGAGAAATATCGTCTCGATGGGTAAATCACCTCTCCTCACCAAACAACAATAATCCACAAAATTCTTAAGAAGTTCATATACATCCTCACTCTCAAACCCATGGAATGCATTCTGCTCCACTAAATCAATATATCCCGGGTCAATATAGAAGTCTAGACCCTCTAAATTCCCAAGGTTAATAGGTGAAGCAAACAACTCTGGTTTTGGTGTATTATGGTCGGCTAAAGTAGGCATGGTGAGAAAATCAAAGATATAAAAAAACTAAGACGGGGAGAAGAAAGAAATAAAATTAAAAATAAAAATTTAGAAAAATAAAATCTAGATATAAATAAAAAAAAATAAAATTAAAATTAAAAAATAAGAATAAAATAGTAGTAATAATAAAAAAGTTTAAAAAAACTAACGGAAAAAAAAAATTATGAAAACTGTCTCAAGGAACTGGAGTTCCCTAGGAGAAAAGACAAACCAAAATAAAAAAGTAGAAAAATACCGTCTCCCCGGCAACGGCGCCAAAATTTGATAAGCTAGTCGTGTACCTATCAAAAATAACCAACTACGGTCCAACTAAAAATATAGCTAGGGAAGTCGGGATCGATTTCACAGGGAGACAAATAAATTCTACTCGCAATTAAAGTCTATCTAAGTAACAAATCAGGGGTTTTTGTTGTTTTAAACTAATCTATAAGTAGTGAAGGAAGAAAGGTAAAAAGAAGAATAAAGCAAATAAATAAGATGAATAAGAATGAATAGATATAGAGAGAAAACTAGGATTGTCGGTTCACCATGAATTTCCTACGGTCACAGTCTAGGTCACAAGTCTATCACAGATATTGGTCTAAGGGGTAGTGAAAAGGTCCTTCCGGTCCGCTATTCACCCTAGAATGCTTCTAACGGCTTCCGATCTTATTAGGGCAAACTAATGTGTTGTACCAGGTCTAACTCTTACCAGGCTTCCGATCTTAGGTTCGAGTTCACCAATTCAATTAATCAATTACGTCGACTTAATCAATTAATCTCAATTAAATGCTACAATTAACAACATAGACACAATATCATTGACAGATCTGTAAACTAATTAGCGACCACATTCAATTCATGGATCCCTTAAACCCTAGCGAGGAAAATTAGCTACTCATGGATGAATTTACGACAACAATAATAAAGATGATAATTAGATTAAGCATAACTAATAAATTTAGAGAGAATTATAAACGAATTAATACGATTAAGAAGGAAATAATTAAGGATAAAAGAATAAAGGAAGAACAAAGAAAGAATTAGATTACCGAGTTTAAAGGAAGAGTAGATAAAGAATTCATAAATCTAGATCTAAAAGTTTAGGGTAGAGAGAAATCTAAAGAGAGTAGTTTAAAGAAAAGTTAGAAGCATAAAAGAAGAGGTAGAAGAGGTTCTTGAATTCTAGTCCAGTAGTTTCTTAAATACTACTCTGTAAGTTAAAACAAAAGCCCAAAAGTCTTATTAACCCTAAATATCAAATTAGGAAAGTTTCGGTCTTCGTCCAGTCTCGAGAATAGTCTGTCGACTATTCTGAATAGTCGTTCGACTATCTGGACCCGTTCTCAGCACTGCGCGCTCAACTTCAAACGCTTGCCATTTATTCGTTACTTCTTCAAATTGGGCGTGTAATATACCGTTGGAAAGGTAAGAGAAAGAGCTTTCCAATGCAACTAGAATCAGCTCAATTGGAGTTTTATAACTCAAGGTATTCATGTTTTAATTTGACCCGTTTGAGAATGACCATTCTTCTTTCTTATTTCGCATAAGATTTCATCTTTAAGTACGAGTTTTGCCTTGTTTACGCGTCCACAGGTTCAAACCTGTATAAGATGCAACATGACCACAAAGTATCAAATTCGGGGAAAAATAGTTGCTTTCACTACTCGATAAGCACGGGAATGCGCGTATAAAAGGCATAAAAAGTGTATATAAAATACACGCATCAAATCTCCCCAAACCAAACCCTTGCTTGTCCTCAAGCAAACACAAAAAGATGAACTCAATCCTAATGGAATGTATATAACTCATAGCGAAATATATTCCAAAGTTACCCAAACCAATGCGCAACGATTAAAATTAATGTAAACAACCACATACAACAAGTTGACCAATGGCAACAATACTGAACCTTCAACCTTGCAAGACTCGTCTATGTCGGACTCTCACGGATCGCTCATCACACAAAACGGGTGATATTGTGAGTTTATGTAAAAACGGAAAGACAAAGCACTCACCTAAACTACGACCTACAAGAACATGCATGCAATCTAACATGAAATTAATCTCTAATAACCGTACATACGCATTCTTATCGGGAAAAGACACGTGCCAAGGACTTACATATGGTATAAAGTGAGGGTAATCGGGTAAGAAGGGACAAAACGATATGGATATGAGGAGGTAAAAGCCAAGCTAGTATTCCTTACACCCATCAATAGTAAACATTCTGTTCTCACCAAACTCCAGTCGAAGAAATTAGGCATAGCAACAAGCGCCTTATCAAAACCGCTTCCCACTAATAACCATGAAATTAGAGAGATCAATTCTTTTCTCATAGCAAAAACACATTCTTCTTCTAGTTTCACTTCATCATTTTTTTTTCTTTCCGTTTTTCTTTTTCATTCAATTTTTTTTCTTTCATTGATTTTTTCTTTTCATTTTTTTTTCTCAATTCCCCTTTTTCTTTTCTAATATCATGGTACCAAAATTAATCCGAAAAAAACAACTCCGTCTAATTCATCTACTAGCTTGACTAGGGTAGGCAATATATGGCATGTAGTTGATAAACGGGTCAAACAGGTCAATTTGGCTATGTGAGGCTCACGGGAATTAATTAAAAGAAAGGATTTGCCTTTTTCGCACATGTCAAAACCACGAGTAAAAAACGTACGGGTACCTAAGAGACGAATGTCATGCTTATGCAGTTTGATGTTACATGTCTCATAAGGAGTACTACTCTCAACCTAAAGGAAACTGATCATGGATGTCATCAGTTTTAGGCTCTAATTCCTTACAAATCTGAGTAGTTTGTCAACAATAAGTCAAGTTTATTTGTTCAGTAATGTTAACCAAAGATGCAAGAATGCCGCATGTAATTATATACAAAAATTCTAACGACGCACTAGCATAAGCAACTAATGAAGACATAAAAGCATTATCATCATCGCTACATAACATTCCGACTCAACTAAGACTCGACTAAATGCAAAAACATATTTTTGTGATTTTTTGATTTTTTAAAATGCATGCGAAAATGCAAGAAATATGCAGATGGATGAAAACAGACAGAAGCATACCCTCCCCAAACCAAATCACACAATGCCCTCATTGTGTACAACAAACAATAAGAGGCATAAAAAAATATGGGGAAAGATATGGAAGACGATGAAAGTGTGAAAGGAAAAAAAAACTACTTACAAGATACATATAAAGGAGACATCCCCAAACCGCATCGAAGCATCCTCTTCATAGTCGGAATTGTCGATGTCTCCGTTGCAAAAACGGTACTTACACAAAAAAAAACAAAAAAAAAACACAAGAGCAGCAAAGAAAATATATAAAACACATCTTAGTAACCTATGTGAATCACCTAAAAAATAGGTCAAGGATCGCATTAGCTTGTCAAACAAGCTAGACCAATCAGCAGCAAAGTGGTCATAAGAAATCAACATTAACAAGCATGACCAATAATAAGTATGATAAGTAAGAAGAGTAGTGAGCAGTTTATGAGAAAAGACATAAATACCAAATATCTCAAAATTATCCCAAGTCTTATCATTTGACTCAAATTGCACAAGAGGAGGGTCAAATGACTCAAAACTACTCACGGCATCACAATTATACTCTTCTACTCCCTCGAAAGAGTTATTATTATCACCATCTTCAATGCTCTCAAGAAGACGACCATCAAACGATAGACCAAGAGCCAAAAGAATCTCTTCTAAGAGAGTCTCACAATCCTCATCCATAATCATAGGCTCAAGCAAAGGTGTAAGGGAATCGAGATCAAGATAATCAATAGGTGAAGGTGATTCATCTTCAAAATAAGGGGAAAACTCAAATTTCTCTAAAATTGGTTTCTCAAAGAAATCAGATTCACAATCCCAAGTATCCTCAATAATGAAACTCTCTTCACTCAAAGTATCATTTAAAAGTGCACTCTTTTCCCGACTCTCGTCCGTTTGATATTTTCTCTCACGCTCACGGGCTTCTCCTTTGTTCAACTCTCTTTCCAAAACCTCAAAATTGACATCAAATGATACACTCTCAAATCCACATGAACCAAAATCCTCAATGTTATCCTCACAAGGAATATCATTCAAAGCATCAATACACACATATTCCTCAAATATCACACTTTCCATCTCACAATCATTATTTGCGACAACAATATTCACAAAATGAGAAGAAGGATCGTCTAAAGGGTATGAAAGTTGTTCCGAAAGAGAATAAGGTGGTTCACAAGTATCCAAGAAATGCAAGTCATCATCCTGCATCAAGTTAGAAATCATAGGGGTTGGGGGAACAAGGTGAGACTGAACACTATACTCATCATCATCTTCATCAATAATGTTCATAAAGTGTGGGCAAGATGGAATGTCATGCATAACATTCATACTGTTAAGAGGAGAAGAAACATGACATACATGAGCATCAGACACATCACCAAGCGAGTAAGAATCAATCCCTTCACTCAACAAAGAAGAAACTTGTGGCTTATCTCTAGGTTGTGGTCCTCTCCCAAATTCTCGATGGTCATGCCCACTAGCTATTATTTCAATCAAAACATGAGCTTCTTCTACTTCCAAATCATAAAATTTCTAGTTACATGCAACAAATATCAAATCTCTATGATGAGGGAGCAAGTTGTCAAAGAAGGTTAATGTAGTAAGCCAAAGTGGAATGCCATGATGGGGACATGCTCTCAATAAGCTCTTAAACCTACTCCAAGAATCACTCAAACTCTCAGACTCGCCCTGTTTAAAGTTAAGAATGTCTCGTCTAAACTTGGCGGTTTTAGCAGGAGGGAAGTAATTTCTAAGAAATTCTAGAGCTAGTGATTCCCAAGAGGAGAAGGTGTTAGGAGGGTGTAAGTGTAACCATTTCCGAGCTTTGCCTTTAAGAAAAAAAGGAAATAGCATGAGAAATATCGTCTCGATGGGTAAATCACCTCTCCTCACCAAACAACAATAATCCACAAAATTCTTAAGAAGTTCATATACATCCTCACTCTCAAACCCATGGAATGCATTCTGCTCCACTAAATCAATATATCCCGGGTCAATATAGAAGTCTAGACCCTCTAAATTCCCAAGGTTAATAGGTGAAGCAAACAACTCTGGTTTTGGTGTATTATGGTCGGCTAAAGTAGGCATGGTGAGAAAATCAAAGATATAAAAAAACTAAGACGGGGAGAAGAAAGAAATAAAATTAAAAATAAAAATTTAGAAAAATAAAATCTAGATATAAATAAAATAAAATAAAAGTAAAATTAAAAAATAAGAATAAAATAGTAGTAATAATAAAAAAGTTTAAAAAAACTAACGGAAAAAAAAAATTATGAAAACTGTCTCAAGGAACTGGAGTTCCCTAGGAGAAAAGACAAACCAAAATAAAAAAGTAGAAAAATACCGTCTCCCCGGCAACGGCGCCAAAATTTGATAAGCTAGTCGTGTACCTATCAAAAATAACCAACTACGGTCCAACTAAAAATATAGCTAGGGAAGTCGGGATCGATTTCACAGGGAGACAAATAAATTCTACTCGCAATTAAAGTCTATCTAAGTAACAAATCAGGGGTTTTTGTTGTTTTAAACTAATCTATAAGTAGTGAAGGAAGAAAGGTAAAAAGAAGAATAAAGCAAATAAATAAGATGAATAAGAATGAATAGATATAGAGAGAAAACTAGGATTGTCGGTTCACCATGAATTTCCTACGGTCACAGTCTAGGTCACAAGTCTATCACAGATATTGGTCTAAGGGGTAGTGAAAAGGTCCTTCCGGTCCGCTATTCACCCTAGAATGCTTCTAACGGCTTCCGATCTTATTAGGGCAAACTAATGTGTTGTACCAGGTCTAACTCTTACCAGGCTTCCGATCTTAGGTTCGAGTTCACCAATTCAATTAATCAATTACGTCGACTTAATCAATTAATCTCAATTAAATGCTACAATTAACAACATAGACACAATATCATTGACAGATCTGTAAACTAATTAGCGACCACATTCAATTCATGGATCCCTTAAACCCTAGCGAGGAAAATTAGCTACTCATGGATGAATTTACGACAACAATAATAAAGATGATAATTAGATTAAGCATAACTAATAAATTTAGAGAGAATTATAAACGAATTAATACGATTAAGAAGGAAATAATTAAGGATAAAAGAATAAAGGAAGAACAAAGAAAGAATTAGATTACCGAGTTTAAAGGAAGAGTAGATAAAGAATTCATAAATCTAGATCTAAAAGTTTAGGGTAGAGAGAAATCTAAAGAGAGTAGTTTAAAGAAAAGTTAGAAGCATAAAAGAAGAGGTAGAAGAGGTTCTTGAATTCTAGTCCAGTAGTTTCTTAAATACTACTCTGTAAGTTAAAACAAAAGCCCAAAAGTCTTATTAACCCTAAATATCAAATTAGAAAAGTTTCGGTCTTCGTCCAGTCTCGAGAATAGTCTGTCGACTATTCTGAATAGTCGTTCGACTATCTGGATCCGTTCTCAGCACTGCGCGCTCAACTTCAAACGCTTGCCATTTATTCGTTACTTCTTCAAATCGGGCGTGTAATATACCGTTGGAAAGGTAAGAGAAAGAGCTTTCCAATGCAACTAGAATCAGCTCAATTGGAGTTGTATAACTCAAGGTATTCATGTTTTAATTTGACCCGTTTGAGAACGACCATTCTTCTTTCTTATTTCGCATAAGATTTCATCTTTAAGCACGAGTTTTGCCTTGTTTACGCGTCCACAGGTTCAAACCTGCATAAGATGCAACATGTTGCGAAACCTTAAAAAAAATTAGGGTAAAAAAAAATTAGTTTAGAGACTCGTGCTGATAACGTGTTGCGAAAGTAAAGGAATGAGAGAAATCAGAGAGTAGTTTATTCATCCCATCAAGGGTATATATAATACATGCTACTCCGTACATCCTAGGGTTACATCGTAATGGGTTATAAGGTCCGATGGACATCCACATATTATTTCATAACATTTGCAAATAAACACATCTTTGAAGGGAGTAATTTCTAATTTACTCTTAATTTTATAATCGTATTCGTGTCAACCCAATTATCTGAATGAGTTATATAGTCTAAATCGTGTTCGCTTTGTGTTATCGTGTCAGTGATTGTCACCTCTAAGAATCTCTTTCCAGATGAACTTAACTTTAACTTTAACTTCAACGAACCAAATTGACGAAGACAAACTAAAATTAATGAGGATAAATTAACCGAATTAAGCTCAATTAAAACCGATTTACACAAAGATCGAAGCCCCTCAACTAGTCACCAAAGAAACAAGTGTAGAGCACAAATCTTTGATGTTGTATCGAGTCCAAATCTAAAAAAAAAGAAAGAAGCGGATTTGATTGATTCCCCTAGAGAATCTTTGATGTTGTTATGTCACACAAAACCCTTGTTACTACTGCAGCTGCAGCAACAGGAATGCTGCACCCTCTTTCTGAACCCCTTCACTTTCACAAATCCCACCACCATCACCATCACCATCACCATGGTTAGAAGCAGCGGGATTACATGCTGTTCAAGGTCGAGGTGTAGGTCTTCTTCTGCTCCTCCTCCTCCTGAGAAACGAGGCCCAATTGATGGAGTTATCAGCTTAGAAGAATGGCAAGCCTGGGGTACCACTTCACCTCTTCCTGCCATGCTCATCCACGCCATTCACTATCTCAAAGCTTTTGAGTCTGATACTCATACCCTTTTGACTTTTGGGGGCAATGGCGGTCGACTTGTGGTAATTCTCTTCTATCTTTCCTTTCCTGCTCCATTTTCTTCTCTCAACACCAACATTACCAACTCCATCTTTCTCCTACCTTTTCAAAGTAGCTTTCTAAATGAGCAAGAAATGGGTTGTCTTTTAGCGAATTTCAAATGGTAATTATATACTACCTCCCTCCCAAAAAGATTAGGAACATTTCCGGTGTATTTTAATGAAACGGGACAATCTTAGTGGGATGGAGGGAGTATTAATAAGGGAGTTCATTGTTACATGTGGAGTAACTTGATAATGCGCATTGGCGATCTGCCCTGCTTGTGTTAATTCTGTGATATCCATTGCGTGGAAGGTTTTGCAAGGATATTGTCTGTGTCGTGGTTTTTGTAGGACTATTATAAACGCAAGTGTTGACAGCTGAAGGAGACATTGTACCCCTTTACTAGGTTAAATTTGCACTTCTCATGCCTGCAATACTAACTTACCACTATACTGTCGTCTGTGGACTACTCATGAACTTCCATCGTATTTCCTTTTGTGATACTCTCCTCTTGACTCCCTAGATGACAACACTCTTAGCCTCAAAGTTAACAATAACAACAACGAATTCATGATCCTAAAAGAATGCATGTATCTTAAGTAGTGGTCCATAGTTCTGTATGGAAGCATACATTGTTAGGACATGTAAGCTAATAATTGGTTGACTTGAGCTATTATGAGAGAGGTAAACTATTTGCAGGCACAGATGGTGTATTAAGCCAAATGATTGAGTTTTCAATTCTTTTTTCCTACAACTCTTTGAGATTAATTGCGCCAGTTGCTGATTTTCTTGCCTTAGTTTTCAGGGTGATTTCAAAGTTCAGGAGGATAAGAAACATCGAGCAACATATCAGACCTTATGCGGGCCTGACATGAAATTTCAGTTCTATTCGGCCCGACAAATTGCATGTCGCGTGCTTGGAAGTAGAGGCTACCTTTGTCAAAAGGTATTTGATTTCATATTCTTGTTATCGGTTTTGCGGGAGTAAAGTGTATCACACATTTGACAAACGCTGAAGAGGATGAACATCTGGAGTTTTCTATTCATTCTGTTACCTCATTTTATCATAGAATCATGGTTCATGAACTTCTTTCTTGGTATTCAGTGTTGGCTTCCTCATGAAGACTGTATGTGCTCGAAAATCAAACCTTGCCCTCTTTGGCGTGGCATAAGATTTTGGTTGTACATGCATCCTAAGGTTTGTGTACATGTCCTGGTTTAATAGGATCTATGGTCGTAATTTTAGTAATCAATAGACCAATTCTATTATCATTAATTGTGGTTATTGATTATTTATGTAGGATTTCTTGAGACAAAACAACACTGGAAAACTGTTGTGGCAGGTGTTTGGGGTTCAAGCGGCAACGTTGTGCCTCTTTGGTGTTGTTGAACACGAAGACATCATGTGGAATGAATTCAAGAAATCTGGTAAGATGATCTACGTTGTGTAGTTTGATAAATTTTTCTAATTGTGCGTGATCATCTTCAGCCTTGCTGACTACGCACACATTTTGACGAGAGTTGTGTTGTATGGACTATCAATCGTTATTGTTTTTCGTGTTTACGTTTACTGTAAATGCCTTGTTTTCGCCATTCCTTTTTGATGCATTATTTGGACGTGTTAGGAGGATGGTTTGTAGAGGGACACTAGAGTCTGTTTAAGTGTATAATAGCTTGAGCACAAGCATTGAAGGCACCATCTTCTCTAAAGTTTATATGGGGTGTATATAGCTCTTCAGTTTTTGACTACATTAATTGCTTCTGCTGTGCACTTTAATTACCATATACGTAGTAACTTGTTAACTGCCATTGTAATTCCCCATCTGGACTTTTAAACTCATTTCCAGGGAATAGCAAGGTGTGGTGCCTATATCCAAATAAAAGTGGAGGTCCCAAGACGGTTATGGATTATTTATCACATGTCGCCCCACTTGCTGGACGTTGTGCATCAGAAATGGTATTGTGTATATTCGTACTAACTCCAATATTTTATACTCCGTACCACTGTAGTACGAGTATTATTTATCTTGATTGATGTTATGTAGTAATATTGCCATTAAAACCTCTTTTAAACTCTATTTTAAAAGGTTCTCCACTTTTTTTTGGCTTTCACTTTTCTTCCATGCACACTACCCCCTTAGTTATTTAGACTAGCTTACTCTTTTTTTATTGTGTCTTCCTTTTTCCCTTTTTCAATTTTTAATCATTTACCTAATGTAACAATTTATGTCATGTTTCATTTTAGCCAACTCAAAATGTTTTGGGACTAAGGATTTATTGTTGCTTGCCTACATGGTGGGCCACCTGTCTGGCATTGTGCATCGAGAATGATATTGTGTGTACTTTCATTGTCATATTGCTGATATATCTTTAAATGTAGCGAAGCATATAGCTATATACAGTTTAATAACTAAAGTTAAACTCTGTTATGGTACGATGAGATTGATGAGTGACATTCTTGCAGCAAAATGCCTACATTTTGTTTGTAGAAGTATTGTTGCTAATCAGTACATAGAAACATAACTCAAAGATAGATCCCCAGTGGCAACTATTACTCTTTGGCTGTACACTGCTACGCAGGAATATATTGACAAGTACGGAGTATATTGTATTACTGTGTTTGACATGCATGTGTAGGAATAAATTTGGAAGTCTAGAATATCATTTACTTTTAGAAATTATGGAAAACTCAAAACTGTACATCTAAGAACTTAGATGTTATGAATCTTTGTTAATTGATGCCTCATTACAAAATTCCGCACATAGTTGAGTTAAAACATGATGTTTAAAAAGAAGCGCTATGACCTTGAAAACCTTTTATTTATTTATTTATTATTTTCACTGATGGACCAATCTCAATAAATTGTTTGTTGTTGGTGTTGTTTGGAATTTGGACAATATTGAGTTGTCAGCTCATGTAATGTGAAGTTAGCAATAATTTCTAATCGGTTGTTGTTAAGCAATGGACTCTGACCAATTCATGATTCACTAGGGGTTGATCGAATCCAGCAACCTAGATCGAGAGCCAAACAATACATGGAAGTTGATGGAACCCTCTCTTTCACATGCAAGCCATTACATAACATTTTTTAAATAATAATTAAATGGTCTTATATTGTTTACTTTTTTGATCATTTTTTATTTTATTCTATATTTTCTTATGTAAAGCGAGGTCTCACACTCACACCCCTGTAAGGGCGTATTCATAGCAATCCGGTAAACCATGCCCAGAACATGCCTAAAAGGACATGGCGGCGGTACTCATTCTAACCCCAAACACTCACTCTAGATCCATTGATTATAGTAGTACTTAGAACACCCGTTTCCTAAATGTTATATCCCTACTTCTTGCCCCTTACTGTTATTTTTGTATCAGAAATATGAAACGTGTTCTTTGGGTAGGATTAGTGTAGTTGAAGATATTGTTTGGTGAATGCCTACCGCAATGCAAGTATAAAGTGTATTTTTTCCATATATCAGCAAGGATGTGGTAGCCTCTCATACCTAATAAAAAGTCTGCATCCACAAATTGAACCATTTTTAATAGATTAGCTTCTTTTGATTAATTGTTTGATGTCACAAGCTGGTAGTTAGTACCAAGTTAACATTGAGAAGGATTTTATAATTTGACACCTTTGTTTGTTTATAAACTATTTTGATAAACAGTTGGCCAAGAATTCGATCACTACTTATATTTATTTAAAAATGACAAGTAAAACATGTTCTTCATTGTTGAATGTCTTGTAGCTTACGATTTGAAGTATGAAGCCCATTTGACCTTTTGTTTAGAACAGACTAAACTGCTGTCTTTTTCTATGGTTCCGTTCTTTATCATTGAATGTATTCCATGAATGACAACAAGCATTGTCTTTTTTATCTTTCAATTTCATTCATTTCTTTTCCATGGTGCTTCACAGACACACAGTAATGAAACTCTACATTTTGTTCTGATTGATGGTACGTGGAGCAATTCCGGGGCAATGTTCAAGCGTTTACAGGTAGCTTTCGCTCTAAATGTTTCTCAGAAAATTCTCTTATCTTTGTCACTGTGTTGAGGTTACACACTAGTTGAATGGCCACTTCTTCTAGAGGACCCCGTTCGTTGTTCATTTTTCTGTAGTAGGTTTCAGTTGCTCCTATTTACAGCTTCATCGTTTTCACTAAGATGGGTTGTAATTCTCTTGTAAATTTTGACGTGTTCTGCTAAGCTAGGTTATCCTTTCACCCACGCTAAAGCCTCATATGGGCACAAAGCCAGTGGATAAAGCGTTCTCACTATCTCAATGGTTTCTTGATGTTTTGCTACAATCATAGTACTCTAAAAAATAGTGGTCATCACATATGTAATGGCTTCTACCCTCGTAAAGATTTTCTGCTTGTATGATCCACGTAATTTGCAGTGTAAAACCTTGTGATAATAAAAGCTTGTTATCCTTACCAGGGCACTCTTGCACCTCAATAAAATTCTTGAGTTGTGGTATTGCCTATACCAATGTCTATGCCGTCTTCTGTGTCAAGAACAGAGGCATTCGAGTATAATTTAATGATGTGTGAAGCCTTTTTCCATTACAGCAGGCACTAACCAAAACACCTCGGTGCGCCTGAAGTGGGGCTTGTAGATTATGAGCATCTAGTCTATTTCACTGCTATGCAATTTTCATTTTTTTGCTTCTAGTTCTCTTATCTTGGCCTTCTCTTTGCCACATCATCCCTAGCTTTTGCTCCTTTACATGCTGGCCTATGTAAAATCCAAAGAAGGCCATTGTTGTACAAAAAAGCTGAAAAGAATTTCTTTGGGAAACACTGTGCATAGAGTCTGTGAGGTACATGCCTTTACCTGGCATCTTGTGCCTGGTGCCTTGTCGTGCCTCACACCTTTGAAAATTAAACTCTCTTGTTGGAGAAGCATTTAGAAATGAATTCCCACCATCCTTTTTAATTTTTTAGCACTTGCTTTCTTATGCTTTGAGCATCAAATAAATTTTGAATGTGTCCATTTGCAGCCAAGGCCATAACTTGTTGTGCCTGCTGCCTGCTGCTAGCAGTTTGCCCTATGTCACAAATATTTGGTTTCCCTAGGTTACTGATGATACCACTTGGCCACTGATAGTACTCCCATATGTAGCCTTTTGTTTTCTTCCAAATGTATGTATTCTTCTTTTCTTCATACGGAATACATAAGTTGGTTTAACGAATGTTCTAGCCAATAGTTCACTACTCTTGTATCGGTTTTTTTTTGTGGTAAGCGTGTTCAAGTGAGATAGAGTCTTACGCCCTTTCTCCACCACCTAAAGTATGCCTCAAAACGACATGTAGTGCCAGTGACTGGGACTGGAATATGCAAATTATCGACAAGGACTGTGGGAGTGTATTTCTTTCTAATACCTACAAGACCAATTACTTCATTTATTTAAATTCTGATTGATAGATGCCGTATTGAGTTTCGCATGTACGAGTTGCTTTATCAGCTGTATAATTATACAAAAATAGTACAGTTAACAAGTAGGTATTTTTTTCAGGACCGAGCAAAACTAGTTTGGGGAGAGGATGACCTTGCTTGTATATCAGTTGCCACGGGTGCTTCAGCCATGCACAAGCTCAGGTCAGATAGAATTTGGTCTTTATTGTAACCCATTCAATGATCCTTCTTATTTACTTCTATCTTATATTTACCATCAAAATTCTGTTTAATATCCCTTTTTCTGCATATGTTCATATTATTCCTAGGTTTCCCTTCTTTTCCCCTTTTTCTATCAATTTATTGTAGGTTCTTAAGGTCTTTGTCATTACCATATACCCTATAGTTATTTAAGTTCTTGTTTGGCATTTATCATTTTCTAAAATGCAGGCCTCAACCATCTTTAGATCGTACTTGCACAGCAGCAGCAGCTGCTGGTCTTCTTTCCGAATTGCAACAGCTTCCGCAGTTCTGTCCATATAGTCTTGATAAACAGGGTGATGCTTTAGAAGATGCTTTGGATGCTTTGCTAGAGGCGCTTACTAACCGACGGCTCCGAATGGGTAGGTCCATTACGCGTAAAACGAGAGTTAATAATACCCAAGTCAGTTGAGATTTGAGAACCTGCAAGGCTGTGAGTGGCTTGGGCTAATGGATTTTAAGTATTGATACGGTTTTGTGAAGACAACCTAGTTATGAATGGGATTGCGATACCCATATCTGTTTTTTTGCCAACGGAACAAGCTACCTTAAACTCGTGCCCTCTTCGGCAGAGAGTTTGCACGCATGTTTAAGATTCGGGGAGTAAACCCTACATCGATGCAATGAAAGTAGCTAAAAACAACAAATAAAGCACCCAAAATATCGGAATCTTCGTGTGCTACTTCTTCCTGTCCATAAATTTGCCAAATAAGATGCACAGTTAGATAGGGTGTTAGCATGCAGCATGCCATTATCCCTAGCCCAAGACACAGCCCTAAGCATGCCCACTGTCTCAGCTTGGAGAGCCGATTCTTGTAAGAAGGTACAGTAGAAGATTCCATAGTTTCCCTTTTTCTGGCGACAAGGATAAGAAGCGATCCATCCTGCAGATGCTCTTAAATCAGGAGACTAGCCAGCATCATCCACATTAATACTCCCTCCGTATCTATATGTTCGTCCACTTGTTTAATATATGAGTGGAGTGTTATATTAAAACTGGACGAACATATAGATACGAAGGGAGTATTAACTTTCTCGCATATAGCAACTAAATTAGGTGAACAAATGATACAATAAGCTTGGATTCTTAATAAGGTGCCTAAGACCATGTTCATCCATGAATGAATTTTTCATTTTTTGTGGGATCTATTCATTTTACTTATCATTTCTTCCTCAATTTTTTCATCTTAAAAAAACTTTTCCATCCAAGAATGAATTTATTATTCTCTAATTAGTTCCATAACCCACACCCAATCCACATGACATTTTATCATTGGTAGAAGAAAATTAAAAGAAAAAAAAATGTTGTACAAATAGCAACTTGACCCATAATTCTCATTATCTCAAAAAAAAAAATGTGATTTTGGCTTCTCCTTCCCCCAAGAATATTTTATTCTTGGATGGAGGGTTAAAATTTTTCTGTCCTTCCTTAAGAATGAAGAAAAAACAATGGATGAGGTGATCTAACAACTTTTGCCTCCTGAATAGGCGAGGGCGAGTAAATACAGGGAAAAAGGCATTCTTGTGATCTTCGTTCGTTCGTTCTTAACCCGAACATGAATCAAATCCTCCAAGGAACGAAAGTCGAGCTTGCAAGAACAAAAGGTAGCCTCATCATCGGACAGCCACCATTTAAGAACGTTATCAATCCTAACTTGTGGTCGATAATGTTAAAGAAGACATGTATTAATCCACCCGATGATCCAAGATGAACACTTCCAGTTCCTGCAGGCCCGAAATAGGTTTCTAACTCCTCTAGATTGCCACCAACATGACCGTGGGTCATGATTCATGTATTTCACTTTTCAGTATATACATACATTGTACACGTATCTTTGTATGTAGTATACACGTATCCGCGTACGTTTGTACAATACTCCATATGTATGTACGAGTATTTTTTTTCTTTCTGGGCCAGGCATTTTTTTTGGGCCACCAATTCTTTTTGGATTAGTCGTAGGCTTTTAATTTTCGGAGTTACTCTTCGGCAAGTAGTCTTCGCAGTACCAATTTTACTCGACGCAGTACTTTTTGTGCATATTTTTCCATTAGATGGCCTTCACCAGAAAAAGAAAAATATTTCTCCTACTCTCTAACCCTCTCTATTGTAACCCTAAAAATCAATTAATTTTTTCAATTATTATTGATTCATTTCAATACTAACTATACAGTTAATTCAATTTATCAAATTTATAAGATTATGAATAAATGTTTGATCGAAAAACAGGTATGGATTGTTATTTATTCCTAATTATTGAAATTAGGGTTATAGAAATCATTCAATTTTTTCAATCCCCTATATACTAAAAGAATAACAACTTTCCAAAATTTTCCCTCCAAAATGCATTATTTCTAAAGATGGAAGTTAAACAAAGAGTAATTATTAAATTAAATTGGCAACCCATAAATCATCAAAATGATAAATTTATAGTATAGCCATTCTTAGCTTCACACTAGAAAAATATATTCGATTCTTTTTTCTAAATAACGTTTTTGTTTTTCGAGTTGAATTTCTAAACATTAATTTTATAAAAATGTGGAAATATATATATATATATATATATATATATATATATATATATATATATATATATATATATATATATATTGTTCCGGTTAAGGAATCAATTAACCCGATTACGAATTCGGGTCCTTAGTGTTCGGGTATCGCTTTGCTTGATTTCCTTCAATCTCTCCTTCCCCTTCTCCTATAGTCGGACCTTCCCGGCGAAGTGAGTCTGCTCCCTGCACATGCAACGCACAGGGCCTCGGAGGTTGTCCGAGGGAACCCTCTCCGATGCCTAAGTCAGTCCGTGAATGCCTTGACGAACCTAGCTCGTGAGGAACTAGGTGGCGGTTTTTAGGAGTAAGGGTCTAGAGAGAGAAAATCCAACCCTCTCTATGTGGGAAATGGGTGGGTATTTATACCTTCCCACATGAGAGAGGGAGGAAGAGAGGGAGAATGGGTGGTCGAGAGGACAACACGTGGCTTCTCCTCGTCCACCCACTTTCCATTACCTGAGACGAAATGACGGATGGGTCCTCGGACTCCCCCGCCTGTACCGGGGGTTAGGGCGCCCTGGAAGAAAGCATGATGGGAACCTGGAGGCCCTGCTTGGCTGGCAGGAGGCCCTGCTTGGCTGGCAGGAGGCCCTGCTCGGAAGGCGCAAGCCCTTCGGGGTTCTCTCCGTAGTTCCTCGCAGGGAGGGCTGACGGATGATACCGAATTCATCCTGGGGGCGAACCGTTCCGGGGCCCCGGAGGCGGGCGACCCGTGGTACTTGGTCAACTCCCATCAATTGGCCCACGCCGGCCAGAGGGAGGCGGGGTCTTCCTCTTGGCAGGCGTCTCTTGAGATGGGGTGCAGTTGACTCTTGAACTCGGGCATTTAATGCACTGCTTGTTCCCGAGGTTGGAATGTTCTTTTAGTGATGATTGCTTTCTATTCCCAGCGGATTTTTGGGCAGTGTGCGGGTGCGCTGATTGGCCGCGCCCCCTATCAGAGTGGTTGTGGCGCCATTTAATGCTTTGGCTACCCTCCGTATAAATTGCGGTTTCCTTGCTGTTTTCACAACTCATCTTCAACCTTCTCTTCTTCCTTCAGAGAAAATGTCGTGGATTACTAGAGTGCTTTTCTGTCGTGGAGCTCGCGTAGTGAGCCGTCGCTTTGTGGGGCGTTGGAAGCTTAGGTACTCCCGGGCGTCTTTTCTCATTCTGCGTCGCAGCCGGCGACCCCGCGTTCAACGTCCCCGAAAGGTCAGGAGGGCTCTCATCAAGGCGGGCAAACGTCCTCAGAGGGCTTCTCTAGCTGCTCCAAGGTTCAGGCGCTGCCCCCAGGGTGGGGGTTGTTTCGACAGGGGGTGCCATGAATGCTTTCCATGGCTGCACCCTGAGCAATTCGACCCCGATTGCTCAAGTCTGTCTTCCTCTGAGTCGGGCCCTTCTTCTCCCCTGAAGAAGAAGGTTGGCTGCGGCTCCTGTGATGATACCGAGACAGTCCCTTATGGTAGGGACTGGGATGTCAGCAGCCGGGAGTCCGGCGACAGTGACGGCCAGGGCTACTCCTCTGGTCGTGGGGATGATGATGATTCGGCAGATCCCTTCAAAGATTCCGATGATTGGGACTGGGGATCCGACATTGGAGGGCGCGACAGCCCTGGGGATTACTCCCCGGGCTCTGACGATGACTAGGCCTGCCCGAGGGGTGCAGGCATAATGAGCCGGAAATAGAGGCTCCTTTTGTATTCCTGGCTTGCATGCTATGTAACTTGCCCATTTTTCGGGTTTTCTCTAGTTTTAATGAAAAGATCAGGCGGCTTGGCTTACATGTGGCATTTTTATTATTTGCTATTACTTGTTTTTGTTTTTATTATTATTATCTGGAGGGAGAGTGACGTCATCGAGGGAATAAATGTTCCTGGCGTCTGTTTGCCTTCTCGAGGCTTTCTTGGGATGAGGAGGCTAGCTGTTAGAGTTGTGACACGTGGGGGATGACTTGCGGGGTGAGCTTTGCAGAGAGAGGCGACCCTTCGACTGCCCAGACCTATATAAGCCCATTTTCTTCCCCTAATTCTCTTTTTAGCGTTTTTCAAAACTCGAACCTCCACTTCTTCTTCACTCTTTGCTGCTGAGAACTTCTTTCAAGATTTCGAAGGGCGTCTAACTTCGGACCTTTCTCGGCGGCGATCATCTTTCTAGGTTAGAATCTTGATTCCAACTCTTAGCTTTTCTTCCTTTTCCTCATATTCTTTCGTGAAATAGAATGTCTCGTGCCCGCGCTCTTACCTTTAGTCCGTCGTCTGGGGGGACGGAGGACAGAAGAGGGGGGAGATCTGACTTGGCCTCTTCCTCTGGGGTCAGGCCTGGCGAGGAAAACCGCCCCGAGGAAGATGGGGGTGCCAACTCACCCGAACCCGCGTCCTTTGACGTCGTCGATTCCGACGATGGTGCACTGGAGATTGACCCTTCCACCGTTGCCGGCCTTGCTCCCAGGGTAAGAGGGAAAAAATACTTCTTGGACAAACACAAATACCTGGTTCCTTTGAGAACCTAGCCCGAGACCAAAAACCGAGACCTAATTCTGGAGAGTAATGCTGCCGGGGAGATTGAGAAGTTCTACAACTTCGGGGAGGGGTACACCGTTATAGTCCCAGGGGAAAAAGATACGGTGTGTTGCCCTCCTGACGGCTGTGTGGCTGTCTACCACAAAAGCTTGGAATTTGGCCTACGATTCCCTCTTCACCCCTTCTTGGAGGAGGCTTTCAAGAGGATGAATGTGGCCATCGCCCAATTGACTGCCTCAGCAATCAGGACCCTGGTGGCTTACACCTGGACCTGCCTCTTCCATGGGGAGGGGCCCTCCATTGATGCCTTTCGTGCCATGGCTTGGCTGCAAATGGTATCCTCATCAAAGGGGGATGACTCCCCAGGGTACTGGTCCATTCTGAAATCGAAAAAACACGCTCTGGTCTGGCCGGCCTTAAACAGCCTGAAAGACTGGAAAGATAATTTCCTGTACGTACATAGTGCTTCAGGGTGGCGGATCCCTAGGCATTTTAGGAACCACGTACATACCCGCCTGGAGACCCGTGAGGAATATCACCCGGGTGTTGGGGGAAAAGACTTGAAGGTGAAGCTGAGTCAGGCGGATGAAGAATTGATTAAGAAATTTAAGGTCACTGAGGGGGCTCCTCCCAATGAGCCTGCTTTCTGGCTTCCTCATGCAGACCTTATCACCACGGATGAATATCTGATCCCGCTGGGTTTGATTCCCGGCCTTGAAGGTAGTTCAGGGGCTTCAACTGGCCTGGTGATTTTTCCTGAGGTTCTCATCCCTGTTTTCTTAATTGGCCCTTTTTACCCATCTTGCAGGTGATGCTTCTCGCCTTTGGACCAGGAAGCAGGTGAGGAGGCTTGGTCTGACTGAGGAGTTCTTTGTCACTCGAAGAGTCCCCCTTCTTCCTTCCAACTTCAAGAAAGGAGAGAAGAACTTGATGAGGTTTGTGAAGGAGCTCGCTTCTGGTCGACGACTCCCCTTCCCTCCTCGGCTGAAGCCGGCAGCTCCCTCTCCCAATGCTCAGGGCGGGGAGGCTGAAGTTACTTCTGTGGCGACCCCCTCCCATGCTCGCCGCCAGGATGATTCCCCTGCTAGGGCACATGCTTCCCCGGGGTCTCACCCTGCGGAGTCTGAACAAACTGGAGAGAGCGTTCCCCTGGTTCGCAGGAGAAAGAGAAGTAGGGAAACTCCGGGGGCTGTGCCCATGGTTGACTTAGAGGCCGATGTGGAGACTCCGGAGGCGAAACGCCCTGCTCACGACGTCCCGGGCACTTCTCTTCTGGAGGGGAATGCAGAGCTCCACTATGCTGCGGGCGACAGTGTTGACGTATCAGGCTTGCTTGCGGACTCTAGTACTGTTCTGGCAGATCGCCTCATTAAGTCGGTAACCAACACTTCTCACCAGGTGATCCAGTATATACAGCGTACTTCCAGGGTGTTGCAGGCTTCTGCCGAGCTGGCGGCCCTCAGTCGCCTAAGTGACGAGGAGCTGACTATTACCCCTGGGGCTCCTCCCCCTGATCGCCTGGCCGTGGTTGAAAGGGATGTGACCCTGATTGGGGGCCTGAAGGACCAGCTGTCCAAACAAGAGAGCGAGCTGGAGGAAGTAAAGGGGCAGGCCAACCACTGGAGGCTTCAGGGGGAGCAGGCTGTGAGGGAGGCGTCCAAGCTCGAGGTGGAATTGAGGGAGAGCCGCCTGGCAGTGGAGCATGCTGAAAAGTCCCTGGCTGAGATGGAGCATCTCAAGAAGAAAGCAGCTGATCTGGAGGAAGAACTGTCCAAAACCAGCTCAGACTTCAAACTGGCTCAGGCCGGGTGGCAAGATGAGAAAAGTGCCATCCTGAAGGAAGCTGAAGCTGCCTCGGACTTGAGTTTTGAAAATGGGGCTACTTCCTCCTTGGAGCTTGTTATGGAGGTAATCAGGGAAATGTTTCCTGTTTTTGACGAGGACGCATTTCGAAACCTTTATGCTGCCAAGAATGAAGCTCTGGCAGCTGGAACCCCCAAGGAGCCTGCCGGTCCTGACCATGGTGCTCCTGATGCCTAGGCCTTTATTCTGTGGATAATTTTTGTGCTGAGCCTTAGAATGGCCAGCTTTGTCTGTAATGTTCTGACCCTTCTGGATCTTTATTTTGGACCTTGTTAAAACCGTTCTACTCTTTTCTGGATTAATCTTTGAATGTTCGTCTTTTCTTTACTTTCTTCGTTTTCCAGAGTTGGGCTGTGTCTTTTATACAAGGTCGGGGGCCTGCCCCCAGTCTTTGTTCGTTTGACCTGTTCCTGGCTCTTGGTCAGAGTCCAGAGGCCTGCCCCCTGCCTGCCCAGAGGCTGGCCGGGTGGCCTTATGCGTTTTTTATACAAGGTTGGGGGGCCTGCCCCCAGTCCTTGTTCGTTTGGCCTGTTCCTGGCTCTTGGTCAGAGTCCAGGGGCCTGCCCCCTGCCTGCCCAGAGGCTGGCAGGGCGGCATTATGCATTTTTTATACAAGGTTGGGGGGCCTGCCCCCAGTCCTTGTTCGTTTGACCTATTCCTGGCTCTTGGTCAGAGTCCAGAGGCCTGCCCCCTGCCTGCCCAGAGGCTGGCAGGGCGGCATTATGCGTTTTTTATACAAGGTTGGGGGGCCTGCCCCCAGTCCTTGTTCGTTTGGCCTATTCCTAGCTCTTGGTCAGAGTCCAGAGGCCTGCCCCCTGCCTGCCCAGAGGCTGGCCGGGTGGCATTATGCGTTTTTTATACAAGGTTGGGGGGCCGGCCCCCAGTCCTTGTTCGTTTGACCTATTCCTGGCTCTTGGTCAGAGTCCAGAGGCCTGCCCCTTGCCTGCCCAGAGGCTGGCCGGGTGGCATTATGCGTTTTTTATACAAGGTTGGGGGGCCTGCCCCCAGTCCTTGTTCGTTTGACCTATTCCTGGCTCTTGGTCAGAGTCCAGAGGCCTGCCCCCTGCCTACAGGGAGGCGTTTGAAATTTGTTGAGGGGGCTATTTTCCTTAGTTCTGGCAACAGGGGGGCCTCCCCCTATTGCCCCCTGCTCGTTTGTGTGTGAAAACGCGGGTTTGAAACAGGCAATGAGTATAGACTGAGGATCTTTTCATTTCTTCGTAAAAATCTATCATAAGGGTGGTCGGAGCCGTCGACATTCTTTGACCGTTCTCCGCCAATTTTAAAGAAACGAAGACTACTTTAAGATTCTGGTTTAAACATAATATTTCTTCAGGATGTCAGCGTTCCAGTGAGCACTCAACTCTTGGCCCTCTAGATTGGCGATCTTATACGTGCCCGGCCCTAAGATTTGAGTTACCTGGTATGGACCCTCCCAATTAGCGCTAAGTTTGCCGTGCTCTCTTGATCTCCCCACGGCCTGTGTCTTTCTGAGGACTAGATCACCCATCTGGAAATTTCGCTGATGCACTCTTTTGTTGTACGCCTTCCTCATTCGTTGCTGGTAGGCGACGATATTGGTGCTGGCTTCCTCTCTCAATTCACTAACCAAATCCAAGGCCTCTGCCATTGCTACTTCATTCTCAGCCTGGTCGTATTGTAAGGAGCGCAGGGAGGGGATCCTGGCCTCAATTGGTAGCAAGGCCTCTGCACCATACACCAGGCCGAACGGGGTCTGGCCCGTAGACTCCTTCCGGGTGGTCCGGATTGACCAGAGTATGCTGGGGAGTTCGTCGGCCCACCTGCCCTTGAGGTCATCCACCATTTTCTTTAGGCCATTCAAAATTTGCTTGTTGGCTGCCTCTGCCTGCCCGTTGGTTTGAGGGTGGCAGACGGCAGAATAAGCAACCGCAACGCCATGACCTTCCAGCCATAATCTCAGGGGGTCATTATCGAATTGTCTTCCATGGTCAAACACTAGCATTTTTGGCAGGCCAAACCGGGTGATGATGTTCCGCCAAATCACCTTCCTGACCGCAGGCTCGGTGATGTTAGGCACTGCCTCAGCTTCCATCCATTTGGTAAAGTAATCAATAGCTACGATCAAGAATTTTCTGCCCCCGGTGGCTACCGCGAAGGGGCCCAGTATGTCCATCCCCCACTGAGCGAAGGGGATGGGAGACAGGATCGGCCTGAGCTCCTGGGCCGGGGCATGGATAGATGGGGCGAAAAGCTGACATTTTCTGCACTTTTGGGTTAAGTCCTTTGCGTCGGCCAGCAGGGTCGGCCAATAGTATCCGGCTCTCAAGGCCTTGTGTGCTAGTGACTTCCCTCCTATGTGATGGCCACATATCCCGGAGTGGATGTCGTCCAGCACCTCCGCCGCCTGCTCTGCCCCCAGGCACCTGAGCAGAGGGGACGAGAAAGATTTTTTGTACAGGTCTTCACCTATTATGATGAACCATGCAGCCCTTGCTGGCATTTTTCTTTTCTGTACAGGGTCGGTCGGTAGGACTCCGTGTTTTTTGAACAGGATGATGGGGGTCCTCCAGTCTTCAGGCCCTGCTTCCTCCACCGCACCGACGGTTGGACAGGGGGCGGTAGATTTCTCCTGGACGACGTCCATCCATACTGACCTTCTTATATCCTGCAGGCTGGAGCTAGCTAGTTTTGACAGGGCGTCCGCTCTGTGATTCTGGGATCGTGGGATCTGTCTGATTTCATATGATTTCAAACCTGATAGTTCCCTTTTTACCACCTCCAGGTATGCGGCCATTGTTTGGTCTCTAGCTTCATACTCTCCATTAATTTGGTTGGCGATGAGCTGGGAGTCTGTGGCCAAAACGACCCGTTCTGCGCCTGCAGCCTTGGCCAGGTTGATGCCTGCGAGTACCGCTTCATACTCGGCTTCGTTATTCGAGGCGGGGAAGACAAATCTGAGAGCATGCTCAAAATCGGTCCCTTCCGGACTGGTCAACACTATCCCCGCCCCCGCTCCGTTGGCCGTTGAGGACCCATCGGTGTATACGGTCCATTCGCCAGAGGTTGGGCTATCGTCCTCGGAGTGGGAACACTCTGCCAGGAAGTCGGCCAATGCTTGGGCCTTGATGGCTGTTCTTGACTGGTATGTTATCCCCAGTCCACTCAGCTCGATGGCCCACTTCAGCAATCTGCCTGATTTCTCAAATTTCTCTAACACCTTTTCCAGGGGCTGGTCTGTTAGCACCACGACAGGGTGTGCGTCGAAGTATGGCCTCAATTTCCTAGCTGCTATAACAACCGCGTAGGCCGCCTTCTCGACCATGGGGTAGTTCTTCTCTGCTGTCCCCAGGGCGTGGCTTACGAAGTATATGGGCTGTTGAGCGCCTGCTTCTTCCCTTAAGATGACTGCGCTGACTGTTGCGTTGGTTACAGCGATGTAAAGGAAAAGCTTTTCTCCTGCCACCGGTCTTGCCAGGGTGGGGAGTTTCTTTAAGTGTTCCTTTAATTGTCCGAACGCTTCTTTTTGCTCGTCTTCCCATTTGAACTGTTTATTGCCTTTCAGCACCTTGAAAAACGGGGTTGACTTGTCTGCTGACCTGGCAATGAACCGTGCCAGGGCGGCCATGTGACCTGTCAGACGTTGGATGTCCCTGATGGTCTTTGGCTCGGGAAGGTCTAGAACAGCCTGAATTTTCTCGGGATTGGCGTCTATCCCCCGAGAACTTACCAAGAAACCCAAGAACTTTCCGGAGCGTACCCCAAACGTGCATTTCTTCGGATTAAGCTTCATTTTGTAGGCGCGCAGGGAGGAAAAGGTCTCCTGCAGGTCTTCCAGGTGTTCCTTTTCTCCCTTACTCTTTACAATGGCGTCGTCGACATAGGCTTCTATGTTTCTGCCTTTCTGATTTTCGAACACCTTGTCAACCAGGCGCTGGTACGTGGCCCCTGCGTTTTTCAGCCCGAATGGCATCATCTTGTACATGTAGGTGCCTGAGCTGGTGATGAATGCGCACTTGACTCTGTCTGGCTGCCATAAGTATACCTGATGATATCCTGAGAAGGCATCCAGGAAGCTTAGCATAGTATACCCACTGGTGGCGTCCACCAGCTGATCGATTCTGGGGAGTGGGTAGCAGTCTTTTGGGCAGGCCTTGTTGAGGTTCGTAAAATCCACGCACATTCTCCACGCGCCTGACGATTTCTTGACCATGACCACATTCGCCAGCCACTCAGGGTAGTCACAAACTTCTATAAAGTCTGCCTTCAAAAGTTTTTCGATTTCTTCCTTGATTGCCAAATCTTTTTCTGCGGACATGTTCCGCTTTTTCTGCTTTACAGGGCGGGCGTCCGCGTTTACGTTCAGCTTGTGAACGATGCACGCCGGATCGACCCCTGGCATTTCATCCGCCGAGTAGGCGAATACATCCTTGTTCTCCTTCAGTAGCTCGACCAGCTCAGCCTGGTAGGATTTTTCCAGGTCTGCCCCTACAAGGACTTGCCTCCCCGGCTCCAGGTCCACCAGCATGCTTTCTCCCCCAGGTTCCAGGTGGTTTGACGCCTGGTCACCGGCTGGAATCTCGCCCTCTCTGCTGGGGGAGCTGTCGGCTTTTCTTTTCCCTTTTCTTTCGCTCTCATGAGCCTGCAGGGCCACGGAGTAGCACTGTCTAGCCGACTCTTGGTCCCCGCGTATTTTGCCTTCTTGGCCGAAGTCAGTGACGTAGGCTATGGTGAGAGCCCGGATTGATACGGCTGCTTCAATCTCGTCCAGGGTGACTCTGCCGATCAGGGCGTTGTAGGCAGACTTCGCGTCTACCACAACAAATGACGCTCTGATATTCCTGGCAGTAGCCCCTTCCCCGAACGTTACGGGCAGGTCTATGATTCCTACGGGTAATACGCCTGCTCCGCTGAACCCATATAATGACCCTGGGGCGGGTCGTAGGTGCCGTTTATCCAGACCCATTTTGTCGAAGGCGTCTTTGTACAGCAGATTCGTGTAGGCGCCCGTGTCTACCATGCATCTTCGGACAATGTGGTTGCTAATTACCAAGGATAGCACCAGGGGATCGCTGTGAGGGTACACCACCCGCCCTGCATCCTCGGGGGTAATGCTCAGCGTTACTCCCTTTGGGCTTCCTGTTCTTTCAGCGTAGCAGATTTGGTTCCTTAGCTCACGAATCTACCTTTTCTGCCCCCGTCGCCTGATTGGACCTTCTGCATCTCCTGATATCACATGGATTACCAGGCGATTCTGTGCCGAGCCCTCGGGCTTTTCAGGCGTCTCCTTCTGGGACTTGTTCCTGGCTGCGTAGTTGGCCAACCAGCCGTTCCTGATCAACTTCTCGATCTCGTCTTTCAGGTGACGACATTCTTCGGTGGTGTGGCCTACGCAGTCGTGAAAAGTGCAGAATTTCTTGGGGTCCCCTCTTGGACTGCGCGGCTTGCTCGGGCGATTCCACTTGGCGGTTTCTTTTTCCAGCTCGAAGATTTCTGCCCTGGACTTATTAAGGGCTGTGTAACTGTCGAATCTGGGCTGATAAGCAGTGCGCTCCTTTTTGGGGGTATCCCCTTCCTCGGTTCTATGTCTTCCGGAGTCGTTTCTCCCGCGTCCACCCTGCGGTCCCCCTTGCTGCCTCGTGGGGCCTGCAGGGGTCTCCGGCAGGCTGTGGAATTCCTCCTGCAACATAAACCCCTCTGCGATTTTTCTGGCCTTGGCCAGGGTCTCGGGTTGGGCCCTGATCATCTGGTTCTTCATTTCGCCGGGTAGCAGGGAATTGGTCAGTGCATATGCCGCTGTTGGGTCGTCAATTTCCTTCACTTGTTGGAATGACAAATCGAACCTCTTCAGATATTCCCTGACAGTTTCGCCCTTCTTCTGCCTGAGGGTCATCAGGTCAAAGCGGGTGAGACGTCGTCGCTTGTTTCCGGCATATTGGTCCAAGAACATCTCCGCCAGCTCGATGAAGAAGGAAATTGATCCCTGCGGGAGGTCCCTGAACCAACCCTGGGCTAGGCCTACCAGGGTGGTGGGGAAGATCTTACACCAGACTGCGTCGTCGGCGTCGTACATGCCCATGTGGCTTTCGTACGCAGCCAGGTGATCTTCCGGGTCTGTAGTTCCGTCGAACTTTACAGTTGGCATTTTAATCTTCGGGATTGGGTACGCCTGGACTTCAGGGTGAAGCGGGGTTTTAGTTGGCCTACCCACCATTTTTGACCTGCCCGCATCTGAGGAGCGACCGTAGTCATCCCATTTATCAGGGGTCGGTCGCCTGCCCTCAGGGGAGCGGTGCCTTGGTGGGGGCCTCGGCCTGCTAATCGCCTCGTCGCCTTGAGAAGGGGAGCGATACCGCGAGCGCTTCTTCTGGGCGGACTCGAGGTTATCACCCTGACGGTACCTGGGCTTCATGGGCTGGCCGTTGTTGAGCCTGGATTGCAGGCCTTGGGACAGCCCGGGGGGTGGCTGCAATCCCTCAACTGGCGTCAGCCTGGAGAATACATCCTGCTTTTCTCCCAAGCGCTTGGATACCGGCTCTTTGTGCCTCATGCGATCCCTCAGGTCTTGGGATAGGCCTCTTCTTTCATGAGCGGCGGTGGATTCTGTAGTATGGATGGAGAATGCGCCTTCCGGACCAGCTACTCCCTGCCGTGCAGGCGGCTCCTGACAGGCCTCTGAAATTCGCCTTTGCACTTGTGCATAAGCATGAGCTGTCTTTCTGGCTTTTTTCTGAGCGTTTCTGACGGCGGTTCGCTTCGTGCCCCCGGTTCCTTCTCCACTTTCAAAATGGAGTAGCCTGGGGGTCGTCGCGACCCTGCCTATCAGGTCATCAGGGGTAAATTCCTGGTCCAGCATGGCTGAGAAGAAAGCCGCAGTCTGTACCATCTGGGCAGGGGTGAGGTTCAGGACTGGCCTCGACTGGCTCCCCTGTCCAGCCATGGTAGCTGCTGCTTGGCCTGTTGCCCCCGGCAGACTGGCCCGCCCTACACCCGGAATTGTGGCAGCAGGCGTCGTTTCGGGCGGCATGCCATACTGGGGGGCTTTAGGTGGGTTCGCCACTGAACTGGTGTCGAAAATCTCAGGCATATTCAATTGCTAGTGGTTAATTTTGAGTTTATAGAGGTTGATTTTTTGTGGGTGATCTCGTGAGCACAACCTAGATCTTCCCCACAGACGGCGCCAAATTGTTCCGGTTAAGGAATCAATTAACCCGATTACGAATTCGGGTCCTTAGTGTTCGGGTATCGCTTTGCTTGATTTCCTTCAATCTCTCCTTCCCCTTCTCCTATAGTCGGACCTTCCCGGCGAAGTGAGTCTGCTCCCTGCACATGCAACGCACAGGGCCTCGGAGGTTGTCCGAGGGAACCCTCTCCGATGCCTAAGTCAGTCCGTGAATGCCTTGACGAACCTAGCTCGTGAGGAACTAGGTGGCGGTTTTTAGGAGTAAGGGTCTAGAGAGAGAAAATCCAACCCTCTCTATGTGGGAAATGGGTGGGTATTTATACCTTCCCACATGAGAGAGGGAGGAAGAGAGGGAGAATGGGTGGTCGAGAGGACAACACGTGGCTTCTCCTCGTCCACCCACTTTCCATTACCTGAGACGAAATGACGGATGGGTCCTCGGACTCCCCCGCCTGTACCGGGGGTTAGGGCGCCCTGGAAGAAAGCATGATGGGAACCTGGAGGCCCTGCTTGGCTGGCAGGAGGCCCTGCTTGGCTGGCAGGAGGCCCTGCTCGGAAGGCGCAAGCCCTTCGGGGTTCTCTCCGTAGTTCCTCGCAGGGAGGGCTGACGGATGATACCGAATTCATCCTGGGGGCGAACCGTTCCGGGGCCCCGCAGGCGGGCGACCCGTGGTACTTGGTCAACTCCCATCATATATATATATATATATATATATATATATATAGTAAGGCTCTTATGAGTCCTCTATATATGAGTCCATGAGTCCTCATCTCATCCATTGGATGAGATGAGGATGGATGGACAAGATGCGTTGCATTAAAAAAAAAAAAGAAGATTTATGTTCCTAAAATAACTCACAAGAATTTAGGAAACAATAACTTCCTATCATTCACGTTCATTATCACAATTTTCATTCCACGTTCATTCACACCTAAAAAAAAAACTCTGATTCATTCACGCTCATTCATCGATTTTGAACTCGAAATTCTGCTACAATGGATTCAATGACCGCATCATCGTCTTCAACGGTTGATATGCAACTAATCGAGTATAACAATGGTGAGTTTCAGTGTTTCATTCACGTTTTTATTCGTTTTTTCTTCATGGATTTCAATAGTCATATGGCTTTCAATTTGCGTTTTCATATCAATGTTTTATCGCGTCGAATTGCGTTGTTTTGATGTCATGGATTTCAATGTTTTTTTTACGTCGATCTTCATGTTTATAGTGCTTTCATTGTCATTCCGTATCACAGTTCGTATCAATTTGCGTTGTTTTGATGTCATTGCGTTTTGATATCACAGTTTCGTATCAATGGTATTTTGATATCTCGATCTCTATAGATTACAGGTCTTTATGCTTTTTATTAAGATTTTCCCTGATATCCATTGATTCTATTTTTTTGATTTCAGTTAACGCAGATTCGTCGTTGAAGTAACATGCCTTCTGAGTTAAAGTAACACTTCATTGCAATTACAGTAACACAAATGAACGTTCAGGAAAAGGGTTTTTTGATATGCTAGAGTAACGTATTGTACACGTTAGGGTAACACCACTTATGAATTACAGCTGTAATTCATTGATGTAACACATTATTTGCATTGATGTAACGTTGTTTGATGATATACAGAAACGTCATTGAAGTAACATACCTTCTGAGTTACAGTAACACTTAATTGCAATTACAGTAACACACTGAACGTTTAGAAAAAATGGTTTGATGATGATGTTAAAGTAACATAGTGTAATAGTTAGAGTAACACAACTTATGAATTGATATAACCGTCAATTTTAATGTTGATATTGCTTTCATTGTTATTTCATTCATCATAGTTTCCTATCAATGGTTAGTTGCTCTATCGATCTTTATAGATTCCAGGGTTTTATGTTTCTTATTTAGGTTTTCCATAATATACACTGATACTATTGTTTTGTTTTATATTAACGCAGAAACGTCATTGAAGTAACATACCTTCTGAGTTACAGTAACGTAAGCTTCACTGATATTATTGTTTTGTTTTTTGTTGAAGCAGACACGACACTGAAGCTTCATTGATACAGACTTCTAAGGGCAAAAGACAAGGCAAATGTGAAAAGCTTGTGCGGATGTGTTGAGTCCCTATATATGTGTTGAGTCCTTGAGTCCTCATCCCATCCGTTGGATGGGAGATGGATCAAGGGACGAGATAAAATCACTGTTTTAATAATAATAAAAAAAAAGATACTGAATCCACCAAAATAGGAAGGTGAATATTTCAGTAAAGTAACATTCTCATTCATTCAATCATTCATTCTCTCTTTCATCAATTCCGTTTCAACCACCTTCTTCATCGTACTCTCGCTCATTCAATCATTCATTCTACAAAATCACATTCAATCATTCATCATCTTCAACGCGCCGCTGCCATTTATTCCAATACGACACAATCAATAACACATTCAGTCAATAATCGTCTTCATCGCGCTGCTTTTCATTCAATCCGGCTTCTACTTTTCATTCAATGGCTGATATGCAAATCGTGGAAAAAACAAACTGTGAGTATATATTGTAGTTTATACTTGAAAGGATATGGGAGTCATTAAGATGATACTAAATTTTTAGTTTCTACTTTTCTACGTTGAACTATAGTAATGTTGCATTTTAATCACATGATGTCTGCGCACAGAAAAGGTATTGGGTTATTTTAGTTCAGATACTGTGTTACTTTAGTGTAGAATGTCCGTTATTTTAATGACAAACTTTTATTACTCTTATGATATGTTACTTTAGTTTATCGAAGACGTTACTTTAGTTCTTAAAGTTTGTTATTGTAACGCGTTAGTGAGTCATGGGGATATTTGAAACCGCCATTGCTAAATAATAATAAAAAAAGATATTGTTTCCTATAATAGTGGGAGTCATTAAAGATGATACTAAAAAAGTTATGTTTCCTATAATAGTGGGAGCCATTAAAGATGATACTAAATAACTCCCATGATTTTAGGAAACAATAACTCCCACAATCACAATCATTCCTCATTCATTCATTCACGTTACAGGTTCATCAAAACCTTAAAAAAAAACGCTCCCATCGATCATCACGTTCATTCATTCATTCAATCAAATATGTGCTCGAAATTCCGTTACTATGAATTCAATGATCGCGACATCTTCATTAACCGTTGATAAGCAATTCATCGAGTATAACAATGGTGAGTTTCGATATTGCTTTCATGTTTTGCGTCAATTTTTATTCATTATCTTGATTAATTTGCGTCAATTTGTGTTCATGTTTTGCGACAATTTTCATGTTGATATTGCTTTCATGGTCGTGTCATTCATGTTTTGCGTCAATTTTCATGTTGATATTGTTTTCATGGTCGTGTTATTCATCATAGATTCATATGCAAATCGTAGAACACACAAACGGTGAGTATATATGTTTTGTAATTTATGCTGGAATCGCCATGGAAGTCGTTGAGATGCTACTCAATTATTAGTTTTTACGTTTACAATATATTGCGTTACTTTAGTTCATATACTGCGTTACTTTAGTGTAGAGCATCTGTTATTTTAATGTCTACCATCTGTTACTTTATATGTCGTGTTACTTTAATACACTCCAGTTGTTACTTTAGTGTTTTTCATCTGTTATTGTAGTGCATTGTAGTGTCCTAAGAATTTAGGAAACTGCCATATTAAAAAAATAATAAAAAAAAGATATTGTTTCCTATAATAATGGGACGTGATTGCCACCAAAATAGGAAACAATATCAAAGAGTAACGTCATATAAAAAAAAGAAAAAAAAAATACTACTTCCTATAATTATGGGACGTGATGACTTCAAAATAGGAAACAATATCAAATAGTAAGATACTGCGTCATACTCTCATTTTTATCATTATATGAATTTTTTGCACTAACTTATATCTGGTGTTATTTTAATGAACATTATCTGTTACTTTAATTCATACTATCTGTTACTTTAATGTCTGACCTCTGTTACTTTATATCTGGTGTATAAGCATACTCTGTTAATTTAATTCAATGTTACTTCAATGCACTTCATCTGTTACTTTAACTCTTGTTATCTGTTACTTTAATCCACATGAATGATGTAGGGATGTGGGTGAGAGTTTCCTCCATTGTGCGGTGATGAGATTAAATCAAAGCTTCTGAGATGATGATGAAAAAGATGAAAAAGAAGAAGACGGAGAGAACGAGAAGGATGAAGAAGAAGCAGAATTATAAGTAGGACATTATGAGTAACAAGTTTGAAACATTGGAATTGTAATGAAGTTGATTTAGTTGGAACCTTGTACCACTTTTTGTTTTGGAGTATCTTAACAAAAACAAACATTGTTCTTTTTGTTAATTGGAACTCCTGTTTTTGCAAGAGACTACTATGCAACGTAACTGATTTTATGAGTTAAAGTAACACAGTTCATGAATTAAAGTAACACATTGTATGAGTTAGAGTAACAGTTTTTGCAAGAGATTATGCAACGTAACAGATTTTATGAGTTAAAGTAACACAGTTCATGAATTAGAGTAACACATTGTATGAGTTAGAGTAATAGTTTTTGCAGGAGAATATATAAACAACGTAACAGATTTTATGAGTTAAAGTAACACAGTTCATGAATTAAAGTAACACGTTATATGAGTTAAAGTAACATAGTTTATGGATTATGGCAGTAACATAGTAATATACGTACAATGGCAGTAAGAAAATAATGATTTTTTGGTGAAAATGAAAAAAACTTAATTTTGAAAAAACTTGTTGTGTGAGAGAAAAAACATTTAAAAAGATTGATAAGAGAGATAAAAGATTTGGATTGAGATAATTAAGGAGGAGAGAGAGAAATGATATATTTACCAAATTTGTTAGTTATTTCCTTAATTATGAGATTAAATCTTGTCCATTAATCTAACCTTGAATCAAGGGCTAAGATGGGGACTCACGGACTCAACATATATAGGTGGACTCACCTGATCCCACCTATATATATAGAGTGAGGATCCGGTGAGTCCTCCTTTTTAGGTGAGTCCGTCCCGCAATTGAAGACCATTAGATCTAATGAAATCAATGGATCTCCTTGCGCCACGTCACAAATAATTGTTGTGTGTTCTTCATTTGCTCTAGTTTTACAACCCCTCGAGATATCATCTCCTTCTCTTCAGTCAGTCATCATCTCCCTTTTCTCATATTATTCAAATAAAAAAAATCCTTGAATCGTAAAAAAATCGTAGATTGCAAATCATTTTTGCAATTTTATTTGGGTAAAACGCTCACAAAATTTCTGGAAGCTTTCTAAAATCAACTACAAAAATTAATGTTCAAAAGATCAAATTAATTGAAAATCACACAAAAATGGAGTGATGAAGATGCACATCGAGGAGATTGGCTATATATTTGTTTATGGAAATTATGTTTTGTGAAGAAACTTGAGTTATTTTATGTGTTTGAAGTTTGATTGAAGGAGTTACGATTATTATTATACTTCGTACATCATATTTAGGTAGAATTTTATCTTTTTTCTTTATGGATATTACCTCTTACGGAGCATGACTACGCAGGCTATGATCAAATCAAAGTCTATATTCTAGGTTCTCTATTCATTCGGCCAACATTGGTAAACTTTTAAAAAAATGGCAAGCATTAATACTTTGACACTAAGGAGAGTTGTTAATTGTTATGCAGAGTATCTGAATGGTTTTTTTTTTTTTTTTGAAGTGTAAGTATTAATATCATTTGAATGGTTAGTTGGTTTGAAAATGTGAGTATTATTACTGAATGCTGAATCCATGATGTTACAGTAATATGATTACTGTATCAGTATTATATAATTATACTTGTGTTACTGTAATAGTGTGACAGTGTCATAGTAAGATATTTGTGTTACTGTAATAGTGTTCTGTTACTGTAACATTATTACTGTGACATTAATATTGTAATTCCTTATTACTGTGATAGTGTCACAGTAAGATAGCTGTGTTACTGTAATAGTGTTCTGTTACTGTAACAGTAAGATTATATACGATGAAGATGACGCTGAATCTCAGTCATTCATGTGATTTGATCATGTGGCTGTGATTCGCGGGACGGACTCATTTAAGATAGAGAGACTCACGAGATGCAATTCCTATATATATATATATATATAGTAAGGCTCTTATGAGTCCTCTATATATGAGTCCATGAGTCCTCATCTCATCCATTGGATGAGATGAGGATGGATGGACAAGATGCGTTGCATTAAAAAAAAAAAAAGAAGATTTATGTTCCTAAAATAACTCACAAGAATTTAGGAAACAATAACTTCCTATCATTCACGTTCATTATCACAATTTTCATTCCACGTTCATTCACACCTAAAAAAAAAAACTCTGATTCATTCACGCTCATTCATCGATTTTGAACTCGAAATTCTGCTACAATGGATTCAATGACCGCATCATCGTCTTCAACGGTTGATATGCAACTAATCGAGTATAACAATGGTGAGTTTCAGTGTTTCATTCACGTTTTTATTCGTTTTTTCTTCATGGATTTCAATAGTCATATGGCTTTCAATTTGCGTTTTCATATCAATGTTTTATCGCGTCGAATTGCATTTTTTTTACGTCGATCTTCATGTTTATAGTGCTTTCATTGTCATTCCGTATCACAGTTCATATCAATTTGCGTTGTTTTGATGTCATTGCGTTTTGATATCACAGTTTCGTATCAATGGTATTTTGATATCTCGATCTCTATAGATTACAGGTCTTTATGCTTTTTATTAAGATTTTCCCTGATATCCATTGATTCTATTTTTTTGATTTCAGTTAACGCAGATTCGTCGTTGAAGTAACATGCCTTCTGAGTTAAAGTAACACTTCATTGCAATTACAGTAACACAAATGAACGTTCAGGAAAAGGGTTTTTTGATATGCTAGAGTAATGTATTGTACACGTTAGGGTAACACCACTTATGAATTACAGCTGTAATTCATTGATGTAACACATTATTTGCATTGATGTAACGTTTTTGATGATATACAGAAACGTCATTGAAGTAACATACCTTCTGAGTTACAGTAACACTTAATTGCAATTACAGTAACACACTGAACGTTTAGAAAAAATGGTTTGATGATGATGTTAAAGTAACATAGTGTAATAGTTAGAGTAACACAACTTATGAATTGATATAACCGTCAATTTTAATGTTGATATTGCTTTCATTGTTATTTCCTTCATCATAGTTTCCTATCAATGGTTAGTTGCTCTATCGATCTTTATAGATTCCAGGGTTTTATGTTTCTTATTTAGGGTTTCCATAATATACACTGATACTATTGTTTTGTTTTATATTAACGCAGAAACGTCATTGAAGTAACATACCTTCTGAGTTACAGTAACGTAAGCTTCACTGATATTATTGTTTTGTTTTTTGTTGAAGCAGACACGGCACTGAAGCTTCATTGATACAGACTTCTAAGGGCAAAAGACAAGGCAAATGTGAAAAGCTTGTGCGGATTAATTTTCATGTTGAAAAGCTTGTGCGGATTAATTCGGGAGTTCAGGTTGCAGAGACAGTCGATTTCTGGGGGGGGGGGGGGTTTGGCAAAACACAGGAACTGGATTTTGTACACATTTTTTTACACATAGCGCTGTGCTGCTACGTTGCAATTAACTATATATATTTATTTAATATATGTGTATTTGGTTAGAGTAACATCTCATGTCTATTGGAGTAACACCATTCGTTAGTTACAGTAACAGACATAATGCATGAAGGTAACTGAGGACAACAACGTTGTTTAAACAATTCATTACCAAAGTAACTGAGGATAACTTGGATTAGAACCATTCATTACCAAAGTAACAACATTCACTTTTTAAAGAACCATATATAATGCGTCATTGATAATAGCATTGTTTAACTATGAGACAAAGAATAACATCATTAATGACTTAGAGTAACATCATTTGTTTATTAAAGTAACAGTTATAATGCGTCAATGTAACACAATGATTATGAGACCACATTTGTATATTGGGTAAACTTCATTCATTCCCATAGTAACACCGGTCGTTAATTAGAGTGACAGGAACAATTAGTCAGGGTAACAGAGTTTAACAGCGTTGTTCCATTGGTGATAATCAAAATACTAATGTACATAACAAGTTTCGAAAATGATACAAAGCATTATTCGTAATTAGAAAAAGATGACATAATTCGTTAGACACGTTATTTTTTTCGACCCTTTGTTGGCTTGCTCTTGGGACCATCGATGATCTTTTTCCTAGCGTCCACATACTTATCTACGTTATCCAACAACCGCGATCGCACCTTGATTTGTCTCCTCCTTTTGCCATCTGAAAAGTACAATAATTATGTACAACTATTGTTACAGTTTAATCTGGTATATAAAATTAAAATACAACTGATACGAGTGAAAGAAATACCATATGTAAAGTTGATACGCGTTAAAGTAACACAAAGAAAGTGTTAGAGTAACATAGAGTGCAAATTAGAGTAACACGTCTACACAATTAAATGTACCAGATTACTAGCATTCAAAGTAACGCAAAGATGGGATTAAAAGTAACATGTCTTGTACATTACAGTAACACATGGTCGTCTTTAAAATAACATCATACATGTGTAACACTAACTGAACAACCCCTTACAGTAACACCTCAAGTTTATTACAGTAACTGAATATGCGCATTAGAGTAACATTCAATATATGTTAGACTAAGTATGAAGAGTAGAAGCATAGTAGAAGCATAATATGAAGTAGGTGAATTCAATTAAACTCCACAGATTCATACCCAGATACCGCAACAATCTTTAGTGAAACCAATTAATTATAGGACACAAACGCAGCAAATTAAATCAATCAATAATTAGCGAGAAAATTAATGAAATCAGATACGAATATAAACTAAACCTAGTTCTTTAGTACAACAATCGAGTATTAGCGAGTTACCTTGTATTATGCCGCCTGAAGATTATCTTTGCTGAAGTTAGAGAGTTGCTTCAATGTAGCCTTGCTTGAGTTGAAGACGGGAGGATGCGCGGGTGTGTTTTGAAAAGAAACAGAAGTCGAGCGATTGTGTTTGGGATGATGAAGGTGAAGGGTTTCAGTTAGGATGTGAATGAAAAAATTGAATGTGAGGAAAAAATTGAATGTGAGGAAGTAACGTGTATTGGTTGGAGATAATTAAGGGAGGAGAGAAGATTTTATTTTTTTTTTACCAAAATATGTTATTTATTGCTTTAATTACTAGAATCAATCACCACCATCCATCCCATTCTAGATCAATGGTTGTAGATAGGACTCATTGACTCAAAATAAATAAAAGGACTCACTTGATCCTCTCTCTCTCTCTCTCTCTCTCTCTATATATATATATATATATATATATATATATATATATATATATATATATATAGAGAGAGAGAGAGAGAGAGAGAGAGAGAGAGAGAGAGAGAGAGAGAGAGAGAGAGAGAGAGAGAGAGAGAGAGAGAGAAGGGATCAAATAAGTTCACCATATGTAATTAAGTCTATATTAAAGTTACAGATGACATACGTTAAAGTTGCATTTTTTCAGAATTGATATGTAACTATAACATTCAGCTCTTTTATCACTTCAAGTGATAAAGTGCAACTTTAACACTCATCTCGTGTAACTTTAAGCACCTTTTGTGTAACTTTAACACTGGAACTTATGAACTTATAAGAGTTGTTGGCCTTATGTGAACCTATCTCTCTCTCTCTCTCTCTCTATATATATATATATATATATATATATATATATGTAGAAAAGGGATCAAGGGAGTTTGGTGAAAAGTGGGAAGTTGTGTTGTTGGCCATTGATCTTGGGTTGGATGGATGACTTAGATGAATGATGTTAAAAAAAAAGAAGAGTAAATGTCAGTAACTGACACAGCAGCAGTGGAGAGAGAAAAGGAGAAAAGCAAAAAGCAACCCTTCCCTCAATCAAATTTTCACTTCTTACCACTAGTCTTGATCACTCCTTACCACTTGATACTTTCTCATCTTCATCTTCATCTTCCTCTTCATCTATCAAACAAAAAAAAAGCATCACCATCTTCAAGATCCATTCATTCGTATAACTCCGACCATACTCCGTGAACTACTCCGACCATATTCCGTCAACTATTCCGATCATACTGCGTTTTTAACCCAACATACTCCGTAGTAACTTCGATCATCATACGAAGATATGTTCATCTTCATCTTCATCTTCATGCTCATTTTTCTTCATCATCTTCATCTTCATCTTCATCATCATGCTTCTTTTTAACACAACATGATGGATAATTATACCAAGGTATGTTTATGCATAAACTTTGATCATCCTCATTTTTTTTAGCTTCTTCTTCATCTTCATCTTCATCTTCAAGCTTCTTTTTATTTTTCATATCTTTTTTTTTTTGTATTTATAAAATTATTCATCTTCATTATCTAAAAAAAAGAACTTCATCTTTAAGATAAAGTTTGAAGATGAATTTGTTCTTTTTTTGGTATTTATAAGATGAAGTTTAAAAATGAAGTTATTCCGTATAGTCACAAATATTGAGGTGTACATTGCGTGATATAAGTTGCACAGTCACACATGTTGATGTGTACAATCACACGCTATAAGGCGTACAGTCACACACTTTATGCTGTACAGTCACACACTTTATTCCGTATAGTCACAAATATTGAGGTGTACAATCGCGTGATATAAGTTGCAAAGTCACACATGTTGATGTGTACAATCACACGCTATAAGGCGTACAGTCACACACTTTAGGTTGTATAGTCACACTCATTATATTGTATAGTCACACTCATTATATTGTAAAATCACACAAATTCTTACAGTGATTAGTGTATGTAATCATCTTTGCTAATGATGATTGAAGTATAAATAAGTACGAGTATAATTTAGTTGTATAGTCAAAGAGATTATGTTGTATAGTCACACAATTGAAGTTGTATAGTCATACTCGTTATGTTGTAGGATCACAGTCATTATGTTGTAGGATCACACCGTTTATGTTGTATAGTCACACAGTTAAAGTTGTACAGTCACACTCATTATGCTGTACAATCATGCAGTTGTAGAGTCATTGTAGTCACATATTCAGTTGTGTTGTGTGATTTAGATTGATTGTGTGTTTTGTTGCAGCGAAATAGTTGGTGGAAAGAGGAATGTTGGTAAAAGGGGCGGTGGGAAGAAGAAGGCCGTGGAAGATACAACGACCGACCACGTAATTGGACAATGTATTGTTGCACACGTACCGGAGACCATCGTTAAGCTCTTGTGTGTTTATGTGAGATAAAATATTTGCTTTAGGATGAACGTACTATGTGTAAATGATGTTTCAGACTTGGTGTTTGGGAAGAAAAAAAATTAACATTTGAATAGTCATACAGAGTTGGTTGTACAGTCATACAGAGTTGTTTATACAGTCACCCGTTTGAAGATACATAGTCGCACTCTTTATATTTTGTTGTGAAGTCACAGAATGATGTATACTCACATCTTTGAAGCCACACAGTCGCAGTAGTTATGGTGCAAAGTCACACGCTTTATATTGTATAGTCACAGAGTTGGTGTTTGGGATGATAAAAAATCACTTATCCTTCCACCTGTGTGACTATACAACATAATCTCTGTGACTATACAACTAAATTATACTCATACTTATTTATACTTCAATCATCATTAGCAAAGATGATTACATACACTAATCACTGCAAGATTTGTGTGATTCTACAATACAATGACTCTACAACTGCATGATTGTACAACATAATGAGTGTGACTATACAACTTTAACTGTGTGACTATACAACATAAACTGTGTGACTATACAACATAAATTATACTTGTACTTATTTATACTTCGATCATCATTAGCAAAGATGATTACATACATTAATCACTGCAAGAATTTGTGTGATTCTGCAATATAATGAGCGTGACTATACAATATAATGAGTGTGACTATACAACCTAAAGTGTGTAACTACAAAACTGAAACCGTAAAATGGAAAATAAAAGCCATACAGTCAATTATTCTTCAATCATCATTAGCAAAGTCACATTCATAATTAGAAAGATGGTTATACATACGATTCAGAACAAATTATTTAAACATTCATTAAGTATTCAACCTTCATTCATTCATATTCAACCTTCATTTTAATCTTCGCAACAATACATTGTCCAATTACGTGGTCGATCGTTGTATCTTCCACGACCTTCTTCTTCCCACCGCCCCTTTTACCAACATTTCTCTTTCCATCAATCATTTCGCTGCAACAAAACACACAATCAATCTAAATCACACGTACAACTGAATATGTGACTACAATGACTGTACAACTGCATGATTGTACAACATAATGATTGTGACTATACAACTTTAACTATGTGACTGTACAACATAAACGGTGTGATCCTACAATATAATGACCGTGATTCTACAACATAACGAGTATGACTATACAACTTCAACTGTGTGACTATACAACATAATCTCTGTGACTATACAACTAAATTATAACATTCATTAAATATTCAACCTTCATTCATTCATATTCAACCTTCATTTTAATCCATATTTAATCTTCATTTTTTTTTTGGATAATGAAGATAAATAATTTTATAAATACAAAAAAAAAAGTTATGAAAAGTAAAACAATCATGAAGATGAAATGATTGTGAAGATAAATAATTCTACAGCTGAGTGATTCTACAACATAAAGAGTGTGACTATACAGCATAATGAGTGTGACTATACAACTGAATATGTGACTACAATGAGTGTACAGCTGCGTGATTCTACAACATAATGAGTGTGACTATACAACATAATGAGTGTGACTTTGCAATTCTGCGAAAACATTACGCACTAAATGACTTGTTCTCCATTCATCCCACAGAAAAAGAACAACTTCATCTTCAAACTTCATCTTAAAGATGAAGTTGTTCTTTTTTTTTTGTGGATAATAAAGATGAATAATTTTATAAATACAAAAAAAAAAGATATGAAAAATAAAAAGAAGCATGAAGATGAAGATGAAGATGATGAAGAAAAAGAAGCATGAAGATGAAGATGAAGATGAAGATGATGAAGATGAAGATGAACATACCTTCGTATGATGATCAAAGTAACGCAATATGGTCGGAGTAGTTGATGGAGTATGGTCAGAGTATGGTCGGAGTTATTAATGGTGATTATTTGTTGGAGTTTTGTTAGAGAGAGATGAATTTAGTTGAGAAATGAATTGAAAATGAGGGGATTGGAAAGTGTATGAGGGAAGTAATGGAGGGATTGATTTGGGTGAGGGGATGTTTTCCTCTCTCCAATGCTGCTGTGTCAGTTTATTTTATTTTTTTAATTTTTTTTTTAAATTGAACCCCATCCATCCACCATCCATCTTAGGATGAATGGATGGAGGGGATCAACACTAAGGGAGAGTTGGAGAGTTAGTAACTCCCTTGATCCCCCCTATATATATATATATATATATATATATATTGTGGACATGACATAGGTCCACCCCGACGCGGCCACGTGCGGGTTTGGGGGGCGAATGAATCTCCATATGAGATGATCAAATTGAAATTTAAATCGAAGTTGGAGTCGCCATCGAACTTTGTGGGAGTTCGGGCCCGTTCGAGCCCACTCTATGTCGTAGTGGGCCGTATACAAAATACTGCCCAGTTCCGATGTCAGAGTTTATTGGGCTCGTCCCTTTGCATATCGATACCGATGCCGACTTGAGCGGTTAATCGTATATTGAATGACTTTCGTTGCCAATGGATTCGGACATCCGGAAACCATGGTTCTGAGTAAGGGGTGAGGGTACGTGTTGGGAAGTTCACTAAGAACACCCAACCCCGCCCGCACATTAGCGGCCTCTACTAGGATATCGAATGATTTTTTTAATACGCGCGTTAGTAATACGATGAATGATATGCAAACATTGTTTTCCTAAACATGCGAGGAATTGAATGTGTTGCTAAGTCGATTTAATGCATGAAAAATTAACGTCAAAGTTGAATTTAGCATGTGAGATTCGTTTTAGTATAATAAAACAAACGATGAAAAAGATGTGAATTTGCTACAAAATAAACAAACGAGTTAGTATCGATTTGTAAATAATAATATAGCAAATAAAATAAATATACGAGATCGAGAAAATAAATATTAATCGAAATCTGAAAAATATTGCTAAAAACGCTGTTTTGTATAAAAAACGAAGTTCGAAAAATAAAAAGAAAAAGAAAAGATGTGTCGTGTGACAGCCGGCCGCGCGGCTCGCCCGGGATGCCGGCGAGTCGCGTGTCGGTCTGTTTTTTTGAAGACGATTTTTCGAAAATCCGATGCTTTTATTAAATCACGTACAAATATTGCATAATTTGTACTCGATCTAATATTTTCGATATCCGTTATATTCGATAGTTGACTACGAAATCAATATCAAATACTCGGAATAGTTTTAGAAAAGATATAAATTTTTAGAAATCGTTTCGTAGAATAATAAAATAAAACGAACGAAAAAGCTAAAAAAAAGGACTCGGGTTTCAGGCCCGTGCGCGAGTCGCCTGGGCATGGCGCGACTCGCGTGCGGGTCTGTCCGATTTTATTTTTTTGTTCGAAATTGCTAATTTTGATAAATCGCGTACAAAATATGAATTAATTTATACTCGATTTTATGTTTTTGATACTCGTCGTACCCGATATTCGATTATGAAATCGATATCGAGTATTCGGAATGAATAAAAAAAAAGTTTTGTAAAAAAGAAGTTAGAACGAAAAAAAGATGTAACGATTTTTAACATCGTCGAGATCTTAATTTGATTCTTTTAATACGATACTCTACTATAGAGTTGATATCATATTGTTAAGAATGTTTGATATATGAAAATAGTTTTTGGTAATATCGATATTAGAAATAAAATAAAAAAAGCGACGACCGACCCATAAAAAATAAGACGGACGAGGAGGAGAAGAGAAGAAAAAGGAGAAATCGGGTTTGGTACACCCTCAACCTACATGCTTCTGTTTACTCGGATCGGGGCTCGTCGGGACGTGGCTTGGGCACAAGAGCGTCGAGTGGATGTCGGTGAGTTGGTGGTGTCTCGGTTTGGGCGTGACGTGTGAAGGGTGTCGGGTATCGGACCGGTTTCCTTCGGGTTTGTAATATCGATGTATCGATGCTAGATTTTATGCTTACGAGTGTGTGTATGGGAATAATTTGTGATGCTTTTATGAATATTTGATCGATAATGAATGTATATTGTAGATGCTAATTGATTCGTATTGTGTTGTGATATGATATGATATTTTCTGATATCGAAAGTGTTGTATGCAAGGGGCTATTTATAGGGAGTTCCCGACCTTGGCTAGGAGAGTTTGAACTACCGTTTAAGATAGGAAACGTAAGAAGCTGAAAGGCATGAGAATTCCGCTTACTTGTCGAAGAAGCAAGGGAAACACGGCTGGTTTGTGCTTCTCGGCCGAGTGTTTGCACTCGGTCGGGTGTTTGAATCGGTTTTCGGATAGGATTCCTACTTGAGATCGAATTCCATCCTTAAACGGATTTGTTTAATATTTTGTGAAGCTGATTTTTCGTAGGATTGGAGTATGAATCAGCCGTGTGAGGTGTCACGGCTGACTCACGCGTCTCGGGAAAATCTTTGACCGGGTTTTGACTCGGTCGCTAAAAGACGGTTTTACCCCTAGTGTCGGAATCGAACCAAACTAGTCTTATTTGACTCGAAACGACCCACTGGGCCTGATTTTGAGGTTGGTTTTGTGATATATGTACTCCATAATGAGCCCAAGCCAAATGCCAATGATTTTGAGCCCGTTTCTGAGTATTTGAAGCATGTTTGCGTCCGATCATCATCGGGTGTTTGTCGGAAACTGCTATAGACACCTGGCGGTCAAAATGTGGGTGTCTACAGAGCCCCCACTCTGACTGAGGCTTGGACAAGGCGAAAGTCAGAGTAGCTACCAGGCCAATCAAAGATTAAGACCTGGCAGACTTCCGGTCGGGTCGTTTAAGGTCCATTAGACCTGCGTAAAGGGCCCGCCGGCCGGAGACTAGAAATGTACCTGAGTTGATGATGATAACTCCGTGGGGAATCGGACTTGTCGTATAAGTCTATGCCGCTGGGGAGTTATGTGAATTGCGCGGTCTTGAATTGTACCTGTATAAGTTACATAAAATTTTGCATGCAACATGTAGGTGAAACAAATATGACTCGCGCTGGGGAATAAAAAATGATTTTTGCTTAGTTTTGAAATCGAGGTCCTGAAAGCAGCTCACGTGCTAGGAAATAGGTTTTCAAAACTGAAATGGGTAGAAAAAAAATTTGCAATTTAAATAGACCGAAATTTGACCTTGTCGAAAAGGGTTTTCTCAAATGGCTAAGTTTTGCAGATTTTTAAAAAATGAGAATTTGAAGAGAGAGACCTATCGACAGACTCGACGCTGGGCGTGACCGGACGAGTTGACAGACACGACTGGACTCTCGAGGAGTTGGACCGTGACTCGGTAGGGGGGTGGGCCACTTAAGTTGCGCTATTCCGTAGCCTAGACGAGTGGCAACATGGTCGAACATCGAAGTGGGATAGATATGCTATACGGGGTTGCAGTAGTCTGTAATGAGACTGTTGTAGTCTAGTGCTCTCCTGAATTTTTGATTTTAGGGTACATTTCCAAAGTGGGTATTGCCTTGAGTCCTGACAGATTCTTGTCTTCGACTGAGCCGAGTACTATGACACACTACAGAAAGGAGGCTAGATTTTTTGAATTTATATGGCTTTTGTGAGTGGATGGAGGTTTTCTACCTAAGAGAAGCCCCCATGACGACAAAGCTAGCTGCTGAGAACATGACGGTGTCGTGACCAGAATGACGGCGCTTTTTGAATGTGTGTCAATGTGGGTGGTTGTGCCTCTGTTGAAAGGCTGCCTACGTATTCACGTATAGTGAAATCAAACCATGCCGTAGTTCAGTGTTGAAAGATATATTATGGTGCCTAGTCTAATAGGACTTTGTGTGTAACCAGCCATAGCAATGGTGTAGGCTAGGTGCATTCCCAATGATGTCTTGATCAAAGGGCTAGAATGGTTAGGATATTGATCCTGTGACTGTGAGCATTCTCCGGGATAGCCCCCAGAGGTGTGAACTATTTGGGCATGTTCTATGTCAACCGCAGGTTGAATTCCCGTGCTTGGGGTTGGTAACTGGTTTGAATGATAAGAATTGGGATGAGATTTGATGAGTTCTGCTCTCGGGGATTTTAACAAGTTTTGCTCTCGGGGATTTTAACGAGTTTTGCTCTCGGGGATTTGACGAGTTTTGCTCTCGGGATTGTGTATGATTAGGTAAGGGATTTGGTTTCCACGTCTGCCCTAATGGTTAGGGGTATCCTATGGAGCTTGAATCCTTAAAATTCCGGGCTGTCTCTAGTCTGGGTCTCGAGAAGGTCTTGAGGTTTGTAATGTGGGAAGGCTGAGTGTGGTGTTAGTTGACCAGCTTGATTGTTTCTCCCTTATTGGATGGTATGAGTATTGATCTTGAGTGGACCGTTGACCACGATCATGGGCATTTGAATATTTTTTGTTGGTTGACCTCTTAGCCCCGGTCATGGGATCTTCATTTGTGTTGACCGTTCTGGTCGTGGATGCTCTTTTTTTATGATGGCCTGCTTTTTTGTTTTGGCCTTTTGCTTCTTTTTTTTTCGGACTTTTTGATTTTTTTTGTCCAGTTTTTTGACTTTTTTTTTGTTGGTCAGACTAACACCGTACGTAGGTATGGTTGATCTTGTCGGAGGGGTGTTTATTGTGGGAAATGGGCTTGCCTCCCGTCTTGAACCCAAACTAGGAGACTACCTAGATTCGTCATTGGATTCGATACCGCTCCTGCTAAGTGTAGTTTTGTGGCTTCCTATGTCAGACATGGAACAGGTAAAGGAAAACACGGGTCTCAATTTCCTGCAGTCATTATAGATGTGCCTATAGTCACGTGCATGTGCTCACAGTGTATGACGGTGTTCATCATGTTCTCGGAAATACATAAGGAAAGTATATATGAGCAATAGAAAAGCTGATGTTATTGAATTTTGAAAAAGAGGACAGAATGCAAAAGACTCTGACTCTGATTTGGACTTTGATTTTGACTTTGGAAGAAATAGCACATCCTAGACTCGGACTCAGACTCGGACTTAAATCAAATCCGGACTTTCGGATGATGTTGTCAATTCAGCTTCTAAGGACTCAAGCTGATGTCCAGTATAGCCTTCAGTAGAAGCTTCACCCAGATCTTCATTATGTCGAAGATCGTCTTCAATCCTAATGCCCATTTCGGTAAGCACTGCAAAGTTGGAAATGGTGGCATACCTAAGATGGATGCGGTAGGAAGGTAGGAGGTTATTGATGAACGCCTCCACTAGTGTCTTCTCGTTGGGCTTGTCTACCAACTTCACACTCTCGGCCCTCCACCTTTGAAGGTACTTGGTGAAACCTTCCTTGGGCTCTTGGGCCATGATTTCCAAAGTACGCATCGTGGTCTGGATCTCGGTATTATCGGCATAATTCTGAGCGAATTTCGTCACCACGTCATCCCAAGTCTTGTACTTCTTGGGGTCAAGCCTGTAGTACCAGGCTTTCGGGTGCTTCTCGAGGGAAGCAGCGAACAGGTGCTTAAACATAGTGGATTTCACTCCTTTGATGGCCATGAATTCTTTGAAAGCCCGGATATGTAATACCGGGTCTTCAGTCCCGTCGAACATTGGTAGACCCGTCAGGTTGAGGTTAGCGGGCAGCTCGTCGGTCAAAGGTGAATAGGAACGAGCATTTTCCGTATGGATTGAATTGTTGGTCGACAGGTGGACCTGTTCCTCCAGCTTGCGGACTGCGTTGGCCAGTTCAGCTATGGGCCCAGTGGTTTCATTCCCGACCTTAGGAGTTCTTTGTTCCAAGGCACTAAAACGGGTGGCAATGGCGGTTTGGTCTCCCCTTATCTGGTTCAGTTGATCTTGGATCTTGGCCAACGAGGCGGTCAGTTGATCAATGGAGTCCTTAGTCATGGTTCAGGTGAAGGGCGGCCTGTCTGTAAGAATACCGCGTAATCAGGAAAGTTGCTTCGGAACTCAAATTCACCAAGGCATAGGAAATAGCGCGGGGGGAGAGACGACTCCAGTTTGGCTCGGGTTAGACTCTCCTAAGACAAATGTGTAGGATATGATCCTCGGAGTGACCGTGATTAATCGCTCCGTCGGAGAATAGCCCCCAAGTGAGGCTAAGGACTCAGATAGGACTCAGATGGTGTGGCATCTAAGTGGCTCGAAAGTGGGGTATGTGAGACACGTGTAAGACATGACCCTTAGAGCAACCGTGATTGATCGCTCTGCTAGAAGGTAGCCCCCAAGTGGGATCAAAGACTTTGTTAAGACTCGAGTGTCGGACGAGTGACCCTTAGACGTAAGGGTCACGAACCTTTTGTTATAGGGCTATGCCTTGTAAAAGGTCGACTCGGAAAAGACTCCTAGACGGGTGACTTGCGAAAGGTGGGCCTCCTTTAGGATCCAGCTGTGTGGGCTGGGCCCTGTTCGAAAGGAGGTTCATGTGAGACATTCCCCAGACTTTTAGACTCGATTGTGTAGACGGGCCGACCCTTGTAGGAGTATGTCCTACGTAGGTGGGCCTTGCCTTAGTATAATAAGGCGGACTGGGATAGGGGGGAAACCCGTGATATAAGATCGACGGAGTTTCGACGCTAGAAGACCTTGACTACTTACGACACGACCCGACACTGCTAAATACGGGAAGTCCTAAGAAGAGGAAGATTTTGAAATTGATTTTTGAAAGCCCGAAGAAAAATTCGGAGAACCGGCCCTTTTTCGAAAGAAAAACGGAAAAGGCGGACCGGGGGAGCGATTTTGAAAGTTCGAAAATATTTTCGACTTTTGAAATGGACATAATACCGGCTAAAAATAGGCTATTTTGAGTAAAATTGTGGATCCTAAATTCGGTATATGTCCCGGGTTTTGAAAATTTGATATTTTGAAAAAGATGCTATTTTGAAAAAGACGGTTTTTGAAAGACGGCTTGGAAAAATCAGGTAGCACGTAGTCATGGAAACAGTATAACGACGCCATGTATGCTCTAATTCTAAGTCTCGGTCAGTCTGAAAGGGTCTATACCAGTGTACACAGCCTATCGAGAATCGGGGCGGACTTCCTAAGTCGAGTTGAGCTTAGAACATGCCGTAAAACCCATACGAATCGGCTAATGGACACCTTCGACATATCCAATTTGGACTACATCGATAGTATAGTGGGACGTCGGTCACCAGTACCGGCCCGGGAAAATATGGGGTTATGCATGAACCGTAAAACTAAAACGCGTATTGTACTAGTCAAACGATTTCTATTCGAGTCTCGCCCTGAGGATGCTGAAGGTCAGTAACGTATCAGCTAATCCCCAGCGGAGTCGCCAAATTGTGGACATGACATAGGTCCACCCCGACGCGGCCACGCGCGGGTTTGGGGAGGCGAATGAATCTCCATATGAGATGGTCAAATTGAAATTTAAATCGAAGTTGGAGTCGCCACCGAACTTTGTGGGAGTTCGGGCCCGTTTAAGCCCACTCTATGTCGTAGTGGGCCGTATACAAAATACGGCCCAGTTCCGATGTCAGAGTTTATTGGGCTCGTCCCTTTGCATATCGATACCGATGCCGACTTGAGCGGTTAATCGTATATTGAATGACTCTCGTTGCCAATGGATTCGGACATCCGGAAACCATGGTTCTGAGTAAGGGGTGAGGGTACGTGTTGGGAAGTTCACTAAGAACACCCAACCCCGCCCGCACATTAGCGGCCTCTACTAGGATATCGAATGATTTTTTTAATACGCGTGTTAGTAATACGATGAATGATATGCAAACATTGTTTTCCTAAACATGCGAGGAATTGAATGTGTTGCTAAGTCGATTTAATGCATGAAAAATTAACGTCAAAGTTGAATTTAGCATGTGAGATTCGTTTTAGTATAATAAAACAAACGATGAAAAAGATGTGAATTTGCTACAAAATAAACAAACGAGTTAGTATCGATTTGTAAATAATAATATAGCAAATAAAATAAATATACGAGATCGAGAAAATAAATATTAATCGAAATCTGAAAAATATTGCTAAAAACGCTGTTTTGTATAAAAAAACGAAGTTCGAAAAATAATAAAAAAAAAGAAAAGATGTGTCGTGTGACAGCCGGCCGCGCGGCTCGCCCGGGATGCCGGCGAGTTGCGTGTCGGTCTGTTTTTTTGAAGACGATTTTTCGAAAATCCGATGCTTTTATTAAATCACGTACAAATATTGCATAATTTGTACTCGATCTAATATTTTCGATATCCGTTATATTCGATAGTTGACTACGAAATCAATATCAAATACTCGGAATAGTTTTAGAAAAGATATAAATTTTTAGAAATAGTTTCGTAGAATAATAAAATAAAACAAACGAAAAAGCTAAAAAAAGGACTCAGGTTTCAAGCCCGTGCGCGAGTCTCCTGGGCATGGCGCGACTCGCGTGCGGGTCTGTCCGATTTTATTTTTTTGTTCGAAATTGCTAATTTTGATAAATCGCGTACAAAATATGAATTAATTTATACTCGATTATATGTTTTCGATACTCGTCGTACCCGATATTCGATATGAAATCGATATCGAGTATTCGGAATGAATAAAAAAAAAGTTTTGTAAAAAAGAAGTTTGAACGAAAAAAAGATGTAACGATTTTTAACATCGTCGAGATCTTAATTTAATTCTTTTAATACGATACTCTACTATAGAGTTGATATCATATTGTTAAGAATGTTTGATATATGAAAATAGTTTTTGGTAATATCGATATTAGAAATAAAATAAAAAAAGCGACGACCGACCCATAAAAAATAAGACGGACGAGGAGGAGAAGAGAAGAAAAAGGAGAAATCGGGTTTGGTACACCCTCAACCTACATGCTTCTGTTTACTCGGATCGGGGCTCGTCGGGACGTGGCTTGGGCACAAGAGCGTCGAGTGGATGTCGGTGAGTTGGTGGTGTCTCGGTTTGGGCGTGACGTGTGAAGGGTGTCGGGTATCGGACCGGTTTCCTTCGGGTTTGTAATATCGATGTATCGATGCTAGATTTTATGCTTACGAGTGTGTGTATGGGAATAATTTGTGATGCTTTTATGAATATTTGATCGATAATGAATGTATATTGTAGATGCTAATTGATTCGTATTGTGTTGTGATATGATATGATATTTTCTGATATCGAAAGTGTTGTATGCAAGGGGCTATTTATAGGGAGTTCCCGACCTTGGCTAGGAGAGTTTGAACTACCGTTTAAGATAGGAAACGTAAGAAGCTGAAAGGCATGAGAATTCCGCTTACTTGTCGAAGAAGCAAGGGAAACACGGCTGGTTTGTGCTTCTCGACCGAGTGTTTGCACTCGGTCGGGTGTTTGAATCGGTTTTCGGATAGGATTCCTACTTGAGATCGAATTCCATCCTTAAACGGATTTGTTTAATATTTTGTGAAGCTGATTTTTCGTAGGATTGGAGTATGAATCAGCCGTGTGAGGTGTCACGGCTGACTCACGCGTCTCGGGAAAATCTTTGACCGGGTTTTGACTCGGTCGCTAAAAGACGATTTTACCCTTGGTGTCGGAATCGAACCAAACTAGTCTTATTTGACTCGAAACGACCAACTGGGCCTGATTTTGAGGTTGGTTTTGTGATATATGTACTCCATAATGAGCCCAAGCCAAATGCCAATGATTTTGAGCCCGTTTCTGAGTATTTGAAGCATGTTTGCGTCCGATCATCATCGGGTGTTTGTCGAAAACTGCTATAGACACCTGGCGGTCAAAATGTGGGTGTCTATATATATATATATATATAATATAATATATATATATATATATATATATATATATATATATATATATATATATATATATATAGAAGAAGGTTCAAATAAGGTCCACAATTTTTTTAAGTCTATATTGAAGTTACAGATGACATACGCTAAAGTTGCATTTGTTCAAAATTGATATATATACAAATGCAACTTTAGCGTATGTCATCTGTAACTTCAATATAGACTTAAAAAAATTGTGGACCTTATTTGAACCTACCTCTATATATATATATATATATATATATATATATATATATATATATATATATATATATATATATATATAGAGAGAGAGAGAGAGAGAGAGAGAGAGAGAGAGAGAGAGGTTCTCATAAGGTCACCAAGTTTTTTAAGTCCATAAGTCCTCATATTAACTCTTCGATGATGATAAATGAAGGGCTAAGATTTGATGTGTAGTTGGGATGTTCAATGCAACAAAAAAAAAAGAACATATAACATTTAAGGAGCTTCATTTCCCAAATATTGATTGTCTAAATATTGATTATGTAGTTTTTTTGGGTAAACCAAAATACATATATTAATGCTCAAAGGTAGTCAATATTTTGTTAATTTACCTAGTATTATATTAAACTTACTCGATAGGTTGTTAATAAGTTACTAAAGTTACACAAAATGTGATTGAAATTACAAATAAATTATTAAAGTAATTTATTGTATTTCTCATGTGCTTCAAAAATCACGTGTAAATAAAGTCGGTTCATTAGATTTTTTTTAATGTAAAGTTATAAAACATGATTGGAGTTACAATATATGATCTGAAGTTACAAAATACATGAAATGAAGTTACATAATATATAAACTGAAGTTATAAAAATATGTAAAGTGAATTTACAAAAATATATATACTGATTGGAATTGAAGTTACAATATACGATCTGAAGTTACAATATACGATTTGAAGTTACACAATATGTGAACTGAAGTTACAAAATATGTGAACTGAAGTTACAAATATATGGACTGAAGTTACAATGTACGATCTGAAGTTATAAAATATGTTAACTGAAGTTACAAAATATGTGAACTGAAGTTACAAATATATGGACTGAAGTTACAATGTACGATCTGAAGTTATAAAATATGTGAACTGAAGTTACAAAATATGTGAACTGAATTTACAATTATATAGACTGAAGTTACAATGTACGATCTGAAGTTATAAAATACTCCGTATGTGAACTAAAGTTACAAAATATGTGAACTGAAGTTACAAATATATATAAAAAGCAACTCATTTACAAAGCTCGTTCGGTCCTCATCTCCATTTTTAATTCTTTCTCTTCGTCTTCATCTCCATTTTTAATTCTTCATCGTCATCAAAAATCTGCAATTATTAATTGAAAAAACATATACTATATTAATTGAACTATATATACTATATTAATTGAAAAACATTTAATTAAAAAATGAAGACGAAAACAATTTCAATGACAAAAAAAAGAAAAATGAGTAAACGGACAATAAAAATCAAAAACATAATGAAGAATAAACCCAGAAACAAACAAAAATTCAAACAAACAAACAAACCCAGTTCATTAAAACAATGAACCCAGAAATTAAATTTATCCCAAATCATATCCCTAATTCAAACAAACAAACAAACCCGGAAATTAAATCAGCAAAAACCATCAGTCACGATCAGTAAAATTTGAGTTTAATCAGTAAAATTTGTGTCGCAACCAGTAAACTAATCACAAACTCGTTAAACAAGAAAAACCCCCCAATTTGTAAAACTTTATCCGAAATTAAACAAAAAAATCAATTAAACGCCAAATCCTCAAATAGAAAAACCTCAATTTAACAAGAAATTCAGAATTAGACCTGAAAACCACGACTAAATGCAAAACCCCCAAATTGGAAAAAAAAAACCCCTAATTTCGTAAAAACATCCCAAACTCGTGAAATTAAACAGCAAATCGCCAAATGATACTAAATATAAGAAGAAAATACGCACAATCTGATTAGAGAACAAAACCTTACCTGCGAAAAGAGATAAAATCGATCGAGTGATGGAATGGTGGATGAACAGATGGGATGAATAAGAAGACCGTGAGTAATGGAGTGATGAAGACTGATGGTGTAAGTAATCGATTTGGTGATAAGATGGAATATGGCTGAATAAGGTGAATATGGTGAGTAAAGGGTAAATATGGTGAGTAATGGAGTGTGGGAACATAGTAATCAATGTGGCGAGATTATTGAGGGTGGGAAAAAAAAGAGGAGCTTGGGAAAGTTAACCCATTTTCTTTTATTTTCAATTTAAATGTCAAGTAACATCTCAGCCATCCATATTGTTTTGATCCAATGGCTGACAATAACCCTTACGGACTTATAAGAAGGTAAGGGACTTATATGATCCTCTCTCTCTCTCTCTCTCTCTCTCTCTCTATATATATATATATATATATATATATATATATATATATATATATATATATATATATAGAGAGAGAGAGAGAGAGAGAGAGAGAGAGAGAGAGTTAAGATTGGGTGAGAACCCATCCTATGGTGAGAACTGTGAGAACCCTTTACAGCCTTTAGATATCAGGTAAATTTCACAGAAAAATAATTTGCGTTTGCGGGGTCAATGCTCAATTAATTTTCATCGCTCATTCCTCTCTCTCTTCTTTCCCTCTATTCCTTCGCTCCTTTCCTTCATCAATTCACCAAAAATTGAAGAACAATTTCAACAAAATTCGCCAAAAATCTAGAAAACGCAGATTAAGCTTCATTCATAAATTCAAATTCACGAGGTTTGTTATCTAATCTGAATAAATTAGAGTTAGGGTTTTGATTTCGGTTTTGAATTATTCGATTTCAGTTTCGATTTGATGATTGATTTTAGTTTTTTCTTTGTTTAAATCGATTTCAATTTTGTTTGTTCTGATAAATTTGAATAGTGATGTATCTGTATTAGGTTGAGAGTTTTCTTTGAATTGAATTGAATTGAATTGTCGTTTTAGTTTTTTAATTGCTCTTTTTAATCACTGTTTGTGTATGTGATGGTTTATGGAATTCAGAATTGATCAATTGTGAATTGTTGAGAGCAAAATAGGATGGTTTATGGAACTCTATAAATGTTTGAAGTTGACTAAATTGTTGTGCCTTATTTGTTTTCTTTCGATTTGATTTGCGAGTTTTGGTGATTTTGAATAGATTGAGTGTAGTTTTTTTGCATGTTGAGGAATTACCGTTGTTTGGAGCTGTATAAGATGGCAAATTCATGTGAAGCAGATGGTTAAACGGTTAATTATAATCTGAAAGTAATTTCTTGGAATGTTAATTAAACGGTGAAGTTCATTGTCTTGAATTCTTGATCATCGGTTTTTTTCGACACTGGACTTTGGTCAGGGAGTCGTGTATCATACATTTTGAACTCCGGTTAGTTCAGCGCTGCACTTTAGTTTAGGTATGAATTTTCATTCACAAAAAAGCCGCATTTGATACTCAACGATGCGCTTTATACGAAGCTGGTGTCAAAGTCGGAGTATATAGCAATCTTAGTATCTTATGTATTTTTGATTTGAAGTTCAAGATTCTATGTGTCGAAGCCTAAGATACTAGGTACTTATGCATATGAATATAGATAGAGAACTAGAAATCTATTAAGTATGTTGGTCTACGTGAAGTATTTGTTGATAGTGAAGTATCCAAATACTAAAACTACGTGAAGTATTCTATGTGAGATTGAACCATTATTAACAATGATATTAGGTACGACATGTTAAAAGTTAATGATCTGATTCTTGTTGTTTCAACACGGTGGACTGAATCGTGCGATGATGTTGGTTATGCAGTGTGGTGTGGAAGGACGAAGTGTATATCAATTCATCAGTAGAAGGTACGTAAAAGTGCAAGAAGTGTTAGATATAAACAATGTTGGCAACAAATCCTAAACCATCCGTCAAAGACTTGGGTTTTGTAATAGAGATGCGCAACTTGAAAGAGGTTTCTTATCCAGTGAATGGGATATAATTAGTCACGAGATAAAAACAACATATATAACTCACTTATCGTCGTCTGGCCAATAAACTTCAACCTTTGCGTCAACCAGTTCTGGCCAATAAACTTCAAATTGAAAAAAGAATACGCTAAAATTAAAAAAGGGTACGCAAAAACAAAAAGGATACGCGAAAATAGAAAAAGGGTACGCTAAAATTGAAAAGGGGTACGCTAAAAGTGAAAAAGGGTACGCTAAAAGTGAAAAAGGGTACACTAAAAGTAAAAAAAGAGTACGCTAAAAGTGAAAAAGTGTGCGCTAAAATTAAAAAATGGTATGCTAAAATAGAAATTGAAAACGGGTATGTTAAAATTGAAAAATGGTACGCTGAAATTGAAGTTGTAAAAGAGTACGCTAAAATAGAAAAATGGTACGATAAAATAAAATAAAAAAGGGTATGCTAAAATTGAAATTGAAATTGAAAGTAAAAAAAAGGTACGCTAAAATTGAGATTGAAAAAGGGTACGGTAAATGTGAAAACAGGTACACTAAATGTGAAAAAGGATACGCTAAAATTTAAAAAGGGTACGCTAAATATGAAAATTTAAAAAGGGTACGCTAAAATTTAAAAAGGGTACACTAAAATTGAAATAGGGTACACTAAAATTGAAAGAGGATACACCATAATTTAAAAAAAGGTACGATAATATTAAGAAAATGTATTCTAAAATTAAAAAAGGGTACAACAATATTGTCAAAGGGTACACTAAAATTGAACCAAAATTAGAGTCAAAATAATTAAACAAAGGCATCTTGATTCATTACAATGCCAAAATCTAATTCTAATATTGTTGGTTCTGGTTCTTCTCAAAGAAAAAATCATCCCGGAAGCAATTTTCTCCTTCCTATAGCAACCTGAAACTACCTTTTTGTGTACCATCATGGAAGGTGCATCATCCAATATCAATTCATCTCGCTTTCTTTTGTTTGATACGCTACCCAAAACGGTACTTTTAACGTCCATGCCTGTGAGCAAAAAAAATGAAACAAAAAAATTAAACAAAGAAAGTAGTTGATGTCAAGCTACTACCAACTAAATTAGGAAAAAAGTCCATTTTGAAAGCGGCTAGTACACAGCCTCAAGGTGAGATCGTCCTATATAAGACCGAACAAAAACCGACATAACGTCGAGTGTTCAGTCATATCACGCTTGTTATAGTCAAGAACATGTGTATCTTAGATACGAGACTATAATGCCGGAATATGATATAACTCGCAAACTTGAGGACATATCAGTATCTATCTACGAGATGCATTTCAATGTCGATTTTAGTACATACCCAGAGCTTTCAACACCGTCTTTACTGGTTTGCCCGAAGTTAGCATTTAGGAGAATATAACCTACAGTCTACAGTCCAATTTCACAATTGAACATTTATCGAGGTATTTTACAGCTACAATTGAACAATTTCACAGCCCAATTTCACAATCGAGGTATTTCACAATTTCACAGCTACAATCGAGGTATTTTACAGCCCAATTTCACAATTTCACAATTTCACAATTTTACAGTCTACAGTATATACCCTACAGTCTACAGCTTTCAACGCCGTCTTTCAATACAATTACCGAGGTATTCAACAACGATTCATATAGTACACTAAAACCCCAATTTCACATACTTGAACATATAATTTCACAATTGAATCCTAAAAACAAGTTAAATTCAGAAATTAGGGTTGAAGAAAGTATAAAATAATTAAAAACATAATAATCTGACCTAATTAATTCCATATTTCTGAGAATCGAATAATTCATCAACCCTAATTAATCTAGTTTAGCGAGATGATAAATTCCCTGATGATGATAATAAGTTGACAATAAATTGCAAGAACTAAACGATTGAATTGTTGGAATACCTGGAAATTAAGGTGATCGATGAGTGAAAAATACGAGGAAATGGCGAAGACGGTCGAAGTGAACGAAGGAAGATGAACTGGGTTAAACTAGATCAACGAAGAGAGAGAGAGGAACTAGAGGGTGAGGGTTATTAGACAAAACAAAATGAAAAAAATGAGTCAGACAAAACAAAATGAATCTCAGCCATCCATTTACATAATAGGATCTGATGGATGAGAAGAGTTCTCACAGTTCTCATTGAGTGAGTGGTTCTCACATGAACCTAAATATATATATATATATATATATATATATATATATATAGAGTAAGGCTCTTATGAGTCCTTCTCTATATATGAGTCCATGAGTCCTCATCTCATCCGTTGGATGAGATGATGATGGATGGACAAGATGCGTTGCATTAAAAAAAAAAAAAAAAGGAAGATTTACGTTCCTAAAATAACTCACAAGAATTTAGGAAACAATAACTTCCTATCATTCACGTTCATCATCACAATTTTCATTCACGTTCATTCACACCTAAAAAAAAAAAACTCAGATTCATTCACGCTCATTCATCGATTTTGAACTCGAAATTCTGCTACCATGGATTCAATGACCGCATCATCGTCTTCAACGGTTGATATGCAACTAATCGAGTATAACAATGGTGAGTTTCAGTTTTTCATTCACGTTTTTATTCATTTTTTTCTTCATGGATTTCAATAGTCAGATGGCGCTTTCAATTTGCGTTTTCATATCATTGTTTTATCGCGTCGAATTACGTTTTTTTTTACGTCGATCTTCATGTTTATAGTGCTTCAATTGTCATTCCGTATCACAGTTCGTATCAATTTGCGTTGTTTTGATGTCATTGCGTTTTGATATCACAGCTTCGTATCAATGGTATTTTGATATCTCGATCTTTATAGATTACAGGTCTTTATGCTTTTTATTAATATTTTCCCTGATATCCATTGATTCTATTTTTTTGATTTCAGTTAACGCAGATTCGTCGTTGAAGTAACATGTCTTCTGAGTTAAAGTAACACTTCATTGCAATCACAGTAACACAAGTGAACGTTCAGGAAAATGGTTTTTTGATATGCTAGAGTAACGTATTGTACACGTTAGGGTAACACCACTTATGAATTACAGTAACACATTATTTGCATTGATGTAACGCTGTTTAATTTTGTGCAGGTAGTTGCGCCAGAGATGCGAACGCACAAGACAACACTGGAAAAGGTGGAATTTAATTCATTTGATTAATTATGGATTAATATTATGGTTCATTGATATTATTGTTTCACCGATATTATTGTTTTGCTTTATGTTGAAGCATACATGGCATTGAAGTAGTAATGAATTACAGTAATACCTAATTTTAATTAGAATAACACAAAAATGTAACACTAAAAAAGGGCTTTTGGCGCTGACGTTGGAGTAACATCTTTTTAGAGTTAAAGTAACGCAACTTAGGAGTTACAGTAACACTTATGCCCATGGGCCTGACATTTCTTAATTTTTGGCAGGAAACATTGGTAAAGAGCCGAATGCACAGGAATGGTGCAGAGATGTGGGTGAGGTTTTCACTTCGTACTGAAGAAGACACAGAGGAAGACGAGGATGAACAAGTGTTTTGATAATACTCGTGTTCTTTGACATTACAAGAATTTTTTCTTTTTTCCTGGTTTACACGAAAAACTAAGGTTGTACACATTTTTGCAATTAACACTATATTTATTTAATAAATGTGTTTTTGGTTAGAGTAACATCTCATGTGTGTTGAAGTAACACTATTAATTTGTTACAGTAACAGAAAAAAATGCATTGCAGTAACTGAGGACAGCAGTGTTGTTCATTCATTGAAAGAGTACCAATATTGGTGATTGCAATATCATTGTACTAACGACATTAATCACTTAAAGTAACATAATTTGTTCATCAAAGTAACACACACAGTGCTTCGGTGTAACACACAGAATGTGAGACCAAAGAAAATTGTGTTAATTTCAATAATCCCCATAGTAACACCAACAGTGAATTAGAGTAACATGTGCAGCTGGTCATTGTAACAGAGTTTCACAGCTTCAATGTATTGGTGATAGTCAAAATACCAATGTAATTAGACAGGTAACTAAAGAATAGAGACCATTAAATCGTAGTTACAAAAGAGATGACATGATTCAGTAAACACGCTATTTTTTTCGGCCCTTTGTTGGCTTGCTCTTGGGACCGTCGATGATTTTTTGTCTAGTGTTCTCATACTTGGCTACGTTTTCCAACAATTGCGATCGCACAGTGTTCCTGTCTGCCAATAGAAGTGTGGAGTAACATAAGAAGCAGATTAGAGTAACAAATGTACACAATTGAGGGTTTACAAGGATTCGAAGTATCACGAAGATGAGAGTTAAAGTAACACCTCTTATACATTACAGTAACACATGGTTGTCTTTGAAATAACACCGTACATCAAACACAGTAACGAAGCACCCCTTACAGTAACACATCAAGTTTATTACAGTAACAGCGTATGTGCATTAAAGTAACATTCGATATATGTTCGTCTGTAGTTGAATTCAATTACACGAAACAGATGAAAACCCAGATAGCAAAACAGTCTTCAGTGAAAAAAATTAATTATATGGCACAGACGCAGCAAAATTAATGAATCAATATTTAGCGAAAGAGGTAATGAAATATAACACAGATGTAAACAAAACCTAGATCTTCAGTAAAATAATAACCTTGCTCGAGTTGAGGACAGCGATTGAATTGAGTTGAGCGACAGAGTTCAGTTGAGCGAGTGCTCGAGAATCCTAGAGTTGAGCGAGCGATTGAGTTGAGTTGAAGGATTGAGTGCGAGTTGAAGGATTGAGTGCTCGGGTATGCCTGAGTTGAGCGCAAAAGTTGAAGTTGAAGTTGAGCGATTGAGTTTGAGTTGAGCGTTTGAGTGTAAGGCTGTGCTTGAGTTGAGCGAAAAAATTGAGCGAGATGAGAGAAAAGATGAAGATGAAGGGTTTTCTTAAGCGGGCGTTTGAATGCAAAAAAAATAAATGAGATGAGAGAGAAGGTTGCAGTTGGCACTAATCTAGGGAGGAAGAAGATTTTTTTATTTTTTTTTCCAAAATTTGGTAGTTGCTACCTTAATTAGCATATGCAATCTCAACCATTCATCTTGTTTAGATCAATGGCTAAGAATAGGACTCACGGACTCAAAAAAGAAAGAGGGACTCACTTGATCCTTCCTCTATATATATATATATATATATATAGGGATGGGATCCCATCCGAACCTTACTTCGGTACGAACCGTCCGAACTAACCTTTAAACACTTCAGTTACACTTTTAAGGATCCCAATTACACTTTTAAGATTAAAACAAACATAAGAGTATTTGGTGTCCCATTATTCCCTTAATTTTTTAATAATTTTTAAGTAGTTAGAAATTACAATCTTTAATGATCCCATTACCCTCTCATTTTTTGTTTTTTCTCAAAAGTGTAACTGAGGTCCTTAAAAGTGTAACTAAGGTCACTAAAAGTGTAACTAGTTAAACTTTAAAAGTGTAAGTGGGGTCCTTAAAAGTGTAACTAGGTTGTTCGGACGGTTCGCACCGAAGTTGTGGTTCGGACGGGATCCTAATTCTATATATATATATATATATATATATATATATATATATATATATATATATATATATATATATATATATATATATATATATATATATATATATATATATATATATATATATATATATATATATATATGTTCCGGTTAAGGAATCAATTAACCCGATTACGAATTCGGGTCCTTAGTGTTCGGGTATCGCTTTGCTTGATTTCCTTCAATCTCTCCTTCCCCTTCTCCTATAGTCGGACCTTCCCGGCGAAGTGAGTCTGCTCCCTGCACATGCAACGCACAGGGCCTCGGAGGTTGTCCGAGGGAACCCTCTCCGATGCCTAAGTCAGTCCGTGAATGCCTTGACGAACCTAGCTCGTGAGGAACTAGGTGGCGGTTTTTAGGAGTAAGGGTCTAGAGAGAGAAAATCCAACCCTCTCTATGTGGGAAATGGGTGGGTATTTATACCCCCCCACATGAGAGAGGGAGGAAGAGAGGGAGAATGGGTGGTCGAGAGGACAACACGTGGCTTCTCCTCGTCCACCCACTTTCCATTACCTGAGACGAAATGACGGATGGGTCCTCGGACTCCCCCGCCTGTACCGGGGGTTAGGGCGCCCTGGAAGAAAGCATGATGGGAACCTGGAGGCCCTGCTTGGCTGGCAGGAGGCCCTGCTCGGAAAGCGCAAGCCCTTCGGGGTTCTCTCCGTAGTTCCTCGCAGGGAGGGCTTACGGATGATACCGAATTCATCCTGGGGGCGAACCGTTCCGGGGCCCCGCAGGCGGGCGACCCGTGGTACTTGGTCAACTCCCATCAATTGGCCCACGCCGGCCAGAGGGAGGCGGGGTCTTCCTCTTGGCAGGCGTCTCTTGAGATGGGGTGCAGTTGACTCTTGAACTCGGGCATTTAATGCACTGCTTGTTCCCGAGGTTGGAATGTTCTTTTAGTGATGATTGCTTTCTATTCCCAGCAGATTTTTGGGCAGTGTGCGGGTTGCGCTGATTGGCCGCGCCCCCTATCAGAGTGGTTGTGGCGCCATTTAATGCTTTGGCTACCCTCCGTATAAATTGCGGTTTCCTTGCTGTTTTCACAACTCATCTTCAACCTTCTCTTCTTCCTTCAGAGAAAATGTCGTGGATTACTAGAGTGCTTTTCTGTCGTGGAGCTCGCGTAGTGAGCCGTCGCTTTGTGGGGCGTTGGAAGCTTAGGTACTCCCGGGTGTCTTTTCTCATTCTGCGTCGCAGCCGGCGACCCCGCGTTCAACGTCCCCGAAAGGTCAGGAGGGCTCTCATCAAGGCGGGCAAACGTCCTCAGAGGGCTTCTCTAGCTGCTCCAAGGTTCAGGCGCTGCCCCCAGGGTGGGGGTTGTTTCGACAGGGGGTGCCATGAATGCTTTCCATGGCTGCATCCTGAGCAATTCGACCCCGATTGCTCAAGTCTGTCTTCCTCTGAGTCGGGCCCTTCTTCTCCCCTGAAGAAGAAGGTTGGCTGCGGCTCCTGTGATGATACCGAGACAGTCCCTTATGGTAGGGACTGGGATGTCAGCAGCCGGGAGTCCGGCGACAGTGACGGCCAGGGCTACTCCTCTGGTCGTGGGGATGATGATGATTCGGCAGATCCCTTCAAAGATTCCGATGATTGGGACTGGGGATCCGACATTGGAGGGCGCGACAGCCCTGGGGATTACTCCCCGGGCTCTGACGATGACTAGGCCTGCCCGAGGGGTGCAGGCATAATGAGCCGGATATAGAGGCTCCTTTTGTATTCCTGGCTTGCATGCTATGTAACTTGCCCATTTTTCGGGTTTTCTCTAGTTTTAATGAAAAGATCAGGCGGCTTGGCTTACATGTGGCATTTTTATTATTTGCTATTACTTGTTTTTGTTTTTATTATTATTATCTGGAGGGAGAGTGACGTCATCGAGGAAATAAATGTTCCTGGCGTCTGTTTGCCTTCTCGAGGCTTTCTTGGGATGAGGAGGCTAGCTGTTAGAGTTGTGACACGTGGGGGATGACTTGCGGGGTGAGCTTTGCAGAGAGAGGCGACCCTTCGACTGCCCAGACCTATATAAGCCCATTTTCTTCCCCTAATTCTCTTTTTAGCGTTTTTCAAAACTCGAACCTCCACTTCTTCTTCACTCTTTGCTGCTGAGAACTTCTTTCAAGATTTCGAAGGGCGTCTAACTTCGGACCTTTCTCGGCGGCGATCATCTTTCTAGGTTAGAATCTTGATTCCAACTCTTAGCTTTTCTTCCTTTTCCTCATATTCTTTCGTGAAATAGAATGTCTCGTGCCCGCGCTCTTACCTTTAGTCCGTCGTCTGGGGGGACGGAGGACAGAAGAGGGGGGAGATCTGACTTGGCCTCTTCCTCTGGGGTCAGGCCTGGCGAGGAAAACCGCCCCGAGGAAGATGGGGGTGCCAACTCACCCGAACCCGCGTCCTTTGACGTCGTCGATTCCGACGATGGTGCACTGGAGATTGACCCTTCCACCGTTGCCGGCCTTGCTCCCAGGGTAAGAGGGAAAAAATACTTCTTGGACAAACACAAATACCTGGTTCCTTTGAGAACCTACCCCGAGACCAAAAACCGAGACCTAATTCTGGAGAGTAATGCTGCCGGGGAGATTGAGAAGTTCTACAACTTCGGGGAGGGGTACACCGTTATAGTCCCAGGGGAAAAAGATACGGTGTGTTGCCCTCCTGACGGCTGTGTGGCTGTCTACCACAAAAGCTTGGAATTTGGCCTACGATTCCCTCTTCACCCCTTCTTGGAGGAGGCTTTCAAGAGGATGAATGTGGCCATCGCCCAATTGACTGCCTCAGCAATCAGGACCCTGGTGGCTTACACCTGGACCTGCCTCTTCCATGGGGAGGGGCCCTCCATTGATGCCTTTCGTGCCATGGCTTGGCTGCAAATGGTATCCTCATCAAAGGGGGATGACTCCCCAGGGTACTGGTCCATTCTGAAATCGAAAAAACACGCTCTGGTCTGGCCGGCCTTAAACAGCCTGAAAGACTGGAAAGATAATTTCCTGTACGTACATAGTGCTTCAGGGTGGCGGATCCCTAGGCATTTTAGGAACCACGTACATACCCGCCTGGAGACCCGTGAGGAATATCACCCGGGTGTTGGGGGAAAAGACTTGAAGGTGAAGCTGGGTCAGGCGGATGAAGAATTGATTAAGAAATTTAAGGTCACTGAGGGGGCTCCTCCCAATGAGCCTGCTTTCTGGCTTCCTCATGCAGACCTTATCACCACGGATGAATATCTGATCCCGCTGGGTTTGATTCCCGGCCTTGAAGGTAGTTCAGGGGCTTCAACTGGCCTGGTGATTTTTCCTGAGGTTCTCATCCCTGTTTTCTTAACTGGCCCTTTTTACCCATCTTGCAGGTGATGCTTCTCGCCTTTGGACCAGGAAGCAGGTGAGGAGGCTTGGTCTGACTGAGGAGTTCTTTGTCACTCGAAGAGTCCCCCTTCTTCCTTCCAACTTCAAGAAAGGAGAGAAGAACTTGATGAGGTTTGTGAAGGAGCTCGCTTCTGGTCGACGGCTCCCCTTCCCTCCTCGGCTGAAGCCGGCAGCTCCCTCTCCCAATGCTCAGGGCGGGGAGGCTGAAGTTACTTCTGTGGCGACCCCCTCCCATGCTCGCCGCCAGGATGATTCCCCTGCTAGGGCACATGCTTCCCCGGGGTCTCACCCTGCGGAGTCTGAACAAACTGGAGAGAGCGTTCCCCTGGTTCGCAGGAGAAAGAGAAGTAGGGAAACTCCGGGGGCTGTGCCCATGGTTGACTTAGAGGCCGATGTGGAGACTCCGGAGGCGAAACGCCCTGCTCACGACGTCCCGGGCACTTCTCTTCTGGAGGGGAATGCAGAGCTCCACTATGCTGCGGGCGACAGTGTTGACGTATCAGGCTTGCTTGCGGACTCTAGTACTGTTCTGGCAGATCGCCTCATTAAGTCGGTAACCAACACTTCTCACCAGGTGATCCAGTATATACAGCGTACTTCCAGGGTGTTGCAGGCTTCTGCCGAGCTGGCGGCCCTCAGTCGCCTAAGTGACGAGGAGCTGACTATCACCCCTGGGGCTCCTCCCCCTGATCGCCTGGCCGTGGTTGAAAGGGATGTGACCCTGATTGGGGGCCTGAAGGACCAGCTGTCCAAACAAGAGAGCGAGCTGGAGGAAGTAAAGGGGCAGGCCAACCACTGGAGGCTTCAGGGGGAGCAGGCTGTGAGGGAGGCGTCCAAGCTCGAGGTGGAATTGAGGGAGAGCCGCCTGGCAGTGGAGCATGCTGAAAAGTCCCTGGCTGAGATGGAGCATCTCAAGAAGAAAGCAGCTGATCTGGAGGAAGAACTGTCCAAAACCAGCTCAGACTTCAAACTGGCTCAGGCCGGGTGGCAAGATGAGAAAAGTGCCATCCTGAAGGAAGCTGAAGCTGCCTCGGACTTGAGTTTTGAAAATGGGGCTACTTCCTCCTTGGAGCTTGTTATGGAGGTAATCAGGGAAATGTTTCCTGTTTTTGACGAGGACGCATTTCGAAACCTTTATGCTGCCAAGAATGAAGCTCTGGCAGCTGGAACCCCCAAGGAGCCTGCCGGTCCTGACCATGGTGCTCCTGATGCCTAGGCCTTTATTCTGTGGATAATTTTTGTGCTGAGCCTTAGAATGGCCAGCTTTGTCTGTAATGTTCTGACCCTTCTGGATCTTTATTTTGGACCTTGTTAAAACCGTTCTACTCTTTTCTGGATTAATCTTTGAATGTTCGTCTTTTCTTTACTTTCTTCGTTTTCCAGAGTTGGGCTGTGTCTTTTATACAAGGTCGGGGGGCCTGCCCCCAGTCTTTGTTCGTTTGACCTGTTCCTGGCTCTTGGTCAGAGTCCAGAGGCCTGCCCCCTGCCTGCCCAGAGGCTGGCCGGGTGGCCTTATGCATTTTTTATACAAGGTTGGGGGGCCTGCCCCCAGTCCTTGTTCGTTTGGCCTGTTCCTGGCTCTTGGTCAGAGTCCAGGGGCCTGCCCCCTGCCTGCCCAGAGGCTGGCAGGGCGGCATTATGCGTTTTTTATACAAGGTTGGGGGGCCTGCCCCCAGTTCTTGTTCGTTTGACCTATTCCTGGCTCTTGGTCAGAGTCCAGAGGCCTGCCCCCTGCCTGCCCAGAGGCTGGCAGGGCGGCATTATGCGTTTTTTATACAAGGTTGGGGGGCCTGCCCCCAGTCCTTGTTCGTTTGGCCTATTCCTAGCTCTTGGTCAGAGTCCAGAGGCCTGCCCCCTGCCTGCCCAGAGGCTGGCCGGGTGGCATTATGCGTTTTTTATACAAGGTTGGGGGGCCTGCCCCCAGTCCTTGTTCGTTTGACCTATTCCTGGCTCTTGGTCAGAGTCCAGAGGCCTGCCCCCTGCCTGCCCAGAGGCTGGCCGGGTGGCATTATGCGTTTTTTATACAAGGTTGGGGGGCCTGCCCCCAGTCCTTGTTCGTTTGACCTATTCCTGGCTCTTGGTCAGAGTCCAGAGGCCTGCCCCCTGCCTGCAGGGAGGCGTTTGAAATTTGTTGGGGGGCTATTTTCCTTAGTTCTGGCAACAGGGGGGCCTCCCCCTATTGCCCCCTGCTCGTTTGTGTGTGAAAACACGGGTTTGAAACAGGCAATGAGTATAGACTGAGGATTTTTTCATTTCTTCGTAAAAATCTATCATAAGGGTGGTCGGAGCCGTCGACATTCTTTGACCGTTCTCCGCCAATTTTAAAGAAACGAAGACTACTTTAAGATTCTGGTTTAAACATAATATTTCTTCAGGGTGTCAGCGTTCCAGTGAGCACTCAACTCTTGGCCCTCTAGATTGGCGATCTTATACGTGCCCGGCCCTAAGATTTGAGTTACCTGGTATGGACCCTCCCAATTAGCGCTAAGTTTGCCGTGCTCTCTTGATCTCCCCACGGCCTGTGTCTTTCTGAGGACTAGATCACCCATCTGGAAATTTCGCTGATGCACTCTTTTGTTGTACGCCTTCCTCATTCGTTGCTGGTAGGCGACGATATTGGTGATGGCTTCCTCTCTCAATTCACTAACCAAATCCAAGGCCTCTGCCATTGCTACTTCATTCTCAGCCTGGTCGTATTGTAAGGAGCGCAGGGAGGGGATCCTGGCCTCAATTGGTAGCAAGGCCTCTGCACCATACACCAGGCCGAACGGGGTCTGGCCCGTAGACTCCTTCCGGGTGGTCCGGATTGACCAGAGTACGCTGGGGAGTTCGTCGGCCCACCTGCCCTTGAGGTCATCCACCATTTTCTTTAGGCCATTCAAAATTTGCTTGTTGGCTGCCTCTGCCTGCCCGTTGGTTTGAGGGTGGCAGACGGCAGAATAAGCAACCGCAACGCCATGACCTTCCAGCCATAATCTCAGGGGGTCATTATCGAATTGTCTTCCATGGTCAAACACTAGCATTTTTGGCAGGCCAAACCGGGTGATGATGTTCCGCCAAATCACCTTCCTGACCGCAGGCTCGGTGATATTAGGCACTGCCTCAGCTTCCATCCATTTGGTAAAGTAATCAATAGCTACGATCAAGAATTTTCTGCCCCCGGTGGCTACCGCGAAGGGGCCCAGTATGTCCATCCCCCACTGAGCGAAGGGGATGGGAGGCAGGATCGGCCTGAGCTCCTGGGCCGGGGCATGGATAGATGGGGCGAAAAGCTGACATTTTCTGCACTTTTGGGTTAAGTCCTTTGCGTCGGCCAGCAGGGTCGGCCAGTAGTATCCGGCTCTCAAGGCCTTGTGTGCTAGTGACTTCCCTCCTATGTGATGGCCACATATCCCGGAGTGGATGTCGTCCAGCACCTCCGCCGCCTGCTCTGCCCCCAGGCACCTGAGCAGAGGGGACGAGAAAGATTTTTTGTACAGGTCTTCACCTATTATGATGAACCATGCAGCCCTTGCTGGCATTTTTCTTTTCTGTACAGGGTCGGTCGGTAGGACTCCGTATTTTTTGAACAGGATGATGGGGGTCCTCCAGTCTTCAGGCCCTGCTTCCTCCACCGCACCGACGGTTGGACAGGGGGCGGTAGATTTCTCCTGGACGACGTCCACCCATACTGACCTTCTTATATCCTGCAGGCTGGAGCTAGCTAGTTTTGACAGGGCGTCCGCTCTGTGATTCTGGGATCGTGGGATCTATCTGATTTCATATGATTTCAAACCTGATAGTTCCCTTTTTACCACCTCCAGGTATGCGGCCATTGTTTGGTCTCTAGCTTCATACTCTCCATTAATTTGGTTGGCGATGAGCTGGGAGTCTGTGGCCAAAACGACCCGTTCTGCGCCTGCAGCCTTGGCCAGGTTGATGCCTGCGAGTACCGCTTCATACTCGGCTTCGTTATTCGAGGCGGGGAAGACAAATCTGAGAGCATGCTCAAAATCGGTCCCTTCCGGACTGGTCAACACTATCCCCGCCCCCGCTCCGTTGGCCGTTGAGGACCCATCGGTGTATACGGTCCATTCGCCAGAGGTTGGGCTATCGTCCTCGGAGTGGGAACACTCTGCCAGGAAGTCGGCCAATGCTTGGGCCTTGATGGCTGTTCTTGACTGGTATGTTATCCCCAGTCCACTCAGCTCGATGGCCCACTTCAGCAATCTGCCTGATTTCTCAAATTTCTCTAACACCTTTTCCAGGGGCTGGTCTGTTAGCACCACGACAGGGTGTGCGTCGAAGTATGGCCTCAATTTCCTAGCTGCTATAACAACCGCGTAGGCCGCCTTCTCGACCATGGGGTAGTTCTTCTCTGCTGTCCCCAGGGCGTGGCTTACGAAGTATATGGGCTGTTGAGCGCCTGCTTCTTCCCTTAAGATGACTGCGCTGACTGTTGCGTTGGTTACAGCGATGTAAAGGAAAAGCTTTTCTCCTGCCACCGGTCTTGCCAGGGTAGGGAGTTTCTTTAAGTGTTCCTTTAATTGTCCGAACGCTTCTTTTTGCTCGTCTTCCCATTTGAACTGTTTATTGCCTTTCAGCACCTTGAAAAACGGGGTTGACTTGTCTGCTGACCTGGCAATGAACCGTGCCAGGGCGGCCATGCGACCTGTCAGACGTTGGATGTCCCTGATGGTCTTTGGCTCGGGAAGGTCTAGAACAGCCTGAATTTTCTCGGGATTGGCGTCTATCCCCCGAGAACTTACCAAGAAACCCAAGAACTTTCCGGAGCGTACCCCAAACGTGCATTTCTTCGGATTAAGCTTCATTTTGTAGGCGCGCAGGGAGGAAAAGGTCTCCCGCAGGTCTTCCAGGTGTTCCTTTTCTCCCTTACTCTTTACAATGGCGTCGTCGACATAGGCTTCTATGTTTCTGCCTTTCTGATTTTCGAACACCTTGTCAACCAGGCGCTGGTACGTGGCCCCTGCGTTTTTCAGCCCGAATGGCATCATCTTGTACATGTAGGTGCCTGAGCTGGTGATGAATGCGCACTTGACTCTGTCTGGCTGCCATAAGTATACCTGATGATATCCTGAGAAGGCATCCAGGAAACTTAGCATAGTATACCCACTGGTGGCGTCCACCAGCTGATCGATTCTGGAAAGTGGGTAGCAGTCTTTTGGGCAGGCCTTGTTGAGGTTCGTAAAATCCACGCACATTCTCCACGCGCCTGACGATTTCTTGACCATGACCACATTCGCCAGCCACTCAGGGTAGTCACAAACTTCTATAAAGTCTGCCTTCAAAAGTTTTTCGATTTCTTCCTTGATTGCCAAATCTTTTTCTGCGGACATGTTCCGCTTTTTCTGCTTTACAGGGCGGGCGTCCGCGTTTACGTTCAGCTTGTGAACGATGCACGCCGGATCGACCCCTGGCATTTCATCCGCCGAGTAGGCGAATACATCCTTGTTCTCCATCAGTAGCTCGACCAGCTCAGCCTGGTAGGATTTTTCCAGGTCTGCCCCTACAAGGACTTGCCTCCCCGGCTCCAGGTCCACCAGCATGCTTTCTCCCCCAGGTTCCAGGTGGTTTGACGCCTGGTCACCGACTGGAATCTCGCCCTCTCTGCTGGGGGAGCTGTCGGCTTTTCTTTTCCCTTTTCTTTCGCTCTCATGAGCCTGCAGGGCCACGGAGTAGCACTGTCTAGCCGACTCTTGGTCCCCACGTATTTTGCCTTCTAGGCCGAAGTCAGTGACGTAGGCTATGGTGAGAGCCCGGATTGATACGGCTGCTTCAATCTCGTCCAGGGTGACTCTGCCGATTAGGGCGTTGTAGGCAGACTTCGCGTCTACCACAACAAATGACGCTCTGATATTCCTGGCAGTAGCCCCTTCCCCGAACGTTACGGGCAGGTCTATGATTCCTACGGGTAATACGCCTGCTCCGCTGAACCCATATAATGACCCTGGGGCGGGTCGTAGGTGCCGTTTCTCCAGACCCATTTTGTCGAAGGCGTCTTTGTACAGCAGATTCGTGTAGGCGCCCGTGTCTACCATGCATCTCCGGACAATGTGGTTGCTAATTACCAAGGATAGCACCAGAGGATCGCTGTGAGGGTACACCACCCGCCCTGCATCCTCGGGGGTAATGCTCAGCGTTACTCCCTTTGGGCTTCCTGTTCTTTCAGCGTAGCAGATTTGGTTCCTTAGCTCACGAATCTGCCTTTTCTGCCCCCGTCGACTGATTGGACCTTCTGCATCTCCTGATATCACATGGATTACCAGGCGATTCTGTGCCGAGCCCTCGGGCTTTTCAGGCGTCTCCTTCTGGGACTTGTTCCTGGCTGCGTAGTTGGCCAACCAGCCGTTCCTGATCAACTTCTCGATCTCATCTTTCAGGTGACGACATTCTTCGGTGGTGTGGCCTACGCAGTCGTGAAAAGTGCAGAATTTCTTGGGGTCCCCTCTTGGACTGCGCGGCTTGCTCGGGCGATTCCACTTGGCGGTTTCTTTTTCCAGCTCGAAGATTTCTGCCCTGGACTTATTAAGGGCTATGTAACTGTCGAATCTGGGCTGATAAGCAGTGCGCTCCTTTTTGGGGGTATCCCCTTCCTCGGTTCTATGTCTTCCGGAGTCGTTTCTCCCGCGTCCACCCTGCGGTCCCCCTTGCTGCCTCGTGGGGCCTGCAGGGGTCTCCGGCAGGCTGTGGAATTCCTCCTGCAACATAAACCCCTCTGCGATTTTTCTGGCCTTGGCCAGGGTCTCGGGTTGGGCCCTGATCATCTGGTTCTTCATTTCGCCGGGTAGCAGGGAATTGGTCAGTGCATATGCCGCTGTTGGGTCGTCAATTTCCTTCACCTGTTGGAATGACAAATCGAACCTCTTCAGATATTCCCTGACAGTTTCGCCCTTCTTCTGCCTGAGGGTCATCAGGTCAAAGCGGGTGAGACGTCGTCGCTTGTTTCCGGCATACTGGTCCAAGAACATCTCCGCCAGCTCGATGAAGAAGGAAATTGATCCCTGCGGGAGGTCCCTGAACCAACCCTGGGCTAGGCCTACCAGGGTGGTGGGGAAGATCTTACACCAGACTGCGTCGTCGGCGTCGTACATGCCCATGTGGCTTTCGTACGCAGCCAGGTGATCTTCCGGGTCTGTAGTTCCGTCGAACTTTACAGTTGGCATTTTAATCTTCGGGATTGGGTACGCCTGGACTTCAGGGTGAAGCGGGGTTTTAGTTGGCCTACCCACCATTTTTGACCTGCCCGCATCTGAGGAGCGACCGTAGTCATCCCATTTATCAGGGGTCGGTCGCCTGCCCTCAGGGGAGCGGTGCCTTGGTGGGGGCCTCGGCCTGCTAATCGCCTCGTCGCCTTGAGAAGGGGAGCGATACCGCGAGCGCTTCTTCTGGGCGGACTCGAGGTTATCACCCTGACGGTACCTGGGCTTCATGGGCTGGCCGTTGTTGAGCCTGGATTGCAGGCCTTGGGACAGCCCGGGGGGTGGCTGCAATCCCTCAACTAGCGTCAGCCTGGAGAATACATCCTGCTTTTCTCCCAAGCGCTTGGATACCGGCTCTTTGTGCCTCATGCGATCCCTCAGGTCTTGGGATAGGCCTCTTCTTTCATGAGCGGCGGTGGATTCTGTAGTATGGATGGAGAATGCGCCTTCCGGACCAGCTACTCCCTGCCGTGCAGGCGGCTCCTGACGGGCCTCTGAAATTCGCCTTTGCACTTGTGCATAAGCATGAGCTGTCTTTCTGGCTTTTTTCTGAGCGTTTCTGACGGCGGTTCGCTTCGTGCCCCCGGTTCCTTCTCCACTTTCAAAATGGAGTAGCCTGGGGGTCGTCGCGACCCTGCCTATCAGGTCATCAGGGGTAAATTCCTGGTCCAGCATGGCTGAGAAGAAAGCCGCAGTCTGTACCATCTGGGCAGGGGTGAGGTTCAGGACTGGCCTCGACTGGCTCCCCTGTCCAGCCATGGTAGCTGCTGCTTGGCCTGTTGCCCCCGGCAGACTGGCCCGCCCTACACCCGGAATTGTGGCAGCAGGCGTCGTTTCGGGCGGCATGCCATACTGGGGGGCTTTGGGTGGGTTCGCCACTGAACTGGTGTCGAAAATCTCAGGCATATTCAATTGCTAGTGGTTAATTTTGAGTTTGTAGAGGTTGATTTTTTGTGGGTGATCTCGTGAGCACAACCTAGATCGTCCCCACAGACGGCGCCAAATTGTTCCGGTTAAGGAATCAATTAACCCGATTACGAATTCGGGTCCTTAGTGTTCGGGTATCGCTTTGCTTGATTTCCTTCAATCTCTCCTTCCCCTTCTCCTATAGTCGGACCTTCCCGGCGAAGTGAGTCTGCTCCCTGCACATGCAACGCACAGGGCCTCGGAGGTTGTCCGAGGGAACCCTCTCTGATGCCTAAGTCAGTCCGTGAATGCCTTGACGAACCTAGCTCGTGAGGAACTAGGTGGCGGTTTTTAGGAGTAAGGGTCTAGAGAGAGAAAATCCAACCCTCTCTATGTGGGAAATGGGTGGGTATTTATACCTTCCCACATGAGAGAGGGAGGAAGAGAGGGAGAATGGGTGGTCGAGAGGACAACACGTGGCTTCTCCTCGTCCACCCACTTTCCATTACCTGAGACGAAATGACGGATGGGTCCTCGGACTCCCCCGCCTGTACCGGGGGTTAGGGCGCCCTGGAAGAAAGCATGATGGGAACCTGGAGGCCCTGCTTGGCTGGCAGGAGGCCCTGCTTGGCTGGCAGGAGGCCCTGCTCGGAAGGCGCAAACCCTTCGGGGTTCTCTCCGTAGTTCCTCGCAGGGAGGGCTGACGGATGATACCGAATTCATCCTGGGGGCGAACCGTTCCGGGGCCCCGCAGGCGGGCGACCCGTGGTACTTGGTCAACTCCCATCAATATATATATATATATAAGTGTTTCGAAATATGAGAATAACTTAAATAAAAATATACTTTGTAGATACAATATTTTCATCTAAGCATACATTTATTAATTTTACTCATTACCTTGATTGCTTATCATTTTGAAATTATTTTCTCAAAATTGAGGAATGTAAACACTAATATACCTCCAATTTAAAATCTTTAATTAGTATGCTACAAAGTAAATTTTATGTATACCGTGCATTTATGCACGGGACCTATACTAGTTATCATCAATTACATGCCTCAAATCCCTAATTATTAAAATTAGGGTTTTAGAAATCGCCCAATTTTTTCAATATCATCGATTCCCCTCATTCTAATTATACAAAGCATTCAATTTATTAATTCATAAGATTATGGATACGAGTTAGATTGAAGAACAATTATAAACTAATGATTGAAATTAGTTTTTTTTCCTAGTTTTTTTGCCGACCTTATTTTCTACTTACGTAGTACGGTCGTAACTTTTTTTTACAAAAAAAAAAAAAACAAGCGTTACCAATTGAACAAAATGTCTTCAATCAAAGTTTAAAAAGAATATGTATTGCGTCAATGTTGGAAAAAAAAAGTACTGCGTCGTATAAGAATCGTATTACGTTAGCGAAGTTAAAAAAAATTGCATTAAAAATTAAAAAAACATGCAATACAAAACTGCGTACAAGTAAAAAAAGATGTACTTATAGATTAGGAAGAAGAGTAGGAGAAAGGAAAGAAAAGGATGAATTTGAGGGAAGGGAAAATGAGGAGTCAAAATTGAAAATATCGTACTGCGTTGAGTAAAATGCGTACTGTGAAAAGCAACGCCCTTAATTTTTCCAGTACATGTTCGCATGTTTCAATAATCGTACAGGTTATCGTTTGATCTCTGTACACGCACGACTACGTTCGGTAAACATTTTACTGTAATATTTATGGTTTTTTTTAGTAAGCCTTTATTATGATTTAGATGATGATTCGAAAATAAATGAATTACCTAAGAGCACATATGTTTTGTCGGTCCGTCTTATATCTACGATATTTTTTCACAACTTTGTTAATCTTTTAGTTCAAGTCGAAGCTTCCATTTTGCTTTTAGCACAAGTTTTAAAAAATCGATTTAAGTATTTATTTAATATTAAATGTTGGGTAGATAGTGACATTTATGTAAATATATAAGATTTAAAATAATTATTTAATATTAAAACAATAACTAAAATGGAAATGGGAAACTTGGAATTGAACGTCCCAAAAAGACTGCGAAGAGTAACTCCATTTAACTTTGGTCGTTTCTTTTACATTTTTTTTTTCCAATTTTGACACAATACAGGAGTATTTTTTAAAACATTGTTTTAGGCCATTTTTTCAATTTTGTTGACACAACACATTTTTTTTAATTCGACCATACTATATTAAGTAAAAAAAAGTTTGGACAAAGAAAGAACCAAGAAAAAAACTAATTTCATAATTGTTCTTCAATCTAACTCATATCCATAATCTTATGAATTAATCAATTGAATGATTTTTAGAGTCAGAATCGGAAGTAATCGATGATAATTGAAAAAATTGGACGATTTTTAGAACCCTAAGTTCAATAATTAGGGATTGGAGGAAATCGATGATTATTGAAAAAATTGAACGATTTCTAGAGCCCTAATTTCAATAATTACGGATAAGTAACAATTCATACTTGTTCTTCGATCAAACTTATATCCATAATCTTATAAATTTGATAAATTCAATGGTTTGTATACTTAGAATTGAAATGAATCGATAATAATTCAAAAAATTGAATGATTTTTAGGGTTACACTAGAGAAAGTGAGGGAGTGGTGGGAATATTTCTCTTTTTTAGTGAAGGACGGATGATGGAAATTTATGTGGAAAACAGTATTGCGTCGAGTAAAATTGGTACTGCGAAGAGTAACTTCGTTTATTAATTGAGCGTACATTAGTTATATTGTTCCTTCTTTACTTTTTGTTTATTTCAAGATGAGCCTAAACGAGACGAGTATTATTCACCTGCCAAATTTTCCATACTGTACATTTTTAAATTAGACGTAAGGAGGAGTGGGAGAGGGAAGAGGGGAAAGAGCCATCGACGGCGAGGGACGGCGGATGAGGAGGAGAGGGAGGGAGAATGGGAAGGGATTTAGTGGGGGTTTAGGGTTGATTTGGGAGGGTTTAGGGAAGTCAGCACGATTTGAGGTTTTGAATTCTGATGTTTGTTTGCGTTTTTTTATTAAACATGCTTCGCGTTGGATAATCCGCCGCAAAACCTGCCAAATGATAATAAGGGGGGCATGAACGTGATGAATAGCCATAAGAAGGGACGCATCGAAAATCCATGCCATTATCGACGATGTCCATGCTTTTGAGGCGGAGTTTGTAAGCTTAATGTGGCCTTATGTCAACCGTAGTAATAATAGAGTTGCTCATGAAATAACTCATTTTAATCACGGTCATGTTCCTTTCTTTAGAAGGTGGGAGGGGTTCCTTCCCTCGTGTTTCGAACAATTTGTTGTTTTCGATTTGAATGATAATTGTTAGTCCCACTCCGGGAATTATTTTTTTTTTTGCCAGCGAAGAAAGAGCATTGGATTACATGCTGTTTGGGATCTCGGAACCCATATTACATCCTATAATGAACATAAAAACATCACAAACTATTACTAATACAATAACGATAAAATAAATGCGTCGGGTAATTGTAGTGAGTTGTTGGTGCACGGATGCTTGGACATGAGGTCATTATCCACATTATCAACACAGCTGCTGACTCCCAGATATCATCCACACAGATGAACCGTACAGTGATGATACCAGGATGCACTTACGCGCTTACGGAGAAGGCGTAGAAAAAAACGGGTGAGAGCAAAACAATGAAGCGTGCCTCTAATGGAGAAAAACCTCGTACATCCTGATAACTGGACCCTACAACCATATGGCAAATGAACCAACGAACCGAGCAACATGCAAAGGGTTGAGGATGAGGACCTCAACATAACCAAACCCCTGACGAAAGGACCAATCCAAGACCAATTTATGGTCAGGTCAACGCACTCCAAACACAAACAAGCCGCCAAATGGAAGCTTTTATTCATAAGCAGAGTGATACTTATACTTATTACTAAGAAAATATCAAGAAGAACAGCTACACGAGAGACCATCGTAGGAGAAAGCCACCGGGGACCCAACCACACAACAGACACCCAGATCCACCTCGAAAAGACACCCAGACCTGAAACGTTCTAGGAACGAAACCCATACTCAACAGTCGTGGCTGCTTCAGTAAAGACCCACACTAGCTCGTCAAGACAGGAGAAACACCACCCCGACCATTGTCCAATAAAATCAATGAGAGAAACAAAAAAGACAGAAGAGGAACAAGGACTAAACAGCCAAACTCTTTCAACCACAGTGTGGACATGACGTAGGTCCACCCCGACGCGGTCACGCGCGGGTTTGGGTAGGCGAATGCACCTCCATATGAGAATGGATCGAATTGAAATTTAAGTCGAAATGGAGTCGCCACCGAACTTTGTGGGAGTTCGGACCCGTTCGAGCCACTCTATATCGCTATGGACCATACACAAAGTATGGCCCATTTCGGTTTTGGAGTTTATTGGGCTCGTCCCTTTGCATTGCGATACCGATACCATCTATACCGGTAATCGTGTAAAGAATGACTCTCGTGCGCCAACGGTTTCGGGCATCCGGAAACCGAGGTTCTGAGTAAGGGGTGAGGGTACGTGTTGGGAAACCCACTAAGGACACCCAACCCCGCCCGCACTTAGCGGCCTCTACTAAGACATCGTTTGACTTTCTAATATGCGCGTTAGTGATTTGGTGAAATGATATGCAAACAGCGTTTTAGCTAAGCATGCAAATTAAATGTGAGCTACATCAATTTAATGCATCAAAGTTATTGTCGAGGTGATTTAGCATGCGAGGGTTCATTTATAAACGGTAAAACGCAAATAAATGAAGCAAAACCAAAAATAAATCGGTTACAAATTACACGGGCGGAATACAACCCGGAATTCACAATACAACGAGCAATAATATAGAATAATCGGAATATATAACTAAAATGATAGCCAATGATTAGAAGCGGACCCATATATAAACTAGACCGTAAATCGTGTAAATGGACGAACTTTGGTTAAATACGCATTATTTTGTGTATTAACCAAGGGACGGAGATATGGGACCTAGGCGTGGTGCTAGCCCGATCCCAAATCCCGATGCCTTGTCCCAACTTATCATATCGATAAATTGGAGTCTAAATTAATCGTACGTCGGATACGACTAAGGAGTCGTCAACGCAAAATTAATAGTGAGACCGTCGATCAAAGTTGTTTATGTGCAATGATATGCATGTATTTTGAAAAAGAGATCACGTGATTGACTTTACACGTGACGACTAAGTCGCTTTTTTAAAAGACGAGGCTCAGATGATAAAAGAGCTCTCGGTTTTCTGGGCTATAGGACCCACTCGATCGAGTCATGGTCTGACTCGGTCGAGTGTGTCCTCGAGGAGGCTACTGCCCAAAATTTGGGGTGCTACTCGATCGAGTAGCTTATGTACTCGGTCGAGTGGCACCTGTACGAGGTATAACTCGTCTCGTTTTATGTATTTTAAAATCGATAATTAATCGAATCACATATAAATATGGCACGATTTATATGCAACTCGATCTTCGGTACTCATAATGTGTATATTATGATTACGAGACCGTTATCGGAGACTTTAGAAAAGATGATTTAAAAATCGTTTTAAATTGGACCGGGACAAAATTAGTTCCCTCCGCGTTACGTCATCTTTAGTAATCCTTACGGATTATGCGATGCTCGATTTAGCGTCAACTGGTTTTGTACCGATCCTTTGAAATGGAATTAAGCCTGTTCAACTACGTACTATCACGATCACGTTACGCCCTTGAGTGCGTAGGGCGGTGCTCCTCGAAAGGGCGCCACCACTATTGTGGCTCGTAAAGGGATTAAACGGACTTTGTGCAATAGTCGTAGTTAAACGAGTTAAAATTCGAGTTTTGATGATATGTAAATATATATATACGCGGTAGTGATATTATGACAAAATGTAAATAACGATAATTAAATGTTAGGTTGTTAGATGCGATAAATAAATGTTAGATGTTAGATGTTAGTAATATTGTCGTTACTATCGACATAATCATAATACCTAGACATAAACGTAAATGTAAATAAAAAGAACGAAAAGAAAGGGAAGAAGGAGAAGTCGGTGTTGAATGTTACACCCACAACCTACATGCTCTTGCTTCTCGGGATACGGTTCGTCAAATGGCGGCAATGGCGCGGGAACGTCGAGATATGTAGGAAGAGTTGATGGTGTGTATGTATGAGGTTTTTATGGAGAATTAATTTCTTAGTTTTTAAGAGTTTCGATCTCGGAATGCATAGACGGATGTGTGTAGGGTGATGTCGAGAATGGTGATGATTTGTGACTTAATGTGGCTGAAAAGTGTGATCCAAAAGGTTGTGAAATGTGATGAGTTGACGGGGTATTTATAGGAGAAACCCCACGACATAGGGTCACTCGATCGAGTGGCCCTAGTGCACTCGGTCGAGTGCCTTCAAAGACGGGTCTGTTTCGGATTTTGAGGCTCCACTCGATCGAGTGGGTCAATCCACTCGACCGAGTGGATCAATTTGGACGAGATATTTTAGGGATGATGGACTCTTGATTGTTTTTGATTGTTTTTTGAATTTTGCTATTTGGCGCAAGTTTCTAGAAGCGCACCAGGTCGTTTTTGTGTGTCGAGTTCATCTTTGACCGAGTTTTGACCCAGTCGCTAAAAGACGAGTTTTATTTTTGGTGTCGGTTTTGGTCCAAATTAGTCTTATTTTACTCGGAATGACCCACTGGGCCTGGTTTTGAGGTTGGTTTTGTGAGATTTGTATCCCGTTAAAACCCCATGCCGGACATTACCGATTTCGAGCCCGTATCCGAGCGCGTTAGAGCACGTTAGCGTCCGATCATCATCGGGTGTTTTTTGGAAACTACCATAGACACCTGGCAGTCAAAATGCGGGTGTCTACACACAGACCTAAATCCAATAAACCGACATGATGAATCATAAACTCAATCAAACCGAGAAGACACAAGCCAACAACCATAAGCAGCCAACCCAACACAAACAATCAAATCAAAACAAGCAGGCAAACCGACCCATACGAAACATCGACAAAACTCGGAGGGTGGGGGAAGGGGACGAGGGGAGGGGGGACACTCACCAGAAAAAGCCAATAATCAGAACCACAGACCTAAATCCAACAAACCGATATGATGAATCATAAACTCAATCAAACTGAGAAGACACAAGCCAATAACCACAAGCAGCCAACCCAACACAAGGAAGCAATCAAATCAAAACAAGCAGGCAAACCGACCCATACGAAACATCGACAAAACCCGGAGGGTGGGGGAAGGGGACGACGGGAGGAGGGAACACCCACCAGAAAAAAGCCAATGACAGGGGAGGGGGGCCTAAACAGGAAACAAACAGAGGAAGGTCGCCGGAGAGCGGGGGGGGGGGGTCGAGGGGAGGAGGGAACGCTCCCGACCACAAGACAGACTCAGACGACGACGAAACACACCCGACGATGAGAAGGCGACTGTGTCGGCAACAAACAAAGACGGGATGATCAGACCCAGCCGGCGACGGCGAAACAGGTCGGGAGAGGCCGAATATCACAGAAACAACCAAACAAAACGAACCCAAATTGAAACTTACTAGCCAATGGAGGACGGAAGGTGGCCCCTACCGATGGGGACGGGAAACTCAAAAGGGACGGAAAAAGCGAAAGGATGTCTGATCGGCCGGCCGGAGATAGATCAAGAAGACGGCCATCTCCGGCCAGGCAAGTAGATCTGGGTGGACGATTGGCGGTGACTTTAAGATTAGGGTTAGGGTTTAGCTTTTGGGGAAAAGAGGAGGGGGAGTGTCTCTCTTTTTAGAGAGAGAAAGAGTTTTTTTAAAATAAAATAAAATTGAAACCGCATATCGACACATAGGTGGCCGTTTGTCCATGTATAACAATACTAAATTGTGACTGAAATGAAATGAATTAAACGAGACCGAAATTAGGGCTCGTTTGGTTCACCATGGGAAGATGGAGTTAGCGGGAAGTTAAATTCACGTGAATTTGTATTTCATGGGAATTAAAAAAATAGTGTTTGGTTGCCATGTGGGAAATGATTTCATGCGGGAAGTTCTACCCACCAGGAGGCTTGGTGAGTAACTTCCCCCATTATGGAGGAAGGGTCAATTCCCAAGAAGTGGGCAACCAAACACAATCACAATTTATCAATTCATGGAAAATTTTACTTCCCATGATTTAAGAGGGCAACCAAACGACCACGTCAAATAAAGAGGAGTGAAGGGTGTTTTGAAATGAAGTCTAATGCTCCGCATGTACATGTACCTCAGTACCGAAAAAAACAGAGGAAGGTCGCCGGAGAGCGGGGGAGGGGGGCGAGGGGAGGAGGGAACGCTCCCGACCACAAGACAGACTCAGACGACGACGAAACACACCCGACGATGAGAAGGCGACTGTGTCGGCAACAAACAAAGATGGGATGATCAGACCCAGCCGGCGACGGCGAAACAGGTCGGGAGAGGGCCGAATATCACAGAAACAACCAAAAAAAACGAACCCAAATTGAAACTTACTAGCCAATGGAGGACGGAAGGTGGCCCCTACCGATGGGGACGGGAAACTCAAAAGGGACGGAAAAAGCGAAAGGATGTCTAATCGGCCGGCCGGAGATAGATCAAGAAGATGGCCATCTCCGACCAGGCAAGTAGATCTGGGTGGACGATTGGCGGTGACTTTAAGATTAGGGTTAGGGTTTAGCTTTTGGGGAAAAGAGGAGGGGGAGTGTCTCTCTTTTTAGAGAGAGAAAGAATTTTTTTAAAATAAAATAAAATTGAAACCGCATATCGACACATAGGTGGCCGTTTGTCCATGTATAACAATACTAAATTGTGACTGAAATGAAATGAATTAAACGAGACCGAAATTAGGGCTCGTTTGGTTCACCATAGGAAGATGGAGTTACCGGGAAGTTAAATTCACGTGAATTTGTATGTAACAGCCCTAATTTTTTTTTTTTTGCGACCAAAATAATAAACTGAAAACAGAAAATTCAAAGCTGTTACTCCGCACTTAGCTCACAAAGCCAAGTGCAAGGCAAATAAAATAATATATAAATCAACCGAAAAATGCGTTTGATAAAAATAATTGAAACGAAGTATAATTTTGATACTTAATTAAATGAAAACGTTGCAGCGGAAGACTTAAATTTTACAAAATCCAAAACGGTTTAAAACAATTGTCAACCAATAATCCAATGTAAATATAAATGGTTCGGAGGTAGTGTTAAATAATAAAATCCTTCCTCGCTCAGCATCCCGAAACCAAAATGCACCCATGCAGCATATTAAGTGTACCTATCAACTGTACCCAAACACAAATAGGTACAGGTTCCAGCGGGGGAACGACCCAAAACAAGGGACGTCAGCAAAGATGAGTAAAGCATATTATAATAAAAACGTACACAATAATTATATTTTGTAGTAAATTGAAATCAGAGTTAAAAGTCATTGTCTCGATACCAAACCACAATACTGTAAAAACAGTAGTTAAAACCAAAATCAACCAAAATATATTTTTCACCACCTGTGTGCCAAGGTCCTACCCTTGCACGGTCTAGAGGTAACCACCTGTGCTTATCTAGACTCATAATAGTGTGCACCTCTCACATTTGGACATTCAGTAGGATGAAACTGCCAAAGGAGAAAGTCTAACTCCCTAGCGAGTGAGGGCCGGACAATCCTCACTCAAAAATAATTTCGGGACGAAGTCCCAGGAACGTCTTAGACGCACCTTAAAACCGTCTAGACCAACAGAGCTCCCAGAGTCTGTTATAAGTTACCAAAAGTTTTACCAAAAACAGTACCAATATGTGAGTCGTGTCACAAAGTTCAATATCCAAACATTACGAATATTATAAAAATTCACCATTGACAAAATAATTTATAAAACCACTTTAAAATACAATTTAAACCGAACATGCTCTTTACTAAACGTGAAAAGGGTAAAACGTCCTTACCTCTCAAGACGGTCAATCCAAGCTAATATTTATCCGAAAATCCATTCTCTTCAAACCGACAGTCTACAAATAATATAAAATGATTCAATAACTAGATTAAAGCCCGTGCGCTGCACGGGTTAATGGGCTTAATTACATTGATGAGGTATATTCGTTAAATAAGAAACTTAATTAATCTATATCATTATAAATAAGAAATTTAATCAATCTATATCATTATAATAAATAAGATGATCACGTGATATTAGTAATCAAACTTAATTTCAGCTAAGTTTATAGTCTTAATAGCTTATCAGCTATTATTTATAATATACAATTTCATCAAATTATTATAATTTTTCGATGTGAAAATAATTTTACGTTTGTTGTCTTATTAAGAGATTTTTTAAGACTCAGAAGTTTTTTTATTGATATCTAAGAACGAATGAATTTTTTGGTTGATATCTAAGAATGAAATATTACTCTTATTTATAATATAAGATTTTATCGACTCATCATAATTTTTCGATTTAGGATAACTTACTCAAGGTTTATAGTTTTAAGATCCGCTTTTAAGATCCTAAAAAACGCACGATTACTCTTATTTATAATATAAAATCATCTTATTTTAATTTTTTCGATGTGAGATAATTTTAGGTTTGTAGTCTTTTTAAAAGCTTTTTAAGACTCAAAAGATTGTTGGTTGATATTTAAAACCGAAAGATTACTCATTTATGATATAAAATTTCATCACCTCATCATATTTTTCGATGTGGTATAATTTACTTAATCTTTCGTTTTTATATCTAAGTTAAAGGATAGACGATTACTTTTTATTTATATAATCGAATTTGATCATCTTATTGGAGTATATGTTTTTGATGAATGATTAGTCTTATTTATATAATAAAAAAATTCACCTTATTATAATTTTTCGATGTGGGATAATTTTACTTAAGTTTTTTTAAGTTTAGATATAGTCTAATTCAGAACTTTTATTTATAGAGGAATAATTACTCTTATTTATAATATATAGAATTCCAACTTTAACTATATAGTCTTAGTCTTAGGAACTGTTTTTTAAGTCTCAAAAGATTGTTGGTTACATAGAATTCTTATTTAGTCTATCACCTTATTTAGTCTATCACAAAAGATTGTTCAGAACTTTTATTTATAGAGAAATAATTACTCTTATTTATAATATATAAAATTCCAACTTTAACTATATAGTCTTAGTCTTAGTCTTAGGAACTGTTTTTTAAGTCTCAAAAGATTGTTGGTTACGTAGAATTCTATCACCTCATTATAATTTTTCGATATGTGATAATTGTTTATAATATAGAATTTCCTCATCTCATCATAATTTGATGAAATTGTTACTTTTATTTATAATAGAATTCCATCGTCTTATTATAGTCTTATTATAGTCTCAAAAGTTTTTTAAAACTCAAAAGGGAGGGAGTATAATTTTTCGATGTGCGATACTTTACTTGAGTATATAGTCTAACAAATAATTAGTCTTATTTATAATGTAGAAATCCATCATCTTATTATAATTTGTCGATGTGGGATAATTTAACTAAAATTTGTAATCTTATTTATAATACAGAATCATCACCGTACCTTATTTTGATTATTTCGATGTGGGATAATTTTAAATTTTTAGTCTTATTAAGACCTTTTTTATACTCAAAATATTGTTGGTTGATATTTGAAAATAATAATTATTCTTATTTAGTAGAAATTCATAATACTTAAAGTTGATTGTGGTTTATGTTTAAGGAAGAATTATTATTAGTTTGATTTACAATATAAAATTTCATCACCTTGTTATAATTTTTTTCCTTAAGTGTATGGTCTTAAGAAATTTTTTAAAACTCAAAAGATTTTTGTTTGATGAAACTTTATAATTTTTCGAATGTGGGATAGTTTTGCTTAAGTTTATGATCTTAATATATTTTTAAGACTCATTAGATTTTTGGTTAATATCTAAGAGCACAGAATTATCTTATTTATAATATAAAGTTTCATCACCTTATTATACTTTTTCGATGTGAGATTATTTTACTTAAGTTTGCAGTCTTATTAAGAGATTTGTAAGACGTAAAAATTTTTTTTGATTGATATTTAAGAACACATACATGATTAGTCATCACCTCGTAATAATTTTTCGATGTGAGATAATTACTTAAGCTTATAGTCTTAAGAGCTCTTTTTAAAAAGAAAAAAAACACATGATACTCTGACATTACTCTTGATTATAATATAAAACTTCATCACATCACTATAATTTTTCAATGTGGGATGATTTTAAGTTTGTAGTCTTATATATTAAAAGCTTTTTTAATACTCAAAAGTTATTTTGTCGATATTTAAAATCGAATGATTACTCTTGTTTATAATATAATAAAGTTTTATCACCTTATTATAATTTTTTGACGTGACATTATTTTTACTTAGGTGTGTAGTCTTATTAAGAGACTTTCTAATACTTAAATGTTCTTTTATTAATATTTAAGAACAAATCTTATTTATAGAATTCATCAATTTATCATAAATTTTCGATGTGGGATAATTTATTTAAGTTTATAGTGTTAAGAGCTCTTTTTAAAATTAAAAAAAATAAATCATGAATTACTCTTTTAAGTTTGAAGTCTTATATATTAAAAGCTTTTTTTAAGACTCAAAAGTTGTTTTGTCGATATTTAAAACCGAATGATTACTATTACTTATAATATAAAATTTCATCACCCCATCATAATTTTTCAATGTGGGATAATTTAAAAGTTTTTCTTGGTCGATATTTAAAACCGAATGATTACTCTTATTTATAATATAAAATTTCAATCACCTCATCATAATTTTTCCATGTAGGATAATTACTAAGGTTTATAGTCATAAAAACTCTTTTTGAGATTCAAAAGACTTTTGGTAGATATCAAAAAACAAATGATTACCCATATTTATAATATAGAATTTCATCATCATATTATAATTTGTCGATGTGGGATAGTTTTACCCCTGTGATATTATATAATAGATTCATCACATAATGTGAAACAAATAATATGAAATTTATACTCTAATGAAAGCATTTTTTTACCACGAATCTAAATATTTCATTTTTATAATTTATTTTACGATAATGTTTTTAAAAAATGAACTCTAAAGGTTTTTACCTCAGAATTGTAAAACACCATATTAATATATAATAAACTAAATATATATTATAATAATTAAAAGATTCTCTAATTGATTTTTTATTTAGTTATGATACTTTCCTAATTTGAGGTTTGATGGAACGGACCAATGAGATCGCTCGAAAAAAGCCTAATATATATATATATATATATATATATATATATATATATATATATATATATATATATATATATATATATATATAATTAATGGACACCGAGTCTAACTTAATACTCCATAGTTCCGTCCCATGACTCGAAAAGCTAAAATTCCAACCTATAGACCATCTTGGAAGGTCAACAAAAGACTTATTATATACCATAGTGCAACACCAACACATCTATATCAACATAATCATAAATCTAATCCTAAATTGCAAAGCCAATTTCAATCAAAATTCCAACTCTACGCACACCTTACACTCCACTCCATTATCACTTTCAGATCGTCATAGCTAGCATCCTATTACGTTGTATTATCCTTCTCCTGTACACACTGCCAATGCCCCAACATAAAAAGCTGAAACCGACACCCAACCAAACACCGTAGGTAACACTCCACGGACATCAAAACCCGACTATCAATAATTACAACCCTTGTTTTTGTCACAAATCGACAATTAGAATCATAGAATTACTCCCACGTAATACTTACAACACTCATAAATTTGAATTAGGTTTAGTAACTCATAAGACCCACTTATATAAAAACTCGGTTTATATACACTACAAAAAACGAGCCGGAATTGCGTCGGGCAAATCCGATGCAAATGAACAAAATCCGACGCAAATTGTAGATTGCGTGGGATTAACCGACGCAATCGGCCGCCGTTATATTTTGACGCAATTTTTTTTTTTTTTGCATCGGCTAATCCGACGCATGGAATTTGCGTCGGCTATTATGACACGAAGAAATGGAGGTCAACACCCCTGTCAATGGGCTTTACGTGGGATTAGCCGACGCAAAGTCAACAGAATGTTTGACTTTGAGTCGGCTAATCCCACGCAAAGCCTCTCAGTCAAATCCCAGTCAATGGGTTTGCGTGGGATTAGCCGACGCAAAGTCAACATAATGTTTGACTTTGCGTCGGCTAATCCCACGCAAAGCCTCTCAGTCAGATCTCAGTCAATGGTTTTGCGTGGGATTAGCCGACGCAAAGTCAAACATTCTGTTGACTTTGCGTCGGCTAATCCCACGCAAACCCATTGACTGGGATCTGACTGAGAGGCTTTGCGTGGGATTAGCCGACGCAAAGTCAACAGAATGTTTGACTTTGCGTCGGCTAATCCCACGCAAAGCCTATTAACAAAAAAACCGTTTCTTTGTTTTCAGCTCCCCGTATGCGCGAAATAAAACAAGCTGCAATTAACCAACCCACTCCTACAACAAACGACAACAGCACCACATCCCAAACAAAAGTCCATCAATAACTTCAATCAAAGCTCTCGTACATGTCTTCTTCACAAAACTCCACAAAACGAAACAAACATAAACTAGTATACTGTTATAGAAAATGAAAATATTACAAAGACAACCAGCGCTAGGTTCAGAATTCTATCTAGGAGTTGGTAAAATATATACACACAATGCAACCAGAATCTAAACAAGTAACATAAGAGAGCGGAACTACCTACGAAAGGGACTCAATCTGCTCCGACCCAAAGGGATGACCATCGTTGTTGTCGTCATCTTCGCGCCTAGTCATGCGTGGTCCTCCACCGCATCCCTCGTTCCCCATGGCGAACCGTTCCCTCATGAACTGAATAAACTGGTCCTGCTCTTCGCACCTCTTCTCCAATGTCTTCAGGCGCTCTTCTTGTCTTTCGAATTTATCTTCCATACGCTCGTTGAGTGTGCGTTCCTGCGAGGTGGCGGTGGGGAGGTATGTGTCCGCAGATACCTCCTTACCACGGTTCAAGCATGGGCGAAAGAGCTCTTTCGCCACGTTACCTATCCCCCAAAACCTTTTCTTCGAGTTGTAGCCACCTGTCACATTGTGGAAGATCTTCAAGGTGTTGGGTGCTTGATCAGAGGCGCGTGCCTCCTCCACCGCTTTCTCGTAGCTCTCCTGAAACAGCAACAGTGTTATAACTTTAGGAACACATACTATCACATCGTAATTTTCATGCCTAGTATATTTTTTAAAAACATTACTACTACTCACAACGATCTCCGGTCCTTTAGGGTCAATCCACTTGCCGTCTTTCCCCTTCTTCGTCTTCTCCAAGAGCTGGACCGGGGTTGCAGATGGGCCCTTCATATAACAGTGTTAAAATTTTCAGCATTTATTTACCAATAGTATATATTGAATTATACTCAAATTTTTTACTTGTGTTATAAGCACTTACCAACTGCGCGAAGGCTGTTGCTGCACTCCTACTTCCAAGGCAGCTAGTGGGTTTGGCCACCCCGTCCACCTGCCCACCTCTCCTGTTCGACGACTTAATCGCCGATTTCTTCTTGAAGCTTGGGTCGGCTGCGTTCTTCTTCAATATCTCCCACTTCTCTTGCGGAATCCAGTCCGCCTTCTCGACCCTCGGGACAGCTCGCTGGAATAAGTCGGTTATCTTCTTCTTAATCCGACTCTCATAATCCGACCTGAGGTCGTACCCCAGGTCTATACGCACTCTCCTCTGTTTGTCAAAAAAAAAAAGATTCGTTAGCTACAATTGAATGTATAAATCGTGCAACGAAAACCTTAGAAACACAGACGAGGTAATTACCGCGAAGTGCATATACATCGCTTCCCGAGCTTCCGGTGGCGCCTCCGTCCAGCTACGGTAGGCGCCAGGGGTGGACGCATACGTCATGACTACGGAATCCCGTATATAATCAGAGTACTTCTTGTCGTCCCACCTACACAAGTCAATTATGATAATGTGAAGCAAATAAATGAGTGAAAATTTAGAAAAGAACTGGTTACAACAACTAAAACTCACCAAGTAGCGGAAGGCACTTTCTGCCGTGATAGGTACGATTTCCCAGGCGTGGCAACGTAGACCGTCGCCCCAACTTCCTGGACAGCGTCCACACCTAGGATGACAGGAGTCCTAGGCACGTCCTCCTCCATATGGTCACCATGGTTGCTGCCCCCCGTCAGCATCTCACTGCTACCTGCCATAATCACGTCTACAAAATATGTTTGCGCAAAGTTAAACTGTAGAGTCAGTTCGTTTAGGGTAAAGCAGGAATTTCATTAAGTACCAAAATAGTCTTCAATTACAAATAAATAAATTACAACTTATGCGAATAAGATACAAACAACTACATAATTGCTAATTATCGTCACTGTCACTATCACTGTCCGCGTCGGTGTGCGGTTCAATGAACCCCTCGTCCCGTCTTCATCATCATCGTCCCAGTCAGTATTCACCTCATCACCGTCATCTTCATCGTCGATGACCAAGTCGTCGTCCTCATCACCCTCTCCCTCAGGAACAATCCAGTCGGCAAACTCGTCGTCCTCCCCTACAGCACCAGCAACTTCAACTACATATTCTTCTTCATTGACGTCAGTGTCTTCGATCAGAGTTGATGACATCGGCTGATTATTACCAACCACACTCTCTTGGTAGACGTCATCGTCGATGATAGGATTATCAACTTGTGATATTGCCTTGATTTTGAAAACCGCAGACCAATTCGTACTCTTTTTTCCCTTTGGGTAAGGTGCATAGCAGACTTGATCGACTTGATACGCCAACACAAAAGGGTTGTGCCCTCGCAGTTTTCTCGTCAGGTCGACATCCACAAGATTGTAGTTCTCATGAACAGTGACTCCGTGCGGGGAGTTGTCGATCCAATCACATTTGAACAGTATGGCCTTGCAGTTTTTGTGGCTATCGTAGTAGTCTAGCTCGATCACCTCGATTAGTGTTCCATAGTAATCTGACCCTTCGGTGGACAACACACATACGCCGTTACTTTTGGTCAGTTTTGGAACATCAACACCCTCGACAAACGCACGGAACTTGTACCCGTTAATTGTATATCGCCTCCAAGTTCTGACTCGTGAAGACGGCCCAGTGACTAGAGGTCTTACAATGGAATCCTCCAGCGCTTCAGGCTATTGTCAACATAAAATTCGTCGAAAAACAATGCAATTAAATTTTGTACCAAACACATACACAATTTATAATGATCAAGCAAATAGCATTTCAACATACTTGAGTACGTAGCCATGAGGGAAACAGTGACTCATATGCCACCCAAACATCTTCAGATGTTGTCACTCCCGCATGTTCTGCCATAATGAAAGCCTCGAATTTCCTGAAATGGTCAGCAGTTGTACTTAATCACACATACTACCAATTATGAGGAGGGTATGTTGTACGTGAGTTACTTACTCCTCGTACGATCTGATTACAGGGCCACAGTTTCTCAGAACGTAGGAGTGTGCCTGCTTGTACTCAACATCGGTCAACCACCTCTCCTTACATTTTCCAGTGGTACTTCCAACATCACTGAAAGGGTTCCACCTCTATTTGGTGGTCTTCAGTCTGATGCGCACCCACGTCTAGGTCTTTGGCTTTTGTGTCAACGTGCTCTTCGAAGTAGAAGGAGCAGAAGTTTGATGTCTCCTCTAACAAATACGCGTTGCATATTGAACCCTCAACACGTGCTTTGTTACCAATTTTTTTTTTTCAGATGGTTTAAGAACCTGCAAATTAAAATATTAGCTCTCATGTAAGACTTAATTGGTAATCAATGCACGGGAAGTCACACTAAGGAGAGTTGAGGACATTACCTTTCGAATGGGTACATCCACCTGTACTGAACAGGACCGCCAACCCTTGCCTCATACGGCAAATGAAGTGGGAGATGCTCCATCGAGTTGAAGAATGACGGAGGGAATATTTTCTCCAACTTGCAAAGGATCTCGGGAATACTGTTCTCAAGTCGATTCATGGACTCGACTGACACCATAGGGGAACACAAATCTCGGAAGAACTGATTGATCTCTGTCAATGCATTCCACGTGTTCATTGGCAGCAGCTGCTTCAAAGCTACTGGCATCAAGCGCGACATAAACACGTGACAGTCGTGGCTTTTCATGCCATGCAAAATTAACTTGGACTGGTCCACACACCGGGATAAGTCGGATGCGTAACCATCCGGAAACTTCAAACCACTCACCCAATCGCATAAAGCCTTCCTATCATTTTTGTCCATAACAAAGGACGACGATTTGGGTCGCCCAAGACACAGTTCCTTGAAATCTGCTTTGCCTTTTGGTCCGAAGGCTGTCTTGTTCGGTACATCCATCACGGTGTTGATAATCTGCTCAAAGAAATTCTTCTCGATATGCATAACATCAAGGTTGTGTCTGATAAGCAGAGTGTGCCAGTACGGAAGTTCCCAGAATATGCTCTGCTTCCACCAACCTTCCTTCTTGTCCTTCAATTTTTTTAACTGTTGGTGGGTAGCGTGTACTATTGTAGGGTACTTCTGCACATCTGTCCATATCTCATCGCCTGTTAACCGTTTACATGCGATCCTAGTTTTATCGGGTTGTTTCTTCAGGAAACTCTTACAGTTATGCCTAAATGGATGGTCGGAAGGTAGAAATTGTCTGTGACAGTCAAACCAAGATACCTTTCCGCTATTTTTAAGCCAAAAGGATTTTTGATCCTTCGCTTGACAGTAAGGACAAGCACGGTAACCCGTTGTACTCCAACCAGACAACATCCCGTAAGCTGGGAAGTCGTTGATGGTCCACATTAGTGCAGCTCGTAAATTGAAACTAGTTTTCCTCGACACATCGTACGTGTAAATCCCATTATCCCACAAACTTTTTAACTCTTCAACAAGTGGTTGGAGATACACGTCCATATTGGCTTTCGGGTTCTTAGGGCCAGGAACAATAAGTGACAGGAGCATAAATTGTCTCTTATTGCATAACCACGGCGGTAGGTTGTACGGTGTCAAAATAACCGGCCAACATGAGTACGACTTGCCGAACTGCCCGTAGGGTGAGAAACCATCTGTGCCAAACCCAAACGTACGTGACATTTTTAACCTCGTAGAAATTATTTGCCATGACATTCTCCTTAGTGCCTCGTAGAAGGTCAATTAGCAGTTGGATCCAACCGTCTAAATGTCTTAAGGCCATGTTGCTCTCGCACTTCAAAGTCATCATCCTTGAAGCGACTTGCAACAGACTCATATCGCACCCGCTGAAAACTGGGAGTTCAGCATTTTTTAGCATTTTGAAAAAGGAAAGGACTTGTGGGTTAGGTTCATGTTGTACTTCTTCGTCGCTTAAGTTGTCTGGGTTATGTTCCTCCTCCATGATGTCCTCAACCGTCGTACGCAGTGCGTCCTCTACGAAGTCCCGGTACGGATTTTCGCGAACAGGTTCTTGCAGGCGACTACTTTCATTTTCACCATGATACGTCCACACGTAGTAGTTCTCAACAAAACCGTGCTTGTATAGATGCTGTTTGACATCTACTTCATGTTTTAAGGCACGGTTTTGACATTTTCTACATGGGCACCTAAGCTGCTCGCTGGTGTAGTGGGGGTTATTATCTAAGGAAAACTTGATGAACTCCTCCACACCGTCTCTAAATTCTATTTTCGGTCGCTTATTGTCAGCCAGTCTCTCGTACATCCAACTCCGTTCTACTCTATTCATTCTATATGGATTGAACTATGAATGATTAGGGTATGTACACATGAACAAAATGGCGTGGGGAAAGAAGTCAACAACATGGAATTTGAAGAAAAGTTCGCGAATTTCACCATAAGTTGGAACTCTCACAACCATCAATTTAAAAACGATTCATCACCGGGGACCTTATCACTCCAACCTAAACCCATTCTTGTGCGTTTCATGTCACGGATAAACACGAAATTGTGTAATGTCGATAAGAGAAAAATTCGGCAGCAATTCGCCTCAGCTCTCCAAAAGCACAATGTGGAATATATGAAGACTCCACATATGCAATCGAAGAACATTGAGAGAATTGTCACCAAATTTTGCTCTTACCAACACAACACAATTTCATGTTTACCACCTAAGTGACATGAAAGGCACAAGAACAGTCCCAAAACGGGGACTGTCCAAGAATTACTCCTAATGAGTAACTCTTGAACGGGCACTAGGTAGGTCTGAGTAGATTTCAAACAATGCTCATGCACAGTACACAACGAAAACAAATAACAACAGCAATCATATCTCAACACAGTAATGCAAAACATTAATACTTATTATAATTACAACCACTAACTAGTAATAGTAATAGTAGTAAAAGTAGAAGTAGTAAATTAGTAGTAGTAGTAGTAGTAGTAGTAGTAGTAGTAGTAGTAGTAGTAGTAGTAGTAGTAGTAGTAGTAGTAGTAGTAGTAGTAGTAGTAGTAGTAGTAGTAGTAGTAGTAGTAGTAGAAAATTAGTAGTAGTGGTAGTAGTAGAAAATTAGTAGTAGTGGTAGTAGTAGTAGTAATAGTTTAGTAGTAGTAATAGTAGTGGAAAATTAGTAGTAGAAGTATAGTAGTAGAAGTATAGTAGTAGTAGTAATAGTAGTGGAAAATTAGTAGTAGAAGTAGTAGAAAATTAGTAGTAGTAGTAGTAGTAAAAGTAGAAAATTAGTAGTAGTGGTAGTAGTAGAAAATTAGTAGTAGTAGTAGTAGTAAAAGTAGAAAATTAGTAGTAGTGGTAGTAGTAGAAAATTAGTAGTAGTGGTAGTAGTAGAAGTAGAAGTAGAAGTAGGAAATTACTAGTAGTAGTAGTAGTAGTAGTAGAAAATTAGTATTAGTGGTAGTAGTAGAAAATTAGTAGTAGTGGTAGTAGAAAATTAGTAGTAGTGGTAGTAGTAGAAAATTAGTAGTAGTGGTAGTAGTAAAAGTAGAAGTAGGAAATTAGTAGTAGTAGTAGTAGTAGTAGTACAAAATTAGTATTAGTGGTAGTGGTAGAAAATTAGTAGTAGTGGTAGTAGTAAAAGTAGAAGTAGGAAATTAGTAGTAGTAGTAGTAGTAGTAGTAGTAGTAGTAGTAGTAGTAGTAGTAGAAAATTAGTATTAGTAATGGATTAGTAGTTGTGAAGTAGAAGAAGATTGGTAGTTGTGTAGTAGTATAGTAGAATAGTAGTAAATTAGTAAAGTATTAGCTAGATTAGTAGTAGTAGTGTTAGTAGATTTGTTGTACTAGATTAGTAGTAGTATTAGTAGTACATAGTATTAATAGTAGGTTATTAGTATTAGTAATATTAGTAGTAGCATTAGTAGTAGTAATGAAGTATTTTAATGTAATATTAGTAGTAGATTAGTAATACTACTACTAGCACTACTAATGTAGTACTACTAACACTACTAATTAATCTACTACTAATACTACTAATCATCTATCTCAACAAATCTAATTCATTATACTAGTACATACTACTACTACTAATCTAATAACACAATTTCTAACCTAATACAATAATCACTAATACCTAATTAACATACTAACTAACCTAATTAACATACTACAATTACCGTCTAACAATAAAACGAAATCTAACCTAATTCACATACTAATTAACCTAATTCACATACTAATTAACCTAATTAATATACTAATTAACCTAATTACTAAACTAACTAACCTAATTAACATAATCACCCTACAATCTAATTAACCATACATAATCATCATATAATCTAATCACCATAGTTATTATACTAATTATTAATCTAACTTAATCAAAACAGTTTAGTAAACTAATTGAGTTAAAATTAAGTAAAAATTAATCTAATTAATTTAACTAATTGAGTAAAAATTAAACAGTAAACCGTAAACTAACGATTAAACCGTAAACTAATTGAACTAATTACGTAAAATTAAACTAATAAAAACATTAACCTAATTGAACTAACAGTAAACAGCAACATACCTGAGATTTGGGGTGTCGGGTTAGGGTTTTTCGGGGCTGGGTCGGGTTAGAGTACGCCGGGGGGTCGGGGCAGCCTTCGCGCGTGGGGGTGGGGGTGCGCCGGCGAAATCTGTCGGGGGTTCAGGGTTCGTTCGCCGGATTATGGGTCGCCGCCGGCAGGGTTCGCCGGATCTGGGTTTATGGGACTTAGGGTTTCGATTTTGTTTTGGGATCGAACTAGGGTGATGGTGCCGGATCTGGGTAGGACGGGGGTCGCCGGAGATTTCTGCGTCGCCGGTGTGGTCGTGGTTTGCCGTCGTCGTCTTCTTCGTCGTCGTCTTTTTGGGGGAGTTGGGGGAGCGGGTTTCTGTTCTGAACATAAATCGCGTTATTTTTTTTTTATATTAACAGGTGCTGCATCGGAATAGCCGACGCAGACCGACGCAGGTTTCAAGTTTGTGTCGGCTATTCCGATGCAGACCTCGATATTTTTTTTTAAATTAAAAACGTTGCGTGGGATTAACCGACGCAGACCAACGCAATATTCAAGTCTGCGTCGGCTATTCCGATGCAGACCTCGATATTTTTTTTATATTAAAAACGTTGCGTGGGATTAACCGACGCAGACCAACGCAATATTCAAGTCTGCGTCGGCTAATCCGATGCAAAACATTTAATTCTGGTTTTTTTTTTATTTAAACACATGCTGCATCGGATTAGCCGACGCAATCAGACGCAATATTAAACATTGTGTCGGCTAATCCGATGCAAAGCTATTAATTCTGTTTTTACTTTGACGCATACTGCATCGGAGTAGCCGACGCAATCAGACGCAATATTATAATTTGCGTCGGCTAATCCGATGCAACGCTATTAATTCTGTTGACTAGATTTTTTTAATTTTGACGCACCCTGCATCGGATTAGCCGACGCAATCAGACGCAATATTAAAATTTGCGTCGGCTAATCCGATGCAAAGCTATTAATTCTGTTGACTAAATTTTTTTAATTTTGACGCACACTGCATCGGATTAGCCGACGCAATCAGACGCAATATTAAAATTTGCGTCGGCTAATCCGATGCAAAGCTATTAATTCTGTTGACTAAATTTTTTTATTTTGACGCAGGCTGCATCGGATTAGCCGACGCAAATTTTGTTTTTGCGTCTGGTTGCGTCGGCTAATCCCACGCAAAACCTTTCACATAGTGGCGCCAACCCAAAATTATTGGCGCCTGTATCATGGAGTCGGATAGCGTCGGCTAGTCCCACGCAATGCTATTGCATCGGATTAGCCGACGCAAATCGACACAGTTACGCCAGTTGCGTCGGATTTACAATCCGACGCAACTTATCCGACGCTATTTCCGCTGTTTTTAGTAGTGATATTTAAAAGGAAGGAAAACGAATAAAGGTTGTTTAATAAAATCAGTACTTACAAATTATGAAGAAGAACGTAAATACGTGTTGATGTGAGATCAAAAGCAAATTTTCCAACGATCATCGATAGTTCGAAACAGAGAAACAGGTGAAGGGAAGGAGGAGTAGTGCCGCAGGACGGACATAAATTAAAATAGGGGTGTGATGTGATGATGGGGGAATAAAAGGGGAAACAGGGGTTTTAGTTAGTTTAGGTTTTATTTCCTTTTTTTTTTTTGAGTCAAAGTCCAACCCGAACACAAGTTGGTTTATAAATAACGATCAACTTTTAAAATAGTCCAAAAATTGATTTATTATAAGAAGGTCCAAAACACTTTAATTTTTATAAGACATCGAAAATATTTTTCCAACTTAAAAACCCGATTTAAATAAAAATAGAAAAGTAACGTCTTATAAATAACTCGGAAAATAACGGGGTGTTACATTGTATTTCATGGGAATTACAAAAATAGTGTTTGGTTGCCATGTGGGAAATGACTTCATGCGGGAAGTTCTACCCACCAAGAGGCTTGGTGAGTAACTTCCCCCATTATGGAGGAAGGGTCAATTCCCGAGAAGTGGGCCACCAAACACCATCACAATTTATCAATTCATGGAAAATTTTACTTCCCATGATTTAAGAGGGCAGCCAAATGACCCCGTCAAATAAAGAGGAGTGAAGGGTGTTTTGAAATGAAGTCTAATGCTCCGCATGTACATGTACCTCAGTACCGAAACAAACAGAGGAAGGTCGCCGGTGATATGGGTTAAGTCGTCTCACCCAATCAAGAAAAACCTAATGCTACTAACCAGAAGATAGCGGCAAGTAAGGTATCGAATCCACAGGGAAACGGTTAAACAAGTCTAATAGCTATGGTGATTCTAAATGCTCTAAACGGTTTGATTGATGGAAAAATATAGATGATGGTAGGGATTTGTCAAGTCCCTAGCCAACAATAAAACACCGACTAACCTCGGGATCGTATCCACGAGGACGGTATATCAAGGTTTAGACTAGGTTGGCCTACAACGAGACTAGATTACCGAACAAACACAAAGAAGCGAAAAATGGAAAACTATGATGGAGGAGAAGTAGGAACTAAACTAACACTAGAGACTAACTAAACGATAAAACTAACGGAAATGATGGCTAACTAAGAGGATTAACACGAATATGGAAAGAAGTGGGATAGGTCGGGTTCATAGGAGTAGAAGGGTAATTGGGGTGATCAAGGGTATAGGTGTCTCCTAGTTGTTAGGGTCGGTCCGGGCTCTCGCAACTTAAACCGATGCTAAGGTGGGTCCGGGCTCTCGCAACTTAGACCCTAGTCCGCGCTCTCGCGACTAACCTATTCTCGACATTTCCACATAATAGACAATCAATGAGAATATGAGCACAAGTATGGGAAGCATGACCACTACAACTCATACAAGCATATCAACAAACACATAGAGTGCCCACAATGTGACTAACAACAAAGATGTAACCTTTTCCCCTTAATCAACCCTAATCATCCATAATCTACCCCTAATCCCCCTACTAACCCCACAAGACTACTACTCACTCAATATCAAATAACCCATAACAATAACAAGAGAAAACAAACTAAACATCCAAAAATTCATTGTAAACAACTAACAACAATAACAATATAAAAAGATGAAGCTAGATTGAATAAACAAGGAATAGAGTGGAGAAGATTATACCAACAATAATATGATGAAAAAGATGAAAACTTGCATTAATGAGAAACCCAAATACAATCCCAAGGTTGTCAAGCTTGGAACAATCTTCAAGAATCCCTTAATCCAAGAACTAATTACAACGATTAACTAAGGATTAAAGAGAGGATTAAACTAATGAGAGTGGTAATAATCTAGGGTTTTGAATGTTAATGGAGGCTTAAACTATTCTAGGGTATGATAAGATGTCTTAAAATTACAAGAAGGGAGTATATATAGGGTACAAGAATGAAAGAAGAAGAAAAGAAAGCAAGGCGGGCTACAGCACCCCCGTCCCGACCGAGACGGGGTCATCCCGACCGGGACGGCGTGGTCCCGACCGGGACGGGTTGGTCCCGACCGGGACGGGCCCAGGTCAGTAACCTCCTTGTTTGTGCACCTCATCCCGAACGGGATGAGCCTTGTAGGCCTCCATTATGATCTTTTTGGTCCCTCCTTGGTTCTCATGGGCTTCTCACTGATTCCCGGGACTCGGGATCGGGTCTCGGAGGCTCGGGATTGGGTCCCAAGGTCTCGGGGTCGACTCCAAGGCATCGAGTGATCGTTCCTTTACTCCGTTGCCTCAAAAATGTGTATGTGTCGAGTCGGAATTGCTCCAACTCTTCCAAATCGGTCTCGGGAACCTGAAACGAACTAAAGGAAGCATAAGAAGCCCCTAAACCGCTCCCAAGGAGCGATTCTACAAGGAAAATGGGACCAAAACACTACGAAATAGGCACTACAAATGACACTTATCAACTCCCCCACACTTAACCCTTACTCGCCCTCGAGTAAGCACATACTACTACTAAACTATCCGAGTGGGTATTAGCGCACCCTACGCCCCTTCAACTCACGCGAGTACACTTAGAGGAGAAGTGCACCCCGCAAGGCAAGTGGGGTCTTGCGACAAAACCGCGGATGCAACCGGACACAACACACATAAACAAACAAACACATAATCGGTTGCACCCAAAAGAAAACAAATACCGCTTCCCTCAAACAAGCGGTGAAAGAAGCACTGGTTTAGGACTCGAGGCAAGTGACAACGTTCCCAAGCTAGACATACAAACCAAGGTGAACTAAACCCTAATAGCATGACGATAAAGCAACAAAAACGTTGGTAACTTACCTAGGTCCTCCTAACTTTCTAAAAATGTACTACGGGACGATCGGCGGAGTGGAAAAGTGAAGAACCACGGTGTTAGTCGACACTGTAGGTAAGTGAGACCCCGCCCCCTTTAGCGTGAGCCAAGAGGGTCGTCCCATGTCTAAAACCGCCTAACTAGTCCAAGTAAAAAGATGGAAATATGCAAAATGAGGGAAGACCGACTAATGTCGCTATCATCCTTCCTAGGGACTCGGTCCTTTGGTGGGCTCTTCACGGCAAAAGTCGGGAAAAAGGCTTATTTCGAGAGGTAGGGGTTATTTTTGTGAGTCGGGTTTTCTTTTGGCATTTTCTTTCTTCATTTGCATTTTTGCTTTGTTTTGCCATGCCATTTCTTTTTCTTCTTTTCTATTTTCTTTTTGGCTTTTGTGCCTTTTCTTTTTCTTCATTCTTTTCTTTCTTTTCTTTTCTTTGCCCTTTTTGGCAAGATTTGGCATTTTTGGCATTTCATTGTGTAACAAGAAAGAGAGAATTCATCAAATTGCATTTTATTGTGTGGATATGTGTAGGAGGTAGGGTAATGGGTAAGTCGGGACGGACCCTTCCCTTCTAACCCACAAAAAGTGGAGAACTTGGATTAATCAAACAATCCTAAACACGGTCACCTAAGGGACGAGACTCGATAACCAAGGCCTTTTCACACCGTGGGTGGTCATAATGGTCAAAGGTGCAAATCCCGTAGTAAATCCCTAGTAAGCTAGGTGGACTCAAGGTAAAGGACCAACGAACTCATTGATTTAGGGTCATTCTACTAGATTAAAGTCCAAAACTCGATTTATACAACTAGGAAGGGAAAATAGACACTCACACGCTAGCCTCTAAACCGGGTTTTCGAAAACGGTTTACGCACAAGACACACAACACAACACAAAACAAAGACAAGACGAAAACGAACGAAAGAAAAAGAAGCAAAAGCAACAAAACAAGAACAAAACAAAACGAACACATACAAAACACAAACACCACCCCGAATTTCCAAACAAGTCACCAAATCAACCACACGTATGTACAAGCTCCACCCGAGCACACCACATCACAATCTCCTCCAAACTCCGCAAGAGACAAAGAAGGAAAAAGGGATAGAAGATGTTACCGGACATCATGAAAGCTCTCCAAAATTAGCGGCGATTTAAGCAACCTATAAGGAAAAGAGGGCAAACACACAAAACAAAACAAATACACGACACAAAGACACAAAAGGAAAACACACAAAAGAAAAATCTTTTTGATTTTTGTGAAATTTTTTCAAATTTTTATGGTTTTTTAAAGATTTTTCGAAAAACTAAGAAAATAAACTAAACTACGATAGAATATCGCTCCCCCACACTTAAACCGATCGAGCAATGTCCTCATATGCTCAATCGTAGTGTGCGGAGAGACAAAAGAAAAAGAAAAGAAACTACGAAAATAAAGCTAAAAGTCAAAAATAAAGATGAAGAAAAGGTAGAAGGTGTCCGGCCGGGGTGTAGTCAAGTCACCATGGGCCGAGACGAGAAAAAGATATGGAGGGGGGAAGAAAACAAAAAAGAAGGAAGTAAAAGGAAATGGGAGGGGAGGGCTAGGTGTAATCAAGTCACCTAGCCCGGATTCCGCCTAAATCCGACTAAATCCTAAAAAAGGGGTGAAAATCTTGTAAATTTGACTAATCGAATGACTCTCGATGTAATCACGTCGTCGGGAGTCGGGATCAACCATACTACGGCCTCGAAGACCATTAAGATCCCATGACTCGAGGGAAGGGGGCAAACAATGAAAAACAAACGATAAAAAGACGGGAAAGTAAGGATAGTTACCCAAACCGAGCGGCTAGTAACTCACTTGCTCCATCGTCTTGATGATCATTAGAGGCGCGTCGCTTGTCTTCTCGGTTGCCATCTCGCTTCGCACTCAAGAAGGACTCACGGCCGGGGTAGTAATGGTGGGAGGGGATGGTATTTGATGTGAGAGTCGGTGTAAAGTGAATAGGAAATGGAGTGAGGGCATGACAATGAAGTACATGGGGCATATGATAAGCTAGGGTAGCTAGGGAGGTTGGGAGGGGGCATAAAACGGTTGGGTGGACTCGATTTGCAAAGAAGAATCACAAAGGGGGAGCAGAGAACCATCCCGGTCGGGATGGTTGGTCCCGATCGGGTTACCTCACCCGTCCCGGTCGGGACGCCCTCATCCCGGTCGGGACGGATCCACAGTGAGCTCGAATCTTGGTACACCTGTCCCAATCGGGACGGCTCCTTCCCGGTCGGGATGCCACACCCGTCCCGGTTGGGACGCCTCATCCCGGCCGGGATGGGCCTTCTTCAACTTCCACAATCCCAAAAGCTTGCTCTAAGCTTCAAAAACCCGATCCTCGTGCTCACAACCCAAGGTATATCATAGCCATTCTTCTCTACGAGCATTCTCACATCACCTATCAAGCATTACTCAAACAAACATCAAACTCTCTCCCTCACAACGCTCATCAATCAATCCAAATAACAAGAATTCATACAAATCTAACTAACTATAAGAAAGAGATATATACAATGAGACGGTTCTTGTGGAACTCCGTCAAACCAAGGTGGTGCTCTCTTCAATCTTTTTCAACAATACTACAACCGGTTCCATCTCCATCAAGAGCACGTAGGAACAAGTCAAAGGCCCTAGAGAAATCTCCAATCAAGCTCGAGATATAACCGACCACATCCCAAGGCTCTTCATGGCCTTGCCTTGACGTTCCCGGGGCATCCCGATCTTCCAAGTTCAATGGCTTGAACTTGTACTTTTGGTCCTTCGGGATATACCCGAACGTCCACCGGTCCTCATGTGGCCCCAAGGGCGGCTGATCATTCTTTTCCTCGCTTTGCAACTTGTCATCAAGCCCATGATTTGGGCACTCATCTTCCTCCAAATCGGAGTCATCATCCTCAAGTACATAAGAGTACTTCTTCAAGCTTTGTCCCGATCTTTCCCCTAGATCGATGTCTTCCGTGGCATGGATCATATTACATGTCTCGGTCATAGGCGAAGTGTTGCCTTGGAGGTCGAACACTAACTCCTCGTCGCCTAGTTGAAAAGTAATCCTACCCTTCTTCACATCGATCACGGCACCGGCGGTGTGTAAAAATGGGCGTCCAAGGATGATGGGAGTGTTAGCATCCTCTGGCATGTCAACCACAATGAAGTCGAACGGAATGAAGAACTTCCCTATTCGTACCGGCACATCCTCTAACATTCCCAATGGTCGGTTAAGAGGCTTATCGGCCATTTGGAGTGTAATGGACGTACATTTCAACTCCGTCATCCCTAATCTCTCACAAATGGTGTAAGGAATAATGCTCACACTCGCACCCAAATCACACATAGCTCTCTCGATCTTGTAATTGCCGATGGTGCATGGGATAGAGAAACTACCCGGGTCCTTAAACTTCGGAAGCGTGGAACCTTGAACACTACAAAAAAACAGGTCGGATTGCGTCGGACAAATCCGCCGCAAATACTCAGAAACCCGACGCAAATTGACGTTTGCGTCGGACAGGCCGACGAAATAAGTCCCCCGCGAATATTCGTCGCAAATGGCCCTGTATGTGGCGCCGAGTCCGACGCATACATATTTGCGTCGGATGGTGCGTGGGATGAGCCGACGCCTAAGTTGGCGGTTAAATCTTAAATCAAGCTTGCTATGCGTCGGCAGTTCCGTCGCATGGTTGAGTTTTACGACGGTTTTTACGTCGGAAGGGTAAACGCATACAGAACTTATGTGTCGGAATTTGCGACGGAATGTCCGCCACATACGGGTCTGTTTTTTTCCATCAATTTCCCCTTCTGCTACTTCCCCAAATACGCTCAAAGAAACATATCAACGTCGCATATCATCATACAAACAAACCAGCAGCATTACAAAAGCACATCTCGTGCAAGACAACGTACATCATACTCCGCATTCCATTTCCGCTTCCCGTAGAAGATAAACGTGATTTTCAGAGAAAATAAAATTATATTACAAGAAGAGAGTAGGTTGTTTTAGAAGTTGGATTAGTAGGTAGTTAGATTATATTACAATAAGAGAGCAATTTGTTTGGTTTAGTAGTTGGATGAGTAGGGAGTTAAGATTGTCATGACAACATAAATCTACCTAAGACAATGGCTCAACAGTTCTAGAGCCGAAACCATGACCGTCATCAGCATTGTCGTCCCGACGCTGTGAACGATGTCCCATGTTACAGCCTTCCTCTGCCATGGCCAACCTCTCCTGCAGCAGCTCTATCGTCTTCTGCTGTTCCTCTATTTTCTTGTCCGCCAGCTGCTGATGTTCCGCTAATGTCTCCAGCTTCTTGGTCAGGTTGTCGGTCTTCACACGCTGCTGTGTGGCGAGAGTAGGCATGTACGGGTCCTCCTCGACGGCGGCACTGCTCTTGCCGGTGCATGGGCGGAACAGCTCCCTAGCTAGGCTGCCTATTCCGTAAACATGGATTGCGGCAAAAATTTTGCATTTCTTACATGGACACCTAAGTTCTTCTCTCGTGTAGAGGGGATTATTATCTAAGGCGAACCGTAAAAACTTCTCCACACCGTCTCTATATTCCCTCTTTGCCTTCTTTCGCTCATCTAATCTCTCGTACATCCACTTCCTTTCTACTCTCTTCATTCTACATATGTACATGTACATATTATACCATGTACATAGATATATTATAATCAGCGTGGGGAATTTTTTAAACAAAATCAAAGAGTCAGTACAAGAGGTACGACAACATGAAGCACACATAAACAATGAATTCAACTACATGTCATAAAAATTTAGGACTATCGTCATTGGAACCATTCCTAATGAGTAATTCTTGAACGTAAAAAAAACTAAAAACAACCATAATGTATCACCACCCAACGAATTAATTTTTATGAGTAATGAGTAATATTATTAGTAGTAGTTAAGTAGTAGTGGTAGTAGTTAGTAGTTGTAGTAGTAGATTAGTAGTAATAGTAGATTAGTAGTATTATTAGTGGTAGTAGATTAGTAGTAGTAATAGTAGATTAGTAGTATTTAAGTAGTATTAGTAGTAGTAATAGTAGATTAGTAGTATTTAAGTAGTATTAGTAGTAGTAATAGTAGATTAGTAGTATTTAAGTAGTATTAGTAGTAGTAATAGTAGATTAGTAGTATTAGTAGTAGTAGATTAGTAGTATTATTAGTAGTATTAGTAGTAGTAATAGTAGATTAGTAGTATTTAAGTAGTAGTTAAGTAGTAGAAGTAGTAGTGAATGAGTAGTAGTGGTAGTAGTAGATTAGTAGTAATAGTAGAATAGTAGTATTATTAGTAGTAGTAGATTAGTAGTAGTAATAGTAGATTAGTAGTAGTAATAGTAGATTAGTAGTATTATTAGTAGTATTTAAGTAGTATTAGTAGTAGTAATAGTAGATTAGTAGTAGTAATAGTAGATTAGTAGTATTATTAGTAGTATTTAAGTAGTATTAGTAGTAGTAATAGTAGTAGTAATAGTAGATTAGTAGTAGTAATAGTAGATTAGTAGTATTTAAGTAGTATTAGTAGTAGTAGATTAGTAGTATTATTAGTAGTATTATTAGTAGTATTAGTAGATTAGTAATATTACTAGTAGTACTTAAGTAGTAGTAGTAGTGAATGAGTAGTAGTGGTAGTAGTAGATTAGTAGTAATAGTAGATTAGTAGTATTATCAGTGGTAGTAGATTAGTAGTATTATTAGTAGTAGTAATAGTAGATTAGTAATATTATTAGTAGTAGTTAAGTAGTAGTAGTAGTGAATGAGTAGTAGTGGTAGTAGTAGATTAGTAGTATTATCAGTAGTAGTAGATTAGTAGTATTATTAGTAGTAGTTAAGTAGTATTAGTAGTACTGAATGAGTAGTAGTGGTAGTAGTAGATTAGTAGTATTATCAGTAGTAGTAGATTAGTAGTAGTAGTAATAGTAGATTAGTAGTATTATTAGTAGTATTTAAGTAGTATTAGTAGTAGTAATAGTAGATTAGTAGTAGTAATAGTAGATTAGTAGTATTATTAGTAGTATTTAAGTAGTATTAGTAGTAGTAATAGTAGATTAGTAGTAGTAATAGTAGATTAGTAGTATTTAAGTAGTATTAGTAGTAGTAGATTAGTAGTATTATTAGTAGTATTAGTAGTAGTAATAGTAGATTAGTAATATTATTAGTAGTACTTAAGTAGTAGTAGTAGTGAATGAGTAGTAGTGGATAAGATACATGTCATTGACATATAGATTGTTAGTTCAAATCTTCTTACAAATTTACAACAAATCTCGAAAATTGTGTGATAACACTCTAAATTATTAAAAAAAATCAATTGCGTACAGACTTAACGTACCCTCATTGCATTGTTAGGCTTAGGCAGAGTAGCATTAGCAAAGTCCCAACTTGCTGGGGATCTCATTCTTCTATTTTCCAACATACAGTCAATACAGTCATACACTACTGGAGTATCACTCTATATACTCTACCAGCTGTTACTTTAGCCTCGATAATAATACGGAGTAACTGGGCCAATTTTTGTATGTGATGGAAATATCTATTTTAGGTTCATGACGAGTCAAATAATGATAAAAATAAATTCATGCATCTAAGTTGTAGCAAAAGTTTTTTTGACATATTCTTTTTAGATGAGTACATATTTGATCTATTTTAATATTATGACGAATATGTACGTTACAAGAAAAGACAAATGTAATAATGATAGTTGTAATAATGTAGTCACAATTGAAGTTAACGTCATCATCCCATTCAGTCATTCACCATTTACTACTATTTCCATTCATCCATCAAATTTGTTCATTTGATGTTGATTTGCCCCCTTTTCCCTTTAGGTGCTACTTAATACCTCCAAAATCGGATCTCATTACAATTAGCAGTATTCAACGCTCATCCATTCAATCTTTTTTTGGGTATTCACAATACCCACTTTTTCATTCATTTTCTTCCATAATTCTTCATTTTCCCACTTTTTTCCCTTCATTCTTCTAGTTTTCCCAATCATTTAGACAGGCTGATACTATAATTCTTCTAGTTTTCCCACATTTTCAATTTGTAACACACTAATTATTTAGACAGGCTAATGTTGACATTGCCCATTCATTCATTCATTCATTCAATCAAGCCTACATTAACTCAATAACATCACAATAACAACTCAATAATAATCATTCAACCCATTCTCAATACTCAATACTCAATACTCAATACTCAATACTCAATACTCAATAATCAGCCTATTTTGGTCTCTATGTTTTACTAGCACTTGCAGTAACTAGGACTTGGAATTGAGTTTGGTATATTACTCAATGCTCAACCCAACTCTCCAACTCTCCAACTTCACTCTACTATCACTCTACTATCACTGACTATGAGTCTATGCATAGACCAAAATTAACCCAAAACTAGTAAAACTAATTAACCCTAAATGAATCATACATCAATAACAATAACAATACTAAAACAGTAGTACATACATTAGCAGGCCGGAAGACGCCGGAAAACGACAGAGAAACCCGCCGGAGCGCCGGCAGGAGGACGAAGGAACAGGAGGACGAAGGTGGAACGGCGCGCCGGTAGGAGGACGGAAGAGAACAAAGGGGAGCGCGAGCGGCGGTTGGGACGAACGCCGGTGACGTCGCCGGCGACAGGTGACGGGTGGAGGTTGGGTTTGAAATTGGGGGTTAGGGTTAAAATTAGGGGTTTGGGGTGAAGGGGTAGAATGAAGAATGAAGGGGTTTGGGGTCGGGTAAATGACTAAATGCTGGGTTAAAATTTCGATTTTTTTTTAAGTCTATGCGTCGGACTATCCCTCACATATTCCGACGCGTTGGCTTTTGACGTACGATGCGTCGGAATGTCCGCCACATGCACATAATTTGTGACGCCCATTCCGTCGTATGCCACCGCAAACTTCTTTGGCGCTAAATTTTACCAACGCGCCGCATCTTCTGTCGACTGTGCATCGGCATAGCCGACGCAAATATTAGTACGTCGGACTGGCCGACGGAGTTTGACGCAAACATCTTTCGTACGTCGGAATATTCGGCCTCCGCAATTAGTCCACCGCAATTCGATCAGTTTTTTATAGTGGAATAAGCTCGCTCACCACCCTAGTGAACGCTACCGTCTCTTCCTTGTCGATGGACCTCTTCCTAGCCAAGATTTCTTTCATGAATTTACCATATGCCGGGATTTGGGTAAGTAACTCGGTAAACGGGACACTAACATCCAATTTCTTCACAATACTAAGGAACTTGTCGTATTGAGTGTCCACCCTAGTCTTCATTTGCCTTGATGGGAAAGGCAAATTGATTTGGTACTTGTTTTGCTCAATAGGGGTGGACTCTTCAAAGGACACTTTCCTTTTTCCCTTGTCTTTCTCTTGAAGAGGGGGAGGGTTGTCTTCTTGGGGTTTTTCAACTTCCCATAAAACTTGCTCCTCAATTGGATTTTCATAGCTTGCATCGTCTTGAGAGGGGGGTATGACTTCTTGTCTTGGTTCTAGCTCACTAGGGGAGAAAAAGGGTTCATAGGACATACCACTCCTCGTAGTAATAGAATTTACATGCTCAAATTTCGGTGTTTCGCCTTGAGGAGGTAGTTGCCCCTTTTGTCTTGTAGAGATCTCCGAAGCAAGTTGAGATATTCGGGTTTCCATCGACTTCGCATGAGCATCTCTTGCTAGGTTGTCCTTTTGAACGTAAGCAAAGAACTCTTGTTGATTTCTTGCCATCTCTTGATTACTCCTTTGCATATCCATCATATACTTTTGTACATCGAAATCCCGTGGTGGAGATGATGGATTATGTGGAGTATCGGTGAGGGCTAACGAAGTACCATAGTCATGAATAGGAGACCGGCTCCTAGGCTTGCTTTGTTGATTGCCTTGTGTTGCTTGTTGTTGATGATGATTCCCTTGGAACCCATGAGAATTGCCTTGATTAAGGCCTTGGTTGTGGTTTTGTTGTCCTTGAAAGTTTCGGTTTCCTTGGAAATTTTGGTTTCCTTGGAAACCTCCATGATTGAAGTTCCCTTGTTGGAACCCTTGCTTGTTGTTGTGGAAGGTACCTTGGTTATTTTGCTTGAAGTTGTTGAAGGGTCTTTGGTTACCCACATAACCTTGGTAACCTTCATTGTTGTCCCGTAAGGGAGGTGGAACATAGGGACGATGTTGTTGTTGATGTTGAAGTGCTTGTTGTTGAGGGACATGATTGGAAGCTTGGTATTGATTAGAAAAGGAGGCACCTTGCTTGAACGCTTGGAAGGCGTTCACTTGCTCAATACTCCCTCTACAACTCATAGGGTCATGACCAACGATTCCACAAGTGTCACACATCCCAAAGTAAGGTATAGGAGGTGCGAACCCCAAAGCATTCACTTCTTGAATCGGTTGATGGTGTGAGGAACTAGTGCCTTGGACTTGGTTGAGGTGGCTTTGGAGCTTCTTGTCAATAGTCTCCATGTGTGTTCTAAGTTGAGCTCCAAGGTCAATGCTTAACTTGGTGATAGCATCAACCTCATGCATGCCTCCTCGATGTGCCTTCCTAGGCCTAGAGTATTGCGAATTATGCACCGCCATCTCTTCGATTCTCAACCAAGTTTGGTCATCCTCCACTTCGGTAAACCTACCGTTAGATCCCATGTTGAGTATGGCCCTCGAATCTTCATATAGACCGTTCCAAAATTGTTGTACGAGGAACCATTGTGATAAGCCATGGTGTGGACAAGAACGGATCAAGGCTTTGAATCTTTCCCACGATTCATAGAGGCTTTCTTCATCACGTTGTTGGAAACCCGTGATAGAAGCTCTCAATAGATTTGTCTTCTCCGGGGGATAGAATTGTTGGTAGAAGGCTAAGGCTAGCTTCTTCCAAGTATCAATGCCAAGTCTTGCTTTATCCAACCCCTTGAACCATTGCTTCGCCTTACCAATAAGAGAGAAAGGAAATAGTACCCACCGGATTTGGTCTTGAGTTATTCTCGTTTGTGAAATAGCGTCACAATAGTCCGAAAAGGTTTCCATGTGTTGATGAGGATCTTCGGTTGGTAACCCACTAAATTGACTTCTCTCGACCAATTGGATAAATTGCGTTTTCGCCACAAATTCCCGGTATATGCCTCCGGTAAAGTGGATGGACCCGGCAAAACGTCTTCCGTGAAGGTTGAGTGAGAAGAAAACTTAGGCATGATTGGATATAAGGGAGAGGATGGTGGTGTAGACGGTATTGATGTAGATGAAGAGGAGGAACTAGGAGAAGAATCACCGAAGGGATTGATGAAGGTCCCTCCGGCCGTCTCTCGAGGTGAATTGTTCAAGTCGGCTCCTTGGGCTTGCCCTTGATGAATATTGCTTGCACTCGGTTGAGAGATTCTAACCCGGTTAATCGTCCATTGGCGAAAGGCTCGAAAGAGTCTCTCTGGCTCTGGATTAAAGAGATAGAAGTCGCCTCCACTCCTAGGCATACACTACACACTAGAACAAACGTAAGAACACCTAGTGCTTTATGGACACTAGGCAACGACAATAACAAACACAACTAGAGACAAAGAGAAAAGAAAGCTAAGGAAAGAAGAGAAACTAGAAAATATTCACAAGAGAAGATGGGAGAACACGAAGAAGGGTAACTAAGTCTAGAAATAAGCAAACTAAGTCTAAACAATGCACCGTCCCCGGCAACGGCGCCAAATTAATGGTAGGGATTTGTCAAGTCCCTAGCCAACAATAAAATACCGACTAACCTAGTGAGTAGCTAGGGTAAGTCGGGATCGTATCCACGAGGACGGTATATCAAGGTTTAGACTAGGTTGGCCTACAACGAGACTAGATTACCGAACAAACACAAAGAAGCGAAAAATGGAAAACTATGATGGAGGAGAAGTAGGAACTAAAATAACACTAGAGACTAACTAAACGATAAAACTAACGGAAATGATGGCTAACTAAGAGGATTAACACAAATATGGAAAGAAGTGGGGTAGGTCGGGTTCATAGGAGTAGAAGGGTAATTGGGGTGATCAAGGGTATAGGTGTCTCCTAGTTGTTAGGGTCGGTCCGGGCTCTCGCAACTTAAACCGATGCCAAGGTGGGTCCGGGCTCTCGCAACTTAGACCCTAGTCCGCGCTCTCGCGACTAAACTATTCTCGGCATTTCCACATAATAGACAATCAATGAGAATATGAGCACAAGTATGGGAAGCATGGCCACTACAACTCATACAAGCATATCAACAAACACATAGAGTGCCCACAATGTGACTAACAACAAAGATGTAACCTTTTCCCCTTAATCAACCCTAATCATCCATAATCTACCCCTAATCCCCCTACTAACCCCACAAGACTACTACTCACTCAATATCAAATAACCCATAACAATAACAAGAGAAAATAAACTAAACATCCAAAAATTCATTGTAAACAACTAACAACAATAACAATATAAAAAGATGAAGCTAGATTGAATAAACAAGGAATAGAGTGGAGAAGATTATACCAACAATAATATGATGAAAAAGATGAAAACTTGCATTAATGAGAAACCCAAATACAATCCCAAGGTTGTCAAGCTTGGAACAATCTTCAAGAATCCCTTAATCCAAGAACTAATTACAACGATTAACTAAGGATTAAAGAGAGGATTAAACTAATGAGAGTGGTAATAATCTAGGGTTTTGAATGTTAATGGAGGCTTAAACTATTCTAGGGTATGATAAGATGTCTTAAAATTACAAGAAGGGAGTATATATAGGGTACAAGAATGAAAGGAGAAGAAAAGAAAGCAAGGCGGGCTACAGCACCCCCGTCCCGACCGAGACGGGGTCATCCCGACCGGGACGGCGTGGTCCCGACCGGGACGGGCCCAGGTCAGTAACCTCCTTGTTTGTGCACCTCATCCCGAACGGGATGAGCCTTGTAGGCCTCCATTATGATCTTTTTGGTCCCTCCTTGGTTCTCATGGGCTTCTCACCGATTCTCGGGACTCGGGATCGGGTCTCGGAGGCTCGGGATTGGGTCCCAAGGTCTCGGGGTCGACTCCAAGGCATCGAGTGATCGTTCCTTTACTCCGTTGCCTCCAAAATGTGTATGTGTCGAGTCGGAATTGCTCCAACTCTTCCAAATCGGTCTCGGGAACCTGAAACGAACTAAAGGAAGCATAAGAAGCCCCTAAACCGCTCCCAAGGAGCGATTCTACAAGGAAAATGGGACCAAAACACTACGAAATAGGCACTACAAATGACACTTATCAATAGAAAACTACTAAAATACGAATATGAATAAAGGATTCTAAAATGAGCGGAAAACTAAGGTCACGGGTTCACGATAGATGTCCAACAATTATGCGACAATAATAATAAACACATAAACATGCTAGTCGGCTATAACACGTTCTCTCGAATCGTGCCAACCTAGGAAAGATCTAACGGGCTCTCGCAACTTATTAGACTCCCTACCAAATCGCGCGTGATCTAATCCTAATCCGGCTTTCGCACAAGAACTAGAATTTCTCGAACAGATTAAAATGTTGTGGCCTTTAACAAATTAATCGACAAACAAAACGCGCGAAAGTGGTACTAGCATAATTATAAATTTAGCATCAAAGCAACATAATCGTATAATAATCCATCGATCCCCCTCGACCCTAGCGAGAAAATTAGCTACGCATGACGATTACGAAACAACAAATCGCATACATGGAATTCATGATAAAAAGGTGAAGCAAATAAATCTAGTAACAAACGAACGGGAATCTAGCGAACTAAAGTAAACAACGAATTGCAAATAAGGAAAATTGCGACGAACTAAGTAATTTACGATGAAGATTGAAACGTAAAACTGAAAATTGCATAAACGAGATTACCGAAATTGGATCCGAGTGAAAACCGAGTGCTAGAATCTTAAAGGTCACGAGTTTTCTAAAGCTAAGTATCAAAAGTGATGATTAGAAATGATACAAGAATCCTTAGTTATACAAAATTAGGCGAAAATGGGCTGCGTGTCGCGCCGGCCGGCTGGCAGGCCGCCTGCCACATGCAGGGGCCGAGACACACTAAAAAAACTGGCTTAAAATACTCTTGTGTCATGTCGGCCGGCTGGCAGGCCGTCGGTCACATGCAGGCTGGCGTGCACGCATTGATAAAAGGAGTAATGGGCCGCTTCCCATGGCCCAGTGAATCGACACCTCCCATTTCTTCTTCGCCTAAACGTCTTGAAGCATGGGTTTTGTCTCGGGATCGTTCTTCTAACCAGATATGAGTGTAAATGCACATAAAGACCTGAAATCGTGTAGAATCTACAAAAACACTCACTCAAAGCAAAATGTTAGAAGAAACGGCTCTAAAGAGCGCGTTCTGACCGGAAAAGACAACGGAATCGAGGGAATAAAGTTATATAAACACGACACATCAAACTCCCCCGAACCGAACCCTTGCTTGTCCTCAAGCAAGACCCGTAAGAAAATAACTAATATAATACCGAAACAGCTCAAAGCAAATAATAGGCAACCAAATACTCAAGTCCGTCATAGCGAACATCGAACCAAGTCTAAGAAACGGATTCCAAGACGGGAAATAGGAAAAATAATCCATCAACAAATGCACAACTTCACCAAGCATAATTTGTAGAAACCACAGTTTCAACCAAAACCCTTGCATAGGCTACTCACGGAGCCACTCATCGCTCGATTAGGAAGGATGTGCATAAGTGAAATATATATGTGAAAATGCTCAACTACTCCAACTCATGGAAATATGCCCGCAATCTAGTATGGTATCGACCTCTAATTTTTTACAAAACATGCTAAGATCGCAAAGGGAGGCAAGGATGGTGATAACAAGGTATAAGGTGGAAATCGATATGGTCATGTGAGGTTAAAGCCAAGCTAGTGAACTAACTAGTGCAATAATGCTCAACTCAAAAATTCTTCCACTTCCATAAACAAAACATACAAATCACCAACCAACGAGAACGAGTCCGGGATCAAAAGAGGGCGCTCAAATTTCATCAAGTAAACGGAAAATAAAAGTAACGAGAATAACATTTTTTTTTTGTTTTGATTTTTTCCTTTTTGATTTTTCTTCTTTTTTTTATTTTGATTTTTCGATTTTTTCAAAGCTTGATGAAATTAGAAGAAAATATAAACAATGACTCAAATTGACCCGGACAAAATTTACATACTCCCTTGAAACAGATTCAACCACATCCAAACATCCATCGAAAATCTCCATAATCGCACAATAACGAGCATAGAACGCACTAGGTGACCTACTTCATCAAGCTTGGCTAGGTAGGCAAATTTGATTTTGTAGTTCATTTTGTGAATTCTTTTATATATTAGCCAAGGAGAAAATGGATAGAAATAGATGAAAAATGAAAATGTCCCAAAAATGATCACTAGGCAAGTTAGTCAAAATAAAGGGAAAAACACCATACTTATGCGTATTGACATAACATATTCCACGAGGAGACCTACACACACAGCCTAAGTGGTAGCCAGGTATGAATGTACTGGCTACAGGAGGCTCTAAATCTCACCAATTTTGTAGCTAAAGCCTAAATGCAAGGTCGGTCTAAATGAGTATCACAAATTATAGCTCAGTTGGTTGCATACTTGTCGATTAATTATTATTCCACATAACAGAGGTCAAATGAATGTCAATTAAGAATGAGTAGGTAGCCTAAAGAGCGCAAATTATCATCATTGCTGCATAATCGGTATCATAGACAGACGCTAAGACTCAAGGAAATAAAACTAGAAATACTAAAAACTCCCCCACGCTAGACTCGACATTGTCCTCAATGTCCATATCATACAGACTCAAAATTGGTGGGGGGACACAAATAAAAACCGAGGATAGAGAAAAGACATACCAAATATATACACGGAGAGGTAGCGGAATCAGCAATCCGCTACTGATCATCATCATCGAAATCATCATCATCACCGAAATCATCATCATCACCGAAATCATCATCCTCCATATCATCATCTGCAGCAGTCCCGGAGCCAGATGCACCACCCGTATACCAACCACCTCCCTGATAATCACTAGCGGCTCCAAAAGCAGGGCCCGCCGGGGCGCTGAAATAGTCAGTGTGAAGATGGAAGCCGCCATGAGTCGAAGGGTCAGTATAACCACCCACGGGCCACGAAAAGTACGAGGGGTAAGGGCCCTGTCGTGGCACAGCCGCACGCCTAGCATAGTCATCATATACGGGATACATCCCGAGGCACTGATCAGCATATAACCTGTCTAGACGAGCGTGAGTAGCAGCGGTGTCGGCACGAGTCTCCGTGCGAAGAGTATCCAAATCAGAACGGGACGAACCGGCACTCAACTCCATGCGCTCCATCCAAGAAATCAGATCGGGATGGAGGGGAGCATACTGGGGTGGTGGAGGAGGCTGCTCAAAAGCAGTAGTGGTGGTGGGCTCAGAAGCAGGCTGAGATGGACCGGGCTCAGAGGCAGGCTGGGAAGTACTGGGCTCGCTCGTCGGGCGACGAGTATAGGTAACAACATGCGACGAAGGAAGAGAGCTAGGGGCAGCGACGGGTAAGAAATAATTAGGTTGATCAGCCTCAAGTGACAAAACCGACCCGGCTTGCAAAATAATGGTCGCCTGCTCATGAATAAGCCAAGCCCAACGATTCTGATGCCTAGAAGAAATCCAGTTAAGAGAAGCCAAATATCGGAGGCTAAGGGTAATCTCGCCCTGGACCGGATCATGATCCGCTTCGTTAAAAGCGGTCAACCGAAGAGCTAATTGCGTGACTAACCCACCTATATAAATAGGAACATCGGCAACAGCCGTAGCAATTCTCCTAAACTGAACGACGAGGTGATAGGCAATATTAATATGCCACACCTTCGGCTTACGCCGCAAATACGAGCCCAAAATAGACACCTCCTCGGTGCGCACATTATGTGGCTCCTTCCTAGCAAAAATCGTCCATCCCATAAACCTCTGCCAAACCTTAATAACAGGATTATGAATATTGTTTGAACTCATATGCCCCGCGGTAGTGTACGGGGCATCAGCTATACATTCCCAAAAATCACCCACCCTAAAATTAGCATGCTCGGGTGGTGTACGGTCATCATAATCCTTAAGGTCAAAACAATTCCCAAACTGCTTCAGGCTCAGCGCAAAACTAGTATTCAGTAAACGGTACTCAACAGAAATATCACCAGATCGTCTATTTTTATGTACCTCAAATGAACTCAGAAATTCCAACGTAAGCTGGGTATACGTATTACGACGCATCGTAAAAAATGTACCCATACCAACACCCTTAAACAATAGTTCCAAAGCAGAATCTAAGCCTAAAGTTCGCATAGCATCACGATCGATAAAACGAGTTGGAACAATAGACCGCTTTCTCAAATTTTGAAACCGTACCTTTTGGTCAATAGTGGTAAAAATTACACTTGGAAAAACTGGATCGGGCTCAATGTCGGGTTGAGCATGCTCGTTCCTGGTGCGCTTGTTCCGAGGAGGCATCGCAAATCAGCCGAAAGTAGCAGTCTTGGGAAAATATGGGGAAAATATGGAGGAATGATGGTGATGAAAGGGGAAGGGATGAAGCTGGAAAATGGGGAAATTGGGGTTTGGGGGATGAGAGAGAAGAGAGAGGCGAGGGAGGTATGAAAGAATGAAGCAAATGACGAAAAATTAAGGTTTGGGGGTCTGATGTACGCCCCAGCCGGTCTGGACCGGCTGCCGGCTGACCGGCCTGAAAAAAAACCTAATGCTATGGCAGCGGCGCCTAATTTGATATGGGTTAAGTCGTCTCACCCAATCAAGAAAAACCTAATGCTACTAACCAGAAGATAGCGGCAAGTAAGGTATCGAATCCACAGGGAAACGGTTAAACAAGTCTAATAGCTATGGTGATTCTAAATGCTCTAAACGGTTTGATTGATGGAAAAATATAGAAAACTACTAAAATACGAATATGAATAAAGGATTCTAAAATGAGCGGAAAACTAAGGTCACGGGTTCACGATAGATGTCCGACAATTATGCGACAATAATAATAAACACATAAACATGCTAGTCGGCTATAACACGTTCTCTCGAATCGTGCCAACCTAGGAAAGATCTAACGGGCTCTCGTAACTTATTAGACTCCCTACAAAATCGCTCGTGATCTAATCCTAATTCGGCTTTCGCACAAGAGTTAGAATTTCTCGAACAGATTAAAATGTTGTGGCCTTTAACAAATTAATCGACAAACAAAACGCGCGAAAGTGGTACTAGCATAATTATAAATTTAGCATCAAAGTAACATAATCGTATAATAATCCATCGATCCCCTCGACCCTAGCGAGAAAATTAGCTACGCATGACGATTACGAAACAACAAATCGCATACATGGAATTCATGATAAAAAGGTGAAGCAAATAAATCTAGTAACAAACGAACGGGAATCTAGCGAACTAAAGTAAACAACGAATTGCAAATAAGGAAAATTGCGACGAACTAAGTAATTTACGATGAAGATTGAAACGTAAAACTGAAAATTGCATAAACGAGATTACCGAAATTGGATCCGAGTGAAAACCGAGTGCTAGAATCTTAAAGGTCACGAGTTTTCTAAAGCTAAGTATCAAAAGTGATGATTAGAAATGATACAAGAATCCTTAGTTATACAAAATTAGGCGAAAATGGGCTGCGTGTCGCGCCGGCCGGCTGGCAGGCCGCCTGCCACATGCAGGGGCCGAGACACACTAAAAAAACTGGCTTAAAATACTCTTGTGTCATGTCGGCCGGCTGGCAGGCCGTCGGTCACATGCAGGCTGGCGTGCACGCATTGATAAAAGGAGTAATGGGCCGCTTCCCATGGCCCAGTGAATCGACACCTCCCATTTCTTCTTCGCCTAAACGTCTTGAAGCATGGGTTTTGTCTCGGGATCGTTCTTCTAACCAGATATGAGTGTAAATGCACATAAAGACCTGAAATCGTGTAGAATCTACAAAAACACTCACTCAAAGCAAAATGTTAGAAGAAACGGCTCTAAAGAGCGTGTTCCGACCGGAAAAGACAACGGAATCGAGGGAATAAAGTTATATAAACACGACACATCAGCCGGAGAGCGGGGGAGAGGGGCGAGGGGAGGAGGGAACGCTCCCGACCACAAGACAGACTCAGACGACGACGAAACACACCCGACGATGAGAAGGCGACTGTGTCGGCAACAAACACAGACGAGATGATCAGACCCAGCCGGCGACGGCGAAACAGGTCGGGAGAGGGCCGAATATCACAGAAACAACCAAACAAAACGAACCCAAATTGAAACTTACTAGCCAATGGAGGACAGAAGGTGGCCCCTACCGATGGGGACGGGAAACTCAAAAGGGACGGAAAAAGCGAAAGGATGTCTGATCGGCCGGCCGGAGATAGATCAAGAAGACGGCCATCTCCGGCCAAGCAAGTAGATCTGGGTGGACGATTGGCGGTGACTTTAAGATTAGGGTTAGGGTTTAGCTTTTGGGGAAAAGAGGAGGGGGAGTGTCTCTCTTTCTAGAGAGAGAAAGAGTTTTTTTAAAATAAAATAAAATTGAAATCGCATATCGACACATTGGTGGCCGTTTGTCCATGTATAACAATACTAAATTGTGACTGAAATGAAATGAATTAAACGAGACGAAATTAGGGCTCGTTTGGTTCATCATGGGGAGATGGAGTTACCGGGAAGTTAAATTCACGTGAATTTGTATTTCATGGGAATTACAAAAATAGTGTTTGGTTGTCATGTGGGAAATGACTTCATGCGGGAAGTTATACCCACCAGGAGGTTTGGTGAGTAACTTCCCCACTATGGAGGAGGGGTCAATTCCCAAGAAATGGGCAACCAAACACCATCACAATTTATCAATTCATGAAAAATTTTACTTCCCATAATTTAAGAGAACAACCAAACGATCCCGTCAAATAAAGAGGAGTGAAGGGTGTTTTGAAATGAAGTCTAATGCTCCGCATGTACATGTACCTCAGTACCTACAATTAGGCAGGCAGCGAAAGAAAGAAAGGGAGCAGTGAGCAGTGAGCAGTGGAGGGAATTTGAAATCAGAAGGGAGAAAACCCTAAAAACGCAGGGAAGCCATGGCATCTCCCATGGAGGTGGAGTTGGAGGTGGAGGTGGAGGTGGAGGTGGAGAATGGCAACAATAGCAAAATAACACCGTGGGTTGAAAAGTACCGCCCTCACTCTCTCGCCGACGTCGCCGCCCACCGTGACATTATTGACACAAGTAACTTAACTCACCATTTCATTCTTCAACTTTATTTAAACTACTGCTATTACAATTGATTGATTGATTGATGCGCAGTCGATAGGCTGACGAGCGAGAACAGGCTGCCCCATTTACTACTATACGGGCCTCCTGGTACGGGCAAGACTTCCACCATTCTCGCTGTTGCCCGCAAGCTCTACGGCAATCACTTCCACAACATGATTCTCGAGCTCAACGCTTCCGACGACCGCGGCATTGATGTTGTCCGTCAGCAGATTCAGGACTTTGCCAGCACCCACAGCTTCTCTTTCGGGTGCCCTGCCATGCCCCCTCACCTATTATTATTACTATTACTATCACTGCCTCTCTTCTCTTCTCACTATTTTACTTGACGCAGCGCCAAGGCACATGTCAAATTAGTGCTGCTGGATGAGGCTGATGCAATGACCAAGGATGCTCAGTTTGCTCTGCGTCGAGGTCTTCTCTTCTTTCTCCTACCATCACCCTGATGCAATGCACTATCTTGTTTTGTTTTTACTGACTATTATTGTTTTGGTTGCATTGCATGTTCAAGTGATTGAGAAGTACACTAAAAGCACAAGATTTGCTCTCATTTGTAACCATGTCAACAAAATCATCCCTGCTCTTCAGTCCAGGTGCACCCGCTTTCGTTTTGCTCCTCTTGATGCTTCCCATGTCACTGACCGCCTTAAACACGTCATTGCTTCAGAAGGGTTAGTTCATCTTCATCTATTAGATTACACAGTTTTTCCTTGTGAAGAAATGCATTTTTTTATTCATGAATTGGGTTTAGCTGTGTTAGTAATCGCCTAGATTATGCCCTTTTCTACCCTTTTGCTTCTAGCTTTGAAGTTTTCAAAGAAAATTGCATTGTCATGCATTGTTGTCTCATAACATAGGCTGGATGTTTCCGAGTCTGGCTTAGCTGCACTTGTACGATTGAGCAATGGGGACATGCGCAAGGCTTTGAATATTTTGCAGGTTTGTGATTTTTATGATATCTCTCGATATGAACTAACATTAATTTCTGTCCCTACTGTCTTGAAAGTGAACGATAAACCATCTTGCACCATAATTTTATCATGTTGAGGACTGTGTCAACTCACTAGAACTTTCTTCTCTTTTAAATTACCCTAATTAGGAGGTAGTGCCATCTTCTCTTGTCTGTGCTGCCGGTTTTGACAACTATTTGAATTACCTTAATTAGGAGGCGGAATGATGCAAAAATAAAATGTTGTAGGAGGCAAAGGATCACCCGCGAAAATTTAACGGAAGAATCTGTGTTGACCTAATCTTTTTGAAAGTCATGGATTTATAGATATGGACATGGTCACATCAAATGATCAAACCTAGAAAATGAGTTCATGCAGGCGGTGACTTTGGGCATGCTGTTTTTTTGGACTTTGTTTTCATTTTTTTTCTCTTGGCTTTTTTATTTTCCTTGCGCTATGATTATCTTTTTCGTTTTTATTCACTTTTTTTTGGGTTCTTGTTGTGTTGTACTGGTGTTCCATTTTTTCAGTGTAAGGTATAAATGCAGTTTGATCATGTTTTTTTTTCCCTTGTTTTCCCCCTTCTCATTTTGTGCTGTCTGCTTGTTTTTTAGTCATTGCTAATGTTAGTCAGGCTTCTTTAGAAACACATTAACAGTACCTCAATGTCCGTAGGTCTCTAGCGGATTGCAAGGTAAGGGAGTTCAAATGTACACAGTTATTCTTACCCTTGTGTTAGCAACACACTGTGACTGATTCCGAATGACTCAAAATATTGCGTCAAGACGTGGATCGAATGATCGCCATTTCACGATTAAAACAAGCATATCCAGTATAGCGAGTTATTTGCTATATTCCATCAGAATCTGGAACCAGACAATCATAAGTGTTAGATTATTTCAAAATTTCCATGTTCTAAACTTCGATGTCACACCCATGTTCGCTCGTCAAACTCTCAAACACTTGTATGCACAGCAACATGAAGGGTCATAGTAACATAGCTGCCCATATTTTATTGTAACTTGCTACATTTCTGTCTGTCTTATCTTCGCCCGGTATCAAATTTTTATTAGGACTCTTGTTAGTTGATTTTACATTATTAAAAATGACTTTGTTGTAGTAGTAAAACATTTCGAAAGTCAACTTTTTTTATGGTCTTTACATTATGTGTTATTGGCAATGGTATATTACTGGAGTGGGGATAGCTTGATTTTGGAATCTTCTGTAGCAGACATTTTGTTAATTAAGTTTTACATGTAGTTGTATAACCAGTCATGTCAAGCTTGCTTCCTGCCTGATGAAGTGGTGTTTTCTTCTTCATTTTTTTTTTTGTAGTCAACACATATGGCATCTCCGCAAATAACAGAAGAAGCAGTGCACCTGTGCACAGGAAATCCAATGCCCAAAGATATTGAGAAAATATCATATCTGCTTCTCAACGAGAGCTTTGCTACTAGCTTTAATGGTATCCAAGAAATGACACTGTTTTGTTACCTTCTTTATCATTCTTATTCTTGTTATAATATTTATGTTATTGTTAACTTTGTTTAGGAATTTCGGAGATTAAAACAAAAAAGGGTTTGGCCTTGGTAGACATCATAAGGGAAGTAACAATGTAAGCCTTTTCTGCCCTACATCTAACCATGGATTTTTGTAACTCTTTATCTAATGGGAGGTATCCACAATGACAGGTTTGCTTTCAGGATCAGGATGCCAGCAGATATTCGGGTGCAACTAATTAATGATTTGGCTGATATAGAGTGTGTACTATTGACTTTGATTTTTTTTTTTTTTAATATATGAGCATTATTATAGGCTTACAGCTGTCTACACCTTTGATTCCTCAAATAATACCTTCTACTCTTCTAAACTAAATTTTTTTGGACTCTTTTCAAGCACCCTTTCCTCTAGGCTCTAGCCCTTTAAGAATAAGTCTCTAAACTAAATTTTATGTCGCTATTGGTAACGAGTATTCTTATAACTAGCGGGTATGAATCAAGTACAGTACAAAATCCATCCTTTCTCCACCATCCACGACATTTGTATTGTAAAGTGCTTTCTCGGACTTTGCCATATCTTGATTGCTCCTGAAGTGATTTATAAGGCTTGAAATAGACATTTCTAATGAAGGTTGTTAGGCTTGACTTTGAAACTTTGTGATAGAGTGAGTTGGCTATTACTTGATTGAGGTATGGAGAATGTTGGTCATGGTAGCAGGGTTATACTTCGTCATTTTTTTGGTAACATCACTGAGTTTGTCCCAACTTTAGAGAGGCAAGTTTTGAAGAAAGCCATATTAGTATTACTCCTATCTAACTTAGTTACGACACAATTTGTTTCTTGCACTACACATGTGTACTTTATTATATATTTTCTGTAGATTGGAACCCATCTCAAGAATAAAGATTAACTTGGCGAAGGGAAGCATTAGGTAAAGAATGAAAATGTAAAGGGGATGACTGCTGTTCATTGCTTTTGAGTTTGGGGGTTTTTTGGAGCTAGTTTTGAGTGGCAAGGAGGTTAGATGGTTCAGAAGGGAAATGTTCTACTTTAGGAGGCAAAGTCACCTGAATTCTATATTCTAGATCAACTTGTTCTTCACCTTTTCTCCCGCCTTCTTCCCTTGTCGTTGTACGATTTCCCTGTCCAAGTTGCTAATGCATGTAGCTAATCAGGCTGAAATATAATGAGATTTTGTATAACGGATGAGAGGTTGCCTCTTAAGCTGAAAGAAGAGTTAGGTTTGGTTTTGGCTGTTTGAAGCATATTATGTGGTCCTTTTATCTATTTGACGTTATTCGCAGAAAACACATTGTCATTTGGTGTTCTTTTGGTACTCGTGAATAATTGATGGGAATCAGGAAGCTTTTGCCCAGCTTCCATTAAGCATGACCCCATAACAGGCAAATCATTCCTTGAAAGATGCATGGAAAAGTGACTTGTGGATTAGTCATATTTAGCTCCGATATGTTTTTATATTTCCAGGTGTTAACTGACATTTGATTCCTTGATTCTTTTATGAAAGGTGTTGTAAACTTCTGAGTTTTGCCTCGCGATTAGTGACGGAGGAACTTAACTTGACAAAATGCATACACAAAAATGGTTTATTTTTGCTCGACGGATGTGAATGATAGCAACTGATGAGGATTCTTTTCTTTGCAGGTATAGACTCAGTTTTGGATGTAACGATAAGCTACAGCTTGGATCTCTTATTGCCTCATTTACAACAGTTCGGTCCGCATTGGTTGCAGCTGCCAAGTAGATGTTCTTTCTACCATTACCCTAGAAATTACCCCGACTGCTGCTTAATTTTGCTGATGCAACACTAACGCGTTTGGACTCGCTGTTAAAATTTAAAATGTGGAAGGTGTTCATATTCCCCTGTATTATACTCCGTCTACTATCCTTTTCGAATTGGAGATTGTACGCTACATTCTTGTTTAACTTATTTTATCTTCATTTGTTAGTTTAAATCAGTTGAGCTAATTTACTGTTAGATGTATCTAGTGTAGACATAGAAAAATCTTGGTTTCCAGAATTTTTTTTGATGGCATGGGTTTTGAGTTTGACAGTAGTAGACTTGAGTTGAAATTGAAGATGAAGTATGGAGGGATGTTTTAAAGTTTACCTAAATAGCAAATGATTTAGAAGCAATGTTGGCTAGTGTATCTCATTCAAACGTGTCTTCTATGGATACCAATTTTGTAACCCAGATTTCATTTACTATGGGCAAAATAATTAAATTAAGCTAAAATTTGATATTAACTCGACATTGTTAATTTTATTTTATTTGAATCATTTTTTTAGTGCCTACACAATTCAAACAAATCAAGTATCCCTTGCATGAACCATGTCACCAAATATGATACTCGTATTCACTCGTACTCAATGATAACCTGTTATTTCTCGAGAATTTCAAGACACCAACATCTACCAATAAGGTAGTTGTCGGGACTAGGGAGTGATGATTGATTTGTGTCATTAGTGAAAAATGTGGATGAAGAGTTACTAGATGTCAATATTGAGGGTGATGAAGTAGATGAAAATGCTTATGTGAAGCTTCATGATCGATCTTGTTATTCCAGCCGCTCCAAATCCTAAGTTTGCATTTATTTCTAGACAAATTCTTGTTTACGACGGATCAAATATCACACTTTTATGTTCTTCACACTTTTATTCGAATATGAGGAATATAATAATTAAATGGGAAGAACATTTTGGTTTGGAGTGAAAACTGGAGATTATTAGGCAACAAAGTACTCCGTAGTACATCTCTTTACCAAATCACATCAACGTTCTCCATTAAGCGGAATGTTTTTACATAGTCGGAAGCAGCTGACTGCAGTGTCACAACTCACAACTCAGAAACTATGCTCTATGCTCCATGCTCTATGCTCTACTCCAGGAAATGCTCGAAACATCTGTTGGTGCAACCTGATAACTTACAAGTCACGAGTCTCTCTGTCTTCGAGTTCTATTGGCAATCTGTGAAGAATACAACTGAATTGTTAGGATTAAAAAACCTCAAAGAGAAGATTTCTTACACCACATTTACAAAACAAAATCTTCCTTTGACATGTTCAATTCAAATCCCATAACGTTGTCCAAGCAGGCATTATTCATGCCAGTGATCGTATAAATGGAGAATAACTTAACGATCAACAATTGAATCCATCAATTTCTCTACTGCATAAGAATCGCGAACAGATCACTGAGTCATTCAATTTATTCAAAGCCAAAGAATAATGAGCCTACTAGTAATTACAGGGAAAACTAAAAATCAGAACAAGTCCTAACAAAGCACAAGTCTACGAGCAAAAATCCTTCCAGTTCTTTCTCTCCATTTCTTGTCCATTTCCTCTCATAAGCCTATTTCTTTTGTTATTAATCACATCTACTTCATCAATCACTTGCACCATTGGATCGTTTCATAATGGAATCCGGACCATTGAGAGGAAATGGAGAGGACCCAAACACACATCCCTCTACCCACCATCTCTTGACCATTTAAAATGTTGTATAGATACTTTCAAATCTCACTTAAGATGTAAAAGACAGTATGCACATCTAACGATTGATATGCTTGCACCAGAAAACCTGATCATACAACGAACAAACCCTAATCCCTAAACTATTTGAGGTTAGCAAACAGAAACCATAGTTGGGAATTGTAGGAAAAAAAAGAAAGCACAGACCATAAAATGATACTGCTTGGCAAAAGAGTTTAGAAAAAAATATAATACAGGGTACACTAACAATGAAAGAGAATTCAACAAAGAGTGGTGCAAGCTCAACCTTATGAGGATTCTTGTAGAATTTAGGGAGAATTGACAATGTAAAAGACGAGAATTTTGTGTGATGAACATGATTAAGGAATGATGTTTGTTACAGCACTTTGAGTATTTATGCAATTAGTAAGCTTCTTAACTACTTGTAACTAATGGTCTAACAACCACCTAACGACTCGTAACTAACTTGCTAACAACTCTCTCAACGACTTTTAACAAACTGTTATTCTACATCAAAATAAGAACATGAACCATTCTACTTGCCTGGCCCAATCACAGAAAAACGGAAAATGTATGCCAGAGAAAAGATGTGGGGTGACAACTAAACAATGGCCGAAAAAATGAACAATTACAAGCACAAATTGCATACTAACCAAAAAAACAAGTACGAACATTACTGTTTGTCAGAGGGATTCATTAATAATCCTTATTTTTCCAGATAAACAAAGTCCCAATTGTTGATCAGTAAACTACACCATGAGTGTGTAAGTAAACTGGCATCCAACAAATGTCGTATAAGAAATGTAAGAAACGAGACCTACCGCATTCTTGTTCTCATCAGAAATATTAGATGCTGGTATCTTTAGAGGAACTCTGTCCTGCTTACTTCTTTTTGGCTGACAATTTTTCTGCAAATCATTCACTGCATAAAACAATAACTGGTCTTACAAAATATAAAGTACGGATATTACTAAAGAACATCATTCCATGTTACAATTGTTGAATATTCTGACTTCCTCAAATGTTTACAATAGAAAAACTATGCACAAATGACAAAAGTTGCAAAATCTCCCTGAAGTGCAAAGGGTCTAACATTGACAAAAGCACATATCATCCCAAAACTTATCTAGTTCAAAGTAAAGCACCTTTGCTGAAGCAAAGAGACACCCTCAATGAACAAGGTGAAGGAATTAGGCCAAAACACAAACGTGTCACGCGGAAGGCAGGAGTATATATCCCAAAGAATTGCCAAAGAGACAAGACAATCAATCAAGAGGATCATATAGAATAACAATTTTAGAATTATATTCACAAATCAAATTATAAAGTTGTGTGATGTAAAAATTAATACTCCGTAAATTTTAGAATATTAATAATCTACTACAAAATAAATTCACATATGTAGTGCACGAGGTATATACTGGAGTAGTTATTTATAACGAATTTTATCAGTTATAGATCCGTTAAAAACTAACCCGACCCTAAAACCCACCCGAAAATGACTTGCAACCTGAAAGTGACTCAACCCAATAATAGCCCGAATATTTTGGGTCAGAACCAGGACCCGACCCAGACCCGACCCGAAAATAGGTAAATTAAAAAATATTAACATTATAGACTAAAATATCTCAAAATAGTATACCCCTTCACTAACATGTTCCATATTTCCGTTTCAGGAAGCTTCACTAGTTCCACTTTCCTTCTTAGTACGAGTACATTTTTTGTGGTTCCCATTATTTGTGACCTCACTTTCTTTTCTCTCCTTCATTTTCTTCCACATATTCCACCCTTCTTAATTTCTTCCCAAAAGTAACGTGGAAGATCATTAAGAAGGGGAGGGACTGAGGGAGTAAGAAATATTTATTTAATTATAAAAGTTTAAGAATTAATATTTTATACTACTTTACATGTTTTAAATCATATATTTATCATATTATTCTTATTATAATGATAAAAAAAATCAATAAATCGAGTCAAAGTAAAGTCATATACGTGCAACAAATTTCAAGTAACAATGTATTAGTACTTCCTATAGAAATGTAATATATCAACGTGTATCAAAAAATATACGGAGTATTAAATAAAACATGTCTTACTAATATCAAATACTCCGCATTCAATTAAATGATTAAGAAAATTAAGAAAAAAAATTATATATATGATAAAAAAAGTAAAGACAAAGGTCTAGTTGTAATATTTTCTGCAGTTCACGAATTACGCTGGTGTTTCCAAACTGTGGTCATTTGTAAACAGTGTACTTTTATCCCGCACTACAATGTTTCTTAATTCAGCTGATTGCAGTACCTGCCACTGAGTTTGTTTTATCAAAAAGAATCTCACGTTCATTGTGTACTGGTCCTTGTGTCTCACCAGTACCTTCACCGGCATCAGTGATTAATGCCGCAGCAGCATCCCGAACACACTGCCTTTTAGAACCGCTGCACACAACAAGGTTTCATCAGAAAAGAGAGCCACATTAAACATTAGACATGCAAAAAATATTCACCACTTAACCAATAAGGTAAAGACAGCAAGGTAACAATTTATAAACTGAAATGAACGAGAGCCGAGAAATGCAGCAGGGATGCTACCCCTCCCAAGTCCCAAATACACTAAGACCCATAGTCGCTTCCCAAAGAAACCATGTCCTCTATTATGTTCTACCAAAAAATGTGATTTGACAATATATCATCTTCTCTATATGGTTCATACAGATCATGATTTGACAACTTACCGCTGTCCCCGAACGGAAACAGTTGATCCCTACAAAATAAACTCATCGTAAGTTAGTAATCACAGGATTAAATAGAAAACCCAACAAAGCATGCAGAAACTAAAACTTTGTTTTTACCATTACTGGAAACGAAAAGTAAAGACTAGTTTTTTTTGTTTTTTTTTCTGTTTTTTTGTTTGTTTTTTGTTTTTGTTTGTTTTTGTTTTTGTTTGTTTTTGTTTTTCTTTTGTGAGGATAATTCACAAAAATAATCCGAACTATTACTCATCTTCTTACAATAATCCGAATTACTTTTAATCTCAAAATTAACATACCTTTTGATACTCATTCCTCAAGATATACTTAATTCTTTTTTTGCGTGTTATATAAGGTCAACAAACCCAACTCCAGGTTAACACATCTCAATCATCCATCTTATACAGTCAGGGCTAAAAAAATTCCCTAAACAGCCCAAAATCTTTTCTGAGGGGAGGAGAAAAACAATGACTTGTTTTGCCGGCACCAAGTTACTTACGCAAAGTTCAGTCTAGTGGATTAAAATGTTGTTTGGATTATTATGAGAATAGAGTAATAGTTGGGATTATTTCTACGAATTCCCTTTGTGTGTGTGTGTGTGTGTCGGGGGGGGGGGGGGGGGGGGGGGGGAGGGGGGGACCGTCCATTTCACCTACGGCAAGGAACTGAAGTATGTTGTTAGTCAGTACAGAAAAGAATAACAAATTACTGACATCCGAGCTGCAACCATGATTGAGATTGACCTTAGGTTGTGGAGTTGCTGCAGATTTATGGCTGCTTTTCTTTGTACTTTCATTATGTGAAACAGATAACGAAACATCAAAGCCTTCGGTAGAAATGTCTGATTCCATTTCAAAGAGTTCCACATTTGAAGATTTAGATCCAGGTTGGTGCTCAGTTTTTATAAAACCACCGGCATTAAATTCTTTAATTACAGTTGATGCCCATTTGACGCTCTTTTGTTTTTTGACTTGAGGGCATGCCTCAAGGACACGCATTTTGGATATCTCCTTAGCAGCTATCTTAGTTTGAGTTGTTAACACGTCAGGTTGCCTGGAGCCTAAAGAGTAAATGACATTCTGGCCCTGTACTTTGCCCTTGGATAAACTTTGAGCACGCAAGACAAATTCCCTGGACCCCTGGGAGAAAAAATACGATGAGAACATAGCCGTCTAGGTCATGGGAAAAAATAATGAGAGCCACACATCTCACCTGACTGAAACCACATCCAAAAACATGGACAAGCTTTCCCACAAATTCTTCATTGACAAACGCCCTTTGGGAGAGACTCTGCTGAACACAGGCAATGATACTATAAACTTGGACAGCACAATTAATTGAAAGAAACTTGTCAGAATCCAAAAGAAACTTGCCTCGTTAACTTTTGTTATTTCACTAGTCCTATACAGTGAGGATGGAAGCAGAACCGGTACAGGAGCAAGCGAACAGTCAATACAATCAGGTTGAATAAAATTTAAAGTGTAGATCCCAATGTCAGCTAATACATGTAACTCCTGCAGAAATTTAATACTTTTTTCAGCACAGAAAGCAAGCAATGACAGCACAATACTGTAAATTATGTGATTTATGCCCATCAATCCATCGCACTATTCTTACAAAGGATTTTCCAGGTTCTGTGGCATCTTCAGCTCTTCTAATGGCCCGAAAAATACTTCGCAGGTGCAAACAGGTTTTGCTGACAGCACTCAAGTTCCCATCAAAGTATTGAGGATTTGTCATGACATACAGAACAAGAAGAAGCGGCCTGCAAAATAGCTTGATTAAGAATTTCTGTTTTGACACTGACCAAGCTAAGAAGAAAGGCACTAAGCTACCTGAAAAATTGAGCACACTGCTCTTCATCGTGAGAGTCTATGGGCGGAAAATCTGCATCATGGGCAAGAGTTTGGAGCAAGAACACCACAATGTACTCTGGGCAATCGGTTCTGAAACCTTCTTTTCTTGACGGAAGGCAGACTTTAGCTCCTCGGCCGTATTCTTTTACAAACTCAACCAAGTATTTAAATGACTGGCAAGCAAATTAAACAAAAAAGAGTGAAGAAACGGTAGCAAACCCAACAATAAAAGCTGATATGTAGCAAAACAGGATACACACAGTATCTTGCAGATCTTTAGGACAATCCATTGTAGCCAAAGCAAATGCACAGGCAAATTTACTTGATGCCACATGCCTTTTCAGCAACTTGAAGGTTTTATCAAGAAACGCTTTGCGTATCCAAGGATAACCATCCTACAAAAATACGGTAAGTCGGAGGCGAACTGATAGACCATAAGAAGATAGACAAAAACTGTTAGTTATTGAACTATTCTATGGTTTACATCTTTTGTCACCAAGTCTCCCATTGCATGAGTGGATCACTCTACAATTAATTTATAAGAAGAAATGAGAACTATACTATGTTTTACATGACGGGAGTGAAGTTGGTCTATAAGAAGAGTATTATCAAATTCTCCAGCTTAAGAGAACCATGTGTACCTTTGCAATCATAATAGTAGAGTGGTATATATGAGGTGCAATGTGCAAGTCCCATTGTTTAGAAAGCCGTAAAACAGATTTGGCAGCAGCTAGTCTCATATGAGCCATGTCTCTTTCACTGAAATAATATGAAAATATAATGTAAGGGCCTAGGTAAGCAACAAAAGGTTGTGAAACAGTCTAATGAGATGATGGAGCGAAGAGATGGCTAGCCAGGTTCTGAGGGGGCACAGAATGGAAAAGAGTTCTTGAAATATATCTATGAGGATACTAGGGTTGGCACCTGAAGAACGGAATTGAAAAGCTCATTTTAAGAATGCTAACCAGATTGATCTCCTTAACTCAGTAAATTCAACTCGGATAGTCCTTCACATTTTTAGCATACTCGTAAACAATAGGAGAAAAGGAGGAACATTTTCATTGTCGGGACAATATGCAACCATTACAATACTAAAAGGCCAGGCAGGAAACCGTGTAGTTGATACGACATCATACTAGTGCGAATCCCGGGCATGTACGAAGTTTTAAATCATATGTTTGTTTATATACATAATGTTTACCGACTCGTATAACTTTAAACATAACATTTATTAGGATAATATTATTATATCAAGTCTATATAATAAGTACGGCATTTAGTTACCCTTTATCTCTTCTTTTTTTCTAAGTAATGGCTCGGGTTCCAGTCATATAAATGGGTCGAGAATTATTCAACACAAATATTAAATAATATTGAATATATTTCATGTCATGTTCGTGTCAACCCATTTACATAAATTGCTATCATAGCTTAACCATCTTTTTTAGAAAAAAAAATGTGAATTATCATCACGATTTCATTACTATACAGTTTTAAATATTAAATTATTTTATAGTTAAAACAATACTACTAAAAAGATAATATTAAAATATTAAATAAAAAAATGTATGTTTTGACCCTGTTTGTGACCCTTAACAGTTATTAATTCGTCCAACATAAACTTGACGGCTGAAACCATGTGGACTGTTGACCCAAAAATATTTGTATTTCAATGTGATCGAGTGAGAAAAAAATATTAACTCGATCTTTATTGACTCAAAAATATTTGTATTTAATGTGATCACGCAAAAAAAAAATAAAAAAAAAAAAATAAAAAAAAAAAAAAATTTACCTAACATTTATTGACTAATATGGAGTATCATTTTAATTTCTTAATTATCACAATAATAATGTAACTCTGTTGATAATAAAAGAAAAAGAAATAGAGAAGGAGGTCAAGCGTTCAAGTCTTACGAAGACATATTTTGGCAAGATTCACTTGATTAAAAAATTATTTTACCTATAAGATTGACTTAATTAAAAAAATACTTAATATATGAAAGTCTTAGGCGGAAAAAATAAATTACATTAGTACACATTGATTTCTGTTTAAGATATAGATTAGGGTTTGCTTAATTGTACGCATACAATGAGCCTTACTGAATTGGTTTCTGAAGCCAGTTTCCGAAGCCCACTTTGTTTATTGAAAGGGGACTGCATCTGAGTTTCTAAAGACCACTTTGCTTAATGTAGTACTCTCTTATTCTTATGATTCGCTAAATTTACTTCTTGCACCATGAATAAGGTATGAGTCTCACCAATTAAGGGAAAGCCTCACCACTAAAAAAACATACCCACTATAGAAATGTAGCAATTCAATTGAATATGCCAAAAAAGGTAAATGTAGCAATTCGTAAGAATCAAAGGGAGTAGTAGTTTGGCAGGAAACTTGAAATGTTTTCTTTGCCCCTTAATTTTTGTTTTAGTAGATAGGGGATGTTCGCATGGCAGTAAGGATGGCAATATCACCCGTACCCACTACATATCCGTCCACCGGAAGAAAATGGATGGATAAAACCCCGAAATAAACCCTAGGATACTCAACAACTAAATACTCCCCTATATAGTTATAAGTATTCAATAGTAATTTGGCTCAAAATTGAAAACTAAATAAATAAATAATCATAGGTTTTCTGGGACCATACACTCTGCTCCTTTTGACCATACACTATGCTCCTTTTGACCATACACTACACTATTTGGGTAATGCCACATAAAGTGTCCCAATTACTTTGGCTCGATTCTACAAAAAATTAACGTGTAAGCAACAAATAAATAAGGATGTAAAAATAATCAATCACTAATCTGGTATAGAGATGCTGTCACAACCTATTTCTCCAGCAAATAAAACTCATCTTGAATGTATATTAAACAGGGCTTAGCTTAGCTTTAACCATTTCCAGAACGGAACGGAAACATATTAGCATGTTGTTAGCCACACAAAGAGTAACATATTAATTCAAGAGAAAGGACTTACCAAGCTGATGTGCCATTAGCAAATTCACCAGCTAGTAACACCTCAGACAAGATATCCATCAACTCACATATTTGTTCTCCCCCATAAGTGCCCTTCTTCGGCAACACACTTTTGACTAGTGTTTTCAACCCATATATCTACAAGGAATGAGGTAAATAAGACAGTTTAAAGGCCAAGGTGATTTTTTATTTACGAAGAGTGCAGGTAAACAATCTTTTTATTCTAACTTTTATTTTTCATTTTCACATGCTACCTCAACAGTCAACATGGTATGGAAGTTTTAGAGGAAATGAAAGACCAAATACATGAAACATTATGCGCCCAAACAATTTGGTTTGTCATGAAATACTTAGCAGTTAGCAACAGAACAGACTGTAAAAGTACAAAATGGGATTTTGCATTGTGGTTACATACGCTTTACGCCTTTAATATCAGACCACACAAAAAAAATTAGTAGCTCGATGAAACTATTCACATAGTCAGGTAGGAATGATTTCAAATTTAGAGGGCAAAATGAATTTTCTATCACAACATAATGAATTGACATTGAGCTCAATTGTAGATGCCACTTGCTTTTAATTTGCAGTTCGAGGACATATAAGATTCAGGTGTCATGTCTGCTGAAACTCTGTCTTCGTCTGTATTACCCTGCAATTCGTGGAAATGTCTAAGTGGGAGATATTAGTACAAAGCCTAAATAGTCGTTCGGCACATTGTCATGTAAAGGAAATGCATACGTGGAAAATGTGTTCCTGGATGTATAATGAAACTTCCTCCCTGTACTGTTGAAAGGCCAAATAAGAATGCTGCAATATGCATCCCAGAGATTGCAACGCCGTGGGTATCTTCCAGCCACGGTGAAGCGACTCAACAAGTTTCTGGATGTACAAACAAGTATCAAACACAATGAAAAAATTTAGCACAAAAAAACCAACAATGAACAAACACAAAGACAGCGGTGCGGAATACAGACACAGTGAAGAAACATCGAGGACAGATGGAATAAAGGAAAGATGTGCCATTCACTTAAAACTTTTATTTTTATTATTTTGGTTTCTATTCATTGCTAGGAAGGTAGACTACTGGCGAAAGCCAAAGGTCTCCCATAGAAACAAACAAAGTTACAAACATATCTTCAAGCAGAAAAACTTAATTTTGAGAGGACTACAAAATCCAACAACATTACATGTTTAAAACCATGATTCATAGCCCCCAGCACAGTAAAACAAATAGGGGATAGCTAGCTAGAAGAAATAATGGCCTTTGGCAGGTTTAAATATTTGTTTTTGACAGCTATAGAGATTGTACTTGAGATTTCTAGTTTGAACTTTTAAATTGTGAATTCAGTAATGTCATCACAAATAAACAGTAACTATATGCGATTACTGCTAGGAGATAGGAAACAACCTATGCTTGAGATACAGAAGATACTCAAACGATAAGTATTGATGAAGATAAAATAACTGCTTAGGAAAGTCAGGATAAGCAGGTAGCCTTACCTTCGTATTAACAAGTGTCTGAGAGTTTTTTTGTGTGACTCATAAATGCAAATTGCAACGAGGATCACAACAAATAACTGTAATTTCACAAAAACAGATATTCGACCAGTTGAGTCGGGCATTTTGCTTTACATCATATAATTACGAACCAGAAAAATGTGTCTTTGGTTTCACTTAAAATGATCGCAATTACTAAGGAAACGTTTAAATAAAATCAGGTCATTATTAGCACTTGCTTTCTTCGCAATCAACAATGCTAAGTGAGTATTCTAGTTTAGTAATGATAGATAAATGTGATAGAAGGGAAATTTATAGCAGAAGCCCACATATTCCATTGCATGACAGAAAGATACACAGCTCAAAATCTTATAATGTTGTGAACTACATATTATTGCTCAGTGAAAAAACTACGTCATCAGCAACATAATGAACATCAAGATGTAGTTCCTTTCATATCTAATTTATAGGATCATGAAATGGATCAGGATGACTAAGGGTAATTTTATCACTAGGACTTCTCAATCTCTAGAATCTACAACATCAGCTTTCCATTAACTTTCACTATTTTCTAGGGTGCGCACAACACCCCACGTGCGGACCCTTCGGTTTTCAAATTTTATTTTAAAAAAATACCGAAGCTTATGTACAATTTGTGTGAGTAAAAAGTTACTGAAAATGCCGTGGCACATTGGTAAGGGGCGTTGTACTCCGCAGAGTCGGTGGGGGTTCGAATCACCTTATGCACACTAAGTCATATTATAAGAAGAAAGTTTATTGAGTTTATTGAGAACAAGCCATGTTCTTTGGTATGATGTGTATGATTGGCTTGAATATAGTGTTCAAAACGATGCCGCCTGATGATATGTAATTATGTGACGGCATGATGAATTTATATTTTAAATTAATTTTTTATATTGTCCGCAATTTATTTGATTGTTTAAAAGTGAACCCCCGTCTTAAATTCCAGACCCCCTGGCTCAGATACTCACCTCAAACTTTGAGGTTACTTTTTCACTTTATTTATTTGTTTCAACTTTCAAAGAAAAAAGGAAAACAAAAAAAATCACATGTGAGCCAATTTTTAGATGTCATGCCTATAGTATGTGTCCAAGAGTCTTAAATTTTAAAGACTCGACTTAAGACTTAGGATCTTTATTGGGAGTCTTAAAACAAGACCCATATGAGTCTCTAAAGACTCTCAATACACATACCCTAATAAGGCACTCAAACCACTATAACACCAAACGAAGAATCAATATCATCATAGGCACTGTGTGCTTGTGTCATGTTTATAGCACGACGAAATTGCAAGTTGTAAATTACCCAATTTTGAAAGTGAAGACTGACTACAAAGCAATACCTGAAAGCAACACCACCAAAAAGCATCATTTAAATCCAAATATACCTGACACAAATCCACCATAAGAGATTCTTCATAGCCACCAAGTGACATAGCGATGACTGACATGGCTTCCTTGGACTGAGCACGAGTTCCCTCCAGGCACATTCGCTCGAACAGTGGGTAAATGTGACTAATAAAATGAAGAAATAACCATATCAGAAGAGGCAGATAGGAGTAACAAAAAGACATTTCAACCACAACATCTCTTTTTCTTTTTCAGATACCCAACGCCCAAGCCAAAATGCTACGTGGTAGGAGTATTAGATAACAATAAAATGCGCCTACTTTTTTTATGAATTAGTCACATTACAAAAGGGCGCCAGTTTTAAGAAAATGGGGAATGTGCCAAGCTATCCTCCCAGGCCCTACATCTCACCCTTTTTCCACCTACCCTCTCTCTTTTCATTACTGTTAAAGTTCAGCCCACAACCATTCTCCAACGAATTCCACTCGTTATACTCCATCCAACGAATTCCACTACCACCACCACCACCATGCACAAGTTCCACCATCAACGACAACCACTTCCTCTTCCCCGCCTCCCTTCATGGCCGCATATTTCCCACTGCCTTCACTATCTCCACTGTCTCTTCCGTCTCACCTCCTTCCGCACTTCAGCGAAGTCGTACATCACCTACTACACAGAAGTTGTGGATGTTGTTGGTAGATCTAGATATGGTCTTTGAATGGTAGTGATGGTGCGACGGTGAGAGAAGTGGTGGTAATTAATTAGTTATGGTGCACAAGTGGTCGGCTAGTGCAAAAACAACGGTTTGATGGTGGCGGTAGTACGACGGAGCAGATAGCGGAAGGCAAGGTATGTTGAATGGAGTCTAATGTGGTGGTCGATATGAAGTGATAATGTTCACCGCCAACTGCTGGGGTTGGCGACGGCGGCATGACGATGTGGTTGTTGGGTGTTGGACAGTTGGTGGTTGAAGATCTTGATGCAAGGAGAGAATGAGAGATGATACCTTTAATTTTTAGTTTAATACTGCACTCAACTTTAATAATATGTAGGAAAAGCGAGTATAGTACAGTTCTTATTAACTGGTAATAAGTACGAGTATTAGCTGCATGTTATAATGAGTGGGCATTTTCAGCAAATTAATTCTTTCAAGACGATAGAATGATAACTTCTGATATGAAAAAGTTGCTAAAATGAGAAATGGGGCTAAATGAAAAAAATACCAAATAAGGGAAATGGGGCTTATTCAAAAAGGGAGTAAAAAACAAAAGAAGTAGAATAACAGTCGATTTCCCAAGCAATAGTCCTATACTCTTATCCAGTGGAACAAAACAGAGGATATGCACTAGATGGAGTCAAGCTAGGCCCCAAGCATATTGGTTTACCTTAATTTTGAAAGATGATCTAGGAATCAACATTTTTGGTCTTATCTCTGGACGCTATAAACGGTCAATATTGGCTCAATTTGTGATTACGGTAAACGTCAAAACCTTGGTAACTCGGTTGTGTTTTGGTGTCATGGCGGATATATGAAGCCATGGACAGAAGAGAAAGCATTGACTGAAGATGTATCCAATCAAAGGTCAAGACCAAAGAACTCCTTGCCCTAGCTACTTAAGATTAGGAATGAGCAAGTTCTGGTTTGGATCGGTAAAATGGACTGGACCCTACCATTCAGCGTGGAACAAAACGTGACTGCAGTTTTTCAAGGAATTACAGCTATGTATTCCCCACTGACATTCACGAATTCTATGTAGCTGAGGCATATCTTGCATACAAGCAAAAAACATGCATCCGAAAGAATTTTATACTGTTAGCGCACACATGATATTTAAAACCATGGCCACAAGAGAGCACTGAATGAAGATCGATTCAATTGAAGATCAAGACACAAAGACATTTAAAATCATGGCCTGCATATAATACTAAGAAGACATACTTATACCATACCCACACAGAGTTCTAAATCTGCAAGATCATATTAGATCTTACCTGAGCTCCATCGAGATGGATGGGCCAAGTTTTGCAAATATCAGAAGTAGCTTTTCAGATGCTACAGAATCCTCCTCTAATATCAACTTAATGAATTTTTCTTCTGACTCTCTCAGAAGCAAAGAGAAATTTCTAAGAGCATCCTGATTCAATAAGTCGAAGAATAAATTAATGTATTAAGCTCTGAACACAATAAACTTGACACTTTTTCTGAAGGTGCAGATATACAAAGAAAGGGCCAAATCATACATCTTGCTCTAAATAATAAACATACACACAAAAGAAATTTACAATATTTGTTGCCTTGGAACAAAGACTGAACTCCAACTGGCCATTTACAGCAAAGTGGTCACAAACAAGAGTACAGTTCTGAATAAGATTGTTTACCCTCAATTCTGTTTTTTTTTTATCATTATAGACTCATATTGGTCGTATTACCAAAACTAGAAATAGCACACACAATGAAACAAGTATATAACCAACAAATATGTGGAGCTACACATTGGAGGATCAACGTGTTTGCTATGTTAAAGATGAGTACCCAAGAAAAACAAAAAAAGGTGGAAAAAATGCACACCCGTCTCCATTAGCTGCTAACCAGTAGTGATTGTGCAGAGTGCAAATGGGATGACAAATTCAAACTTCAAATCATTACGATGAAGCAAACAGATAGCATGAAAACAGGAGGTTATTTGATTTTGTCAAGTCACCTCAACAAGCAAGAGTCCTTAAGAAGGCGTGACATTAAGGATGGAATATCCTACTACTATAAATGAAAACCAAGTAGCAATGAAGTGATCCTCAAGTTCTGCTGTACTTCTATATAACTAAACAAAAGTTCTTTTGGGCACCAATTAGATCCAACTAAGTGAATAAAGTATGAAAACTTACTGAGAGAAGGTTGAAAGATGAATCCTCAACATCGTTGCCTCTACATCTGCTACCGGAAATATGATCCAATATATGCTGAATATGCTCAGAACTAAATATATTGTTTGAGCATTTCAGAGAGAGCAACTCCAAAAACTCAAAAAGAGAATGCTTCTTCCCAACATCTTCCAAATATTTGTCCTGAAAGCAAGAAAACAAAAAACATAAGTGGACTGGAATGTTAGATTTTCGGAACTTGTAACGTCAGATAGAATCAAATAGAAACAAAAGCCAACTCGTATACTGTTGGACTATGATTTGCCATTTGATTGAGATTATTCTTCTCTTAGAACATTATGATGAAAGACCAACAGAGGAGCTGACACTAGTTATTGCCCTACTATATATTTGCCACCGTAAGTTAAGATAATGATGTGGTTGACTGTAAGCGAGAAAGAAAAAGAGACAGGAAAGACAAATAGCATAAAGGCCGCCATCAAGAACTGCCTGTGATGGTCGGAGTCGACGTCAAAGTCGGCGGAGTCGTTGAGTCGGCGGAGGAGGAGAGGGAGAGGCACAGGAGGAGGGAGAAGCAGAGGAGGAGGAGGAGGAGGAGGAGGAGGAGGAGGAGGAGGAGGAGGAGGAGGAGGAGAGTGAGAGGCAAGGGAAGAGGGAGAAGCAGAGGAAGACGGAGAAGAAGTGAACTGACCTCACTTTACAACAGTATAGCATTGCAAAATGGAAGAACAACAGGTACAGTTTTGAAAGAAAGGAAGAATTTTGTATGCGAGTCTAGTTACCAGACTCATCACTAATATTTAAATAATGAATTCAAATGTTCTAAAAACTGCCATAATAGACACTTACAAAGTTTAACAATAATCAAAGTTTAACAATTTAAATACGGAAAAAAGGACAGAGTATAATGAAAACCCAAGGGAGCAGAGCTATGCATAAGCAACAATTACTGAAAACAGTTAGCACCGAGAATCTGACACTGACAATTTGTCCAGGATACAAAACTGAAAACAGGGAAAACCCTTAGTAAACTCAATAAAATTATGCCATCTTAATACTCCCTCCCTTCCAATCAAGAGCTTACACTTACTATACACGGACCATTCAATCCAAAGCTAACATGCCATTTTTGGTAAAAACACTTTAACATATAATCTTATTCTTCTTCCTCTGTTTACACAAATGTCATTGCTTTTTACCCATTTTAATCTGTGAGGCCCGTAAAACCTTTCGATTTTACTTTTTATCCTCTTTTTTTAAAACTTGTAAAGAAAGCAATGCAAGGCTTGGATTGGATGGAAGTACTAGTGTTTTTTTCCCTCAAAATCAAACTTACAAGCAGCATAATATATTTCATGACAGAATGTTCAGCTAAGAAAGTAAAAACTAGATTTACGAGTAATTAGAACAAAAATAACACAGTTCAAAAAACAAACCCTAATAATCTTGCCATTTAGAAGCACAGGTTCGTCCAATAGTTGCATTAATGGAAACAAAATGCTGGTATCCTTCATTTCATTCAGCTTACAAAAATATACTTCCGCTTTCATGGAATTAACGAATGTAGATGACATTTTTTTGAAAGCGTTTATGGTTCTTGTCTTCACCTCTTCCCCGTGAATACCCTGCATAAATTCATAGAAGGAAAAATAGTACTTAATGATCCCAATGAAAGACAGGTCTTCAAAGACAGTTCTCAGAATATAAGAAAATCACACTCAATCCAACAGTAAATAAAAAGCTGATTCGGGAAGTACCAAAGACGTAGTCATATCTAAAGATACTGCATCCATCAGTTCAAACAAAGCGACAAAAATGAAAGAATTCTGACTAACAAGATGAAAATAGATGAATTTTGATCCAGATAACATCAGACTAACTGTTTCACTACCCTAAAGATTTATCATTTCATAATGTAGATAATTCAAAGTCAACAAAGCTAAGCAGTTCAAATTTTATTAATTTCCAAAGTAACCAAACATTATCAATAGTGTAAAAGTTAAGCTGAATTAATCTCGATTCTCGATAGAGATTAGGGTTATTATATCAAAAGTTTATCCTCAACACATGGAAAGAGCATGTACTGCAAAAGAATAAGCATACAATATGTTAAAAGTTCTTATTAGTAGTAGGCTAGCAGCTATAAGCTAACTACGAGAAACATTACCTTCTCCTTTATGTGAAGAGACAGATACCCACGCATCTCTGACTGAAACCTGAGAGGATCCCAGTCTTGTGAGTATGAACATAAATTATGAATAAGTAGTATTGATCTAATTATAGGTAAAAAACAGGCATTTCAAAAGGATCATAAACATATGTAGATATGATTAATAAAACATATGTAGATATGATTAATACATTCAAATTTTAAGCATCAGTCAACAGGAAAGGACCCTAAAAGCTGAATTTTCATATAACCACAACAGAGAAGAAGGCATTGATCTTACAAAAATGTTAAGAGAGAAAGAGAAATCAACAAGATCAAAGCTAGATTTATCTGGCTCATAACTATCATATCTTACACCTGGAAAAAATATTGAGATACAATGACAAAATAATTGCCAATCTGATTCTCTCAATAGCAAAGCCTTTGTACCTAAACTTTTTTAGACAAAAAATAATATTTATAGATTTCATACTGTACACAGTGTCACAGACAGACTCCTAAGCAATCCAGATTGAACAAAATTCCATTAAGCTATATGCACCGCACGTTTCCTTCATTAAACCCTCCGTAAATATGGTAATTGATAGCCAGATTGTGAAGACAACACTATCTAGTCATACCACTTCGCACAGAAAGCCCCAATCACACAAATCATAAGTGACAGAAAGTCATAGACATCCCAGTGTTAAGTAGTCATATTACGCATTACTTCACAAGACGAGGGAAAAAAAGGGAAGAAATTGTTTGCATTCCCACGAAACCTACATGGCAAAAGAATTGATCTGCTTATTTAAATACTTAATTCCTTTTCTCTGGAAGTTAAATGGATTAGCATAGCTATTCGTCATTCTGTCTTAATCACAAACTGATATATAATCAATACCTTTTTTTCTGACATAATATCAAGTTTAGAGCCTTAACATGGACTGGAGTGAAAAGTGAATATAGATAGATCCAATGCCCCATCCTATCCTTCCCTGGAAGTGATACTGGGAACAATTCTGTAGATAACAAAATCTCCAAATATTGGGGCCTGTATAAGCCACACACAGGTAGGTTGATTCCTAGTTGGTAAAATGAGAGGGAGTCAAGGGACAGAACATTAACAGTTTTTTTCGACAAGAACTGAACACTAACCTGTACTCCTTTAAATTTTTATCCAAGGAAAGCAACAGTATTTTACAAGGAATTTGTTCGTAGCGTCCGTCCAATGGCATATGTCCACCATAGCACTTCATGCAATACTCACAGTAAACTTCTAGTAATTTCCGAAGTGCCTCCTTCCTCACCAATGTCTAAGGATAGAATAAATGATAGTAAGTGAAAAATTCTGTAATGGGAGTGAAGGACAACAAAAGATGCGAGCAAGGTTAGCAAGGGAGGGAGGAAGTTATGAAACAAAGCCTAGTTTTTTAAAAGGTAACCAAAATGCATGAAAAAAAAACATTCACCGTCTTATCACGAAGTCGGTCAGTAGCCTGAGTCATTAACACGTCAGGAAAGTCTTTCATGCTAAACTTCCCCAAATCACAAACAACTGAAACTGCTGCTAGCCTCACATTGGCATCCGGATCCAATAAGCGGTCTTCAAGGCAAGCTGCATAAATCAACTAACGAACAATTCAAGGATTGAAAGGCTATCAATATTGATAAATATATAAATAAACCTGTGAGGAGAGTATAGACATGGACAATACAAAGACAGAAACTCGTCAAGCAAACTTTAAAGGCAATTGGCTGCACTGAAACTATATAAGAATCTTCATATGCTTAATACTGAAGAAAAAAAAAAAACATGTCCATAAATTAAAGTAAATTTGATATATTAAAACGTACAAAGAACTTTGTGTGACTCATTCCCGGATGGATTAATCATGTAGCACCTTTTGACAGCATTTATAACAGTAATTCTGACATCTGCAGATTTGTCATAAATCCTTTTCAAAAGTTCAACGAACAGGTCATGATGACCATGAAAATCATGAACTTTATGCATCACTAGAAGCTTTCCAATTAAACTGACAGCTTTAATCCTGATGTCCACTTGATCAGTCTGCATATGGAGGCAGAGTATTGCTTCAGAGGGAAAGGCATATCAATTTGTCAATTACAGCATTGAATAGAGGCAAAATTAGTAAACCCACCACTAACTCTTCAACCAAATTGGGGATGACTGCAAGAAGCATGTGTGGCTGGCACTGAAAAATTTCAAATATTACCTCATGGTAACATTCTTTAAGGTCACTCAGCACACTGTCTCTATCTGAAATGCAAGACATTACAAAACTACATATAGCAGGCTGGACTTTTTCAGCACAGTTTTGAATTAATTCAACAGCAAGACGATATGGAGCAGGAGAAGAGCCCTGCAATGAATAATGTAAGAGCCTCATCAAGAGCGACAACAAGCTCAAAGAAAAGTGTGTTTATAAAACAATTTACGGAGTGGACTAGATTAGCTACATAAAAGAAATGACAACATTTCATCAATCATTTACCTCTCCCTTTTGTATTAGCTTTTGTAGAATTATTTCCAAAAGTGGCTGAGGAATCTCCTCTTCTTCATTCAATATCAGAGACATTATAGACAGCATCCCGTTTTTCAAACTCTGCTGATGCTCTTCTCTAAAATTTATCATTAATAAAAAATAATCATCAGAACCACCAATGGGTGAACTACAAAATGTAGGATATCAAGCAAATGTTTCTGGTGATACTTAATGATGTAATCAAACAAATGCGCAAATGAGTGAGGAGATGATCATTAGCGAAGGTATCTAGTAGAAGAAATGGGTGCTTGATTGGGGGTAAGTAAAAGATTTTAAGTAATGAAGAAAAAAGATGGATGAGGAATCAGCACCTTATGACAGCGAAGAATGTGGTAAACATGTTAAGAATTAAATAATGAGAGTGCAGATCGAGCATGCGGCGACAGCATTCAAGTGTTGCTACAGTCTCCAAAATTTTAGCTCTTCTAGGAAAGTAGGGGCTGGCGGTATCAGCTAGCTCCGTAAACATCCCTATAAAAAGGTGAAATACATCCTGCAAGTAGAAACCCGGAAAGAATAAGCAAAAGGGAGAGCGAGAGCGAGAGAGCAGAAGGGTAATAAAGGGTAATGCAGTTAGTTAGTTAGTTACCTTAAAAAGAGCATCATCAAAAGAGGGGTCAGGTGCGAGGACGCGGATGATTTCACAGAAACAGACAGCGACGAGGAGTCTGACGTCTTTGTCGTTATGATGAAGTAAGGCGTGGTTGACAAGGGAGCGTGTGAGTGGGTTTATGGAAGGTTTAAGCGAAGGGAGTTGTTCCAGTTCCAGTAACACAGATGCTGCTTGCTGTACAAGTAAGAATTCAACATCATGCCCTTTTACTAAGTAACAACAAACAATCAATCAATCAATCAATCAAAGTCATACTCCCAATTTCCTCCCTCCAACATTTACTTTACGCCTAATCGATCGATTATTCAAAACATGAGATGAAGCCAAAATGCAGTAAAACCCTAACATAAAATGAAAAATGAATAAAAAGAGAGAAGAAAGTTACGCGAAGAGATTTGACGATGAATTGTTTAGTGGGGCGAGATTGTTGAGCGAGCTGCTTGCCGATTTCAGCAACCACATTTTCGGGATTCTTCGCCATTCTCTTCTCCCAACTCCGAGTTCTCTATGATACAGTACAAATAAATACACAAGTACTTGTAAAGTATAGTTGTAAAGTGACAGCTCAGCAAAGTTGTTACATTGTTAGCTATAAATAGAAGAATACGTGGCTGTAATCAAACCATTCAATTCAATAACAAACAAACTCATTCTTGCTCCATCTTCCTATCTCTAAATTCTGTTACAAGCTAGTGCGAAGTAGTTAACTCGAGCACCTCCTTCTCCGCCATTGTCGAGGAGCTCCTGCGAACTGCATCATTGGTATCAGAGCTACATCCTGGCGCCTAAACATCTCACTGTCAAGCAATTACAATCAATCATGGAGAACCGAATCGCAACTGTAGAACAAAGGCTAGAGCAGCAATCAGCTTCGATCACTGAGAATTCACAGTTGCTCACAGAGATCCTCAGGATGCTCAAGGACAGGGATGGAGACGGATGTCCTGAACCACCGGAACCTCCGAATTCAGGTAATAAGCATCCGGTTTCCTTCAATCCTAAGGTTGAATTTCCGATATTCGATGGTAGAAATCCGCGATTATGGATGAAAAAGTGTGTTAAATACTTTAATCTGTGTAAAATTGATGCAAATCAAAGAGTCGATTTGGCAAGCATGTACTTGACCGGTCGAGCGGAGGCGTGGTTCAACAGTTATATAGCTGTACGAACAGTAGTAGATTGGGATGAATTCATTATCGATTTGTGTGCTAGGTTTAAGGAGGAAATTGGAGGTAATGTGGTAGAGGAATTCAATAAACTGAGTCAAACTGGATCAATTGAGGATTATTTGGATGCTTTTGAAAATTTACGTGCCTTAATGTTGCAGAGAAATGCGCTTTTACCTGATCAATACTTTCTTGATAGTTTTGTGGGAGGGTTAAAGCCTGTACTAAAACCTTTTGTAAGGGCATTCAAACCTCAAAGTCTAGCAGAGGCAGTAGAGTACGCTAGATTACAGGAGGAGGTTGTTGCAGCCTCTTCTCGATTTCAGACCAAACCTGTTGTGAACAATGCTAGGTTCCTGAACATTCCGCCTAAACCAGTGGCGAGGGGGTTACTGCCCACGCCCAATACACCAGTAGTTACTGCTATGCCTACGGCAAGGCCTACTAGATTCTTGAGTGCTGCTGAGAGGGCGGAAAAGCAGAAAAAAGGTGAGTGTTACTTCTGCAATGAACCGTATGATAGGAATCACAAATGCAAATATAAACAATCTCAGTTGTTTGCGGTGGAGATTCCTAGTTGGGAGGATGAGTGTGGTGAAGTAGTGGAAGATCTGGAGGAGGATGAAGAGGAGGGGTGTGACCTATCCTCCCCTTCCGAACCCTGCATTTCTGTTAATGCACTCTCGGGGAGTCAGGGATTTCAGGCTATGAGGGTAACAGGGTACCATGGAAAAAAAACCTCTCCATATCTTAATCGATTCTGGAAGTACTCACAACTTCTTGGATCAGAATGTTGCCGCTAGATTGGGATGTAATCTCGATCCTATTCCGCCTCAAGCAGTGACAGTAGCGGATGGGAATCATCTCCCATGTCAATTAGCCTCTAAGAAATTCCAATGGAAGTTGCTTAACAGCCATTTTCAAACAGATGTTCTCATTATTCCTCTAGGGGGTTGTGACATGGTGTTGGGGGTACAATGGTTGAGCACATTGGGCACTATTAAATGGGATTTCCAGCAACTAAGAATGGAGTTCCAAGTGGCAGGAAGGAAATTGGTTCTACGGGGTATGAAGCAGCAGAAAGTACAAACCATGGCTCATGCTCCATCTCTCAAATTAATTACCAATGCAGCCCACTTGTGTTACTTGCAGCTTACTGACTTGAGCGAGGAAACATTTGTTGTCCCAGGGTGTAAAGCAGCCCAGGTGAATCCGTTACTCGGTCATCAGCCAGCGTTACAGCAATTGTTGGATCAGTTCAGTTCTTTGTTTGCTGAACCTACTGAACTGCCTCCAGCTCGTGGTGTTTTTGACCACAGGATTCCTTTGTTGGAGGGAACGCAAGCTATCAACATCCGTCCGTATCGTTATCCACTCAAGAGGCGTGATATTATTGAGCAACTCGTGCAAGAAATGTTGGACCGGGGCATTATTCAATCAAGTTCTAGTCCCTTTGCTTCACCTGTGGTGCTTGTAGGCAAGAAGGATGGGTCATGGCGATTGTGTGTTGACTATAAAGGCTTAAATAAATGCACCATTAAGGATAAATTTCCTATTCCGGTGGTGGATGAACTCATTGATGAGTTAGCAGGTGCTACTGTCTTTTCCAAACTGGATCTCAGGGCAGGATATCACCAATTGCGTGTCCATGACAAAGATGTGTTCAAAACAGCTTTTAAAACCCATAGTGGCCATTATGAGTTCTTAGTGATGCCGTTTGGGCTAACAAATGCACCAGCCTCGTTCCAAAATTGGATGAATGAGGTGTTTAGACCTTTGTTGCGAAAATGTGTTTTAGTCTTCTTTGATGATATCCTTGTGTATAGCCCAACTTTGGCAGCCCACTTGGAACATTTGGAAGCTGTCTTTGTATTGATGAAGGAACATCTTCTCTATGCTAAAGCCAGCAAATGTGCTTTTGCCATCGATAGAGTGGAATATCTGGGGCACTTCATCTCAGGGCAAGGGTTAGAAACCGACCCTGATAAGATCAGTGCAGTTGCTAACTGGCCATGCCCTAAAAATGTAAAAGAGTTAAGGAGTTTTCTGGGCTTGGCGGGATATTACCGGAAGTTTGTGAAGAGCTATGCTGTTATTAGTCAGCCCCTCACACAATTATTAAAGAAGGGTGAGTTTGGTTGGTCTCTACAAGCGGCAAGAGCTTTTGAAGCATTGAAGAATGCTCTGTGTACGGCTCCTGTTTTGGCTGTGCCGGACTTTAGCAAGCAGTTCGTAGTGGAAACTGATGCTTCCAATGATGGTATTGGGGCAGTGTTAATGCAAGACGGTCACCCATTGGCCTTCATTAGCAAGACTTTGGGGCCTAAGTGGAAAAAACTCTCGGTATACGAGAAGGAGCTTTTGGCTATAGTCTTTGCTGTGCAGAAGTGGGAGCAGTATCTTAGTGGTCAATCGTTCTTGGTGAAAACGGACCAGAAAAGTCTTAAGTGGCTTTTACAGCAGAAAATATCTACGCCATTCCAACAATTTTGGCTTTCAAAATTAATGGGTTTTGACTACGAGATACAGTATAGATCAGGGAAGGAGAACACTGCGGCTGATGCATTATCAAGGTTGGAGGGTAGTTCTCTCTTATGCTTATCCCTCTCTACAGTTCAATCTGACTTGGAGGAGGTCATCAAGGCCAGTTACCAATTGGATCCTCACCTAGCTGCCCTCTTGCTTCAATTAAATCAACAAGCGGAAATTGGGAATTACAGGTTGCGCCATGGGTTGATCAGAAAAAAAGGGCGGATCGTGGTAGGACCTGATGATACACTTAGAAATCAGATCTTAGAATGGATGCATAGTTCTGCTGAAGCGGGACACTCGGGAAGGGATGCAACCACAAGGCGAGTTAGATCATTATTTACTTGGAAGGGCCTTAACAAGCATGTCAGTCATTTCATTCGACATTGTGCTAATTGCCAGGCCAACAAATACGATAACGCGGCGTATCCGGGCAAATTGCAGCCCTTGGCAATTCCGGAGGAAGTATGGATGGATATTTCGATGGACTTTATTACTGGGTTACCTAAATCTCAAGGTAAGGAAGTCATTTTTGTGGTTGTGGATAGATTGAGCAAGTATGCCCATTTCGTGGGTCTGTCTCATCCCTTCTCGGCAGTAGAAGTAGCACAAGCATATCTCGATAATGTCTTTAAGCTTCACGGGTGGCCAAGGAGCATAGTGAGTGATAGGGATGCAATATTCCTCAGTCAGTTTTGGCAGGCGCTATTTACAATACAGGGGACTGAGATGAGGCTGTCATCTGCATACCATCCTCAGTCGGACGGTCAGACTGAAGTCGTGAATCGATGTATTGAGGCATATTTACGATGTATGTGTAGCCTGAAACCCAAGGAATGGTCCATGTGGCTGCCCTTGGCGGAGTGGTGGTATAATACTACTTTTCATTCGGCTACACGCTTGACGCCTTATGAGGCTGTATATAATCAACCACCGCCCCTTCATCTTCCTTACTTACCTGGTGAGACGTCTGTGGAAGGGGTTGATAGAACGATGCAGAGACGAGAGGCTATGATTGCTGTACTGAAACAACAGTTACAAAGGGCGCAACATCGGATGAAGTTGCAGGCTGATTCACACAGGTCAGAGCGGTCCTTTGCAGTGGGTGAGTGGGCTTGGCTCAAGTTGCAGCCGTACAGGCAAGAGAGCGTGCAGATTAGAGGAAATCAGAAGCTCTCGTCTAAGTTCTTTGGTCCTTTCCAAGTAATTGACATTGTGGGTAAAGTGGCGTACAAATTGGCATTACCAGATTCGGCCAAAATTCATAATGTATTTCACGTGTCGCAGCTGAAAGTATTCAAAGGCGTGCTACCTGACCAAGTTCACATTCCGCAGTGGATGCGAGGGAGACGAGATGATGCAAGTTTGAAACCTGAGGCTGTCATTGATCGTAGGACTGTTAAGCGCCAAAACAGGGCTACTGTCCAATTTCTGGTTCAGTGGGAAGGCTTTGCTGAAAGTGAGGCTACTTGGGAGTTTGCTGATATCATTGAGGAGAGGTACCCTGAGTTCTATGCTCAGTTCGTGTCGACTTGAGGTCAAGTCTTTTATAAGAGGAAGGGTATGATACAGTACAAATAAATACACAAGTAGTTGTAAAGTATAGTTGTAAAGTGACAGCTCAGCAAAGTTGTTACATTGTTAGCTATAAATAGAAGAATACGTGGCTGTAATCAAACCATTCAATTCAATAACAAACAAACTCATTCTTGCTCCATCTTCCTATCTCTAAATTCTGTTACAAGCTAGTGCGAAGTAGTTAACTCGAGCACCTCCTTCTCCGCCATTGTCGAGGAGCTCCTGCGAACTGCATCACTCTAACGAAATAAATTGCTCCTACTCCTTTCTGGATTTTTGTGCCTCAATTGATTTCCCCTTTTTATATTTTATTTATTTATTTACTCCACTAATACTCTACTAAATTGAAATTGAAATTGAAATTGAAATTTGGGGGTGGTGCAGACTGCAGTAGTGAGTAGTGAGTAGTGAGTAGTGAGTAGTGCTACTCTTATGCAATATGCTCCCCGCCCTTTTTTCCAATTTCCAATGACCATTTACCACTCGCCAGTTAGTTGCTTCTTTTTTCACGCGCACAACGATCACGCTAGACTTGGTCATGGGTAAACCTCTTAAAAAGGGTCGATCACATCAGCTTTTGTATTTAGTCGAATTTCGGTCCGATTAGGCCATTTTGTTTTGTTATTTTCAATTTTTTTAATAAATATCAACTTGTTCTCTATAATAATATTTGGGTCAGTTTCGGGTTACGAATCAAACTCGGTTTCAATCGGGTGTCGGGTCGGAGCTGGGTCAAGTCATTCGGCTCGGACCAGTTTTGCCAAGTGTAATCATGGATCATGCCTAATTGGGTCGTACTATCCGATTAACTTATTCCGTTCGGTCCGATTTTTAGACAACGGAGATATTTTGAAACGTATAATAGGTTGAACAAGTTCGGTAATAAATGGCAAAAAAATGGGTTAATATCTTCTTTATATAAAAGAAGACACCAAGCTCAATGAGGTGTCTCAACCACAATGCTCAATTTTGAAATAAGTCTCATTTTTTAGCGTTTTAGATTAGTTTAGGTAATTAGGTTAGTAATTAGAAATGAGATTGTTTAGGGGAGAAGTAATCTTCACCCTCATTGAATGCTACACTTTGAGAATAACATCGCATTGGGGATTACCAATGTTAAAAAATATCGTCTTTATCGTCTTTATATCGTCCATTTAAAAAAATATCGTCTTTATATTACCAATGTTCTTACTATTAAAAATATTAAATAACTCCATTTTTTTTAACGACCCATAAAAAAAATACTATTCCTTCCGAGTCTAACTTAGGTTCCCCTTTGATTTTGGGGAAAAAGTATTATATATTTTGATTACAATCCAAATATAATACTTCCTCCGTTTTAAAATGTTTACCACATTTCCTAAATTTATGTGAGAAGTATTTATTATTGAAATGAAGCAAATATTTTAAAAAAAATCGGTGAGAGTATATAAATATAAATATCTTACGGAGTATTAATTTAATAAATTCAGTTTGATCCAACGGGTCAAACACGTACTGACCCGTTTACTTATTTTATCTCCACAAAAAGAATTTATCTCAACTTATAAGAGATATATTAGGTTAACTATTTCACCTTCGTATAATTTTTTTATATGCTACCCAACAAGTATAGCAAAAAATTTGTAAACCCCTAATATGTCCAATTCCTTTCTTAGAAATTCATTTACCAATGACAAGTTCTACCCACAACTACCCAAAATAACCTCATTTTTTTGGTCTCTCATTTTTTTTATGTCCTTTTTCGAAGTTTTGTGATGGATTCTCTATAACCAAGAAATACGTAACCCAACGTTAATAGATAACAACGCAAAGACATTCATTGTTATATGAATTTTAAATCAATGACATTTGTATTGTCATTACCAAACTACACTTCAAATGTTATTTATAACTCCGTGCACGTGATATGTCATGGGTGTCACACTAATTTTCTTTTTCAAAGTTGTGTGACGGGTTATCTTAAAACTACAAATACGTAACTTAACATCAAGATGTTGCAAAGTAAACAATTTTGTTTATTATATGGATCTTTTTATCAAATGTCGGTAATAACATTTGCGTTGTCTCTGCCGATCTACATATGATATGTTTCAGTATTATTAACTTTTAATCATTTTAAAAAGAAGTTCACAACTCGTGACGTGTCACGGGAATTACACTAGTATATACTAGTATAGACCCCATGCAATGCACGGTATTTATAATATATTTATCTTATAGAATATTTCATTTAAGATTTAAAATAAAAAATTTATTAATTTATTTTTACTATTTATCGACTGTGTACTTTAGAAATAGGAAAATATTTTTTAAATCGCAAAACTAATTAAAATATTTGAGTAATGTCTTGAAATGTACGGAGTATTAAATAACGTGTAATTAATGAAAATATTATTTTTATTTTTTATATACTCGGTTTATTTCATCTCACATTTCGAGATACCCACTTCTCTCTTTAACATACCGTAAAATACATAAATATTTATCAAAACTTGTATAATAATGAACTTTTTTTTAATGGTTAGCACGCCGTGATATGTTCTCTTTGTGTAAAAAAGCTATTCAGTTTTTCATTAAAAAAATTTTAAAAAAAATTAAAAACGGACCGTTTCAGGTGTAAGACTTATATTATGTAATTTGTGAAACTTTTTTTATATGAATTTTAATAGTATATTCCGTATTTTGTACTCTCCCGTACCAAAATAATCTTTCTATATTTTTGAGCGAAAAGATCATTTCATTAATAAAAAGTGATACGACATCTACAACTTATATCGAAATTGAACGGGTACAATACTACAAAATTTGAATAAAATAAATTCTCATTAAAACAAAGATCTCTCACTAAGATTTTGATCTCCGCTTCTGCACATCCTCTTTCAACATATTGCTGTTTAATGATAAAGCTTTTCACAAAAGAGTCTTTGGATCTTCCAAGGTTTTGAAGAGAATCGATTTCATCTAACCCAATAGATTGTAGCCGCCAGTCTGACATAAATTGACATACCATATGATGAACGATTGTGGTACTGATCTTTCGCGTCCTCTCCGCTGTCATAGATTCAACATCTCTCTTAAAAGAGAGAGCGAAACTCATCAATTGATGGGAACGAAACTCTCCAAAAGGAGAGGACTTATTCTAACTAGAATATTAATACTAATATCAATACTAAACGATATAATAAGTAAAATTGTGGGGGCTTACCACCAATTAATGGTGGTAGCCCCAAGGTTTTCTTTTTGGAGGCTAGGGTTTTCAGGGAAGAGGAAGAAGGTTTAGATTCAAAAGATAAATAATCTTTCTATATAATAATTATAATCCTCACAAATAAATGAAAAGATCTTAGTGGTATCGAGTGAAAATATACTATTTCCGTCCTGATGAATTGTTTGCCTTTGCTTTTGGCACAAAGGGAAAAAATGTTCAATGATGAAGTGACATGTGAAGCCAAATTCATGAGAGGTCAAATTACATATATATATATATATATATATATATATATATATATATATATATATATATATATAAATACATTCCTAAAATAGAAAGGCAAAGAATTCATTGAGACGCACCAATATGGAAGAGACAAATAATTCAATTGGACGGGGAGAGTATATCTTTGTAAAAGTTAAAGTAAATACCTCATTTCAAAAATAAATTTTTTAGATAAACTGATTTTTTTCTCAAGGTTAATGACATCATATCTTAAAACTTATCTAATTATTTTCATAAAAAGAAGTTTTTTTTGACTATTTCTTTAACATTAATGAATAGTTTGCGAATTTATTAGTGGAATTAATGTTCTTTTACTTCTCAATTTAAATTAGTGTATTTTTGAGAAAAATGTTAGTAACTGTTATTGTCTTAGAGTAGTATATAAAGAATTTTTGGTGAGTTTTTACTATGTATTAGGCTTTGTAAGAACAATCGGAATATATATTCCATTTTTATATAGTTACTAAATTTTATATCGATGTTAAGAATATGATTTTCGAACATGGTCAGAAAGATATACTGTAACACCCCGTTATTTTCCGAGTCAATTATAAGGCGTTACTGGTCTATTTTATTTTAATCGGGTTATTAAGTCGGAAAAAGTATTTTCAATATTTTTATAAAATTAAAGTATGTTGGGTCGTCTTATAATAAATCGGTTTTGATTTTCTTAAAGTGAAACGTTATTTTATAAATCGACTTTGTATCGGGTTGAAATTTGGGTCAAATACAAATAAAAAGGAAAAAAAAAACTAATCTATTTAAACTCCCCACCGTCCCATTATATTTCATACCCAACCTTAAACCTTCCCCATTCATTGTTTGTATCTGCCGCACAAGTGACTACCCTTCCTCTGTTTTCAAAGCCTCGACTACGATTTTGTTTGCCTCTCATATTCTACCTGATTACATAAACTGTAAGTCCCGACCTTTTATTCATTCTCTTCTTTTAATCTGTAAATCGAGTTTTGTGAGTATTCTTATGGGTATTGTTTAAATACTACTTAGAGAGTGATTTTATGGTCCTTAATTGTCGATTTGTGTCGGAAAGAATGGTGTATATGGGTTTCAGTGTCGGGTTTGCGAAATTTGTTGTTATTTTTGGGACGTTGTTGTATCGAGGTCGTTAACAGTTTTTTATGAATTTGGATGGTCTTTGGATTCATAGTTTAAGGTTGATAAGTGATTGAAGTAATAGGCTAATTATGATGGAGTTAATAAATTAACAAAAAAAAGGGAGAAAGGTATAAGGTGGGCGTGGCAGTGTACAATTGAAGATGTTGTTGGGCATATTATTGAGTCACGTTGAATAATTAAGGATTTGGAAGGTGATATTTAGTACGAGGTTGATAGTTAAAGATTAAATCTGTTACTAGTCGGAACGTTAGATGAACAAAGATTTGGTGACTCAAGAGTTAGAATATTGTTTCGGTTAAGTCGGTTAGGACTTGTGTTACCGATACTTTGACCGTTATTAGCAAGCTACTTAGTTACTAGTTGGTGAGTGAATATTATGAGTTAGCATCGTCTTTATATTAATAAGTTGGAGTATTAAATTATTGAACCATTTATATATTATTTGTAGCTTGTGGGTTCGAGGAGAAAGAATTCTTGGAATAATACTAGCTAAGTTTTGCCCGTCTTGAGAGGTAAGGACGTTTTACCCTTTTCACTCTTAAGTAAAGAGCATGTTCGGATCAAAATATATTTTTATAACGGTTTTGTAAATTATTTCGTCGATCGTAAATATTTTTATAATACTCGTAATGTTTGGATATTGAACTTTGTGACACGACTTACATATTGGTACTATTTTGGTAAAATTTTTAGTAACTTATAACAGACTCTGGGAGTTCTGTTGGTCTAGACGGTTTTAAGGTGCGTCTAAGACGTTCCTGGAACTTTGTCCCGAAACTATTTTTGAGTGAGGTTTGTCCGTCCCTCACTTGCTAGGGAGTTAGACTTTCTCCTTTGGCAGTTTCATCCTACTGGCTGTCCAAATGTGAGAGATGCGCACTATTATGAGTCTAGCTAAGCACAGGTGGTTACCTCTAGACCGTGCAAGGGTAGGACCTTAGCACACAGGTTGCGAAAAATATATATTGGTTGGTTTTATTTTGACTATTATTTTTATGGTATTCTGATATTTAAACGATGGTTTTAATTTTGATTTCAGTTTATTATTATTATTATTATTATTATTATTATTATTATTTCACGATTTATTATATTATTATAGTTTACTCAGCTTTGCTGACGTCCTTTTGTTTTGGGTCGTTCCCCCACTGGAACCTGTACCTATTTGTGTTTTTGGGTACAACTGATAGGTACACTTGAATTGCTGCATGGGTGCATTCTGGTATGAGTTATGCTGAGCGAGGAAGAACTTTTATTATTTAACTTGACTCCAAACTATTTATATTATTACTGAATTTATTATTATTGGTTTGCGATTGTTTTAAACCGTTTTGGATTTTGTAAGACTTAAGACTTCCGCTGCAACGTTTCTATTTTATTAGCTATCAAATTTCTATTTTTATTCATTTAGTATTTACCTTTTTCCTTGCACTTGGCTCGGTAAGGTAAGTGTGGAGTAACAGTTTTGAGTTTTCCGTTTTTGGTTTATTATTTTGGTTGAGAAAATTTAGGGCTGTTATAGTTGGTATCAGAGCAATAGGCTTTCCGAAATATTTTGCAAAATTTGAAATGGTTTAAAAAAAAAAAAAAAAAACAGAGTGTTGGGTGGTTTGGGTGCATTGCATACGTGTAACAGCCCTAAATTTTCGCGACAAAAAATAAAAGAATAAAATAGGAAAATTTAAAGCCGTTACTCCGCATTTAGCTCACAGGGCCAAATGCAAGGCAAAATAATAGTATAAAAATTAAAAGAAATATAAATTCAATAGTTAATTTAAATAGAAACGTTGCAGCGGAAGACATAAGTCCCACAAAATTCAAAACGGTTTAAAACAACCTCAACCCAAAAATTCAACATAAATATAAATAGTTTGGAGGTAAACGTTAAATAATAAAATCCTTCCTCGCTCAGCATCCCGAACCAAATGCACCCATGCAGCATATTAATTGTACCTATCAACTGTACCCAAAACACAAATAGGTACAGGTTCCAGCGGGGGAACGACCCAAAATAAAAGGACGTCAGCAAAGCTGAGTAAAAGTATAATATAATGAAAACGTGAAATATTAATAATAGTTTTATAGTAACTGAAACCAGAGTTAAAAGCCACCGTTTTGATACCAAAACACAATACTGTAAAAACAGTAGTCAAAACCAAAATCATCCAAAATATATTTCCACCACTTGTGTGCCAAGGTCCTACCCTTGCACGGTCTAAAGGTATCACCTGTGCTTAGTTCGACTTATATAGTGCGCACCTCTCGCATTTGGACAGTCAGTAGGATGATGCTGCCAAAGGAGAAAGTCTAACTCCCTAGCAAGTGGGGGCCGGTTACCCCACTCAAATATAACTCGGGCCAAGAGTTCAGTTTCGGGACGAAGTCCCAGGAACGTCGTAAACGCACCTTAAACCAACTAGATCAACAGAGCTCCCAGAGTCTGTTATAACCTCCAAAAGTTTTACCAAAACAATACCAATGTGTGACTCGTGTCACGAGTTCAATATCCAAAATATTAAGAGTATCATAAAATTCATCATTGACAAAATAATTTACAAAACCGCTTTAAAAATATAATTTAAACCGAACATGCTCTTTACTTAAATGTGAAAAGGGTAAAACGTCCTTACCTCTCGAGACGGTAAATCCAAGCTAATATTAATCCAAAAATTCTTTCTCCTCGAACCCACAAGCTACAATAAGATAAATAGTTCAATAACTGACCAACTAATATTTAGACGACCCAAGCTCGAGGTACAATTTTACTATGATAGGACTTGTCCAAGACGATCTCATGTTACATTCTCACATGTACACTATTCACCTACCAACATGACCACCCTGCACACACCAAGATAAATTACATCTCCTCTCACCCCCACAGTCCACACCCTTTACTCCCAACCATAATTCACCTGAACTTTATCCTATTAACTCACGCAAAGCTTAAAGCAATATATTCCACATGACTTAAAAGCAAAACTGAATTATACTACCCGTGTCTCAGCCCTGCACTCGACGTGCCCTGCACAATCCCCGAAACGGTGGTAAATTTCGACTACATCATAACCATCTCACTTCGATTATAATCATCTAATCCACGACTCAACTCAAATATGCCAATTTAATCAACCCAAACGCTAATTACTTACATAATAATTTAATTACGTTGAGAAAGTGATTTAACCAAAACAAAATAGAAGAAAAGGATTGAAACTCAATATAATTGGACCTACTTCATATTTGATCTATTAATTATAAAACAAAAGGGAGTTTTGGTTTAAGAAACTTACAATTTAGATGAAGTATGATGTAAAACGAGTTGGGTATAGGAAAGATAAGGACCAATTTATCAACGATGATCGATTGATCGAAAACCGAAGAACAAAGGAGAGCTGGAGAGGGGTCGTACGTAGAACGGCAGTATTGAAGAAGGGAAATAATGAATGAATGATATTTTGGGGGTAGTGGGGTACGCATGGTTTAACTAGGTTTAGTTTTTATATTTTTTTTTCTTTTTTTTTTGTTTTGCTTTGTATTTGATTCAAACTCAAACCCGAAATCAAGACGGTTTATAAATAAAACTCCAATCTTCTCAAACCAAAATCGATTAAATATAAGAAGGCCCAAAATACTTTAAAATTTATAATGACATTAAAAATATTTTACCAACTTAAAACCCGATTTAAATAAAAGTAGAAAAGTCAAGCTTTATAATTGACTCGGAAAATAACGGGGTGTTACAATACGCATGATTTATATATTCATAATTTGTATATATATGATAATATTTTGTCCTATTACCTTTACTTGAACTGTGAATGCTACATATGTTATTATTTATGATATTATTTGTGTTAGGACGATTTTATGTCAATACTTAATAGAATCTTGTTTATATATATAGTAATCATGCCTCCACGAAGGGAAAATGAAAACAATAACGATATGACGGCTATGGTGACGCAACTTATTGCTCAAAACACTGTTCTTGTCGAAGCTGTGCAACAAATGACTGCGGTTGCGCGGAATATGAATGAGAGGGTTGAGAATGAAAACGATCCTACATCTACTGTTGCTGGGATGTCTGAAGCGGTACAGAAGAAGAGGCCGCCATCTTTTACTGGGAAAGGAGATCCTACTGAGCTATATAACTGGATTAGGGAGATGGAGAAAATTTTCTTGGTTGTTGGGTGCCCACATGAGTTTCAAGCTAGGATCGCTGTTTTCTATTTGAAGGAGGAAGCAGATATCTGGTGGCAGACTGTGAAAGATGATTTCATGAAACCTAAGAGGGTGAGAAATGCAAATGGTACAGTCGTACTCCATGATAAAGACTGGGATGACCTTAAGGACTTACTCGAGGAAGAATTTTTCCCCGACCATGTGAAGAACCAAAAATTGGCTGAATTTGGGGATCTAAAGCAGACGGATGAGATGAGTGTGAAGGATTTTTACAACAAATTCATTGAACTCAGCAGATTCGCTACGGAGTTGGTGCCAACTGAGCGAATTAAAGCGGCAAGGTTTGAGGATAAGTTAAATTGGAAGATTAAGGGTAGGTTTGCTGGGGAGACCTTCACTTCATTGAGGGATATTTATGCTAGAGCTGTGAACATTGAGAGGAGTAACCAGAAAATGGAGGCTGAGTTGGGAACTAGTGTGACCAAAAAGAGGGAGTATCAGGGGATTCAATCTGACACCGTAGCTAAGAGAGGAAATTTCCATAATAATAACAACCCTCAGAATAAGTCTCGATCTTTTGGCGGGAATATGAAAGAAGAAGGGAATAACTGGAATAGTAAAAGTCAGGGGACAGGGCAAGTTTTTACCAGACACTATTACTGCAAGATATGCAAAGGAGATCACCCAGGAGTTGACTGTCAGGGAAATAGGGTGACATGCCACTGGTGTGGAAAATTGGGACACCGTGAGTTTGAATGTACTAATAAGAAGGCAGGACGACCTCGTAGTGCACAATCTGCCAGTGTGAGTGTGAATCAGGGTAATCGATTTCAGGGTCAGGGAAGAACTCAGAGTTATGGTGGGTCTGCATCTAATAACACTTATAAGAACCCAACTCCGACTCAGGGCAACACTACAGCAGCTAGTAAGCCCGCAGGACAAGTGAATGGGGCGCAAAGTACTAAGAAGCCCACTGGGAAGCTCTATGTCATGAATAGAGAAGAAGCAGAAAATACTGACATCATTTCGGGTAACTTTCTTGTGAATTCTATTTCAGCTCATGTTCTGTTTGATTCTGGTGCATCTCACTCTTTTATTTCAACTAAGTTTGTGGATAAAATGAATGTTGAATCTAGTGAAATTGTGGATTATGATTTTACCATGCCATCTGGGGACTTAGTGAACTGTAAAAGAATTTTTAAGGATGTGTCTGTACTTATTGGTGATCATGATTTTAAGGCAAACCTGATAGAATTTCCGTTACCTCACTTTGATGTGATTTTGGGGATGGATTGGCTCGGTTCTCATCGGGCTAATATTGATTGTGCATAGAGTAAAGTTTCCTTGAGAGGGCCTAAAAATGTGAGAGTATCTTATAGGGGTCATGTAAAGGGTCCTAGAGTGAAACTTATTTCTGCTATGAAAGTGAAAAAGCATTTATCTAGGGGAGCTGAGTTGATTTTGTGTCATATAAAAGATTTAAGGGTGGAATATCCTGACTTGAGTGAAGTCCCAGTAGTGAGTGAGTTTGTTGATGTGTTTCCTGAGGAAATACCGGGAATGCCTCCAGCTAGAGAAGTTGAGTTTAAAATCGACCTAGTGCCAGGAACGGGTCCAATTGCTAAATCACCATACCGAATGGCACCGTTAGAAATGCAAGAACTTAAGAAACAATTAGATGAATTGATGGAGAAAGGGTATATTAGGCCTAGTGTGTCGCCTTGGGGTGCCCCTGTTTTGTTTGTGAAAAAGAAAGATGGAACTTTGAGGTTGTGTATTGATTATCGGGAATTGAACCAAGTTACTATCAAGAATAGGTATCCTTTACCTAGGATTGATGATTTGTTTGACCAGTTGAAGGGAGCTTCTGTTTTCTCTAAAATAGACATGCGATCTGGGTACCATCAATTGAAGATAGCACCTGAGGATGTCCCTAAGACTGCATTTTCCACTAGATACAGCCATTATGAGTTTACTGTGATGCCTTTTGGGTTGACTAATGCACCTGCTGTATTTATGGACTTGATGAATCGAACTTTTAGGACTTACCTAGATAAGTTTGTTGTGGTGTTCATTGATGACATACTGATTTATTTGAGGAGTGAGGATGAGCATGAGGAACATTGTTTTGGTAAAATTTTACCGGGTTAAGATTATGTTGCGGGTTAAAGTGATCGAGCTAACACTATACGAGTTTTAACGAGATGAATCGAATTTGGCAAATGAAAGCGTAACGAGAGAAAATAAAGGGACTCGAGTTTTGGTGACGCGGAAACCCAAATGTGGGAAAAACCGCGGGGGGAGTCGGAATCCCGCCAAACTTTCACTATGAACTGAAAATGCTCAAGAAAAGACTACGAATACAAATAGTTAGGCTATCTCTTGGTCGTGGTTGATCGGGAATGCGTAGATTTTAAGTAGGTATCTTCAATGGGGCTCTTCTTTCTTGCTTTTCTTGTCTTTATAGTGCCCTTGACCGTTGCCTCTCTCTCCTAGAATCTTGGCCTTTATTCCTCTCTTAATTGCCTAAGATCTTGTCCTTCAATTCTCCCTCAGCCGTTACCTTTTCCCCCTGGATTCTCTCCTGGTCTGCAGGAGGGTTTCCTAGTTTGTAGGGGGGTTGTTGCCTCCTTTCCTCTTGGTGTGGGCTGGGGTTCATCTTCCTCATGTTGGGCCTTCTTCACCCAATGGCCCACTGTTTTACTTCATGCCTTGCTTGACCCATTACTTGTTTTGTGATTGTGGGTTGACTCGATTTGACGACTTTTGACTTCCGTCTTCTAATCTCTGACTTTGACCTTTCGCCTGCGAATTTCGACTCTCTTGTTGTTGACTTTTGACTTTTTGACCGTCCACTCGTGTCGTGACGTGTTGCATTCCGAAGGTGCAAATTTTTGGCCCGAACAAATGCCCCCAAATTTCCGACTAAGCTCATCTTAGGCGGGAATTTCCGTTTGTGATTTGACATTTTGGTTCTGATGACGATTTTCTTCTACAGAGTTTGTTTTTGAGTCTGTCACTTCTCGTTTCCCTAACTGACTCTTCTCCTTCCTCATGATGATTTTATCCTTCCCCCTCATTATTATTTGCGTTTCCCCATACTTCCTCCTCTCTTTACTCTACCTACTCCTAATTCCCCTCTTATTTACTATCATCCCTCTCACTTCACTCACATCCCTAAATCCCCTTTTCAAAATTCGAATCATTCTACCTCTCTGCTCTTCGTCGTTTGCCGTCTCCGTATTTCACACTCCCGTTTTGCTCAGGTGATCTTCCGTCTTTGTTCGTTATTTTCTTTTTCTTTTATGGCGTCTAAATCGGTTCGGAGCAAATCATCGGCTCCTGCTCCATCGTCGCCGGCGATGGCCTTTTCTCCTTCTAACAAATTAGGCAAAACTCATTCCTGCGACTCTTTCTTTGCCGATGTGGACCCTTCCTTTGTCAGGGGGGTTTTTGGCTTCGATGAGGGGGTTGAGATTTACCTTCCCTCCTCAGGTCAGCAGGCAGACTTCGTCCTTCCGGGATGGGTCTGCATGTATGCTTACCCCTTTCTCCTGGGCCTCCGCTTTCCCTTCCCCCCCTTGTTCAGGAACTCCTAACCTATTACAAGCTTGCTCCATGCCAACTGGCCCCTCACACTTGGAGAGTGTTGTTATCCTTCTGTGTTCTAAATCGCCGCCATCAGAAGGACTTTTCGCTACTCGACATCTGTGCCGCATTCCAGGTAAGGCCCCTGGGGAATGGTCAGGTGACGATGCGCGTTAAGGATAAAAATTTCCCTGGCATAATCTTCCCTCCTAACCCTCCTGATGCGGGGTGGTTCAAGGGCTTTATCTTTGTGAAGGCTGACTCTCTCTCTCCCTCCTGCGATTATCTCTTTTCTCAATGGGCGCCTGTTGCAGGTATTCATCGTATCACTGGCTTTTCGGTTCCTCGCACACTTATGGTTCTTATTGGTTTCGTACTGTAGGTCTTCAACAGCCGAAGGGAGTAACGCCGATCACCGATCTTGCTGCCAAACTCTCCGACTTAAGTTCCGAGCAGCTCTCCTTCAATAATCTGTTCGTTCCCTCCGCCGGCGGTGCCTGTTCCCCTTTTGACGACACAATGTCTTCTGGTGAGAATTGCTGAGTGGATTCTTGCTTTGTCTTTTTCCCTCTTAGCTTTTGCTTGTGAGGTTCATGTGGCATATCCGTCCTTTTTAGGTAGTGCCAAGGCCCCCATGACCCTGGATCGGGTCAGGAGAAAGAGCATGGCTACCCGCTCTTCGTCCCGAAGGGTTACTGGCTCCTCTCCTGCTCCTTCGACTAGTTCGAAGAGAAAACGCAGCTCCTCCCCTCCTACTCAGGCGGACTCTGCGGAGAAACCACATGTGATCCATGTGCCTGATTCTCCTCAGCCTTCTGTTCCTCATTCGGCTGGGTGTAGTTCTGATGAAATCACGATGACCTTTCCCCGGAATTTTGGGGTCATCAGGGGCCTGGAAGACCTTTCCGCCTTGGACCAGTTCCTCTTTCCAGGCTCTGAGGCTGTGATGGCCGAAGATCCTCTGATTGAGACCGCGTCCCACATCGTTGCCCATGGCTTTGAGGTAGTTTTTTTTTTTGAAACTTGTTCTAGCTTTGGGTTGCATTATTGACTGCTGCTGTTCTACCCAGACTCTTCAGATGGCTATCTTTGTGAAGGCCCGCATATCTCGCCTTATAGAGTTGGGGGGTCGTCTCCAGACGGACAATGCCCGTCTGATGGAGGAGGCTGCTCAAGCCAAGGGGAGGGTCAAGGAGCTTGAGGAGGAGGATAAGGCGGCGAAGGAGGAGGCCATTGAGCTGAGGGGAGAGCTGGACCAAGTCAGGGGGAAGCTTGCCGAAGAGGAGAAGCAACGGGAGGAGGCTGCTGCAGGGGTGAAGGCTGAGCTTGCCAAAGTCCAAGGTGCCAACTTTGACCTTCAGGGGAAAGTGGCAGCTTTGCAGGAGCAAATGGTCGGTGCTCTCAGCTGGTCTGCCCTGAGCACTGAGATCCAGATGGTTGAAGCTTACGTCCAGGGGGAGCACGTGCACTGGGATTTGGCTGCTCTGAAGGAGAGAATGCAAGTGGAGTTTCCCCATGGCTTCGATCTGGAGGTGCTGGCTGACGGTGAAGGGGAAGCAGTGGAGGAGTCGGTTTCCTCCCCTCCAGCAGCTCAAAAGACGCCTGGTCCTATGGTGGCTGCTGACGATGCTGCTGAAGTGGTGCCTCTTGCCTCTCTTCCCCCGGAGAATGATGTCTAGGCTGTTCAGCCTGTTTATCTTTTGTTATTTCTGGCCCTGCGTGGCGAAAACAAAAATATTTTGTTAAAAATTTGTTATGTCCTGAATTCTCATTCTGCTCAAGGGAGCAGAATGTCCGAACCTCTTTTTCTGCTCAAGGGAGCAGAATCGTTTTAGACTTGTTTCTATGGCACTCGTTTTGTTTACTTGTGGTGTTTGTTTTGTTTGTTTGGTTGCTGTCAGCTGTTTGGTTGCTGTCAGCTGTTTGTCCGTATGGCCGACCCTGATGGTTGGTGGCCTGGGGTTTAGTATGCCCACTCAGTCAGAGGTGCCACGCTTTGCGTGGGTGCTGAGTGGCGCAGGGGACTTGTATTGCCCTGGTTGTAGGCATTCAGCACAAGACGCACGCCTTCTGTGGAAGTTATACGCTCCACCAGATTTAATCGTTAATTTTAAATTAAGGATAAAATGAGATCATGCCAAAGAAATTCAATTGGGTGGTATGAAGAGAGAGTAAGATAAAAACATGTAAGAGGAACTCCGAGGTTTCAAATTTTGGATTTGAAGACATGGCAAGGATCTTCTTTAAATTTCATGATAATCATAGTGAATTTTGAGGTACGAAAATGAGCCGAGTTTTGGAAGGAAATTTTGAAAGACTTTGTAAACAGGGATTTGAAAAGAAATGAGCTTAAAAGATAGAGTAGGCTTAAAAGAAATAGGTTTAAAAGATAGAGTAGACTTAAAAGAAATAGGTTTAAAAGATAGAGTAGACTTAAAAGAAATAGGTTTAAAAGATAGAGTAGACTTAAAAGAAATAGATGAGATTGAACCTGGGTTCTGGTGGAGGCGTACCTGGCAGATTGAATGCCTCAGCTTCTGGCGACAACGGCCCTTGCCCTTGGTGATTTTTCTTAGAAGAAGTACTTTTTTAAGTGTACTATGTTCCAAGGTTTTTGGATGATCTCTCCCTCCATAGTCATAAGCTGATATGCTCCATTTCCAACTATTTTCTCCACCTGGTAGGGCCCCTCCCAATTGTAAGCAAACTTCCCTGCCCGTTGGTTTCTGGTGTTTTGGAATACTTTCCTGAGGACAAGGTCTCCTTCCTGTAGCATCCTGACTTTAACATTCTTGTTGTAGCTTCTGGCGACTGTCTGTCTGTAGGAGGCCATCCTGATCTGAGCATCAGTTCTAAGCTCGTCTATGGTGTCTAAACTGTTTGCCATTTCCACCTGGTTTCTTTCTTCTGTTGTGCACCCATACCTGTGGGTGGGTACCCTTACTTCTGCAGGAATGACCGCTTCAGCACCAAAGACCAAGCTAAAGGGTGTCTGCCCAGTAGCTACCTTAGGTGTGGTTCTGTCAGACCACAGCACCAGAGGAAGTTCATCTGCCCATCTGCCCCCTGCTTCCTCCAACCTTCTCTTCAGGTTGTCCATCACAATTTTGTTGCTGGATTCTGCTTGACCATTGGATTGTGGATTTCTGGGAGTAGACTTGTTGAGAGCAATGTTCCACTTGGCGCAATAGGCTTCCATTTTACCGCCAATAAATTGGGATCCATTGTCGCAGACGATCTCTGAGGGGACTCCAAACCTGCAAATAATGTTACGCTTAATAAAGGATATAACCTGCTTCTCAGTCACCTGAGGGAATGCTTCTGCTTCTATCCACTTGGAAAAGTAGTCGGTCATTGCGAGCATGAAGACTCTGTTCCCTGGTGCCCTTGGCAATTTACCGACAATATCCATTCCCCACTTCATGAAGGGCCAAGGAGAGATAATTGGATGTAGCGGTTCTGCTGGCTGGTGATTGACTGGTGCGTGTCTTTGGCAGGCGTCGCATTTTTTAACATATTCTCTGGCGTCCCTTCGCATTGTTGGCCAATAGTAACCTTGGCGGAGTGCTTTGTTGGATAGACTCTTGCCCCCTGCATGATTTCCACATTCTCCGCTGTGGAGATCATGCATTACCATCTCTGCTTGCTCCTGGCTTAGGCATCTTAGTTATGGCCCAGCGGTTGATCTCTTGAATAGTACGCCATCAATGAGTGTGTATCTTGACGCTTTCATTCTGAAACTTCGCGCTTCTCTTTTTTCTACTGGCTGAATATCGCTCTGCAACCAATCTTTGTAGGGTTTTCTCCAGTCAGAGATTTCCTCCTGTTCTACAGCGTTGCTATAGATCCTTGCCTCTTGAAACCATTGCAGTCCTTGACCTGGTGAACCTCCTTCTGGTGTTCTCTGCTCCTGCGCGCTTCTCCGTATTGCTGGTTCCAGTACATGGACTATGGGTATGGTGGATACTTCTCCTGGTTTGAAAGTTGCCCCCAGAGTTGCTAGGGCGTCGGCTTCTACGTTTTGTTCCCTTGGGATTTGGTTAATTGAGAATTCTGCGAACCTTAAGGAGAGGTCTTTTGCCACCTCAAGGTAAGCCATCATTTTCGAGTCTTTTGCGGCATACGAACCGTTCATATGGTTGACTATCAGTTGGGAATCACCGTACACCCCTAGCTGCTTGATTTTAAGGTCTAGGGACAATTGGAGACCCAGGATCAAAGCTTCGTATTCTGCTTCATTGTTTGTTGTTCGGAACTCGCATCGGACTGCTTGAACTATGAGGTCTCCCTGAGGTGACCTGAGTACCAGCCCTGCTCCAGATCCTCTCATGTTCGAGGCACCATCTACGTTGAGTTTCCACACCTGCTCACTCTTGCTTTCCTCCAGAAGGATGATGTCTCTCTCCGCCTGCGTCTGCAGTGTTGGGCTGAAGTCGGATATGAAGTCTGCTAGGGCTTGGGACTTGATTGCTGTTCTGGGGACAAATCTTAAGTCAAAACCGCTCAAGTGCATGGACCATTTCGCCATCCTACCTGACAACTCAGGTTTTCTCATAATGGTTTTCAGTGGGTAATTTGTGATTACAGATATAATGTGTGATTCAAAATAGGGACGCAGTTTATATGACGCAGTGACTAATGCAAGTACAAGTTTTTCAAGGGACGTGTACCTGGTCTCTGCAGGAAGCAGAGACTTACTGACGTAGTAGACCGGATGCTGTGCTCCATCATGTTCTCTTACCAACACTGCACTGACCGCCACCTCAGTCACTGAAAGGTATAGAAAAAGCGGTTCTCCAGGCTCTGGTTTTGATAGGAGTGGTGGAGTGCTCAAGTAGTGCTTTAGTTCTTTGAACGCCTTCTCGTGCTCTTTGGTCCAGTCAAATCTTTTTTCTCAGGATATCGTAAAATAAGCGGCACCTATCTGAGGATCGGGAGATGAACCTGCTCAGGGCGGCAATCCTTCCGGTTAATCGCTGCACATCCTTTGGTTTCTGTGGAGACTCCAGTTGCAGGATGACTTTGATCTGCTCTGTGCTGGCTTCGATTCCCCTCTGGGTGACCATGTACCCCAGAAATTTCCCACAGGATACTCCGAACGTGCACTTGGAAGGATTTAGCTTCATCTTGTACTTCCTGAGGGTGTTGAAAGCGTCCTCCAGATGTGCTGTGTGTTGTGTTGCTTGTTTGGACTTAACGACCATGTCGTCAATGTATACCTCCATGGTTTTGCCAATTTGTTCCTTGAACATCATGTTAACCAGCCTCTGGTAGGTGGATCCTGCATTTTTCAAACCAAAGGGCATAACATTGTAACAATAGATACCTCTCTCGGATCTGAACGCAGTTTTCTCCTGGTCTGCTGGATGCATCTTGATTTGGTTGTATCCACTCCACGCGTCGAGGAAAGTCAGCATCTCATGGCCTGCTGTGGCGTCTACCATGGCATCTATGTGTGGCAGGGGGAATGGGTCCTTTGGGCACGCCTTGTTCAAGTCGGTGAAGTCAACGCACACTCTCCACTTGCCATTCTTCTTTGGGACTACTACCACGTTGGACAGCCACTCTGGGTATTTTACTTCTCTGATTTTCCCGGCAGCCAACAGGTTATCTACCTCCTGGTTTATGACTTGGTTCCTCTCTGGAGCGAACTTCCTCCTCTTCTGCTGGATTGGTTTGTAGCTCGGGTCCACGCTTAATCTGTGAGTTATGATATTCGGATCTATTCCTACCATATCATCATGGGACCACGCAAAACAATCCATGTTAGTTTTCAACAATTCAATAAGGTTTTGTCGGATATTACCTGTGCATTCTGAGCCGATCAACACTTTCCGCTCTGGATGCTGTTTGTCTAAGTTCACTTCATCTACCTCCGCCTGAGGGGGTTCAAGGTATTCCTGCAGGGGTAGGTGAAGACTCTGTAATTGCTATGCTGGGGGACTCGCCATCTTCTACAGTGCCACTCTGTAGCAATCTTTGGCTTCCCTCTGGTCGCCACTGATCTTCTGCACTCCCCAGGGTGTGGGGAACTTCAAGCACTGGTGGTAGGTGGATGTGATGGCCTTCATTTCATGTATCCATGGTCTCCCCAGGATTACGTTGTAGGTGGACGGACCGTCAATAACCAAATATCGCACTTGCTTGTTTACCCCTCCAGCATAAGTGGGGATCGTGATTTCGCCAAGGGAGTATTTAGTTTCTCCACTGAATCCTATAAGGGGAACCGTCCTTTTGCTCAGGTCTTCCTCACTGAACCCCATGTTTTGCAGGGTTTCCAACATGATGAGGTTGACAGAGCTTCCAGTGTCTACCAGTATCTTCCTCACAGTGCAGTTTCCTATGGAGAGTGTGATGATTAGGGCATCATGGTGGGATTCTGGAGATGGTTCCGCATCAGATTCGTCGAAGGTGACAGCGGGGAGGTCTGGACAGCTGATTCTACAGGAATGCTCTGGTTTGTCTCCTCTGGACTGGGAAGCGTGTCTTTTAGCTGCTGAATAGGTCAGACCGCTTAACTCTGATCCTCCCGTGATCACGTTGACAATTCTGGTGCACAGGGGAGGGGGCGAAGGTAACACCTGGTCTGCCGCGTTCACTCTGCTGGAGCTCCTCGATATCAGGTGATCCAGATTTCCCTGGTCATAGTGATACTTCACTTCCTTCCTGAGGAGCACACATTCTTCGGTGGTATGCCCAATATCATCGTGGAATTCGCATCTTTTGCTGGTGTCCCGGCGGTCGTTGGCGTACTCTTGTCTTCTGGGCCATCTGACTTTGCGCCCTAATTCTTTTAGGGCCCTGAGCAGACCGGACACATTGGTGGAGAACCCGTACTCGCTGATTTTAGGTGGGAGTCCTGGGTTCTCCTTCCAATCCTTGTCTTCTGAGACCTTGTGAACATTTCTGTCGTAGGGTTTGGATCTTTCGCTTCTTCTTTCTGCTGGTGCCTTCCTGGAGATATGCTCAGATCCATAGGTAGCTCTTCTGGGGCCCGAATCTTCTTCCAGCCTGATGGCTGCCAATGCTTTAGTTTGTACATCCTCGAATGTAGCACAAGGGTACTTAGTGAGATCTTTGTAGAGATCTGAGTTTTGGAGAAGCCCTTGACGGAAGGCTTCGATGGCAGTGGCTACGTCACATCTGGGAATAGTCACTTTTTCCTTGTTGAATCTGTTGAGGAAATCTCGCGTAGATTCGTCGATTCTCTGTATCACCCTGTACAGATCACTAGTTTGCTTCTCCGGTTTTCTGCTGCTGGCGAATTGTTGGTTGAAGGAGTTAACCAGATCAGCAAAGGAAGCGATACTCCTGTTTGGCAGGCCAACGAACCAATGCAGGGCTGCTCCTGAGAGGGTGGAACCGAACCCTTTGCACATGCAAGCTTCCTTCAGAGGCCCCGTGGCGGTTATCACCATCATTTTCTGCTTGTACTGGTTGATATGATCCATGGGATCTGCAGTGCCGTCGTAAAGCGTCATGGCTGGTGGCACAAAGCCCTTGGGCACCGCAACACAGGCCAGGTCGTCTGTGAAGGGTGAGTCTGCATAGCTGTCTCTGGATGCTCTCTCCAGGGGGCGCGACATTCCAGGAATTTTGTTGATCAGCTCCCTTAGTTCCTTCAATTCTTGGGATTGTCGATCTGCAGCGCTGTTAGTTCCTGCAAGAGGGTTAGGAGCAGGGGGAAGAAAACTGAAGGGTGTACTTCCTGTTTGGGGTCCCCCAAGGTGCAGACTGTTTGGAGGAGGCAGCGAGGTGAATGCAGCTGCTTCTGGCCTGGGTTGCCATCCTGGTGTTTGCTGGTTGGGAGCAGGTGTTGCCCATGCTCCTCCAGAAGGTTGGCTGCTGGACAGGGGATACACTCCTGGCGATTGCGTTGGTTGCCATCTTAGCGTCTGATGGATCGGGGTGCCTGCAAGAGATAATGCGTTAGTCTCTCGGTTGTCAATGCCGGAGAAGAGATTACCTGAGACGTGCGATCTGTCGGATGTGGGCCCGTGGGTCAGGTAGCCTAGCCCTTGTGGCGCGACGGTTTGGATGGGTGGCGATAGCTCCAGATCTAGCCTAGTGACCACCTCCTGAGGAATTGCCCTTGATGCTTGCCCACTGACGGCAGGTTCTCTGTGGAGGCTTGGCTCTCCTCCAGATATCAGAGGCATGATCTCTGGTGGCGACTGAATTGGAGCAGACGGTGGCCTTGACACTGCTTTTATCTGAGCCCTGATGTCCCGGTTGTCCTTCTGCAGGGTCCTCACTGCTTGCTGCAGAGTATTGATCCCCTGAAGTATTTCCATCACAGGATCTGAGGCTGACGGAATCCTGAGCGCATCTCCAAACAACCCTCCATGAGCCGGCGTCTTAGATGGCGCTCCCTCCTTACTAGATCTGAAGGGATTGAGTGCTTTTGACGCCGGGGGCCCTTGGGGTGGTCTGGAGGTTGTCGGTGCTGCCAAACTGACAGGAGTCGCCTGAGTGGATGGTGTGATGGGCTGACTTGCTGCCCCTGAGGATGGTGTCCCTCCAGCAGACTGAGTGGAGGCATCTTGGCTACCGACAAGGTTTTGATCGGATCCAGACATAACGATAGGTTGAATCTCTGCAGAATTTTGGCTAGCAAACGATCACTTTGCCCCACGGTGGGCGCCAAATTGTTTTGGTAAAATTTTACCGGGTTAAGATTATGTTGCGGGTTAAAGTGATCGAGCTAACACTATACGAGTTTTAACGAGATGAATCGAATTTGGCAAATGAAAGCGTAACGAGAGAAAATAAAGGGACTCGAGTTTTGGTGACGCGGAAACCCAAATGTGGGAAAAACCGCGGGGGGAGTCGGAATCCCGCCAAACTTTCACTATGAACTGAAAATGCTCAAGAAAAGACTACGAATACAAATAGTTAGGCTATCTCTTGGTCGTGGTTGATCGGGAATGCGTAGATTTTAAGTAGGTATCTTCAATGGGGCTCTTCTTCCTTGCTTTTCTTGTCTTTATAGTGCCCTTAACCGTTGCCTCTCTCTCCTAGAATCTTGGCCTTTATTCCTCTCTTAATTGCCTAAGATCTCGTCCTTCAATTCTCCCTCAGCCGTTACCTTTTCCCCCTGGATTCTCTCCTGGTCTGCAGGAGGGTTTCCTAGTTTGTAGGGGGGTTGTTGCCTCCTTTCCTCTTGGTGTGGGCTGGGGTTCATCTTCCTCATGTTGGGCCTTCTTCACCCAATGGCCCACTGTTTTACTTCATGCCTTGCTTGACCCATTACTTGTTTTGTGATTGTGGGTTGACTCGATTTGACGACTTTTGACTTCCGTCTTCTAATCTCTGACTTTGACCTTTCGCCTGCGAATTTCGACTCTCTTGTTGTTGACTTTTGACTTTTTGACCGTCCACTCGTGTCGTGACGTGTTGCATTCCAAAGGTGCAAATTTTTGGCCCGAACAAACATTTACGTATTGTCCTGGGTACTTTGGTCCTGGGTACTTTGAGAGAGAAGCAGTTGTATGCCAAATTTTCGAAATGTGAGTTCTGGTTGGATCAAGTAGCTTTTCTGGGGCATATTATATCTAAGGATGGGGTATCAGTGGATCCTGCTAAGATTAAAGCTGTTAAGGAGTGGCCTAGACCGAAATCTGTGACTGAAATTCGTAGCTTTTTGGGTTTAGCTGGTTACTATAGGAGATTTGTGAAAGATTTTTCTAAAATAGCTAGACCAATGACCACACTGATGAGGAAAGCCACAAAATTTCATTGGGATGAGGGATGTGAGGAGTCGTTTCAGATTTTGAAGGGGAAGTTGACCACTGCTCCGGTGTTAGCCTTACCGGATGGAAATGAAGCTTATGAAGTTTATACTGATGCATCTAAGAATGGGTTAGGTTGTGTTCTTATGAAGAATAGGAGAGTGATTGCCTATGCTTCTAGGCATTTGAAACCTTATGAAGAAAATTATCCCACTCATGATTTAGAATTAGCAGCCGTAGTCTTTGCCTTGAAGATTTGGAGACATTATTTGTTTGGTGTGCCCTTTAAGGTTTTCTCTGATCACAAAAGCTTAAAATATATATTCACTCAAAAGGAGCTTAATATGAGACAGAGAAGGTGGTTAGAGTTGATTAAGGACTACGAGGTCGAGATCCAGTATCATGAAGGAAAGGCTAATGTGGTGGCCGATGCCTTAAGTAGGAAATCGCTCCATACGATACAGATAGTGATGAACCGTGATAAGTTAAGGGAAGAATTTGTGAACTTTATGATCCAAATGGCGAAGCCAGGAACCCCGTCTAATGTGTTGTCTGTTGAGAGTGATTTGATAGGGGAGATTAGAGAATTGCAGGTTGGTGATAACTATTTGCAGGATAAGTTAGTGAATGAGCCTACTTTGTTCAGGCGCGACGAGAGTGGATTGATTAAGGTTCATGATAGAGTTTGTGTGCCTAACAACTGGGAGATAAAGGAAAGAATCATGACTGAGGCACATGCAACACCGTATTCTGTTCACCCCGGGGGTGATAAAATGTATGCGGACTTGAAGTTAGCATTTTGGTGGTCCGGTATGAAGAAACATATTGCAGATTTCGTGTCTCGATGCTTGATATGTCAGAAGGTTAAGAGTGAACACAGGAGACCTCAAGGGAAGTTGCAACCTTTAGAAGTTCTCGAGTGGAAGTGGAGTTCAATCTCCATGGATTTTGTAGCTGGTTTGCCGAGGTCATAGAAAGGTAATAATATGATTTGGGTGATAATTGATAGGCTGACTAAGTGTGCACATTTTATTCCGATGAAAGATACCTGGAAGAAGAAGCAGCTTGCTGATGCTTATGTACATCATGTGGTAAGACTTCATGGAGTTCCTAAGGATATTGTGTCAGATAGGGATGCCAGATTTGTTTCAATATTTTGGGAGAAACTTCAGACAGCTTTGGGAACCAAACTTAATATGAGCACAGCATTTCATCCAGCTACCGATGGGCAGACTGAAAGAACAAATCAAATACTTGAGGACATGTTGCGAGCTTGTATCTTACAATTTCAGGGAAGCTGGGAGGATAAGTTAGATCTGATTGAGTTCTCTTATAATAACAGTTATCAGGCTACAATTCAGATGGCACCATTTGAGGCGTTGTACGGACGCAAATGTAGAAGTCCGATATGTTAGGGCGATATTAGTTAGCATGTGATTCTAGGGCCTCAGATGATCACTGAAATGGTTGAGAGTGTTAGGATTATACAGGACAGGATGAAGGCAGCTCAAGACCGTCAGAAGAGCTATGCAGATAAGACTCGTAGGCACGTGGAATTTGAGGTTGGTGACAAAGTTCTTTTGCGTGTCTCGCCTACTAAAGGAGTAATGCGGTTCGGTAAGAAGGGCAAATTGAGCCCGAAATTTATTGGTCCGTATGAAATTTTGGAGCGTATTGGCGAGGTGGCGTATCGACTTGATTTACCAGCTGATCTAGAACGAGTGCATAATGTATTCTATGTTTCCCAGCTAAGGAAATACATTAGTGATCCGTCACATGTGTTAGACCCGGAGACTATTGAGCTTGATGAAACTATGACCTACGAGGAGACTCCTGTTCAGATTTTGGATAGTAAGGTGCGTAAAACCCGTAGAACTGAGTCAAGAATGGTTAAAGTCTTGTGGAATAATAACAATGTGGAGGAGGCTACTTGGGAAGTTGAGTCAGCCATGAAAGAAAAATACCCTCATCTTTTTGCCTAAGGTAAATTTTCGTGCTTCGTGGACGAAGCTTTATTTTAAGGGGGATAGAAACTATGCATGACTACTTTATTTACTACTTTATTTTGTTGGATTAACCTTGTTGTGTGGTTTCATGTTATTATTGCTTGTTGGTTACAAATATGAACCTATTGGTTGTTGTCGGTTATTGTTGGATTGGTTTTTCCATTGGTTATTTTTTTGAAACACTTGTTTATTTATATTGGTGGTTTACTTGGGAAATTTCAAAACTTTGAAAATATTTATTTATTTTACCCGGCATGCTCTTAGCTTTCTAAGTGACATTTTTTTAGGATTGTGAGAATTTTGTGGGTTAGAACTCTAGCATTATTTTGTGGATTTAGATGATCTTACCTTGTGGAATTAGAGATGGTGAAGTTGTGTTACTTTGGATTTGAGGAATTAGAGTCTTTTTGGATTTTGAGGATTTAGAATGTGAGCCATCTCAGAGGTTGTGTGTTGTTTTGACGGAGTTGGGCATATATGGAGTAAATGGTTTAATTTGGATATGTATGAAGAACTTTGGGTTATTTTGGATACATGGAGTGAACGGGACACGTATGAGTAATGTGAGACTTTACTTTGAGGACGAGTTTTAACTTCGAGGACGAAGTTTTGTTTTAAGGAGGGAAGTCTGTAACACCCCGTTATTTTCCGAGTCAATTATAAGGCGTTACTGGTCTATTTTATTTTAATCGGGTTATTAAGTCGGAAAAAGTATTTTCAATGTTTTTATAAAATTAAAGTATGTTGGGTCGTCTTATAATAAATCGGTTTTGATTTTCTTAAAGTGAAACGTTATTTTATAAATCGACTTTGTATCGGGTTGAAATTTGGGTCAAATACAAATAAAAAGAAAAAAAAACCTAATCTATTTAAACTCCCCACCATCCCATTATATTTCATACCCAACCTTAAACCTTCCCCATTCATTGTTTGTATCTGCCGCACAAGTGACTACCCTCCCTCTGTTTTCGAAGCCTCGACCACGATTTTGTTTGCCTCTCATATTCTACCTGATTACATAAACTGTAAGTCCCGACCTTTTATTCATTCTCTTCTTTTAATCTGTAAATCGAGTTTTGTGAGTATTCTTATGGGTATTGTTTAAATAATACTTAGAGAGTGATTTTATGGTCCTTAATTGTCGATTTGTGTCGGAAAGAATGGTGTATATGGGTTTCAGTGTCGGGTTTGCGAAATTTGTTGTTATTTTTGGGACGTTGTTGTATCGAGGTCGTTAACAGTTTTTTATGAATTTGGATGGTCTTTGGATTCATAGTTTAAGGTTGATAAGTGATTGAAGTAATAGGTTGATTATGATGGAGTTAATAAATTAACAAAAAAAGGGAGAAAGGTATAAGGTGGGCGTGGCAGTGTACAATTGAAGATGTTGTTGGGCATATTATTGAGTCACGTTGAATAATTAAGGATTTGGAAGGTGATATTTAGTACGAGGTTGATAGTTAAAGATTAAATCTATTACTAGTCGGAACGTTAGATGAACAAAGATTTGGTGACTCAAGAGTTAGAATATTGTTCCGGTTAAGTCGGTTAGGACTTGTGTTACCGATACTTTGACCGTTATTAGCAAGCTACTTAGTTACTAGTTGGTGAGTGAATATTATGAGTTAGCATCGTCTTTATATTAATAAGTTGGAGTATTAAATTATTGAACCATTTATATATTATTTGTAGCTTGTGGGTTCGAGGAGAAAGAATTCTTGGAATAATACTAGCTAAGTTTTGCTCGTCTTGAGAGGTAAGGACGTTTTACCCTTTTCACTCTTAAAGTAAAGAGCATGTTCGGATCAAAATATATTTTTATAACGGTTTTGTAAATTATTTCGTCGATCGTAAATATTTTTATAATACTCGTAATGTTTGGATATTGAACTTTGTGACACGACTCACATATTGGTACTATTTTGGTAAAATTTTTAGTAACTTATAACAGACTCTGGGAGTTCTGTTGGTCTAGACGGTTTTAAGGTGCGTCTAAGACGTTCCTGGGACTTTGTCCCGAAACTATTTTTGAGTGAGGTTTGTCCGGCCCTCACTTGCTAGGGAGTTAGACTTTCTCCTTTGGCAGTTTCATCCTATTGGCTGTCCAAATGTGAGAGGTGCGCACTATTATGAGTCTAGCTAAGCACAGGTGGTTACCTCTAGACCGTGCAAGGGTAGGACCTTAACACACAGGTTGCGAAAAATATATATTGGTTGGTTTTATTTTGACTATTATTTTTATGGTATTCTGATATTCAAACGATGGTTTTAATTCTGATTTCAGTTTATTATTATTATTATTATTATTATTATTATTATTATTATTATTATTATTATTATTATTATTATTATTATTATTATTATTATTATTATTATTATTATTATTATTATTATTATTATTATTATTATTATTATTATTATTATTATTATTATTATTATTATTATTATTATTATTATTATTATTATTATTATTATTATTATTATTATTATTATTATTATTATTATTATTATTATTATTATTATTATTATTATTATTATTATTATTATTATTATTATTATTATTATTATTATTATTATTATTATTATTATTATTATTATTATTATTATTATTATTATTATTATTATTATTATTATTATTATTATTATTATTATTATTATTATTATTATTATTATTATTATTATTATTATTATTATTATTATTATTATTATTATTATTATTATTATTATTATTATTATTATTATTATTATTATTATTATTATTATTATTATTATTATTATTATTATTATTATTATTATTATTATTATTATTATTATTATTATTATTATTATTATTATTATTATTATTATTATTATTATTATTATTATTATTATTATTATTATTATTATTATTATTATTATTATTATTATTATTATTATTATTATTATTATTATTATTATTATTATTATTATTATTATTATTATTATTATTATTATTATTATTATTATTATTATTATTATTATTATTATTATTATTATTATTATTATTATTATTATTATTATTATTATTATTATTATTATTATTATTATTATTATTATTATTGTTCCGGTCACGGAATCAATTAACCCGACTATGAATTCGGGTTCTTAGTATTCGGATATTGCTAGCTTGACTTCCTTTGATCTCTCCTTTCCCTTCTCCTATGATCGGACCTTCCCGGCGGATTGAGCCTGCTCCCTACACAAGTAGCGCACAGGGCCTTGGAGGTTGTCCGAGGGAACCCTCTCCGATGCCTAAGTCAGTCCGTGAATGCCTTGATGAACCTAGCTCATGAGGAACTAGGCGGCGTTTTTAGGAGTAAGAGTCTAGAGAGAGAAAATCCAACCCTCTCTAAGTGGGAAATGAGTGGGTATTTATACCTTCCAACAAGAGAGGGAATTGGAGGGGAAAAAGAGCGGGAGAATGGGTGGATGTCAAGGTGACACGTGGACCTGTTTCATCCACCCATTCCCTTTTACCTTAGGCAGAAAGACGAAGAGGCCCCTGGGAACCCCTGCCCTGCTCGGGAGGGAGGTCGCCTGGGGGCAGGTGGTCAGAAGGCGTCTACCGGCCCTCCCCAGCTGGTCGTCTTACCCTGCTGGACAGGCGGCCTTCTCGGAGTCACATTCATAGAGGAAAACCCCGGTGTCCTACCTCGACGGCCTGCTGGGCAGACTCTTCGATTCCCGGGTTGGGTCTTTGTGGGGCCTGCTAGGCGGGCGACCCGGCGCAGGCTCTCGACCCTCATCAATTGGCCCTCACCGGCCGGGGGGAAGTAAGGCTTCTCCTCGGCAGGTGGACTCTTGATGGTGAGTAGTTGACTTGTGGCTTTACCATTGCATTTAATGCGTTCGCGTATTCCCGAGGGGGAAGACTCTTCTGTATTGGGCATGCCAAGAGTTTAATTGTCTTTTGGTCATGATTTCTTTCTATACCCAGTGGATTTTGGGGCAGCGTGCTGGTGTGCTGATTGGCCGTGCCCCCTGTCAAAGTAGTTGGGGCGCCATTTAATGTTTTGGCCTCCTTTTTTGTATAAATTGCACTTCCTTTGCCACTTTCACGACCCATCTCCAACCTTCTTTTCTTCTTCTTCCAAAGAAAATGTCGTGGATTACCAAAGTACTTTTTTGCCAAGGGGTTCGTGTAGTGAGCCGTCGCTTTAAGGGGCGCTGGAAGCTAAGGTACCCCAGGGCGTCCTTTCTCATTCTGCGCCGCAGCCGGCGGCCCCGCGCTCGACGTCACCGAAAGCTCAGGAGGGCTCTTGTCAAGGCGGGCAAGCGCCCTCAGAGGGCTTCTCCAGCCGCTCCAAAATACAGGCATTGTCCCCAGGGTGGGTGTTGTTTCGACAGGGGGTGCCATGAGTGTTTTCCATGGCTACACCCTGAGCAGTTCGACCCCGACTGCTCAGAGCTGGCCTCTTCCCCTGAGTCGGGCCCTTCTTCTCCCCTGAGGAGGAAAGTGGGTTGCGGCTCCTGTGATGATACTGAAACAGTCCCTTATGGTAGGGACTGGGATGTTAGCAGCCGGGATTCCGACGACAGTGACGGCCAGGGTTACTCCTCTGGTCGGGGTGATGATGATGACTCAGCGGATCCCTTCAAGGACTCTGATGATTGGGACTGGGGATCCGATGCAGGGGGGTGCAACAGCCCTGGGGATTACTCCCCAGGCTTTGATGATGATTAGGCCTGCCCGAGGGGTGCAGGCGTAGTTAGCCAGAGACAGGGGCTCTTTTGGTACTTCCTGCCTGTATGAAATGTAACTTGCCCGTTTTTCGGGTTTTCTTTAATTTAATGAAAAGATCAGGCAGCTTGTTTATATGTGGCATTTTATTATTTGTTACTATTTGTTTTTGTTATTATTATTTGGATGGAGGGAGGACGTCACAGTGTGATCGATCCTCTGACATCTTTTGGTCTTCTCGAGGCCATCCTTGGGAAGCTACAAGGGGCTGCCTTTCGAGAGTTCGACACGTGGACAGTAGCCCTTGGGCGGGTCTTCGAGGGTTGGCGACTTTTCGTCTGCCTTTCCTTCTATAAAATCAATATGTCACTCATTCCTCTTCTCTTTTTCTTTTCAAACTTTCTTTCTTTTCTTCTGCAAATCTCTCGGTGTGATAACTCGAGCCTTTCTTCGTACCCCCGTTTCTCTGGGAGATTTCTCTTTCAAGCTTACATTTCCTCGGCGGCCGACCCTAGGTTAGACTTTTAATTTCCAACTCTTGCTCCCTTTCTTTTCAATTTCTTGCTTTTTCTTTCCTCTTAGGGTTGCTATGTCTAGAACTCGCCCACGCATTCTACCATTCACCGACCCACTGAGGAAAGAGGAACGGGAAAAGGGTAGGGAGGACCTTGCCTCCTCCTCTAGGGAGGTTGGCCTTGGGATGGCTGAGGAGGAGGACCCGGTGGGCAGTGGGGGCGGCAATTCCCCTGAACCTGCCCCCTACGACGTTATCGATTCGGATGACGAGGCGATGGAGATCGACCCCTCCAGGACCTCTGGTCCCCTTATTCCTCGGGAAAGGGGCAGGACCTATTACTTAGACAAAACCAAGTACCGCGTTCCCCTGAGCACTTACCCCGACCCCAAAAACCAGGATCTGATTCTTGCGAAGAATGCCGCCAACGCGATTGAGCGGTTCTACAATTTCGGGGATGGGTATACAATTGTCGTCCCCGGTGAAAAAGACACCGTATGCTGCCCTCCCGACGGGTGCATTGCGGTTTATCACAAGTGTTTGGAGTTCGGTCTTCGTTTCCCTCTTCATCCTTCTCTGGAGGAGATTTTCAGGCGGATGAACGTGGCCATCGCCCAGCTGACAGCCATGGCTGTCAGGTCATTAATTTCATACGTTTGGACCTTCCTGTTCCATCGCGCCGAACCCTCTATTGACGCCCTAAGATTTATGGTCGGCCTGCAAATGGTTTCTTCTGGGAGTGAGGGTTCTCCTGGATATTGGTCCCTTCTGAGACAGAAAGGGCATACTCTGGTGTGGCCTGCTATGGACAGCCTGAGAGATTGGAAAAACAATTTTCTCTATGTGCACAGCGCCCATGGGTGGAAGATTCCCCGCCATTTCAGGAATCACGTTCACACCAGGCTTGAGACTCATGAAGAGTATCACCCTGGTGTGGGAGGGAAGGCTCTGGAGGTGAAGTTGAGCAGGAAAGACAAGGATTTGGTGGACCAATTTGCTGCCCACATTGACAAGTATGGGGTGTACGGTCCCTCTTTATGGCTCCCCCATGCGGAGCTCATTGCTACTGACAGGCACCTGACCCGGGTGGGCATGAATCCGGGCCTAGACGAAGGTAGTTCAGGAGTGCTGACGATTTTTCCTTACTCGCCTTTTATCTCTTAAATAGCCTTTCTAATCAGTCATCCGTTTGCTTTGCAGACCTCGCCACCTTTCTTTGGACAAAAGGGGAGGTGAGACGTTTGGGTTTGTCCGGGACTCTTGACGTTATCCAGAGCCGTCCTTCCCTTCCTCCTGACTTTAAGAAGGGCGAGAAAAACCTGATGAAGCATCTGAAGGGCCTTTCGTTCAGCAGGCCGAGGCTCCCTGCTCCCCCTAGGTCAACTCCCGCTAAAACGGCGGTCTCTGAAGCCACTCCTTCTCCGATTGCGAAAAAGGCGATCACTTCTGAGGTTACTCCCTCCCCTGCTGGCAAACAGGGAGGCCCTCCTGCAGGGGTTCAGATTCCCCAGGGGCCGCAGGCTGCTGGCTCTGAAGAGACGGGAGAAAGCACACCCAGGGGGCTGATCAGAAAAAGGAGCAGGGGAACTCCAAGTGCAGATCATGTGGTGGATTTGGAGGCTGATACGCCTGACCCTAAATGCTTTGCCCAGGGAGTTCCTGGTACCCTTTTTTCTGAGGAGAATACCGAGTTCCATTATGCTGCCGGCGATAGCCAGGACGTCTCTGCCTTACTCTCTGACTCTGGGGCGGTTTTGGCGGATCACCTCCTCAAGACTGTCCACTCTGCTACCCACCAAGTGACCCAGCATATTCAGCGCACTGCCAGAGTTATTCAGGCCTCTGCTGAGCTGGCGACCCTTAGTCGTTTAAGTGACGAGGATTTGGCCAACTCCGACCGTCTGACTACAGTCGAAAGGGACGTTGTCCTTATTGCTGGTCTGAAGGATCAGCTGGCAAAAAAGGAGAGCGAGCTGGAGGAGGTCAGGAGTCAAGTGACTCACTGGAGGTCCCAAAACGAGAGGGCGGTCCGAGAGGTGTCCCGCCTGGAGGAGGAGTCGAAGAGAGCCAAGCAGGCCTTTGCAGAGCTGGAGCAGGGCAAGAAAGCTTTAGCCGAGTTGGACCAAGCCAAGAGAAAGGCTACCGACCTAGGGGAGCGTCTTTCCAAGGCGGATTCGGCTCTTCAGGCGGCTCTCGGTGACTTGGCGACGAAGACTGAGGAGTGGCAGAAGGAGAAGGATGAGATAATCCAGGAGGTGGAAACTGCCGTGTCAGCAGGCTTCGTCAATGGTGCCAACTCTTGCTTAGCGGTAGTGTAGACACCCGCATTTTGACTGCCACGTGTCTATGGTAGTCTCCGAAAAACACCCGATAATGATTGGACGTCAACGTGACTTAGTATACTCAGATTTGGGCTCGGAATTCATAACATCCGACATGGACTTTTTAGCGGAGTAAAATCTCACAAAACAGACCTCAAATTCAGGCCCAGTAGGTCATTCCGAGTCAAATAAGACTAATTTGGGCCAAAACCGACACCAAAAATAATTCCCGTCTTTTGGCGACCGGGTCAAAACCCGGTCAAAGACGAAACCGTCTCATAAAACCAGCTGAGATCACTTTGGCGCACAAATCAAATTCAAAAAAGCTAACAAAATCAACAAAGTCAAACTTCCCTATTTTGGCTCAACCGTTTGACCCACTCGATCGAGTGGATTGACCCCACTCGATCGAGTGGAGCCTCTTCTACCCGGGTTTGGCCCGTTTGTGAAGGCACTCGATCGAGTGCACTAGGGCCACTCGATCGAGTGCCCTTATGTCGAGGGGTGAAGTCTATAAATACCGCTTCACCCCCCCCATGCATTTGACTTCTTCTTTTTACTTTTCACCCTACAATTTCAGTCACCTTCAACCCTACTACAACCTTACATACCTACACTACAAACCCTAAGCACAAAACACCATTTCCGAGCCTCCTTGACCCTCGGAAATCGACACACACACACACACACATATCCATACACACCGTAACTCGCGTGCATCCTCGATACTCCCAAGCTTTGTCGCTGTTCACGAGTCCGTTTCCGAGGTCCATACTAGCATGTACGTTGAGGGTGTTCCAAACTCCTTTTTAATCTCTTTTCAATATCGTTTTTTATGCACATTTTCATATTGTTGTATCGTAGTAACACGTACACATACACTAACTTTTTTTCATCTTTTCGCATTTCTAATTTTGCATCGTTTTTATATCGTTACTAACTCTAATAATACCGCGTATATAATACTAATATCAAAAGTCGGTTTTGAAATGTTGAACTACGATGATCACATTCGATCCGCCTAATCCCTTTACGAGCAACGACGGAGGTGGAGCCCTTTCGAGGAGCCCCGCCCCAATGTACTCAAGGGCGTGACGTGATCGTGATCCGTCGTAGTTGAACATATTTAACTCCATTTCCATAATTGGTTCGAGACCCGTTGACACGAATACCGACATCACATAACCCGAAAGGGTTAGTTTCGATGTCGTGACGTAGAGGGATGCATCTCGTTACTAATTCAAAGTTTCATAACCTAACACAAACGTTTTCATAAAAACTCCGGTGACGGTATTATAATCGTTCATACACGATTATAGTACCGGAGGCCGAGTCGAATACAAATCGTGCGATATTTGTATTTGACTTGGCCGATCATCGATTTCAAGTCATAAAATCGAGCAAATCACTACTCGTACAGGGGGCACTCGACCGAGTGCCATAGGTCACTCGATCGAGTACCCCCCCAAAAAATGGGCAGTAGCCATGTTAATAGCGCACTCGGTCGAGTCAATCAATGACTCGGTCGAGTGGGTCTGGCAACTCAGAAACCCGAGGGCTTGGACATATATTCCGAGCCCCGTTCTTATCGACTTTAGACCATCGACCGACCCTTCATCATTTTTCAAAACGCTACACATGTCACGACACGTAGAACGACTTTGACCACTTTTACGTGATAAGTCGGGACAAGACTACGGAATGTGAGACTAGGCTAGCAATACGCCACAATCTCATATTTCCGTCCTTCGCTTAATACGTAACATAATACGTATTTAAGCGGGGTAGTCCATCTACATAATTTCGCGGTCTAGTTTACATATGGGTCCGTTTTTATCTTTGTTTTACGTTATTTTGTTTATGTCGTATTGTGAATTCCGGGTTGTATTTCCGCCCGTGTAACTTGTACGTTATTTATTTACTTTCGAGCTTTGTTTATTTACTTGCTTTTACGCTTTACAAATGAACCTCGCATGCTAAATCATTTCGACAAGTAATAAGATGCATTAAATGACGTAGATAACGTAAAACTCGTATGTTTAGTTAAAAACGCTGTTTGCATATCATTTAATTATTTTACTAGCGCGCGTATCACGAACACGAACGATGTCTTAGTAGAGGCTGCCATGTGCGGGCGGGGTTGGGTGTCCTTAGTGGGCTTCCCAACACGTACCCTCACCCCTTACTCAGAACCTTTGGTTTCCGGATGTCCGAAACCCTTGGCGAACGAGAGTCATTCTTTACACGATTACCGGTATAGATGGTATCGGTATCGCAATGCAAAGGGACGAGCCCCATAAACTCTGAAATCGAAGTGGGCTTACTTTGTGTATAGCCCATGACGACATAGAGTGGGCTCGTATGGTTCCGAATAACCACAAAATTCGGTGGCGACTCCATTTTGACTTAAATTTCGAACCCGAGAATAATCTCACCACGAGATTCATTCGCCTACCCAAACCCGCGCTTCGCCGCGTCGGGGTGGACCTACGTCATGTCCACAATTTGGTGACTCCGCTGGGGATACCTGATGTACCACATGTCATCGGGGTTCCCAGGGTGAGACTCGAAGAGAAATCGTTCGTAGAATAGTGTGCGCGCATTAGTTTAATGATTCATGCATAACCCATTTTTGCCCGGGCCGGTTACTTGTGACCGACGTCCCACTATACCGCGGTGCATTCCTACATGGGTGCGCTAAAAACATCGATGGTGGAACTCGTCTCGGTTTTGCGGCATGTCCTAAGACCAACTCGGCTTAGGGAGTCCGTCCATCACATGAGAAAGCCATCGTTGTTGGTATAGACCCTATTTTTGACCGACCGAGACTTAGTGTAAAGCATACATAAGCGTCGTTATAATGCTTGTTTGACTACGTGCTACTTGGTTTCCGTGTCATTTTTCAAAAACCGTCATTTCAAAATTGCATCTTTCCAAAATACCAAATTTCTAAAAAACCCGAAATACTGTCCATTTCGGGACCCGTCATTCTAAAACACCCAATTTTGAAAAACCCGAAATGCTGCCCATTTCGGGACTCACCTTTTCAAAATATCCAATTTTCAAAACTCGGAATGCCGCCGAAATTTAGGATCAACGATTTGACTCAAAATATCCTTTTCTGTAGTCGGCATGCTGTCCGTTTTAATTCTCGAATTCCCCCCCCCCACCACCTTGATTTTCGGAATTTTCCTTTTCAAAATTCTAATCTCGGTTTTCGAAATTCCGTTTTCAGTTTTCAACACTTTCGGAAATTCGTTCATTTTGCATTCAAACCACAACTTTCAACTTTCCTAAAATAAACCTTCGTTATTATAGGACCTACCGTCTATCCGTGTGTCGGGTCTTTGCATAGTACGTAGAGGGTTTATAGCGTCGAAACTCCGTCGATCTTATATCATGAGTTTCCCCCCTTCCCGAGTCCGCCTTATCTGTCAAGGCACGACCAACCCGCGTAGGGCATAACCCTACAAAGAAAAGTCCGTCCATACACTCGAGTCAAAAGTCTGGGGAGTAATCTCACGTGGACCTTCCTTCGAACGGGACTAGGCCCACAAAGCCGAAATCCTAAGGAAGTCATACCACCCACGAGTCATCCGTCTAGATGTCTTTCTCGAGTCTTTTCCACTCAGTCCTTTCTTTTTGGGTCGCTCGGGATGTGCTGTTTCCTTTGATTCCAAGACTGGGTTCGGTTTCTGATTACGTGGTGTTCTTACAGACAGGCCACCATCAACCAGACACACTCGCAGGATGGAAACTGCCTTAGCTGAACTGAAAACCTCCGTTGATGCCATGATCGAGAAGCAGGCCGACATCGATGCCCAACTGAATGAAATGAGGGCTGGACAAGTTGCTATCGTCACTCGATTGGCTTCGGTGGAGCACAGGACTCCTACTACCGGAACTACCAGACCTTTAGCTGAACTGGTTAGCTCGGTCCGCCGACTAGAAGAACAAGTTCATTTAACTGGGAATAACAACATTCACCGGGAAAACAGTCGGGAGTATAACCCGCTAAGTGACAAGCTGCCTGCAAACCTGAACCTCACCGGTTTGCCTATGTTCGAAGGGACTGAAGACCCGTTATTACATGTACGGGCCTTCAAGGAGTTCATGGCCATCAAAGGGGTGGACTCCACCATGTTCAAGAACCTCTTTGCTGCGTCTCTTGAAAAGCACCCTTGGGCCTGGTACTACAGGCTAGACCCGAAGAAATACCCTACATGGGATGATGTGGCTACCGAGTTCGCTCGGAACTATGCTGACAACACCGAGATCCAAACCACAATGAGATCTCTGGAAGTTATGGCCCAGGAGCCGAAAGAAGGTTTTACCAAATACCTTCAACGATGGAGGGCCGAGAGCGTGAAACTGGTCGATAAGCCCAGTGAGAAGACTTTAGTGGAGGCCTTTGTTAAGAACCTCCTTCCATCCTACCGGGTTCACCTCCGATATGCCGTCATACCCAATTTCACCACCCTTACTGAAATGGGTATGAGGATTGAAGATGATCTGAGACTGGAAGGCCTCACTAAGGCCGTTGCTAAGGGTTACCAAGGGGCTTCTTCCTCCACAACCAAGCCTCAAGCTGCAACCCGCAGCATTTTCGACGCGGTTAATCTACTAGATGCCCCGTCCAAGAGGAACACCCCACCTCGGGTTTTCACCGATATAGGTACGACCTGTACTTATGCCTTACAAAGGCTGTCCTCAAAAGGCCTAATCCAACCGATAGGCCCAACTCCTGAAGTTCCGGTTGAGCGACGCTCCAAGAACTACAATGCCCAAGCCTATTGCCAATACCACCGGGGCAATGGGCATGATACCGAGAAGTGCTGGAAGCTGAAGCACTTAATCCAAGACCTGATTGAAAGCGGTAAAATCCCGCTGCCCGGAGATAAGCCCAGTAACAAGGAGAATCCTTTCAGCTCCCACGCCATCTTTACCGGGGAGGTGATCGATAGCTCCCACCTTATCTCCCCATTTATCCCGCAAGTGAACGGGATCTGGTTCGACGACGAGGAAGACGTCTACCTCGCCAAAGGGGAAGCTGTCCCCATTACCGCCGAGGAGATTCGAAAGACTAAATCTCGAGTCTTAACCAGTAACCACCTTGGCCGTCCCTTTCAAGCCACTAGCTTTAGGGACACCCCTATCCCGACAACCGTCATTACGGAAGTCGCCTCTGAAGAGCCAACTGCTGAAACGACTCTTGTGAAACAATTGAAGAAGACCCGAGTTGACCTCACTATATGGCAACTCCTGGTTAGTTCTCAAGAACATCGAGAAGCACTTACAAAGGCTCTCGATCAAATCAAGGTCGACTCTTTGGTTACCCCTGCTGAAATGGTAGCCACGGTCTTGCCCCACCTAAAAGGCAAGGCTAAGGAAGAAGGACCGGTGATCACTTTCTCCGAAGCCGACCTACCACCATTTGGGGCCACCCATAACCTGGCCCTCTACATCACGGTGGTCTGCCGAGGAAAATACCTTCCCATGACCCTAGTTGATGACGGGTCTGCTGTGAACGTCCTTCCTCTAAGGACCGCAAAAGCCCTCGGCATTACCGAGGCTGACTATGTTCCGACTGCTCAGACCATCCAAGCTTTCGATGGGAGCCCGAAGTCGGTAGCTGGGGCCGTGAAACTAACCATCATCACTGGCCCGATAGAGAAGGAGCTCGAGTTTCAGGTGATCGATGTCACCTCATCGTTCAACTTGCTTCTGGGTAGGCCTTGGATCCACGCGGTCAAGGCGGTGTCCTCCACCCTCCATCGAAAGATCAAGATGCCTCTGCTTAACGATGTCATCACTTTAGAGGCAACACCGATGACTGTGGCTAACTGTAACGCCACGGGACGCACGGACCTCTGGGGGTTCGATTTTGTGGGGATGATCGAGGAAGAGTACCTCTTTAGGCCTTACTTCACTACGAGTATCGACATGATGCTCCAAAACCTAGGATATTTTCCGGGGGCTACTTCTCGACCCGATCTTCCAGCTGGGAAGATCATCGAGGTTCTCAAAGACGAAGAATCTCACTTTGGTCTTGGTTATGACATCACCCCCGACAATGTTGTCCGAGCAGGGATCGAAAAGGCCTGCAACATCCTTAAGGGTATTTACTTGAGCCCTTATAGCCCACGGTTGGCTGACTACTTCGTCACACCGGTGTTTGGGGCTATTCAGGTTGGTCTATACCAACCCAATGCTATGCAGCTCGGGACCCACTTGGCCCGGGACTGCAGCTACATTCCGGATGATGTGTTCGCCCTCATCCAGTCCAATGGAGCTGAAGATGCTGAGCCCGCACTAGGGCTACTATTTGGGGAAGACACCGTAGCCCCAACTCCAAAGGAAGACCTGGTCAACCTGATTCTCCGCAGCAACAGGTTTGACCCGACCAAGCTGATCTCGGATGTTGGTTCCGAGACGGGAAACAGGGCCTGGAGGAAGACTGTCAAGTGGACTGACAGTCAGGGAAGGATCTACAAGCTGGTCACCGGAGAGGGAGACATGCCTGAGTCTGAGTCCGAGTCCGAGTCGGAGTCGGAGTCTGAGTCAGAGTCTGAGGTCGAGTCTAGGGAAGTCGGTGCTAGAGTCACTCCTGTAACCCCTCTCCCTTTTATTATTCCTGCTGCTGGCACTTCGGGGTCTGTCCCGAGTGCCCTACCTATCCCGCCACTGACCAATGATCAGATGGCTGCTCTCTTTGAGCTGTTCTCCAAATTTTCAATCAATAATAACAACCGTTCTGCTTACGACTTGTCTCTTTCAAATTCTGCTTTTAAAAATGTTTTATGCTATGACATTGAGAAATCAGACGAACAGGTACCCTTACCTCCGCATTTGATCGAGCAACTAGAGCAAAGGGAGTCCCGAAACCCGGTGATCGAAGAAACCGAGTCCATAAATGTGGGAACAACCTTAGAGTCTCAAACACTTAAGATAGGGTTATCCTTAAATCCCGAGGAGAAACAACAGTTCATAAGCCTCCTCCAAGAGTTCAAAGATGTCTTCGCATGGTCCTACAAGGACATGCCGGGGATAGACCGGGAAATAGCCGAGCACCACATACCAATCAAAGATGGGTGCAAGCCGGTCAAACAGAAGCTTCGTCGGATGAGGCCCGAATGGTCTCTCAAAGTAAAAGAAGAAGTCGATAAACAGTTCAAAGCCGGCTTCATACAAGTGTCCGAATATCCGGACTGGGTGGCAAACATCGTGCCGGTTCCTAAAAAGGACGGTAAGGTGCGGGTATGTGTAGATTTTCGGGATCTTAACAAGGCGAGCCCGAAAGATGATTTTCCGTTACCACACATTGACATACTGGTAGATAACACGGCCGATCATGCCCTTCTATCATTCATGGACGGGTATGCCGGGTATAATCAAATCAAGATGGCGGAAGAAGACATGAGTAAGACTACCTTCACCACACCTTGGGGTACTTACTGCTATACCGTCATGCCTTTCGGTCTCATTAATGCCGGGGCCACATATCAAAGAACTGTTACGACTTTATTACACGACATGATGCATAAAGAGGTAGAAGTTTACGTAGACGACATGATCGTCAAATCCAAAGAACGGGACGGTCACATCACCGCCCTAAGAAAGTTCTTCACCCGATTGCGCATATACAACATGAGGTTAAACCCTCAAAAGTGCAGTTTCGGGGTAACATCAGGCAAATTACTGGGTCATATCGTTAGCCAACGAGGTATCGAAGTCGATCCAGCTAAAATCAAAGCCATTACCGAGATGCAACCTCCTAAAACCGAAAAAGAAATAAGGGGATTCCTCGGGAAAGTCCAGTACATCAGTCGGTTTATTTCCAAGTTAACCATGGTGTGTGAACCAATTTTCAAGAAACTGAAAGTGGGAGAACGGGTACTATGGGATGACAAGTGCCAAACCGCTTTCGACAAAATCAAAGAAATTCTGTCTGCTCCGCCAGTCTTAATGCCACCTCAACCCGGTTTGCCTCTGTCGTTATACCTAACGACGACCGAGACAGCCATGGGGGCTATGCTGGCTCAGACAGTTGACTCCGAAGAAAGAGCCATTTACTACATCAGCAAGAAGTTTTTAGAGTATGAGTGCAAATATACCATGCTCGAAAAGACGTGTTTGGCTCTAGTCTGGGCCACCAAGAAACTCCGACATTATATGCTCAGTTACGAGGTCCATGTGCTATCCAAGATGGACCCCATCAAATACATCTTTGAAAAGCCCGTTCTCAACGGACGAATCTCTAGATGGACTCTAATGCTGGCAGAGTTCGACTTAAAGTTTGTACCGTTAAAGGCTATTAAAGGTCGAGTAGTAGCTGAATTTCTCGCCGATAGCCCGATAACCGAAGAAGGATACACCGACACTTGGTCCTTCCCAGATGAAGATATTTTCCATACTGATACTGAAACTTGGGATTTATACTTCGATGGTGCATCTAATTTTCGAGGGTTCGGAGTTGGGATCCTCCTAATTTCACCAAAAGGGGAACATACTCCCGTCTCCATCAAACTGGACTTCGATGTTACCAATAATGCAGCAGAGTACGAAGCATGCATTTACGGGCTACAAGCCGCCGCCAATCTGGGGGTTACAAATCTCCGGGTACATGGTGACTCATCCTTGGTCATTAACCAAGCACTTCAAAAATGGAAAACTCGAAATGCTAATCTCGTGGCCTACCAGGCACGAGTACGGGATCTCGAGAAACAATTCCAAAAGGTAGAATACATATATCTGCCCCGGGAAGAAAATCAGTTCGCAGATGCACTCTCAAAATTGGCATCTTTACTGAATATTCCCGACCACGTGACTAGTATGCCAATTTGCGTCGAAAGACGGTCCGAGCCAGCATACATCTGCGACATCGAAGACATTGAGGTAACTGATCCCGAACCATGGTACCAAGCTGTGTTAAAATACCTGACAAACGGAGAATATCCTCCCGGGATGGAAGGTCGAGCCAAGAAAGCCTTACGGAGGCTAGCCACCCAGTTCATCCGCACCGACGACGGACAACTGTATAAAAAAACGGCACATGGGGCTCTTCTCCTTTGTGTTGACAAGTATAAGGCTGAAAAGGTTATGGCCGAAGTACATGATGGTGAGAACGGCCCACACATGAATGCCCACATGCTGGTCCGGAAAATCATGAGGCTCGGTTATTACTGGAATACCATGGAAGCCGATTGCCGGTCGTATGTCAAACATTGTCATAACTGTCAAATTTTTGGCAATGTGCAACATATGCCATCATCACTACTCTATACCATGACGTCACCCTGGCCATTCTCAACGTGGGGTATCGACATAATCGGGAAAATAAATCCCTCGGGTACCGGTGGACACTGCTTTATTTTGGTTGCTATCGACTATTTCACCAAATGGGTCGAAGCTGAATCATATCGCATCCTCACTGCCAAGCATGTCGCCAAGTTTATCCAAAACAAGATAATATGTCGATATGGGATTCCCACTGAATTTATCAGTGATCACGGGACTCATTTTCAAGCCGAGACTGCGGCCCTACTGACCAAGTATAAAATCCAAAGGCATACTTCCTCGCCTTACCGTCCCCAAACAAATGGAGCAGTAGAGGCGGCTAATAAAACAATTGTCACCATACTCAAAAAGATGGCTGACAATTACCGGGACTGGCCCGACAAAATACCTTTTGCCCTATGGGGATATCAAACGTCAATTCGCACCGCAACCGGGGCGACACCATATTACCTAACCTATGGGATGGAGGCAGTCCAACCAGTCGAGCTGGAGGTACCGTCCCTCAAAATTCTGCTAGAAAGTCAAGTACCCGAAGCTGACTGGGTTCGAGCACGATATGACTCACTGATTTTACTAGACGAACGACGGTCTCATGCCCTCAATAATATCCAAATCTACCAGAAGAGGATCCAACGGGCCTTCAACAAGAGAGTAAGGCCCAGACACATCAAGGAGGGCGATCTAGTCCTTAAGTCTATTCGAGCTCTACTACCAGTTGACCCGAGGGGAAAATTCAAACCCAATTGGGCTGGGCCATATCTGGTGAAGAAAATCCTATCGGGGGGAGCAGTGATGCTGACGGACCTGGATGGGAACGAGTTTGTCAACCCAACCAACCTGGACCAGCTGAAGCGTTACTACCCTTAGCCATTTCTCAATGTCATTAGCAAATTTTATCAAATTTTTTTTTTTACAAAAAGCAAGTCAATGAGCTAGAATTACTTATTCTACTGTCATAAACATCTTGAACCAATAGTCTTGGTGTAGTTCGAGATTGCAAATTTCCTATGCCTGAACTACGTTTGGTTTGATTCTGCTAATCGCGGATACGTAGGCAACCCCTCAAAAGGGTACAACCAATGCAATCAAGAAAAGACAGGAGCGGTTTTATAATAAACTTCCTTTATTAATTCAAAAAAAAAAAAATCCCGATAAACTCGGAAAATTACAAAATGCAGGAATCAAAAAAAAATATACACAAAAAAGGGCACACAAACAATAATAATAATACTTAAATAATAATAAAACTAAGGACGCGGCATTTAGGGCATCTTGCCCTTCCCCTTGTCCTTGGCATCCCTAGTCGTCCACTGACGACGACGCGGAGGGGAGCGTTCCCGGATCACCACGGGAACTTCTCTAGCTCGGGCTCGAGTGTTTGAGCCCGACTCCCCTGTCATATCAATGGGCCCAAGTCGAGCCCTGACCGGCTCAGGGAGCCGGTCACGCGGACCAAGTCGGTCCCGGACCGCCAATCTCGGCCCAAGTCGTCGTTCCAGGTCGGTCTGCCCTCGAGTGCTGCTAGAACCGACTTCCTTAGATCGAGTCTTAGTTTGTGACTTAAGACCCAATTCTCCCCGAACTGTGGTCTCAGGACTGTGTTCCCCGGTGAAGAAGTCTCTGTTGTCCTTCGCCGACTCACGCTGAACCAATTCGATGGCCTCATCAACCTTCAAGGCCTTTCGAGCTTCCTCGGACTCTTCAGAAGTCCACTTCTGATAAGCCCGTGATACCCAAGCGGATTGACAAGGGCTAGGTATCGTCCATGTGGGACGAGTGAACCATCGTTGCAACCAAGTGTCGCACATAGCGTCCGTCAATTGGAGCGGGACGCTGATAATGGCTTCAGTCTCAGGGATACGCTGAGACGAACCGAACTGCCTTAGGAGGCGGTCCGGATAAATGTGAACTGTCCAGTCTAAGGACAAGATCGTCAGGTATCGGGCTTGGTCCCTCTTAGCCAGTCCGGTCAATTTCGAAAGGAACCACCAAGCGACGGTCCACCTGATCAAAGGACCCCCGTGAAACACCAACTCCTCGTCCCAGTAAGCTCGATCAATCCGATGACTCGAGCTTATCTTCCGCCTTCTGGAGCTAATCTGACTGCTCCGGTAATTGGGAATGCTTGGAGGGGTCTCTATAATTGATAACCGCTCCGACAACCATATCTGAAAAGCATACACAAGCTTCGTAAGCCATTGAGTGGTCCGCTACAGCCCACTCGATCGAGTACAGCAGCTGACTCGATCGAGTAAGCCTGTCAAAAACGGGCAGTAGCTCCATATGAGTGTCACTCGATCGAGTGGCAGGTCCACTCGATCGAGTGACTTACGTACTTCAAGAATTTCACACGAAAAAAAAAAATCGAGGTGCATACTTGCAGAAAACGGGTACTCCCCGTCAGCGGTCGAGTTGGGTCAAGCCGTCTGGCATCCAGACCCGTAATAATCTCTCCAGTGGCTAGCCAAGCAGGGCTATGACCAGTCTCCATCTGGTCAACCACTCCGATTAGCCTGATTTGACCCCTGCATGAGTCAAGCTCCATCAGCCCCTCGAAGACATAGCAATGCAGCATGCAAAAGGCGAATGCCCTACGCCTATGAGCAGGGGTGGCCCTCACGTCCCGTGGGTTCATGAACTTGTCAGCTAGATCGAACAGGGAAACGTTATCTCCCTGCACCATTCGGTTTGCCTCAGCATGAGACAAACCCAAGAACTCCCTTAATCTCCTCCTTGGATCCGGGTAGAATGGAGGAATGGCGGGCTGAATAGCAAGGCCCCAACCGACTATGGCCGCAATCTCCTCGGGCAAAGGACACATCTCGCCCCTCGGGAATGCAAACACGTGATGGGTGGTGTCCCAAAACGACAGACAGGCATCCAGAAAATGCGAGTCGACTATTAGACGTTGAAAAGGGAACAGATTGACTATCCCCATCTGAGTCAGCCTGACCTTCTCCTCGTCCCGAAAGTATTGGGACCAGGCGAGAAGCATAGCCGTCAAATGATCAATACCCATAGCAGAGATTTCTAAGCTTTCTTGAAAGTCTACAAGATTTTGAGAAGGGAAAAGAAGAGTTTGAGTTGAGGTGCAGAAAACTGAAGCAGGGATCCCCATATTTATAATGGGAAAACCTAACAGGAAACCTAACTACCCTGCCTCCTCAGCAAGCTGGGCCCTATGCGCGCGCAGGCCTGATTTCAAACTTGAACCCAGAATAGGAATCAAGCTGTCCCGAGCTTTCCTAAGATTTTCTAAAAATTTCTTTGCGTCAAAATTTTTGTCTTTCCAAAATTTTCAATCTTTTTTCTCCCCAGCGAGAGTCAACATTTTACCTACATGTTACATGCAAGTTGTTATGTGTCAGCATACAGGTACTCCCCAGACTTCAGAAGCAAGTCCCCGCGAAACTATTTAATTCCCCCAACGGAGTTAGCTTTTCCCCGAAGTGCTACATCCAAAGTGCGATGTGTCGGCATACGAGTACACCTACTCCCCAAAAGAGGCAGGCTTTACTCCCCACGGAGCATCATCATCAAATGCGACCCAAGGCTTCAGAAGCAAGCCCGAACAGCTCGTATACTTCCCCAGCGGAACGCCCGAGGCGGCATTTTCCCCGAAAAGATACGGGATGGGCCCACACATAGGCGCGCCCAGGACTTATGCTACAAGTCTGATTCCCCGCGAAGCTATCATCATCAGGACAGGTATGACCCTCTGCTTATGGCTGGCGAGCCCTTCACGCGAGTCCACGGGACTATAAACGACCCGACCGGAAGTCTACCAGGTCTTAGCAGGCTTGGTAGCTACTCTGACTTTCGCCTTGTCCAAGCCTCAGTCAGAGTGGGGGCTCTGTAGACACCCGCATTTTGACTGCCACGTGTCTATGGTAGTCTCCGAAAAACACCCGATGATGATTGGACGTCAACGTGACTTAGTATACTCAGATTTGGGCTCGGAATTCATAACATCCGACATGGACTTTTTAGCGGAGTAAAATCTCACAAAACAGACCTCAAATTCAGGCCCAGTAGGTCATTCCGAGTCAAATAAGACTAATTTGGGCCAAAACCGACACCAAAAATAATTCCCGTCTTTTGGCGACCGGGTCAAAACCCGGTCAAAGACGAAACCGTCTCATAAAACCAGCTGAGATCACTTTGGCGCACAAATCAAATTCAAAAAAGCTAACAAAATCAACAAAGTCAAACTTCCCTATTTTGGCTCAACCGTTTGACCCACTCGATCGAGTGGATTGACCCCACTCGATCGAGTGGAGCCTCTTCTACCCGGGTTTGGCCCGTTTGTGAAGGCACTTGATCGAGTGCACTAGGGCCACTCGATCGAGTGCCCTTATGTCGAGGGGTGAAGTCTATAAATACCGCTTCACCCCCCCCATGCATTTGACTTCTTTTTTTTACTTTTCACCCTACAATTTCAGTCACCTTCAACCCTACTACAACCTTACATACCTACACTACAAACCCTAAGCACAAAACACCATTTCCGAGCCTCCTTGACCCTCGGAAATCGACACACACACACACATATCCATACACACCGTAACTCGCGTGCATCCTCGATACTCCCAAGCTTTGTCGCTGTTCACGAGTCCGTTTCCGAGGTCCATACTAGCATGTACGTTGAGGGTGTTCCAAACTCCTTTTTAATCTCTTTTCAATATCGTTTTTTATGCACATTTTCATATTGTTGTATCGTAGTAACACGTACACATACACTAATTTTTTTTCATCTTTTCGCATTTCTAATTTTGCATCGTTTTTATATCGTTACTAACTCTAATAATACCGCGTATATAATACTAATATCAAAAGTCGGTTTTGAAATGTTGAACTACGATGATCACATTCGATCCGCCTAATCCCTTTACGAGCAACGACGGAGGTGGAGCCCTTTCGAGGAGCCCCGCCCCAATGTACTCAAGGGCGTGACGTGATCGTGATCCGTCGTAGTTGAACATATTTAACTCCATTTCCATAATTGGTTCGAGACCCGTTGACACGAATACCGACATCACATAACCCGAAAGGGTTAGTTTCGATGTCGTGACGTAGAGGGATGCATCTCGTTACTAATTCAAAGTTTCATAACCTAACACAAACGTTTTCATAAAAACTCCGGTGACGGTATTATAATCGTTCATACACGATTATAGTACCGGAGGCCGAGTCGAATACAAATCGTGCGATATTTGTATTTGACTTGGCCGATCATCGATTTCAAGTCATAAAATCGAGCAAATCACTACTCGTACAGGGGGCACTCGACCGAGTGCCATAGGCCACTCGATCGAGTACCCCCCCAAAAAATGGGCAGTAGCCATGTTAATAGCGCACTCGGTCGAGTCAATCAATGACTCGGTCGAGTGGGTCTGGCAACTCAGAAACCCGAGGGCTTGGACATATATTCCGAGCCCCGTTCTTATCGACTTTAGACCATCGACCGACCCTTCATCATTTTTCAAAACGCTACACATGTCACGACACGTAGAACGACTTTGACCACTTTTACGTGATAAGTCGGGACAAGACTACGGAATGTGAGACTAGGCTAGCAATACGCCACAATCTCATATTTCCGTCCTTCGCTTAATACGTAACATAATACGTATTTAAGCGGGGTAGTCCATCTACATAATTTCGCGGTCTAGTTTACATATGGGTCCGTTTTTATCTTTGTTTTACGTTATTTTGTTTATGTCGTATTGTGAATTCCGGGTTGTATTTCCGCCCGTGTAACTTGTACGTTATTTATTTACTTTCGAGCTTTGTTTATTTACTTGCTTTTACGCTTTATAAATGAACCTCGCATGCTAAATCATTTCGACAAGTAATAAGATGCATTAAATGACGTAGATAACGTAAAACTCGTATGTTTAGTTAAAAACGCTGTTTGCATATCATTTAATTATTTTACTAGCGCGCGTATCACGAACACGAACGATGTCTTAGTAGAGGCCGCCATGTGCGGGCGGGGTTGGGTGTCCTTAGTGGGCTTCCCAACACGTACCCTCACCCCTTACTCAGAACCTTTGGTTTCCGGATGTCCGAAACCCTTGGCGAACGAGAGTCATTCTTTACACGATTACCGGTATAGATGGTATCGGTATCGCAATGCAAAGGGACGAGCCCCATAAACTCTGAAATCGAAGTGGGCTTACTTTGTGTATAGCCCATGACGACATAGAGTGGGCTCGTATGGTTCCGAATAACCACAAAATTCGGTGGCGACTCCATTTTGACTTAAATTTCGAACCCGAGAACAATCTCACCACGAGATTCATTCGCCTACCCAAACCCGCGCTTCGCCGCGTCGGGGTGGACCTACGTCATGTCCACAGGTAGTTATGGAGGCTGTCAGGGAGATGTTCCCAGGCTTTGATAAAGAGGCTTTTCGGGCTCTTTATACTGCTAAGGATGAGGCCCAGATGCGCAAGATGGATGAAGGGGCTGCGACATCTGGCCCAAATGCTCCCCCTGCTTAATATGGAGGGCAGTCATCCTCGGAGGGCTCCTGTTCGTCTCCTGCTGCGCTTATGCTGACGTTTTAACTCCTTACCTCTTTGCGCGCCGAGCCTTTTGGTGGCCGGCTGCCGTGTTTATTGTAATTACCTTTAAAAAACCTTCATTCCATGTATTTCTGCAACTTTCTCCTTTTCTAAGGATTACCCCATTTGTTTTCATTTATTCTCCGTTTGGATTTCTGTTTGAGTTTTTAAGGTATGGTCTGCCCCCTGCCTGCCAAAAGGCGAGTCATGGAGGCTCTTTGCGCTTTTATACAAGGTTGTGGGGCCTGCCCCCAATTCTTGTCTGTTTGGCCCGTCCCTGGCTTTTGACCAAAGTCCAGGGGGCCTGCCCCCTGCCGCCCAGAGGTAAGCAGAGAGGCTCTTTACGTTTTTTATACAAGGTTGGAGGGCCTGCCCCCAGTCCTTGTTCATTTGGCCTGTCCCTGGCTTTTTAATCAAAGTCCAGGGGGCCTGCCCCCTGCCTACCCAGAGGTAAGCAGGGTGACATTTTGCGTTTTTTATACAAGGTTGGGGGGCCTGCCCCCAGTCCTTGTTAGTTTGGCCTGTCCCTGGCTTTTGATCAAAGTCCAGGGGGCTTGCCCCCTGCCTGCCCAGAGGCTAACAGGGAGGCGTTGAATTTTTCGTTGGGGGGACCATTTTCCTTAGTTCTGGCAACAGGGGGGCCTCCCCCTATTGCCCCCTGCTCGTTTGTGTGTGAAAACGCGAATTTGAACAGGCAACGAGTATAGATTTGAAGTTTTTTCATTTCTTTGTAAAAATCTAACACAAGGGTGGTCGGAGCCGTCGACATTCTTTGACCGTTCTCCGCTAATTTTTAGGAAACGAAGACTATTTTAAGATTGTGCTTAGACATAATATTTCTTCAGGGTGTCTGCGTTCCAGTGAGCACTCAACTCTTGGCCCTCTAGATTAGCGATTTTATACGTGCCAGGCCCTAAGATTTGAGTTACTTGGTACGGACCTTCCCAGTTAGCGCTGAGTTTGCCGTGCTCTCTCGATTTTCCCACGGCCTGTGTTTTTCTGAGGACTAGATCACCCATCTGAAAATTTCGCTGATGTACCCTCTTATTGTACGCCTTAGACCTGCTCAAATGCGGGCTCGGGCCGGACACGGGCCGGGCTAAAAGATAAAAAGTTGCCCTTTAACATCAAAGCGGGCGGGGCGGGCCTAACTAACGGGCCTAGATTACTTGCCCTTACCCGCCCGTTTATGCAAAATCGGGCGGCCCGCGGGCTATCGGGCCAATTATTGAGTGAATGAAAAAACTATCAAACAAATAAAGATAGGCGGTAATTACGTAAATATTTAAAAAAATTACAACATAGTTGAATTGTTTGTTACATATCAAAATACAAGAAAAAAAAAGTATTTGATAAATGAACAAAAATTGGTGATAAGATCGGACTATTAATAGATTATTATGAGAATTTGAGAATAGCGAGAGTTGCCTAATTTTTCTTGAGAATTCAAGGGTATTTTCGCTATATCATACTATTATCAACTATATGTGTCTTCATTAGAGCATAGATTAATTATTTTCTTTTGTATTATAATGAATATACATTTTTCATTTCCTATATAATTTTAAGTTGTAGAATGTATATAATATTTTAGCGGGCCGGGCGGGTTGGCCCGTTTCAAAATATTAGTGTCCATGCCCGGCCCGTTTGTTGTATCGGGCCGGGCTTGTCCGACCCATTTAACAATTCGGGCCGAGATTCCCTGTCCAAACCCGCTAGAATTTCGGGCCGGACGGGTCGGGCTATTCGGACGGTACGGCCCATGATCAGCTCTAGTACGCCTTCCTCATTCGTTGCTGGTAGGCGACGATATTGGCACTGGCTTCTTCCATCACCTCACTGACCAGATCTAAGGCCTCAGCCATCGCTACTTCATTTTCAGCCTGGTCGTATTGTAGGGAGCGCAAGGAAGGGATCCTGGCCTCGATTGGTAATAGAGCCTCTGCACCATATACCAGGCCGAACGGGGTCTGGCCCGTAGATTCCTTTCGGGTGGTCCGGATTGACCAGAGTATGCTGGGGAGCTCGTCGGCCCACCTGCCCTTGAGGTCATCTACCATTTTCTTAAGGCCATTCAGGATCTGCTTGTTGGCTGCTTCTGCCTGTCCGTTGGTTTGAGGGTGGCAAACGGCAGAGTAAGCAACTGCGACACCATGGCCTTCCAACCAGATTCTCAGGGGGTCATTATCGAATTGCCTTCCATGGTCAAACACCAGCATTTTTTGCAGGCCGAATCTAGTGATAATGTTCCGCCAAATCACCTTCCTGACCGCAGGCTCGGTGATGTTAGGCACTGCCTCAGCTTCCACCCATTTGGTGAAGTAGTCGATAGCTACGATCAAGAATTTTCTCCCCCCGGTGGCCACCGCAAAAGGTCCTAGTATGTCCATCCCCCACTGAGCGAAGGGGATGTGAGATAGGATTGGCATGAGTTCTTGGGCCGGGGCGTGGATGGATGGGGCGAAAAGCTGACATTTTCTGCACTTTTGAGTCAAGTCTTTGGCGTCGGCCAGCAGGGTTGGCCAGTAGTATCTGCCTCTCAAGGCCTTGTGTGCCAGCGACTTTCCTCCTATGTGATGGCCACATATGCCAGAATGGATGTCATCCAAAACTTCCGCTGCCTGCTCTGCCCCCAGGCACCTGAGCAGGGGGGACGAGAAAGATTTCTTGTACAAGTCCTCTCCTATAATGATGAACCATGCAGCCCTTGCCGGCATTTTTCTTTTTTGTACGGGGTCAGTCGGTAGGATTCCATGTTTTTTGAACAGGACGATGGGGGTTCTCCAATCTTCAGGCCCTGCCTCTTCCACTGCGCCGACGGTCTGGCTGGGGATGGTGGATTTTTCCTGGATGACGTCCACCCATACTGATCTTCTTATATCCTGCAGGCTGGAGCTAGCCAGCTTTGACAGGGCGTCCGCCCGGTTGTTTTGGGATCGAGGGATCTGCCTGACTTCATATGATTTTAGTCCTGACAATTCCCTCTTCACCATTTCCAGGTACGCGGCCATTGTTTGGTCTCTAGCCTCATACTCTCCATTGATTTGGTTGGCGATGAGCTGGGAGTCTGTTGCCAGGACAATCCGCTCTGCGCCTGCGGCTTTGGCCAGGTTGACGCCTGCGAGCACTGCTTCGTACTCAGCTTCGTTGTTTGACGCGGGGAAGACAAATCTGAGAGCATGCTCAAAGTCGGTCCCCTCTGGGATGGTCAATACTACTCCAGCCCCTGCTCCATTAGCCGTGGAGGACCCATCGGTGTATACTATCCACTCGCCGGGGGTTGGGCTATCCTCCTCAGAGTGGGAACATTCTGCCAGAAAATCGGCCAAGGCTTGGGCCTTGATGGCTGTTCTTGATTGGTATGTTATCCCTAGTCCACTCAACTCGATAGCCCACTTTAGCAGCCTGCCTGACTTTTCAAATTTTTCCAGCACCTTCTCTAGGGGCTGGTCTGTCAGCACTACGACTGGGTGTGCGTCGAAGTATGGCCGCAATTTTCTGGCCGCTATAACAACCGCGTAGGCTGCTTTCTCGACCATAGGATAATTTTTCTCTGCTGCCCCCAGGGCGTGACTTACAAAATATATGGGCTGTTGAGCGCCTGCTTCCTCCCTCAAGATGACTGCGCTGACTGTCACATTGGTTACAGCGATGTAGAGGAAGAGTTTTTCCCCTGCTACTGGTCTTGCCAGGGTGGGGAGTTTCTTTAAATGCTCCTTCAACTGCCCGAATGCTTCTTTTTGCTCGTCCTCCCATTTGAATTGCTTGTTGCCTTTCAGTACTTTGAAGAATGGGGTTGACTTGTCCGCTGACCTGGCGATGAATCGTGCCAGGGCGGCCATGCAGCCTGTCAGACGTTGGATGTCCCTGATGGTCTTTGGCTCAGGAAGGTCCAGGACAACCTGAACTTTCTCGGGGTTAGCGTCTATCCCTCGAGAGCTGACCAAAAAACCCAAGAATTTTCCAGAGCGAACCCCAAATGTACACTTCTTCGGATTGAGTTTCATTTTGTAGGCGCGCAGGGAGGAGAAGGTCTCCCGCAGGTCTGCCAGGTGCTCTTTGTCTCCTTTACTCTTCACAATGGCGTCATCGACATAGGCTTCTATGTTCCTGCCTTTTTGGCTTTCGAACACCTTGTCGACCAGGCGTTGGTACGTGGCTCATGCGTTTTTCAGCCCGAATGGCATCATCTTGTACATGTAGGTGCCTGAACTAGTGATGAATGCGCACTTAACTCTGTCTGGCTGCCATAAGTACACCTGATGATACCCTGAGAAGGCATCCAGGAAGCTTAGCATAGTATACCCACTGGTAACGTCCACCAGTTGGTCGATTCTGGGGAGCGGGTAGCAGTCTTTCGGCCAGGCTTTGTTGAGGTTCGTAAAGTCCACGCACATTCTCCACGCGCCTGACGATTTTTTGACCATGACCACATTTGCCAACCATTCAGGGTAGTCACAAACTTCTATAAAGTCTGCCTTCAAAAGTTTTTCAATTTCTTCCTTGATTGCCAAGTCTTTTTCTGCGGACATGTTCCGCTTTTTCTGCTTCACAGGGCGGGCGTCTGCGCTTACGTTCAGCCTGTGAACGATACACGCTGGATCGACCCCTGGCATCTCATCTGCCGAGTAGGCGAATACATCCTTGTTTTCTTTTAGTAGCTCGACCAGTTCAGCCTGGTAGGACTCTTCCAGGTCGGCTCCTATGAGGACTTGCCTCCCTGGCTCCAGGTCCACCAGCATGCTTTCTCCCCCAGGTTCCAGGTGGTTTGGCGCCTGACTACCGGCTGGAATCTCGCCTTCCCTGCTGGGGGAACTGTCGGCTTTTCTTTTTCCTTTTCTTTCGCTTTCGTGAGCCTGCAGGGCCACGGAGTAGCACTGTCTGACCGACTCCTGGTCTCCGCGCACTTTTCCTTCTAGGCCGAAATCAGTAACATAGGCTATAGTGAGAGCCCTGATTGATATGGCCGCTTCAATCTCGTCCAGGGTGGCTCTGCCGATCAGGGCGTTGTAAGCAGACCTCGCGTCCACTACAACGAATGATGCCCTGACATTTCTGGCAGTAGCTCCCTCCCCAAATGTTACAGGTAGGTCTATTATCCCCATGGGCAGTACGCCTGCTCCGCTGAACCCATATAATGACCCAGGGGCAGGTCGTAGGTGCCTTTTCTCCAGACCCATTTTGTCGAAGACGTCTTTGTACAGCAAATTCGTGTAGGCACCAGTATCCACCATGCACCTTCGAACAATGTGGTTGCTGATTACCAAGGATAGCACCAGGGGATCGCTGTGAGGGTACACCACCCGCCCTGCATCTTCGGGGGTGATGCTCAGCGTTACAGCTTTCGGGCTTCCTGCTCTTTCAGCGTAGCAGATTTGGTTCCTTAGCTCACGAATTTGCCTTTTCTGCCCCCTTCGGCTGACTAGGCCTTCCGCATCTCCTGATACCACATGGATTACCAGGCGGTTCTGCACCGAGCCTTCGGGCTTTTCAGGCGTTTCTTTCTGAGATTTATTCCTGGCTGTGTAGTTGGCCAACCAGCCATTCTTGATCAGTTTCTCAATTTCGTCTTTCAGGTGGCGACACTCTTCGGTGGTGTGGCCTACACAGTCGTGGAAAGTGCAGAATTTCTTGGGGTCCCCTTTTGGACTACGCGGTTTGCTCGGGCGATTCCATTTAGCAGTCTCCTTTTCCAGTTCGAAGATCTCCGCCCTGGATTTGTTAAAGGCTGTGTAACTATCGAACCTGGGCTGGTAGACAGTGCGCTCCTTTTTAAGGGTATCCCCTTCCTCAGTTCTATGCCTTCCGGATTCGTTTCTACCGCGTCCACCCTGCGGTCCCCCCTGCTGCCTGGTCGGGCCTGCGGGGGTCTCCGGCAGGCTGTGGAACTCTTCCTGCAGCATAAACCCCTCTGCAATCTTTCTGGCTTTGGCCAGGGTTTCCGGCTGGGCCCTAATCATTTGGTTTTTCATCTCGCCGGGGAGCAGGGAGTTGGTTAGGGCATACGCTGCTGTCGGGTCGTCAATTTCTTTCACTTGCTGGAACGATAGGTCGAATCTCTTTAGATACTCCCTGACAGTTTCGCCCCTCTTTTGCCTGAGGGTCATCAGGTCGAAACGGGTGAGACGCCGTCTTTTATTTCCAGCATACTGGTCCAGGAACATCTCTGCCAGCTCAATGAAGAAAGAGATTGACCCCTGCGGGAGGTCCCTGAACCAACCCTGGGCCAGGCCCACTAGGGTGGTGGGGAAGATCTTGCACCAGACTGCGTCGTCGGCGTCGTACATGCCCATGTGACTTTCGTACGCAGCCAGGTGATCTTCTGGATCTGTAGTTCCGTCGAACTTTACAGTCGGCATCTTAATCTTCGGGATAGGATACGCCTGAACCTCAGGGTGGAGCGGGGTCTTGGTTGGTCTGCCCACCATTTTTGACCTGCTCGCGTCTGAGTAGTGACCGTAGTCGTCCCTTCTGTCAGGGGTCGGTCTCCTACTTTCAGGGGAGCGGTGCCTTGGTGGGCGCCTGCTTATCGCCTCATCGTCCTGGGAAGGGGAGTGATACCGTGAGCGCTTTTTCTGGGCAGGCTCGAGGTTATTACCCTGACGGTGCCTGGGCCTCATAGGCTGGCCGTTGTTGAGCCTGGATTGCAGGCTTTGGGATAGCCCGGGGGCAGGCCGCAATCCCTCAACCGGTGTCAGCCTGGAGAATACATCTTGTTTCTCTCCCAAGCGTTTGGACACTGGCTCCTTGTGCTTAATGCGATTTCTCAGGTCCTGGGATAGGCCCCCTCTTTCACGAGCGGCCGTGGATTCTGTAGTATGAATGAAGAATGCTTCCTCAGGACCAGCTACCTCCTGCTGTGCAGGCGGCTCCTGACGGGCCTCTGAGATTCGCCTTTGCACTTGTGCATATGCCTAGGCCGTCTTCCTAGCCTTGTTCTGAACGTTTCTGACGGCGGTTCGCTTTGTGCCCCCGGTTCCTTCTCCACTTTCAAAGTGGAGCAACCTGGGGGTCGTGGCGACCCTGCCTACCAGATCGTCCGGAGTGAATTCCTGATTCAGCATAGCTGAGAAGAATGCCGCTGTTTGGGCCATCTGAGCAGGGGTGAGGTTCAGGACTTGCCTCAGATTGCTCCCCTGCCATGTCATGGCAACTGCCCCCTGACCCGGTGCCCCCTGAAGACTGGCCTACCCCACGCCTGGAATTGTGGCGGCAGGTGTTACTTCGGGTGGCATGCCATATTGGGGGGCTTTGGGCGGGTTTGCCACCGAGCTGGTGTCAAAAATTTCAGGCATGTTCGATTTTGAGTGGTTAATTTGTTAATTTCGTGTTTCGGAATGGTTGATTTTGTGGGTAATCTCGTGAGTACAACCTAGACGATCCCCACAGACGACGCCAAATTGTTCCGGTCACGGAATCAATTAACCCGACTATGAATTCGGGTTCTTAGTATTCGGATATTGCTAGCTTGACTTCCTTTGATCTCTCCTTTCCCTTCTCCTATGATCGGACCTTCCCGGCGGATTGAGCCTGCTCCCTACACAAGTAGCGCACAGGGCCTCGGAGGTTGTCCGAGGGAACCCTCTCCGATGCCTAAGTCAGTCCGTGAATGCCTTGATGAACCTAGCTCGTGAGGAACTAGGCGGCGTTTTTAGGAGTAAGAGTCTAGAGAGAGAAAATCCAACCCTCTCTAAGTGGGAAATGAGTGGGTATTTATACCTTCCCACAAGAGAGGGAATTGGAGGGGAAAAAGAGCGGGAGAATGGGTGGATGTCAAGGTGACACGTGGACCTGTTTCATCCACCCATTCCCTTTTACCTTAGGCAGAAAGACGAAGAGGCCCCTGGGAACCCCTGCCCTGCTCGGGAGGGAGGTCGCCTGGGGGCAGGTGGTCAGAAGGCGTCTACCGGCCCTCCCCAGCTGGTCGTCTTACCCTGCTGGACAGGCGGCCTTCTCGGAGTCACATTCATAGAGGAAAACCCCGGTGTCCTACCTCGACGGCCTGCTGGGCAGACTCTTCGATTCCCGGGTTGGGTCTTTGTGGGGCCTGCTAGGCGGGCGACCCGGCGCAGGCTCTCGACCCTCATCAATTATTATTATTATTATTATTATTATTATTATTATTATTTCACTTATTATATTATTATAGTTTACTCAGCTTTGCTGACGTCCTTTTGTTTTGGGTCGTTCCCCCACTGGAACCTGTACCTATTTGTGTTTTTGGGTACAACTGATAGGTACACTTGAATTGCTGCATGGGTGAATTCTGGTATGGGTTATGCTGAGCGAGGAAGAACTTTTATTATTTAACTTGACTCCAAACTATTTATATTATTACTGAATTTATTATTATTGGTTTGCGATTGTTTTAAACCGTTTTGGATTTTGTAAGACTTAAGACTTCTGCTGCAACGTTTCTATTTTATTAGCTATCAAATTTCTATTTTTATTCATTTATTATTTACCTTTTTCCTTGCACTTGGCTCGGTAAGCTAAGTGTGGAGTAACAGTTTTGAGTTTTCCGTTTTTGGTTTATTATTTTGGTTGAGAAAATTTAGGGTTGTTACATATACAATAATAATCATAACTATTTTATTTTATGTAAAATATTGTACGAGATAGTGCAATCTCCTATTAACAAAAATAATGCAACTATTTGGTTAAAACAGAATACAATATGTTTATACTTTTTTAAAAAAAATTGATCATACATTCCATATTAAATATTGTATGTGATATCTGTTATGTAAAACATGTGATGATTTTCGTAATCAATGTAATCAATCAAATTTCCTTAATTACATACTTTATGTGGTGTATAGCTTTATGTGTGATGTAGTGATATTTTAATTAGTAAGATGTTAGAGTGTAGTTGGAGAGGAGAAGAGTGATACACATGAGGTCAATGGTTCGATTTGCACATAGCTCATTTGATCTATTTTATTTTTGTTGGTAGATAGCTTTAGGCGGGAAAATACATGAGTTGAGTTATTTGGTTAGTGGAAAGGGGGATAGATAGATTAATTTGTGAAGCACAACCTACAATTTAGGTTACTTTCCAAAAAAATTACCTAATGGCATGTTTGGGAACTTGGATTTGGATTTGAATTCCGGATTTGAAATATTTTGTGCGTTTGGAAACCTTTGGATTTGGATTTGAAATTTTGATCAAATCCAACCTAGTTCAAATTTGGTTTTCTCAAATCCCTAGTATATGGTAGTCATTTCAAATCCGTCACTTGTCGTTTGCTTGTTTTTTCGCATAATCGTGTCGCAGTATTTGTTTTTCTTTATTTTTTTTTCTCGTACTTGAACATTTATATTTTTTTATAATGAAAAATTTTAAAAAATAAAAATTGTTGACCTTGACCCGACTTCACCCGCCCGAAATCCAAATCCAAATCCAAGGGTACCCAAACACCATTTTGGATTTAGATTTGGATTTGAATTCTAGAAATTCAAATACAGGAATTGAATTCTTGATATTCAAATCAATTCCGAGTACCCAAACGCAACCTTAAGTAATTTGTGAAGGTCTCTCATTCACCCTAAAGAGTTAGCTTGAGAGTCTGGACCTTCATGTTAAAACTCAACACCTTACCCAGTACACCACTCTAATATTAATTGTTAAAATTGTACAAACATAATAATATGGAGTATAGTGTGTATTATATTATATATTATGTTTATATGTATGTTTTTAGAGAAGATTTGTGAAATACATAAAAATATTTTTGTATAATAAAATTATTTTATGAGTTGAATCTAAAATAATCAATTTTTTATTCCAAAGCATTTCACTAGACACGTCAAACAAGTAGAGAAAGACGGAACACGGGTCAGGCCGGTATACAGGTTGATGAGGTATCATCAAATTTGTTAAAATATTAAAATTATATATATGAGATAACAATTTAAAATGACAAAAAACTACATTAAAATTGTACATTGATATAGTATTATTATAGTATAATACTCTGTCGGAAAATATAAAATATATTTTTTAATTTAAAATTTCAAAATAAAAAAGTATAACAAAGAATCGTTTTTTGGACTAAATGGAGCATGTTGAGGCATGCTTGACCACTGTGTTCACACTTAAAAAAAAAGTAATCAAAACTTCTACCATAAAACAAGGTACCACGGTGAATGCTATTACTAACCATACATATAACAAGGTTCCTCTACTTAATTGGTTAGCATATAACGAGATTGACTAATGCGTCGCATACGACTAAGTCAAATATGAGTCGGATTATACAGGCCGCATGTCGGGTTAGGTTGCAATATGCCTAAGAAACAGTTACGAATGACTAATTATTTTACCCTTTTTGTAGTAAAAAAATAAATGCTAAGTTTATATTTATTTAAATAATATTACTATGATACGAAGTACTATTTAATTATAATTGATACATTTAAAATATTAAAATAATTTAAAAAATTACTTTTTGATTAAATGAAAAAAGTTGTACTAAATTGAATATTTGATCCAACGGGTCGGGTTGGTTTTGACCCTGAAATTAACGGGTCATTTTGAGTATTTGATAATGAAAGATTTTTCGTTTGCTTTCCCACGAAAATGACTTTCGAAATAACGAAATTCTTTGAATTCATGATTCTTATATTTTTAAAGGTAGAGACCCTCATTGTTATATGAACTAGATTAAAGCCTGTGCGCTGCACGGGTTAATGGACTTAATTAGATTGATGAGGTATATTCGTTAAATAAGAAACTTAATCAATCTATATCATTATAATAAATAAGATGATCACGTGATATAAGTAATCAAACTTAATTTCATATAAGTTTATAGTCTTAATAACTTATTTTAAAACTTAAAATAATACATGACAACTCTTATTTATAATTTTTCGACGTGGAAATAATTTTACGTTCGTTGTCTTATTAAGAGATTTTTTAAGACTCAAAAGTTTTTTTGATTGATATCTAAGAACGAATGAATTTTTTGGTTGATATCTAAAAACGAAAGATTAATCTTATTTATAATATAAGATTCTATCGCCTCATCATAACTACTCAAGGTTTATAGTTTTAAGATCCGCTTTTAAGACCCAAAAAAACGTACGATTACTCTTATTTATAATATAAAATCATTACCTTATTTTAATTTTTTCGATGTGAGATAATTTTAGGTTTGTATTTTTTTTAAAAGTTTTTTATGACTCAAAAGATTGTTGGTTGATATTTAAAACCGAAAGATTACTCATTTATGATATAAAATTTCATCACCTCATCATAATTTTTCGTTTTAAGAGCTATTTTTAAGACTTAAAAGAGTTTGTTTTTATATCTAAGTTAAAGGATAGACAATTACTTTCTATTTATATAATATAAAATCATTACCTTATTTTAATTTTTTCGATGTGAGATAATTTTAGGTTTGTATTTTTTTTAAAAGTTTTTTATGACTCAAAAGATTGTTGGTTGATATTTAAAACCGAAAGATTACTCATTTATGATATAAAATTTCATCACCTCATCATAATTTTTCGTTTTAAGAGCTATTTTTAAGACTTAAAAGAGTTTGTTTTTATATCTAAGTTAAAGGATAGACAATTACTTTCTATTTATATAATCGATCTTGATCATATTATTGGAGTATATGTTTTTTTATGAATGATTAGTCTTATTTATATAATAAAAAAAAATTCACCTTAATATAATTTTTCGATGTAGGATAATTTTACTTAAGTTTTTGTAAGTTTAGATATAGTCTAATTTAGAACTTTTATTTATAGAGGAATAATTACTCTTATTTATAATATATAGAATTCCAACTTTAACTATATAGTCTTAGTCTTAGTTTTAGGAACTGTTTTTTAAGTCTCAAAAGATGGTTGGTTACTTAGAATTCTATCACCTCATTATAATTTTTCGATATGTGATAATTGTTTATAATATAGAATTTTCTCATCTCATCATAATTTGCAGAAATTGTTACTTTTATTTATAATAGAATTTCATTGTTACTTTTATTTATAATAGAATTTCATCGTCTTATTATACTCTCAAAAGTTTTTTAAAACTCAAAAGAGAGGGAGTATAAATTTTCGATGTGCGATACCTTACTTAAGTATATAGTCTAACAAATAATTAGTCTTATTTATAATGTATAAATCCATCATCTTATTGTAATTTGTCGATGTGGGATAATTTAACTAAAATTTGTAGTCTTATTTATAATATAGAATCATCACCGTACCTTATTTTGATTGTTTCGATGTGAGATAATTTTAAATTTTTAGTCTTATTAAGACCTTTTTAATACTCAAAATATTGTTGGTTGATATTTAAAAATAATAATTATTTTTATTTAGTAGAAATTCATAATACTTAAAGTTGATTGTGGTTGATGTCTAAGGAAGAATTATTATTAGTCTGATTTATATTATAAAATTCCATCACCTTGTTATAATTTTTTACTTAATTGTATAGTCTTAAAAAAAAATTTAAAACTCAAAAGATTTTTGTTTGATGAAACTTTATAATTTTTCGAATGTGGGATAGTTTTACTTAAGTTTATTGTCTTAATATATTTTTAAGACTCATTAGATTTTTGGTTAATATCTAAGAGCACAGAATTATCTTATTTATAATATAAAGTCTCATCAACTTATTATACTTTTTCGATGTGAGATTATTTTACTTAAGTTTGCAGTCTTATTAAGAAATTTTTTAAGACGTAAAAGTTTTTTTTTGATTGATATTTAAGAACACATGATTAGTTATCCCCTCGTAATAATTTTTCGATGTGAGATAATTACTTAAGCTTATAGTTTTAAGAGCTCTTTTTAAAAAGAAAAAAATACATGATACTCTGACATTAAGTCATTACCATTACTCTTGATTATAATATAAAAGTTCAACACATCACTATAATTTTTCAATGTGGGATGATTTTAAGTTTGTAGTCTTATATACCAAAAGCTTTTTTAATACTCAAAAGTTTTTTTGTCGATATTTAAAACCGAATGATTATTCTTGTTTATAATATAAAATTTCATCACCTTATTATAATTATTATAATTTTTTGACGTGGGATTATTTTTACTTAGGTTTGTAGTATTATTAAGAGATTTTTTAAGATTTAAATGTTTTTTATTGAGTATTTAAGAACGAATGATTAGTCTTATTTATAGAATTCATCAACTTATAATAACTTTTCGATGTGGGATAATTTATTTAAGTTTATAGTGTTAAGAACTCTTTTTAAAATTAAAAAAATACATCATACATTACTCTTGATTATAATACGAAGTATAGAATTTCATCACCTCACTATAATTTTTCAATGTGGGATGATTTTAAGTTTGGAGTCTTATATATTAAAAGTTTTTTTAATACTCAAAAGTTGTTTTGTCGATATTTAAAACTGAATGATTACTATTATTTATAATATAAAATTTCATCACCCCATCATAATTTTTCGATGTGAGATAATTTAAAAGTTTTTCTTGGTCGATATTTAAAACCGAATGATTACTCTTATTTATAATATAAAATTTCATCACCTCATCATAATTTTTCCAATAATTACTAAGGTTTATAGTCTTAAAAACTTTTTTGAGATTCAAAAGACTTTTGGTAAATATCAAAGAACAAATGATTACTCATATCTATAATATAGAATTTCATAATCATATTATAATTTTTCGATGAGGGATAGTTTTACAACTATGATATTATATAATAGATTCATCACATAATGTGAAACAAATAATATGAAATTTATACTCTAATCAAATCATTTTTTACCACGAATCTAAGTATTTCATTTTTATAATTTATTTTACGATAATGTTTTTAAAAAATGAACTCTAAAGGTTTTTACCTTAGAATTGTAAAACATCATATTAATATTATAAATTAAATATATGGAGTATTATAATAATTAAAAGATTCTCTAATTGATTTTTTATTTACTTATGATACTTTCCTAATTTGAGGTTTGATGGAACGGGCCAATGAGATCGCTCGAAAAAAGCCTAAAATATATATATATATATATATATATATATATATATATATATATATATATATATATATATATATATATATATATATATATATATATATATATATATATATATTGATTGATTGATTTGAAATCAAATGCCATAAATAACATTCTGTAGACACCCGCATTTTGCCTGTTAGTGTCTATAGCAGTCTCCAACAAAACACCCGATGATGATCGGACGTAAACATGCTTTAACGCGCTCGAATATGGACTCAGAGTCAATAGTATCTGGCATGGGCTTTTAGCGGAGTACAAATCTCAGAAAATCGTCCTCAAATTCAAGCTCAGTAGGTTGTTTCCAATAAAATAAGACTAATTTGAGCCAAAACCATCACCGGAAATAAAACCGTCTTTTAGCGACTGAGTCAAAACCCGGTCAAAGTCGAATCCCGAGACGTAACCAGCCATGCATGTGTATAAATTCAAAGTCAAAAGTTGACCAAGTCAACCAAATCAAAACTAGCCACAAATGTCTGATCAACCTTCCTTATATACACTCATCCGTTTGGCTCACTCGATCGAGTGACTTGGGTCTACTCGATCGAGTACGCTTACAAAAGCGACTGGATCGCCTCCAAACCGGGCACTCGATCGAGTGCACACAGGGCCACTCAATCGAGTGACCCTAGACGGGTTCAAGCTCTATAAATACTCACCATTTCACCACATTTCAGCAACCTTTGGCAAACCCTACAACTCCACCTTTTCACAATCAACATTCAATATCCTCTCTACACATAACACAACCCTAGCAAATCCCGAGATCAAAACTCGTCAAAGACCAAGAGCATCGTCTCTACAACCATACACACCATAACTCGCCTACATATCTCGACTTCTTTTTTCTTCCTTTCTCCTTCCCATCTTCTTTTATATATATATATATATAGAGAGAGAGAGAGAGAGAGAGAGAGAGAGAGAGATAAGTTCATATAAGAACAAGAACTCTTATAAGTTCATAAGTTCAAGTGTTAAAAGTTACACAAAAAATGCTTAAAATTACACAACATAATATAGATTTATCGTCGAAGTGGAGATAATTAGCCGTAAAATTCATCCGTTAAGTTTCTCGAATCCCGGTAGAGTGGATAGGAGACTAAGGATACAATCACTCCATCAACTGCAATTATATGCATTAGTTTACTATATATTATTGAAAATCATCTAGTTCAGATTTGAGGCCCCATAAAAATGGAGGCCCGGTTCATTTGAGCTTATAGCGCCCTCTTGAGACGGGCCTCACTAAACCCCTTGGGGCTTGGTTGGAACTTTAGGTCACTGAATATTTTCTACGTTCAACGCTGTTATGAAATTGAAGTCTTAAATTTTGAGGCAGCTGATAAATTTATTATAAGTACAAAAAATATAAAATTCAAACAAATTGTGACAATTATTTTTAAAAAATATAATTGTGAAAAAGGTTTTAAGAAATACTAATTTTTTTATATACGGTAAAATATATAATTAAACTTATATACACACCAACAATTTACTTTGTACGGAGTAATATTTTAACACAAGATATTCAAACATTTAAGCGTAAGTTTAAACACTCTACCCAAAATATATCCGTGATTTTCATACCATAATTGAAAGTAATTTCATACGAAATATCATTTTTGATTTTCTAAATTTAAGTTGGCAATGTTGCTTTTATTGGTGAGCTTACAAAGTTATATCCAATCTTAGCTGGTTCAAAGATAAAGGTAGTTATCCCCTCGTCGAAGTCGAGACCCGCAAAATTCATCCGTTAAGTTTTTCATTTACAAACACAATGTTTACCTTATAGTTCTTAACCGACAATGGCACGGGTAAATGGTTTCAGTTTGAATACGGATTTGAAGTCAGGACTAATTTTAAGAGAATTACAATTCTAAACCTTGGGGCTTTGTCGGAACTTGGGTAATAATGGATAACATTAAGTTGCATATTAGCTCATTGAAAGTTTTCTACGTTCAACGTAGTTATGAAATTCAAGTCTTAAATTTTGAGGCAGGTGATAAATTTATTATACATACAAAAAATATCAAATTCAGACAAATTGTGACAATTTTTTTTTTTTTTAAATATAATTGTGACAAAGGTGTTAAGAAATACTAATTTTTTTATATACGGTCAAATATATAATTAAATTTATATACACACCAACAATTTACTTTCGAAAACGTGGATAATAACCTTCAAAAACGGAAAAAAAAACCCCCTTGGTTGCTTTGGAGATTCACGACCTTTGAGGGTTTTCCGGCGAACGTGCTCCGGCGTGGACAGCCCTGATTTGGACTAGGCTGTTCCACGCTTTTTTCTGTTCATCGACTTCATGAGGAAGAAGACCCACCCTGTTCCGAAAGGCTCTAGGGCAATGAAACCGATAACACGTAAGGCAAAGGAAGAAACTTTGAGAAAACTCGTTAGGAATTCGAACCTGGACGGAAATCAATCGCAGCCTGCCGGGAGTTCGTCGAATTCCTCGAATGCCCAATTGGCCGAGATACCTGGAATGCAATATTTTTCAGACAATGAGAACGAGGATGCGATTGAATTCGTGCCGGAATCGATGGAAGACAAATCGCTGAATGATGGTGTTTGGAAACAGAGGGAAGGCAAGAAAATTGTAGACATGGACGAGGATGAGGATCTTTTGCGATTTTCGGACGAAGACTTGGACGATGAAATAGAATACTGGAGTACTGCAGTGTACTGTTTCATTATGGGTGCAAACCCTCCGTGGGAAGTAATTGAAGGGTTTGTGAGGAGGATTTGGAAAGATCATGGAATCGACAAGATTTCGTTCATGCCCAATGGAATATTCGTTGTCCGTTTCAAGAATAAGGAAACAAAGGTAACAATCCTCGATCATGGCTGTTACATGTTTGATAACAAACCCTTGATTGTGAAGGAATGGACCCCAGACGCTAAATTGAACAAAGAGGATGTTACTGAACTACCTATATGGGTGCAGTTACATGAATTACCATTGAAATTCTGGGGAAGGTGTTTACCCCGGCTTGCTGGTCTTGTCGGAACGTATGATAAGTCCGACATTGCTACGGAGGAGCGTACTCGTCTAGGGTACGCTAGAGTGTTAGTCATGGCTAGGGTGGGACAAAAATTTAAGAACTCGATTAAATTTTTGGATGAACGTGAGAACTTGGTTGAAGTATTTGTTAGATATGAATGGAAACCGACTTGGTGTACCAAGTGTAGGGGGTATGGCCATGAGGTTACAGAGTGTAGACGAGATGAACTGAGAAAGGCTAGGCAAGAAGCAATGAAAAAAAAAGCTGATGGGAGAAGTGAGCCTGTCAAACAGGCACCAAAGCAGAATGCTGGACAGAAGTCTGCAGGTCAGCCTGCAGGTCGGCTAGTGCAACAGCAGCAAAATGTTCCGCTTATTCAGAAACGTACCGGGCCTGTGGGTGCGCAGAGTACTGCTGTAGTGAAAAATGGAGTCTCATTCATTGATGTAGTGATGGGAACTCCTAGAAATGAATCGGGTGAGGGAAAAGATGGGGTTGGATTGGAGATGGTGACCCATGGAGGTACATAATTTAGGATGTTGGAATGTTCGCGGCATGTGTAATATAAATAAGCAGCGGACAATTTGCGATTTTATTAGGAAACAACAAGTTGATATTTTTGGTTTACTTGAAACGAAAGTTAAGAATAAGGCGTATGCAAAAGTTCATAAGAATATTTTTTATGAATGGAGCATTACGACGAATAATCATTGCTTTGGTGGAGGTCGGGTTTGGCTTCTTTGGAAACATGATAGGGTGAACTTGACTATTCTGGATTACAGTGATCAGAGTATTCATGTTAAAGTGACTACGAACTCAGGGTTAGAGTATTTCCTCACTTTTGTGTATGCTTTTAACTCTGGGTCGGCCAGATGTGATCTTTGGCGTAGATTAGAAACCTATGCCTCGAGTGGTCCTTGGATCATATTGGGAGATTTTAACTGTGTTATAGATGCACGAGAAAGGCTTGGTGGTTTGTCTTCGGAGGAGGAAATGAGTCAATTTCGGGAATGCATTGCGAATTGTGAGGTCAGTGACCTCAAGGCGAGTGGCTCCTGGTTTACTTGGAACAACAAACACAAAGAGGTTGAAACTAGAGTATACAGCAGAATTGATCGCTGCTTAGTTAATGATGAGATAGTGAGCCTGTTTCCGGACGGGTTTGCTAATTTCTTGCCTGAGGGTACCTTTGACCATTGCCCATGTATTCTGCAGCTGGGTAATCCTCCGTCGAGGAAAAATCGGAGCTTCAAATATATGAATATGTGGGGTAAGTCTCCGGATTTCAATAATTGTGTGTCGACAGGCTGGAGCGTGATGGTCACAGGGACAGAAATGTTCAAACTGGTGACAAAATTGCGGAGCCTTAAAAAACCATTGAAGGAATTGAACGCGACCTGTTTTTCCGATATAGAGAATAGATGCTCGCAGGCTGAAGTCAGACTCGCAGACCTACAGTCTAGGCTACGGACTGACAGATGCGAATCGTTATTGAAGGAAGAGTCGGTCTTGAACGAGAAGGTCCGGGAGCTCCAAGCTGCTAGGGCGGACTTTTGGGGGCAAAAATCGAAGCAAAAATGGGTCAAGGAGGGGGATGTGAACTCCGCATACTTCCATGGCTTATTGAGGGCAAGGCGTGCTCATAACGCAATATCGAAGATTAGTGATGCCGAGGGTCAAGTCCATGAGACGAAGGAGGGGATCGAGAATGCTTTTATTCGGTATTACCTAACGCTCCTAGGTGATTCGAGAAGCGTTGAGCCGATTAATGGTGCCATTGTTCGGTTGGGACCTACATGTTCAGAGGAGCATAAACAATGGCTGAGTGCGCCAGTCTCCGCGGAAGAAATCAAACGAGCTTTGTTCAGCATCCCTCGGGACAAAGCTCCGGGACCGGATGGGTTTTCTAGTCAATTTTTTATTGATGCTTGGGACATTATTGGTGACGATGTGGCGAAAGCTGTCAAAGATTTTTTCATTTCAGGTAAACTTCTGAAACAGCTGAACTGTGCTAATATCACCTTGATTCCTAAAGTGAATAGACCCCAGTCCGTGAAGGAGTTTAGGCCAATTGCGTGCTGTAATGTCTTGTACAAATGCATAGCTAAAATCATTTGCTCCCGTCTGGCTAGAGTGCTTCCTCATATAATTTCTCCTACTCAAGGGGGTTTTATTGAAGGACGAAGCATTGTGGAGAATATTCTGATTTGTCAAGACTTGGTTCATATGTATCAAAGGAGGCGTATTTCTCCTCGGTGCCTGTTTAAAGTTGATATTCACAAGGCCTATGATAGTGTTGAATGGTGCTTTGTGGATCATATGTTGAGAGCCCTTGATTTTCCGGACCATTTCCGTGGCCTTGTAATGGAGTGTGTTATGACAGTGTCTTATTCTCTTTGTGCTAATGGTGATAACTTTGGCTTTTTCCGGGGCAAAAGAGGGTTGAGGCAAGGTGATCCCATGTCTCCGTTACTTTTCACAATATGCATGGAATATTTTTCTCGACTATTGACTCATGACAAGATGGATAGGAATTTTAAATATCATCCGAAATGTGGCCCGATGAAGCTCACTCACTTGCTGTTCGCCGATGATTTGCTCTTGTTTTGCAAGGGAGATTCGGATTCTATGGAATTCTTGTGGAGAACCTTTGCCACTTTCAGCAGAGCCTCGGGCTTATGTATAAGTGTGGGTAAGTCGCATGCCTATTTTGCAGGAGTTGATGAAGATAGAAAGGCGGCTATACTGCAATTTTCAGGCTGTGTGGAAGGTACGCTGCCTTTTCGATATCTTGGTTTGCCAATCCAATGTACTCACTTAGGTAAGATTGACTGTGAAAAACTGCTTGCTCGAATTATATCGAGGATTTCGAGTATAGGAGCCCGTAAGCTGTCTTATGCGGGAAGGCTGACTTAGTGCAGGATGTTTTATCTCAGCTGCATAATTATTGGGCAATGGTGTTTATTATCCCAAAATATATTTTGGCCCGAATTAATTCGCTATGTCGTAATTTCCTTTGGGATGGCGGTGTGGAAGGAACTAATAGGGCCTTAGTGAGTTGGGAGAAAATTTGTTTTCCTAAGGAGGAAGGTGGTTTGGGGCTTAGAGATATTTCGGTGTGGAATGAGGCTGCTGTAGCAAAATTAGCCTCCTGGATTTTTGATCAGCCTGATCGATTGTGGGTTCGATGGGTAAGTAGCATTTATCTGAAAGGGAAGACCTGGGATGAGTATCAACCCAATACAGATGTCACTTGGGCTTGGAGGAAAATTTGTCATGTGAAGGAGAAAATTAAACACATGTATGTGAATGGAATGTGGCATGGCACGAGTAAGTTCTATTCGATTGCGACGGCTTATGAGGATATGCGTGTGTGTAAGCCACGAGTTCCGTGGTCGCGATTGGTTTGGAGTGCGTGGAGTGTCCCTAAGCATAGCTTTATTGCTTGGCTTGTGTTTAGGGGAGCTCTTAACACTAGGAAGAAATTATTAAGGATTGGGGTTGCTGATTCGGATAGGTGCTATTTGTGTGAAGCACAGAAGGAGACTTTGGAGCATTTATTTTTTGGATGTTCTTGGAGTTCTCGGGTTCTGAGCTTGCTGAGTGACTGGGTTAAGAAGAAAATGTCGGGTGATGGGGGCTTGAGTTGGGCGTGCAGTGTTCGGGGAACGAAGCTACAATGCAATATTCTTCGTCTTCTCGTTAATGCTGCGATTTACCATGTATGGAGACAGCGCAACTTAAGCAGAATTGAAGGAATGGTTCTACAACCACAATATGTGGCAAAATTGATTAAAATGGACGTCAGAAATAGAATCATGTGTAAAATAAAATACCCTTTAAGTGCGAAAGACGCTTGATGGCTACATAAATTGATGTAGTCATATTCTTTTGTAATTGTTACACGGCATATATATATACTTACCCTTTACCAAAAAAAAAAACAATTTACTTTGTACGTAGTAATATTTTAACACAAGATATTCAAACATTTAAGCGTAAGTTTAAACACTCTTGTAGACACCCGCATCTTGACTGCCAGGTGTCTATAGCAGTTTCCAAAAAACACCCGATGATGATCGGACGCTAACGTGCTCTAACGCGCTCGGATACGGGCTCGAAATCAGTAATGTCCGGCATGAGTTTTTTACGGAATACAAATCTCACAAAACCAACCTCAAAACCAGGCCCAGTGGGTCGTTCCGAGCAAAATAAGACTAATTTGGGCCAAAACCGACACTAAAAATAAAACCCGTCTTTTAGCGACCGGGTCAAAACTCGGTCAAGATGAACCCGACACACAAAAAACGACCTGATACATTCTCGAAACTTGCGCCAAATTCAAAAATCAATCAAAATAATCAAAGAGCAATCAAGGTCAATCATTCCTAAAATAGCTCATCCTAATTGATCCACTCGGTCGAGTGGATTGACCCACTCGATCGAGTGGAGCCTCAAAAAAACGGTCCAGGTTCATTTGCCAGGACACTCGACCGAGTGCACTAGGGCCACTCGATCGAGTGCCCCTGTGTCGTGGGTTCCCTATAAATACCCCGTAAATCCTAAGCATTACACAACTTTTTCCTTCACAAACTTCTACCTAAGCATTCATCAACCTTTTTACCACCTTCAAAAAGACAACTTTTCAATCATAATTTCAGCCAACTTTACACATCCAAACCCTCTCATTTTCAGCCATAATCCAACCCTCAAGCATCGTCACGCTTATAAGCACTTCGAGAGCAAAACTCGTTAAAATCGGTCTCCATACAAAACCTCATACACACACCATCAACTCCTCCTACGTATCTCGACGATTCTCGCGCCATTTCCGCCATTTGACGAACCGTATCCCGAGAAGCAAGAGCATGTAGGTTGAGGGTGTGACAATTCAACACCGATTTCTCCTCCTTCCCTTTCTTTTCACTCTTTTTTGTGTACATTTATATTTATGTATTAGTATTATAATTATGTCGATAGTAACGGCACTACTAACATCTAACTACTAACATCTAACATTTAATTTTCGTTATTTACATTTCGTCATAATATTACTACCGCGTATATATATATATATATATATATATATATATATATATATATATATATATATATATATATATATATATATATATATATATATATATATATATATATATATATATATATATATATATATATCTACATAATATCAAAATTCGGATTTAACTCGTTTAACTATGACTATTTCCCAAAGTCCGTTTAATCCCTTTACGAGACGCAATAGTGGTGGCGCCCTTTCGAGGAGCACCGCCCTACGCACTCAAGGGCATAACGTGATCGTGATAGTACGTAGTTGAACGGGCTTAATTCCATTTCAAAGGTCGGTACAAAACCCGTTGATGCTAAATCGAGCATCGCATAATCCGCAAGGATTACTAAAGATGACGTAACGCGGAGGGAACCAATTTTGTCTCGGTCCAATCAAAAAACGATTTTCATATCATCTTTCCTAAAATCTCCGATAATGGTCTCGTAATAATAATATATGCATTATGAGTACCGAGGATCGAGTTGTATATAAATCGTGCCATATTTATATGCGATTCAATCAATTATCGATTTTAAAACACATAAAACGAAACGAGCCATAGCTCGCACAGGTGCCACTCGACCGAGTACATAGGCTACTCGATCGAGTAGCACCCCAAATTATGGGCAGTAGCTTCTTTCAGGACGCACTCGACCGAGTCAGGCCATGACTCGACCGAGTGGGTCCTGTAGCCCAGAAATCCGAGAGCTTTAATGCAACATTCGAGCCTCGTCTTTTTTTACGACTTAGTCGTCACGTGTAAAGACAATCACGTGATCCCATTTTTCAAAACTCATATATATCACTTCACTTAAACAACTTTGATCGACGGTCTCACTATTAATTTCGCGTTGACGACTCCTTAGTCGTATTCGACGTATAATTAATTTAAGACTCCAATTTATCAATATGATAAGTTGGGACAAGGCATCGGGATTTGGGATCGGGCTAGCACCACGCCTAGGTCCTATATCTCCGTCCTTCGATTAATACATAAAATAATATGTATTTAATTGAAGTTCGTCCATTTACACGACACACGGTCTAGTTTATACACGGGTCCGTTTCTAACTATTGCTTATCATTTCGATTATGTATTTCGATTATTCTACTTTATTGCTCGTGGTATTGTGAATTCCGGGTTTTATTCCACCCGTGTAATTTGTAACCGATTTATTTTGCTTTGTTTTATTTATTTACGTTTTACCGTTTATAAATGAACCCTCGCATGCTAAATCACTTCGACAATAAATTAGATGCATTAAATTGACGTAGCTCACATTTAATTCGCATGCTTAGCCAAAAACGCTGTTTGCATATCATTTCACCGGATTACTAGCACGCATATTAGAAAGTCAAACGATGTCTTAGTAGAGGCCGCTAAGTGCGGGCGGGGTTGAGTGTCCTTAGCGGGCTTCCCAACACGTACCCTCACCCCTTACTCAGAACCTCGGTTTCCGGATGCCCGAAACCGTTGGCGCACGAGAGTCATTCTTTACACGATTAAATTACCGGTATAGATGGTATCGGTATCGCAATGCAAAGGGACGAGCCCAATAAACTCTAAAACCGAAATGGGCCATACTTTGTGTATGGTCCATAACGATATAGAGTGGGCTCGAACGGTTCCGAATAACCATAAAATTCGGTGGCGACTCCATTTCGACTTAAATTTCAATTTGATCCATTCTCATATGGAGGTGCATTCGCCTACCCAAACCCGCGCGTGGCCGCGTCGGGGTGGACCTACGTCATGTCCACAACTCTACCCAAAATATATCCGTGATTTTCATACCATGTTCACCCAATGTCATGGTTATGTATTTTTATCCTTAGTAATTAATTGAAAGTAACTTCATACGAAATATCATTTTTGATTTTCTAAATTTAAGTTAGCAACAAAGTAACTTCATACGAAATATCATTTTCGATTTTCTAAATTTAAGTTGGCAATGTTGCTTTTATGGATGAGGTTACAAAGTTATATCCAATCTTAGCTGGTTCAAAGATAAAGGTAGTTATCCCCTCGTCGAAGTCGAGATAATTAGTCGTAAAATTCATCCGTTAAATTTCTCATTTTCAAACGCAATATTTACCTCATAGCTCTTGATCGGTAATGGCACGGGTCAATGGTTTCAGTTTGAATACGGATGATAAGCTAGTCGTATACCTATCAATAATAACCAACTACGGTCTAACTAAAAATATAGCTAGGGAAGTCGGGATCGAATTCACAAGGAGACAGATAAATCCTACTTGTAATTAAAGTCTATCTAAACATTTGGGATTTTTAAGTTTTGTTTTTATCTAACTAAAGTAGTGAAGAAAAGAGAATTAAAAGTGAATAAATAACTAAAATAAAATAAGATGAATTTAAGATGAATAAATATAAGGAGAGAAGACTAGGATTGTTGGTTCACTACGAATCTCATATGGTCACGGTCTAAATCACAGGTCTGTCGCAGATATTGGTCTAAGGGGTATTGAAAAGGTCCTTCCGGTCCGCTATTCACCCTAGCATGCGTCTAAAAGCTTCCGATCTTATTAGGGCAAACTAATGTGTTGTAGCAGGTCTAACTTTTACCAGGCTTCCGTTCTTAGGTTCAAGTTTACCGAATTCAATTAATCAATTGCGTCGAGTTAATCAATTAATCTCAAGTAAATGCTACAATTGACAACTCAGACACAATATTATTGACAGATTTATGAATTATTTAGCGACCACATTCAATTCGCAGATCCCCTAAATCCTAGCGAGGGAAATTAGGTACTCATGATTATTTCAATGACAACAAGATTAATAAAAGAATTCAATAGATTAAACATCACGAATAATAATAAATTAGTAGGAAGGAAAAGAATCAATCAAGAACAAAGAAAAAGGAAGAAAGATTAATAAAATTACCAAAGGAATGAAGGCGATTCGAATCCAAAAGTTCTTACAATAACCGAGTTTTTGGGAAGAAATTAAACTAGAGAGAATAAAAGTAGAGAAGAAGTCTAAAAGAAATCTAAAGAGAAGTAAGTTGTTGTTTTGTGGCTGAAAAGCCTATTTATACAACTTAGGATAGGTTAAAATCTGATTAGGAAATAACTTGCTGAATAGGAAATCTGTCTGCGGCCCAGGAAATAGTCGGCCGACTATTGTAATAGTCGGTCGACTATTGATTCATTAACTTGATCTCCGCTGCTCCAGAATAGTCGACCGACTATAGTAATAGTCGGTCGACTATCGTCATGGCCGACCGACTATCTTAATAGTCGGTCGACTATCATTCAGTTCAGCGAACATCTCCTTCCAGCTTCGCTTTGGCCCGGTTTTGGTTCGTTTTAGCTCATTTGTCTTCCGTTTCTGCAAAAGAACAATAAACACCACAAAGTAGCCAATTCGGGGCAAAATAATAGTTTTCACTATTCAATAAACACGAGAATGCGCGTATAAAAGGCATAAAAAGTGTATATAAAATACGCGCATCAACGGATTTGAAGTTATGACTAGTTTTAATAAAATTACACTACTAAAACCTTGGGCTTGGTTGGAACTCGGGTAATGATTGATAACATTGCGTAGCATATTAGGTCACTAGAAGTTTTCTACGTTCAACGCAGTTATGAAATTTAAGTCTTAAATTTTGAGGTAGATGATAAATTTATTATACGTACAAAAAATATCAAATTCAAACAAATTGTGAATTTTTTTTAATAAAAAATATAATTGTGACAAAGGTTTTAAGAAATACTTCGTACATCATTATTATTGCGTTTGTTTTCTTATTCATTCAACAGTTTTTTTATATACGGTAAAACATATAATTTGTTAAGAAAGGAAGAAGAGAAAGTAGAGAGATAAGAGAACGAGATAAATCAGAGAGATAGTTTATTCATCCCATCAAGGGGTATATATATATATATATATATATATATATATATATATATATATATATATATATATATATATATAGAGAGAGAGAGAGAGAGAGAGAGAGAGAGAGAGAGAGAGAGAGAGAGAGAGAGAGAGAGAGAGAGAGAGAGAGAGAGAGAGAGGGAGGGAGGGAGGGAGGGAGGGAGGGAGGGAGGGAGGGAGGGAGGGAGGGAGGGAGAGAGGGAGGGAGGGAGAGAGAGAGAGAGAGAGAGAGAGAGAGAGAGAGGGAGGGAGAGAGAGAGAGAGAGAGAGAGGTAGGTTCAAATATGGTCCACAATTTTTTTAAGTCTATATTGAAGTTACAGATAACATACGCTAAAGTTGCATTTTTTCAAAATTGATATATATACAAATGCAACTTTAGCGTATGTCATCTGTAACTTCAATATAGACTTAAAAAAATTGTGGACCTTATTTGAACCTACCTCTCTCTCTATATATATATATATAGAAAAGGGATCAAGGGAGTTTGGTGAAAAGTGGGAAGTTGGGAAGTTATGTTTTTGGCCCTTGATTTGGTTTGGATGGATGACTTAGATTAATCAAAAAAAAAAAGGGAGAATATGTCCGTGAATGACAAGCAGCAGACAGCAGCAGGGCAAAAGTACAGCATTCCATCACCATTTCTGTCACCATATCTATCACCCTTTCCATCAATAAAATTCACTCCCTCACCAAAATTTGAAAATCATCACAAATCTCTCACCAAGTTCTCAATCAAATTCGAAATTTATCTCAAATAAAACAGCATCCCTCTATCTATACCATTATTCAGAATAAGTAAACCCTAATTCGTAAATTGCTGTACCTCCTTATGCTCTAATGGTGTTGTTCCTCAAAGAACCACGCGATGATCATATGCCTGAAAATGGGCAACATGTAGGAGGTAAGATTAGAGCTTAACAGCCCTATATATTTGGTTTGTTAAATGAGAAGAGTCACGAAAATGTGCAGTCGAACATTATTTTTTTTTGGTTTGATATTTTTGCAGAGTCACACCGTCATAACGTGACAGTCATACTTAATATGACAGACAGTCACACGTTCACTGTTGTTGTAGTTGTTCTGCTATATTACGTTGTATTACGTCGAAGGTTCTTTATTATTCCAAATATTTATGTTGGTTTCTTTATCATTGTATTTTTTTTTGTTGTTGTTGAATATTGCATATTGGTTGGTTGTACTTGTAGTTCTTATGTGTTGTGGATATTAATCAAGGCAAATTATTATTTTGTTGGTTGCATGTAGTTGTAGTTTTAGTTGTAGGTGTAGTTGTATTACGTTGAAGTTGTTTTATTATTCAAAATATTTATGTTTGTTTCTTTATCATTGTTATATTTATTATTGTTGTTGAGTATTGTAGCTTGGGTTGTAGTTGTACTTGCAGTTGTTATGCGGTGTGGGTGTTAATCTCTAACAATCATGCTGTTATATGAGCAAAACCACAGTCGTTGTTCTTCAAAGTCACAGTCGTTGTTGAGAAAAGTCACATTTCATTAAGGTAAGAGATGAATGCGTGCGTTGCAAGATTGATAGTGTGTAATTTAGGGTTTGGTTGTAGTTGTAGTTTTCTGCTGTAGGCGTAGTTGTATTACGCTGAAATTGCTTTAGTATTCAAAATATATATGTTCGATTCCTTCTCTTTTTTATATTTATTATTGTTGGTGTTTTTTTTTGTTGAGAATATATATATATTTATTATTGTTGGTATTGTATCTTGGGTTGCAGTTGTACTTGTGTAGACACCCGCATTTTGCCTGCTAGTGTCTATAGCAGTTCCCGACAAAACACCCGATGATGATCGGACGTCAACGTGACTTAATATGCTCGAATACGGACTCGGAATCAATAGTATCCGACGTGGGCATTTAGCGGAGTGCAAATCTCTCAAAACCGACCTCAAATTCAGGCCCAGTGGGTCATTCCGAGTCAAATGAGACTAATTTGGGCCAAAACCGATACCGGAAATAAAACCGTCTTTTGGCGACCGGGTCAAAACCCGGTCAAAGATGAATCCGACACAAAAATCAGCCAAATTCAGCTTCTAGAAGCTGGCGCCAAGTCTAAATTCAAATAAAAACAAACAAATCAACAAAGTCAACCCCTTCCTAAAATAGCTCGATTTGCTTGATCCACTCGATCGAGTGGATAGACCCACTCGGTCGAGTGGAGCGCCAAAAACCGGGTTTGGCCCGTTTGCAAGGGCACTCGATCGAGTGCACTAGGGCCACTCGATCGAGTGACCCTAGGTCGTGGGGTTCTCCTATAAATACCCCATCAACCCATCACATTATACAACTTTTGACATCATAATTTCAGCCATCTTTTCATCACATTTACCTAACATTCAACCCTACATTTCTACTATATTCAACCTATACACTCACATCCTCTCTACACACACATACATACAATCAAACTCGAGATAAAAACTCGCCAAAGACCCGAGAGCATCCTCTCCCTAGCCAAACACACTCTAACTCACCCTACATATCTCGACACTCCCGCGCACACGCCGCTACTACGAGTCCGTTTCCGAGGCCATTAAGCATGTAGGTTGAGAGTGTAATTCAAATCCCGACACCTCTTTCTCCCTTCTTCTTTTTTGTATCTTTTATATATATATCTGTATTATTATTATTATTATTATTATTATTATTATTATTATTATTACTAACCGCTAACACTAACCTTTAATTTTGTGCATACTAACTTTTTATTTATTTTGTATACTAACATTTTATTTATGTATCCTAACACTAACTTTTATTTTTTGTATACTAACACTTTAATTCCGTATTCTAACATCTAACATTATTATACCGTGTATATATACATATTAATATCAAAATCTCGGTTTCGAATACGTTTGACTGTGACGATCGCCTAAAGTCCATCTAATTCCTTTACGAGTAACGACGGAGGTGGCGCCTTTTCGAGGAGCGCCGCCCCAATGTACTCAAGGACATGATGTGATCGTGATCGGTCCTAGTTGAACGTATTTGATCCTATTTCGATGATTAGCACGGAACCCGTTGACACGAAAACCGACATCACATAATCCGAAAGGATTAGTTTCGATGTCGTGACGTAGAGGGATGCAATTTTGTCACTAATCAAACTTTTCAATCACATAATAGCATATTTCATAAAATCTCGATAACGGTCTCATAATCGTATAATACACGTTTATGACATCGAGAACCGAGTTGAATTTAAATAATGCAATATTTTTATTTAACTCGGTCAATTATCGAATTCAAACAAATAAAAATGAAACGAGCCATGCCTCGTACAGGGGGCACTCGATCGAGTGCCATGGGCCACTCGATCGAGTAACACCCAAAAATCTGGACAGTAGCTACTTTAAAGACACACTCGACCGAGTCAGACCATGACTCGATCGAGTGGGTCCTGTAGCCAAGAAATTCGAGAGCTTCAATGCAACATTTGAGCCTCGTCATTTTTTTACGACTTTTAGTCGACACGTGCATAATCAATCACGTAATTCTAATTTTCAAAACTCATGCATGTCACGACACCTAAAGCGATTTTGATCGACGGTCTCGCACTATTAATTTTATGTCGACGACTCTTTAGTCGTATCCGACACATAATTAATTTAGGCTCCATTTCTCGAGGTGATAAGTCGGGACAAGGCATCGAGGTTCGAGATCGGGTTATCACCACACCTAGGTCTCGAACCTCCGTCCTTTGATTAATATGCAATATAATGCGTAATTAATTAAGGTTCGTCCGTCTATCTAATTCACGATCTAGTGTGCATTTATTATATACGGGTCTTTGTCGGGTCGTGTATTTATTTATCACTCTTCTTATTTTATTCAATTATTCTATTTTATTGCTCGTTGTATTGTGAATTCCGGGTTGTATTCCGCCCGTGTAATTTGTAATTTATTTACGAGTTTTCTATTTTCGATGTTTGCCATTTATTTATTTAAATGAACATCACATGCTAAATCACTTTGACGTGAATCAAGATGCATTAAATGACGTAGCAAATCAATAATTCACATGCTTAGCCCAAAAACGCTGTTTGCGTATCATTTAGTCGTTTTACTAGCGCGCGTACACGAACACGAACGATGTCTTAGTAGAGGCCGCCATGTGCGGGCGGGGTTGGGTGTCCTTAGTGGGCTTCCCAACACGTACCCTCACCCCTTACTCAGAACCTTTGGTTTCCGGATGTCTGAAACCCTTGGCGCACGAGAGTCATTTTATATACAAAAGCCGGTGTAAACGGTATCGATATAACAATGCAAAGGGACGAGCCCCATAAACTCTGAAATTGAAGTGGGCTTACTTTGTGTATAGCCCATGACGACATAGAGTGGGCCCGTATGGTTCCGAATAACCACAAAATTCGGTGGCGACTCCATTTTGACTTAAATTTCGAACCCGAGAACAATCTTACCACGAGATTCATTCGCCTACCCAAACCCGCGCGTGGCCGCGTCGGGGTGGACCTACGTCATGTCCACAACTTGCTTTTGTTATGCGGTGCGGGTGTTAAGCTCTAACAATCATGCTGTTATACGAGCAAAGTCACAGTCGTTGTTGAGAAAAGTCACATTTCAATAAGGTCAGAGATGAATGCGTGCATTGAAAGATTGATAGTGTGTAATTTAGGGTCTCTTTTTTATTGTATAATATAGGGTTTTTTTTGTTCCAACCTTTGATAATTTGTTTTTGTTCCAACCTATATGCCAGGGGAAGACACAGTGATTGTCCCTTACGTAGGGCAGAAGTTCGTGGACATCGATGGAGCATTCAAATTTTATCAAGCTTACGCATTTTATCTTGGTTTTGAGGCGAAGAGGTACACGACAACTAGATCATTTGATGGTTCGATCAAGAAGAAATTGTTGGCTTGTAACAAGGAGGGCAAAATAGCCAGCCAGAGCATGGTGAAGTTGTCGAGCGCGGGAGAGAAGGAGGGGCAAGAGTATGTGGGATCGTACAAACCCAAAAGGATTACGAAGGCGACGAGGACGCAATGTGGAGCAAGAATTAGGCTCTGTGCAATGATCGGGGGGTTTTATATTGAAGAGTTCATCGAGGAACACAACCACGATCTTTGATGGTTAAGGACCGAGAGTTTCAAAAGTCATCTCGAAATCTATCAAGATATCACAAGGAGATGATCGTTTGCAACTCGAGTGTGCGTAATGTCTGTCAACAATGTTGTTAGTGTATGGTTGACTGCTAACTCTGCGCGACTAATGCAGTTGCAATTTTGTGTGTGCAGCTGAAGATCGGGGCGACTCGGACATACAGGATGTGCAAGGAGTTGTCGGGCGGATATCAGAACATCGGAGCATCGTTGGTTGATTTCAAGAACTAGGGGAGGGACGTCAAGTGCTTCGTCCACGAGCAGGATGGTCAGTTGTTCATAGACCGGTTCAAGAGTTTGAGGGACAGTCAGGAGGATTTCTACTTTGACTACGATGTGGATACAGACGGAAGCTTACGCAGGGTCATTTGGGCGGATGGTGCAGCTCGAAGGAACTACGCGGCATTCAGGGATGCAGTTTTGTTCGACCCAACATACGGAACCAACGTGTATTCCATGGTGTTCACACCGTTCACTGGCATGGACAACCACAAACGGTCTGTCACGTTCTGTGGGGCGTTGCTATTTAAGGAGGACTACGAGTCATTTATATGGGTCCTCTCCCGGTTTCTGGAAGCCATGGGCGGGAAGGAACCGTGTTATATCATTACAGACCAGAATCCCGGAATTTTAAAAGTCGTCCCGGAAATATTCAAAGCAGCGCACCAACGGTGCTGCACGTGGCACATCATGAACAAGGTTCCAGCAAAGTACGGCAGATCAAGAGAGGAGGCCTCGGAATTCGTAAAAGCCCTCAATGCAATTATATGGGACGATGACATCGAGGCGTCGGAGTTCGACGACAGGTGGGGGCGGATCATGATTGACCATGATGCTGTTGGGATCGAATGGTTCGAAAATATGTTCGAAGACAGGAGCAAATGGGTCGCCGCGCATTGCAGGGAGGTGAGGATGTCCGGAATTATGAGGACAACGCAGAGATCAGAGAGTGAGAACAGTTTCTTTAAAAAGTTTGAAGACAATAATGGTACGTTGGTCCAGTTCTGGATGCGTTTCGAAAGTGCGATGGACCAACAGAGGCACATGCAAAAGAAGCTAGACAACGATAACCGGCAGTCATTCCCCAAAATTGGATCGACGAATCCGATGGAGAGCCACGCGGCAAGGGTGTACACGCACGTGGCTTTTGCACACTTTCAGGAAGAGGTTAAGTTTTCGCTCTACACGTGCAGCATCCGTGGGTATCAGGAGAAGGACGGGATCGAAGCGACAACAATACTGGACTCCATCCGGGACCGCAACTACATTGTTGAATACAACCCAGGTACTGGCATAGAAAGTCACTGTCCATGTCGTGTAGCCATAGTCACATAGCCTGACTGTATGATCCAAACGTAACGAGTTTTATTCCATAATTCATTGAATGTGACTATACACAATAAAGGGTGCGACTCTGGAATGCGGTGCGTGTGATTGTACAACGCAATTCGTTTGATTTTGCGACGTAAGGACGGTGACTATGCAGCATAACGGGTGTGACTGTATCCTTGTCAAGGTTGTGATCATACCTTTAGAAAGCCACATCCCGTACGTTGCGTAGCCACTGTCCGTACGGTCAAGAGTCGCACTCTTTATGTGTTTCTTAATGCACTCGCAGGTACCTGTGAGATCAGTTGTACTTGCAGGAAGTTCAGTCGGTATGGAATTCTTTGCAGGCACGCCATTTGGATATACTCTTCGAAACGACGGGAGACGATCCCGGAACGGTACGTGGCATGTAGATGGACAAGGGATGCTCTACGTAATGTTAATGCGTGTCCCCTGTCAGAGAGTCGCCTAAGCGATGATAAGGCTGTTACAGTCACGAGGTTGTTTTCGGAGTTCTATGAGACCGTCAGTCATGTCAGCAAAATGGGTAAGGAAGACGTTAGTAATCTAGCTGACGTCATTCGCGACTTCAGGTCCGATATTGCCTTTGCTGGCCCTTGTAGCAAGACGCAAGAATTAGAGGAGATCCTCGGCTGTACGAGCGCAATTGAAATAACCATATTGCCCCCGAAGAAAGCCAAGAACAAGGGCAGTGGGAAGCGGATGCTTTCTTCTAAGGCGAAGGCTGCTGCAATTGCCGCCAAGCCTAAACGACTGTGTAAGAACTGCAAGAGGATGGGTCACCATGACAAGAGAAACTGCCCCAACCCATTTGCTGAGTACCCACCGATTGCTGACTTGTCTGTCGATGTTGAGGAGGAGGAGGAGGAGGAGGATGAGGACCCGGCAGGGATTGCCGAGGAGGATTGTTCATGAATATCATTTGTTACTTAGGAACATTCTTTTTGGGAACACAAAGGTTGTCGACGTTTGAAATGGTCAAGGTCCGTGACATTGCTTTTGTATATTGCGGACCTCAATCATTTCTAATATGGTGTAAGTCGTAGATCATGGGGTTTTTTTTTTTGTGAAACATAAAGACTTGGCGGCATTTGAAATGGTCAAGGTCCGTGATTTTGTTTACGTCTATTGCGGACCTTAATTATTTCTAATATGGCGTAGTCGTAAAGCATGGGGGTCCGTAAAATTGGTTTTGTTTTTTGGATTGTAAGAATACATTGAGGAACGTAGTCGTTTTTATTCTGGAATGCATCATCTTTGGCTACAAATACAGCTGTACAGGAACATTATGTCCTTAATATTTGGTTGACACGAAACAAGTGAGTGTGATTGTTCAACGCAATGAGTGCGACTTTACAGTAGGCAGTGTGTGACTGTAGAACAAGAGGTGGAGTGTGATTGTACAAGTGTGATTGTAATTATGGGAGTGTGATTGTACAAGGCAATGACTGTGATTCTACAATACACTGACTGTGATTCTACAAAATGAAGTTAGAAACCTAAACCGGTTTTATGACATGATTCGTCTCGATCTTCTACTTCTTCGTGCTCGAGAACAAAACTAATCCACATCTTTCGTACCTCATCAATCATTTGTTGCGTATACGATTTGGGTATATCTTTAAAATACTACAAGAGAAAAAAAATCAACATTAGAAATATATAAAGGAAAGTATAGAATACAAAGAAACTTTTATAGAATATGTAGAATACTAAAACATGATTGGAAAAAAAAATGTAGAATTAGTTGCATGCCACGCACCCTCAACGTCATTAATTCAACTATGTTGCCCAACGATTATATATACATGTCAATGCACCCCTTTTTATATATTTTAAGGGGTATTAGCATTCTAGGGAAAATGAAATAATCTTTTCTGCGCTTAAGTTCAAATAGATACCGGCTCTTTCAAAAACTCGCCTTCAATGAAGTCCTGCAACTAGGGATCGTTGTTTTTCTCCGAAACCTGTAACAACAAATCATACAAATGGACGTCATTACCTTACATAAAAAACATCCTAAATTCTTAATGGTCTATGAATTATCCCAGTTAATTAAAGGCATTGAATTGTGAAATTTATCGGTTTGGGGAAGAGGTTTTTGCAACTTACACTATGCAAGTTCAAGAGTTTTCATTCACAAGCTTCTCCAAAGACAATGCGAGCTCCATCGCTGCAAAAACATTTCATCGAAACTTATTCCCAACCGCAAAGGAAAACCACATTCACTTTGTTGCCAAAGTAACGAATCACATTTTTCTAAAGAATAAGAATGAAGACATACCATATTAAGATGAATCACATTCACTTTGTTGCCAAATTAATTCAACGATGTTGCCCACACACCATCCTGAGTCATATTAACATGAATGATCTGCAGAAATAGCAGTTCGAAAGAGACTAAGATTAATGCAGAAAAAGTTAAATTGGAACATAAATACACAGTAAAGGATACAAAGCAACAGTACTCTGTAAATGGGGTAAGAAAACTTTGGCAAATACCACTAAAAAAGTTGCACATACACCATACCTGATTTCCATTTTATTTGATGATGAATTTTTTATTTGTGTACAGCATGTGCATAGGATCCCACCATTTTTATCATAACGATAATCTCCAACAAAACCTATACACGAGGAAGAGGGACGATAAGGTAATAGGATACTTACCATTATACAAATATGACGAGCAAGATTTCGATAGACACTTACCCCATAAAGATAAATCATCTGAATGGTGTGCAGCAGCCGGGCACCATTAGAGAAAAGACATGTAAGCATTCAATAACCAATCAATAAATAAAGCATGGCAAAAAGAAGTTAGATGTTGTAAAATGGAAACAAAATTGAAGGAATAGCATACCAATAAAGAACTCAAACCAGTACGAATTTTCAATTTCATCTTTGAATTGAGTAGCTTTAGAAGCATCAAGTTTGAGTTCACAAACGACGGGTCAGAAAACAATAACATTGGCACATACAAAGACCAAACACAATAATATGCAGTATGCTACGTAAACATGCTTTCCACGATACAATACAAAGAAACAATACGAAAGAAATTACCTGGAGAAACTACTCCGGACCCTAGCACATGACACACATACATCATACACAAAACGAATTCCCATTTTTAACCTAATAAAATTGGAAGCAAAAAGTAGCATGATTCAGAGCTGAAATCAGTCTATCACCTACGGAATAGATCATAGGACAAACATCAACACGAATTGATTCAAATAAAGCAAGCAATTGAAGAAAATAACCTAATCGACCTATAATTTCGAAAATGTATCAAAATTGATAAGAAAAACACACCGCAAAGCGAACGATCGGCGACAGGAAGAGACAAATTGGATGATCTGAACGCAGATTCATAAATTGCCTACGCTTTTGCTTTCGCTTCTGCCTCCTCATCCTCCATCTCCACCTAGGCCTCCATCGCCAATTCCTCATCAATCACCGTCCCGCCTCTGTTGCCATCGCAATTACATCATTAATCACCTTCGCTTCAGTGGCCGTTTCTTCATCAATCGCCGCATCCGTCTCAATTTCTTCACCTACTTCCTCCTCTTCTTCTTCTTCTTCAACTTCCGATATTGCCTTTGCTGGCCCTTGTAGCAAGACGCAAGAATTAGAGGAGATCCTCGGCTGTACGAGCGCAATTGAAAAACCATATTGCCCCCGAAGAAAGCCAAGAACAAGGGCAGTGGGAAGCGGATGCTTTCTTCTAAGGCGAAGGCTGCTGCAATTGCCGCCAAGCCTAAACAACTGTGTAAGAACTGCAAGAGGATGGGTCACCATGACAAGAGAAACTGCCCCAACCCATTTGCTGAGTACCCACCGATTGCTGACTTGTCTGTCGATGTTGAGGAGGAGGAGGAGGAGGAGGATGAGGACCCGGCAGGGATTGCCGAGGAGGATTGTTCATGAATATCATCTGTTACTTAGGAACATTCTTTTTGGGAACACAAAGGTTGTCGACGTTTGAAATGGTCAAGGTCCGTGACATTGCTTTTGTATATTGCGGACCTCAATCATTTCTAATATGGTGTAAGTCGTAGATCATGGGGTTTTTTTTTTTTTGTAAAACATAAAGACTTGGCGGCATTTGAAATGGTCAAGGTCCGTGATTTTGTTTACGTCTATTGTGGACCTTAATTATTTCTAATATGGCGTAGTCATAAAGCATGGGGGTCCGTAAAATTTGTTTTGTTTTTTGGATTGTAAGAATACATTGAGGAACGTAGTCGTTTTTATTCTGGAATGCATCATCTTTGGCTACAAATACAGCTGTACAGGAACATTATGTCCTTAATATTTGGTTGACACGAAACAAGTGAGTGTGATTGTTCAACGCAATGAGTGCGACTTTACAGTAGGCAGTGTGTGACTGTAGAACAAGAGGTGGAGTGTGATTGTATAAGTGTGATTCTAATTATGGGAGTGTGATTGTACAAGGCAATGACTGTGATTCTACAATACACTGACTGTGATTCTACAAAATGAAGTTAGAAACCTAAACCGGTTTTATGACAGGATGACTGTGACTGTACGCCATGTTTAGTGTGACTATAAAACTTGTGAACTGTGACTATACACCATGTGTCTGTACGTTAGAAAAATAGCGAAGGAAATAGAGAAATAGCGAAATAGCGATGGAAATATTTGTACATTAGAAAAAGTCCATCTCTTATACAACATATAATACTTGCATACCATTAAACGCGGAAAACATTCTACGACATAATGCGGAAAACATCCATTGCATACCATTTAAACGCTACATTTTAACATTCATTAGAACTTAAAACACATAAAAAAGTTCGTTACTAAACGCTACATCTTAATCCATACATACTTAACCTTCGTACTTTTTAAGCATCTTCTTCAAGTTGGCCAAGTCGCGCTGGAACCCCTTCCTTGTGCGGAAACAGTACATAGACCTCTTCATGAAGAACTGGATGTAGTAATCCAGTTCTGCCTCTTTATGTGTATCGCCAATGGACGCTACGAAGATCCTCGCGTCAACTGCAGTTGCGGCTTGCTGCACGGCTTTTAATTCAGTGGACATAGTGGTATTCAATAAACCCTTGTACTCCTCGATCAAATTTCTGATTTCTTCTATCTTGCTTGCCATTTTTTTGTAAGTTTGAAGTGGTGGAGTTGTGAAAAATGTGTTGGTATTTATAGAGGAGGAGACAGTAAACAGGGGGTTAAAAATGCATGGGTTAGGCAGTAAAGGTGAGAAGAAAGTTGAATAGGGTAGGTGGGGATGAAAATTTAATGGGTTAGGTGGGGTGTTTATCCTCATAAATTAATTAGGGTTAGGAGTTTGAGGTGGGTGTTTGTGTTTCTCAATGTTTCATTGAGACTCACAAACATCCCTTCACAGTCACGTCGGTTTTTAACATTCGTCGTCGACATCGTTTTTTTGAACTTTTTTATGATTATTTCGCTATATAATTGTAGACACCCAAATTTTGACCGCCAGGTGTCTATAGCAGTTTCCAAAAAAACACCCGATGATGATCGAACGCTAACGTGCTCTAACGCGCTCGGATACGGGCTCGAAATCAATAATGACCGGCATGGGCTTTTAACGGGATACAAATCTCACAAAACCAACCTCAAATCCAGGCCCAGTGGGTCATTCCGAGCAAAATGAGACTAATTTGGGTCAAAACCGGCACCAAAAATAATTCCCGTCTTTTAGCGACCGGGTCAAAACCCGGTCAAGACAAACCCAACACCAAAAGCGACCGGATGCATTCTCAAAACATGCACCAGGTTCAAAAATCAGCCGAGATCATTCAAAATTATCCAAAATCAATCACAATCAATCAAGAGCAAATCAAGGCCAATCCTTCCCGATTTAGCACGGCCTAATTGATCCACTCGGTCGAGTGGATTGACCACTCGATCGAGTGGAGCCTCAAAAAACACGTCCAGGTGCATTCGCGAGAGCACTCGACCGAGTGCACCCGCGCCACTCGGTCGAGTGACCCAGTGTCGAGGCTCCCCTATAAATACCCGTCAATCCTAAGCACAAGAAACTACTTTTCCCAACAACTTTTCTCCCACAACTTTACACAAGAATCAACTCTTACACAACCCCTTTGCATACATTTTTCAGCCATAAACACCGTCATCCTTGCATGCATTTCGAGAGCACAAACTCGTAAAAATCCATACAAACCAAGAGCCATATACACACCATCAACTCCTCCTACATATCTCGACGTTCCCGCGCCATTGCCGCCATTAGACGACCCGTATCCCGAGAAGCAAGAGCATGTAGGTTGAGGGTGTAACAATTCAACACTGATATCTCCGTCTTCTTCCTTTCTTCTCGTTCCTTTTTATGTACATTCATTTATGCTATAGTATTATATTTAGTCGATAGTAACGACATGATTACTAACGCTAACATTTTACCTTTTGCATTTAATCATCGTTATTATATTTTACTATAATATCGTATGTACCGTGTATATATATAATAATATCAAAACTCGGATCCTAATTCGTTTGATTACGATGATCATTTTTTTAAGGTTCGTTTATTAACACGATCCCGATCATTCGTAGTTGAACGCGTATGAATCCATTTCAAAGATTAGTACGGAACCCGTTGACACGAAAACCGACGTCGCATAATCCGTAAGGATTAATATCGATGTCGTGACGTAGAGGGACGCAATTCCGTCACTAATCAAATTTTTAAATCTAACGTCAACCTTTTTACAAAAATCCGATAACGGTATTATAATCATATAAGACATGATTATAATACCGACAAACCGAGTTAAATCTAAATGCGTCAATATTTTTATTTGACTCGGCCAACCATCGATTTAAAACACATAAAACCACACGAATCATACCTCGTACAGATGTCACTCGACCGAGTACGCAAGCTACTCGATCGAGTAGCACCTTAAAAAACGGGCAGTAGCTAATTTAAAGACACACTCGACCGAGTCAGGCCATGACTCGGCCGAGTGGGTCCTGTAGCCCAGAAATCCGAGAGCTTTAATGCAACATTCAAGCCTCGTCCTTTTTTTACGACTTAGTCGACACGTGTAAAGTCAATCTCGTGATCTCCTTTTCAAAACTCATATATATATCACTTCACTTAAACAACTTTGATCAACGGTCTCACTATTAATCTTGTGTTGACGACTCCGTAGTCGTATCCGACGCATAATTAATTAAGGCTCCAATTTACCAACATGATAAGTTGGGACAAGGCATCGGGATTTGGGATCGGGCTAGCACCACGCCTAGGTCCTATATCCCCGTCCTTCGATTAATACATAAAATAATATGTATTTAATTGAAGTTAGTCCATTTACACGACTCACGGTCTAGTTTATACACGGGTCCGTTTCTACTTATCGCTAATCATTTTGGTTGTATATTTCGATTATTCTATTGTACGTCGTATTATTGTGAATTCCGGGTTGTATTCCGCCCGTGTAACATGTAATCGGTTTATTTTTGCTTTGCTTTATTTATTTGCGTTTTACCGCTTTTAAATGAACCCTCCCATGCTAAATCACTTCGACAATAAATTAGATGCATTAAATTGACGTAGCTCACATTTAATTCGCATGCTTAGCTAAAACGCTGTTTGCATAACATTTCACCGAATCACTAACGCGCATATTAAAAAGTCAAACGATGTCCTAGTAGAGGCCGCTAAGTGCGGGCGGGGTTGGGTGTCCTTAGTGGGCTTCCCAACACGTACCCTCACCCCTTACTCAGAACCGTGGTTTCCGGATGTCCGAATCCATTGGCAACGAGAGTCATTCAATATACGATTAACCGCTCAAGTCGGCATCTATATCGATATGCAAAGGGACGAGCCCAATAAACTCTCAAACCGAAATGGGCCATACTTTGTGTATGGACCATGGCGAAGAGTGGGCTCGAATGGTTCCGAATAACCATAAAATTCGGTGGCGACTCCATTTCGACTTAAATTTCAATTCGATCCTTCTCATATGGAGGTTCATTTGCCTACCCAAACCCGCGCGTGCGCGTCGGGGTGGACCTACGTCATGTCCACAATTTGGCGACTCCGCTGGGGATCAACCAATGTGTGGCTTACCGTCGGCGTTCTCAGGGTGAGACTCGAATAGAAATCGCTTGATGAGTACAATATGCGTTTTAGTTTTACGGTTCATGCATAACCCCATATTTGCCCGGGCCGGTACTGGTGACCGACGTCCCACTATACCACGACGTATCCATCCTTGGATACGTTAAAGGTGTTCATGGTCGACTCGGATGGACTTTGCGGCATGTTCTAAGCTCCACTCGAGTTAGGAAGACCGTCCCGTTTCTCGACTAGAATATGAACACTGGTATAGACCCTATTCAGACCGACCGAGACTTAGTGTAAAGCATACATGGCGTCGTTATAATGCTTACGTGACTATGTGCTACATGGTTTCCGTGTCATTTTCAAAAACCGTCATTTCAAAAAATGCATCTTTCCAAAAATATTCAAATTTCCAAAAAACTCGGAATGCTGCCGAAATTTAGACTTAAGATTTGACTCAAAACAAGTCTTTTTTTTTAGCCGGCATGCTGCCCATTTCAAAATTCGAATTTCCGATCCATTATTCGACTTTCGAATTTTCAAAATTCAATTTTCAAATCCTCGCGATGCCATTTTCAACTTTCAAATCTTCGAGATACCGTTTTTGATTTTCAAATCTTCGAGATCTCATCTTCAAATTTTCAAATCGTCGGAAATTCTTTTTTTCCAACATTCAAATCTTCTCAATTTTCAAGATATCCAATTTTCAAAACCCGAGACACACACCGAATTTAGGACTTGTGATTTTACTCAAAATAGCCTATTTTTAGCCGGTATGCCGCCCAATTCAAAACTCGAAAATATTTTCGAACTTTCAAAACCTAGGCCCGATACACTTTCCGATTTTTCTTGAAAAATCGGGCCTTTCCCCGAGTTTTCTCGGACTTTCCAAAAGTAATCATTTTCAAAACTTTCCTCTTCTTAAGACTTCCCATATTTAGCAGTGTCGGGTCTTGTCATAAGTCATCGAAGTCTTTAGCGTCGAAACTCTGTCGATCTTACATCACGAGTTTCTTCCCTACCACAGTCCGCCTTATTTGACTAAGGCATGGCCCACCTACGTAGGACACACTCCTACAAAGGAGGGCCCGTCTACACAATTGAGTCCAAAGTCTGGGGATGTCTCACGTTGACCTTTCTTCAAACGGGACTCGGCCCACTCGCCGAATCCTAAGAAAGGCCCATCTTTCACGAGTCACCCGTCTAGATGTCTTTTCCGAGTCAACCTTTTACAAGGCATAGCCCTATAAAAAAGGTTCACGGTCCTTACGTTTAAGGGTCACTCGTCCGACACTCGAGTTTTAACAAAATCTTCCACCCCACTCGGGGGCTACCCTCTAGCAGAGCGATCAATCACGGTTGCTCTAAGGGTCACGCTTTACACGTGTTGTCTCACGTACCCCATTTTCGAGTCACTTAGATGTCACACCATCTGAGTCCTATCAGAGTCTTTGGTCTCACTTGGGGGCTATTCTCCGACGGGGAGATTAATCACAGTCACTCCGAGAATCGCACCCCACGTATTTGTCTTAGGAGAGTCTAACCCGAGTCAAACCAGAGTTGTCTCTCCTCCCGCGCTATTTCCTATGCCTTGGTGTAGTCAAGTTCCGAAGCAACATTTCTGATTACGTGGGTATTCTCGCAGAATATGGCACCCACAACCGGAAATAGGGACATGGAAAACACCATCAACGAAATAAAGGCTTTGCTGGAGAAAATGGCTAGTAAGCAGGCCATAACCGAAACCCATATAGGGTTCCTGAAAACCAACCAAGAGGCCATAAATGCTCGTTTAACTGCCATTGAACGGCAAGACCTCGATTCTGGGTTGGTAAATACTGGGCCATTTGCCAAACTGATCAGCACGGTGCGTGAGCTCGAACAACAGTTCAACAGTTCCACGCCCTTCAAGGGAATAATATTTATATTGAGAACTCCCGAGACTATACACCCATCAGTGAGAAACTACCAATAGATCTCAACTTAGAGGGGTTACCCATATTCGAAGGGACGGAGGATCCATTACTACACCTCCGAGCCTTCAAAGCATTTATGGCAATCAAGGGGGTCAAAGCCGACATGTTCATCAATCTGTTCGGCACATCTCTCGGAAAATATCCAAAAGCCTGGTTCTATAGGCTTAATGCAAAAAGATTCCCCACTTGGGAAGATGTGGCTACCGAGTTCGCTAAAAACTATTCTGATAACACTGAACTTCAGACAACCATGCGGACTTTAGAAGTCATGGCCCAAGATCCAACAGAAGGTTTCACCAAATACCTTCAACGTTGGCGGGCCGAGAGTGTTAAGCTGGTAGACAAGCCCAGCGAGAAGACACTAGTGGAGGCGTTCATCAACAACCTCCTACCCTCCTACCGCGTCCATCTTAGGTATGTCGGCATTTCAAACTTTGCAGTGCTTACCGAAATGGGCATCAGGATTGAAGACGATCTTCGACATAATGAAGATCTGGGTGAAGCTTCTACCGAAGGCTATACTGGATATCCACTTGAGTCCTTAGAAGCCGAAGACTACTGACAACCTCATCCAAGAGTCCAGATTTGATTTGAGTCCGAGTCTGAGTCCGAGTCTAGGATGTTCTATCTCTTGCAATTTCAAAGTCAGAGTCAGAGTCAACTGTATTCTGTCCTCTTTTTCAATCCAATAAAATCAGCTTTTTTTCAATCTCTCATATATGCTTCCGAGAACATGATGAACACCATCATACACTGTGAGCACATGCACGTGACTATTATAGGCACATCTATAATGACTGCAGGAACTGAGACCCGTGTTTTCCTTTTACCTGTTCCATGTCTGGTATAGAAAACCACAAAACTACCCTTAGCAGGAGCATATCAAATCCTATGACAAATCCGGGTAGTCTCCTAGTTTGGGTTTAAGACGGGAGGCAAGCCCATTTCCCACAATAAACACCCCTCCAATAAGACTAACCAATCCTTACCTTAAGCGTTTAGTCTGACCAGAAGCAAAAAAAGCATCGTGACTCTATAGATGCCCGAAATACCCAACTTGGGACGATGCTCCCACCAAGCCTGTTCGGAATTATGATGACAATACCGAGATCCAAACCACCATGTTTACCGTAGAGTACTCCACCATGAGTTGCACTCACATAAACACCAACTGGGCTTACACCTTACAAAAGGTTTAGCTCCACAAGCCTAATCCAACCGATGGGCCCACCCCCATATCCACCCACAACACCATCGGGGGGTAGCCGTGAAAAAAAAAAAAAAAAAAAAAAAACTGGACGAAAAAAAAACAAAAGTCTAGGAAAAAAGCAAAAGGCCAAAACAAAAAAGGCCATTGTCAAAAAAAAAAAAGAGGCACCCATGACCGGGGCTAAGAGGTCAACCAGCAAAAATTCAAAAAACCCATGACCGGGGCTAAGAGGTCAATCAAAAAAATCAAATACCCATGACCGTGGTCAACGGTCAACTCAAGTGAAAATCCTTTGACCGGGGTACGGTCAAATTCAAAATTATCAATACCATCCAATAGGGGAGTGACAATCAAGCTGGTCAGCTAACACCACACTCAGCCTTCCCACATTACAACCTTCAAGACCTTCTCGAGACCCAGGACAGAGACAGCCCGGAATTTTGAGGATTCAAGCTCCATAGGATACCCCTAACCATTAGGGCCAGACATGGAAACCAGATCCCGCATTATCGAAACCTGTCCCAATCGAAGTTTGAGCTATTTTTCTCGACTTCCCCTTTACATAACAGAATTCACAATCACCATACACAAACCCGAGATCAAAACTCATCAAAGACCCGAGATCAAAACTCATCAAAGACCCGAGATCAAAACTCATCAAAGACCCGAGATCAAAACTCACCAAAGACCCGAGATCAAAACTCATCAAAGACCCGAGATCAAAACTCACCAAAGACCCGAGATCAAAAATCATCAAAAATCCCGAGAACAGAACTCGTTAAAAATCCCGAGAACAGAACTCGTTAAAAATCCCGAGAACAGAACTCGTTAAAAATCCCCGAGAGCAGAACTCGTCAAATCCCCGAGAGCAGAACTCGTCAAAATCCCATCCCAACTCTTCTCATCCAAACCAAGAACACGGGAACTCAACTTGCAGTCGGCATAGAACATGCCCAAATAGTTCACACCACCTCTGGGGGCTACCCCGGAGAACGCTCACAGCCACAGGATCAACATCCTAACTATTCTATCCCCTTGATCAAGACATCATTGGGAACGCACCTAGCCTACACCATCGCTATGGCTAGTTACACACAAAGTCCTATTAGCTTAGGCACCATAATATATCTTCCAATCCACTGAACTACGGCTTGGTTTGATTTCACTGCGCGTGAATACGTAGGCAGCCTTTCAACAGAGGCACAACCACCCACATTGACACACATTCAAAAAGCGCCATCATTCCGGTCACGACACTGTCTTGTTCTCAACAGTCTGCTTTGTTGTCCTGGGGGCTTCTCTTAGACAGAAGTTCTCCATCCACTCACATAATCCAAAAGACTTCAAACTAGCCTCCTGTCTATAGTGTGTCCTAGTACTCGGCTCAGTCGAAGACAAGGATCTGTCAGGACTCGAGACAACGCCCACTTCGGGCCTATACCTCGAAACCAAGAATTCAAGAGCGCTAGACAACAACATTGTTAAGCCCTATTGTGCAGTTGCAGTCTCATTACAGACTACTGCAATTCCCCGATAACGCATTCTTCCCATTCCGAGGATTCGACCATGTTGCCACTCGCCTAGGCTACGGAATAGCGCAACCTAAAAGTCTTGTTAGATGGCCCACTCCCCTACCGAGTCACGGTCCAATCCCTTGAGAGTTCAGTCGTGTCTGTCAACTCGTCCGGTCACGTCCAGAGTCGAGTCTGTCAGTATACCTCTCTCTTCAAATTCCCATTTTAAAATTTGCAAAACTTAGCCATTTGAGAAAATCCTTTTCGACAAGGTCAAATTTCGGTCTATTTAAATTGCAAATTTCATTTCTACCCCTTTCAATTTGAAAACCTAGCATGTGAGCTGCTTTCAGGATTTCGATTTCAAGGTTCAAAAATTTCAAAACTTTCAAAAATTCAAAAAACATTTTTCCCCAGCGCGAGTCATATTTTTTTTACTACCTACGTGTTGCATAAATTTTATGTGACTTATACAGGTACGACTCAGACAGGGACATGCAACCCTCTAAATCTCCCTAGCGGAAGCCCAAGGCGGCATTTTCCCCGGAATGGTACGGGATGGGCCCACATATAGGCGCACCCAGGACTTATGCTACAAGTCCGATCCCCCACGGAGTTATTATCATCAGCTCAGGTATGATTTTTATCTTATGGCTGACGAGCCCTTCACGCAAGTCTAATGGACTATAAACGACCCGATCGGAAGTCTACCTGGTTTTAACAGGCTTGGTAGCTACTCTGACTTTCGCCTTGTCCAAGCCTCAGTCAGAGTGGGGGCTCTGTAGACACCCAAATTTTGACCGCCAGGTGTCTATAGCAGTTTCCAAAAAAACACCCGATGATGATCGGACGCTAACGTGCTCTAACGCGCTCGGATACGGGTTCGAAATCAATAATGACCGGCATGGGCTTTTAACGGGATACAAATCTCACAAAACCAACCTCAAATCCAGGCCCAGTGGGTCATTCCGAGCAAAATGAGACTAATTTGGGTCAAAACCGGCACCAAAAATAATTCCCGTCTTTTAGCGACCGGGTCAAAACCCGGTCAAGACAAACCCAACACCAAAAGCGACCGGATGCATTCTCAAAACATGCACCAGGTTCAAAAATCAGCCGAGATCATTCAAAATTATCCAAAATCAATCACAATCAATCAAGAGCAAATCAAGGCCAATCCTTCCCGATTTAGCACGGCCTAATTGATCCACTCGGTCGAGTGGATTGACCACTCGATCGAGTGGAGCCTCAAAAAACACGTCCAGGTGCATTCGCGAGAGCACTCGACCGAGTGCACCCGCGCCACTCGGTCGAGTGACCCAGTGTCGAGGCTCCCCTATAAATACCCGTCAATCCTAAGCACAAGAAACTACTTTTCCCAACAACTTTTCTCCCACAACTTTACACAAGAATCAACTCTTACACAACCCCTTTGCATACATTTTTCAGCCATAAACACCGTCATCCTTGCATGCATTTCGAGAGCACAAACTCGTAAAAATCCATACAAACCAAGAGCCATATACACACCATCAACTCCTCCTACATATCTCGACGTTCCCGCGCCATTGCCGCCATTAGACGAACCGTATCCCGAGAAGCAAGAGCATGTAGGTTGAGGGTGTAACAATTCAACACCGATTTCTCCTTCTTCTTCCTTTCTTCTCGTTCCTTTTTATGTACATTCATTTATGCTATAGTATTATATTTAGTCGATAGTAACGACATGATTACTAACGCTAACATTTTACCTTTTGCATTTAATCATCGTTATTATATTTTACTATAATATCGTATGTACCGTGTATATATATAATAATATCAAAACTCGGATCCTAATTCGTTTGATTACGATGATCATTTTTTTAAGGTTCGTTTATTAACACGATCCCGATCATTCGTAGTTGAACGCGTATGAATCCATTTCAAAGATTAGTACGGAACCCGTTGACACGAAAACCGACGTCGCATAATCCGTAAGGATTAATATCGATGTCGTGACGTAGAGGGACGCAATTCCGTCACTAATCAAATTTTTAAATCTAACGTCAACCTTTTTACAAAAATTCGATAACGGTATTATAATCATATAAGACATGATTATAATACCGACAAACCGAGTTAAATCTAAATGCGTCAATATTTTTATTTGACTCGGCCAAACATCGATTTAAAACACATAAAACCACACGAATCATACCTCGTACAGATGTCACTCGACCGAGTACGCAAGCTACTCGATCGAGTAGCACCTTAAAAAACGGGCAGTAGCTAATTTAAAGACACACTCGACCGAGTCAGGCCATGACTCGGCCGAGTGGGTCCTGTAGCCCAGAAATCCGAGAGCTTTAATGCAACATTCAAGCCTCGTCCTTTTTTTACGACTTAGTCGACACGTGTAAAGTCAATCACGTGATCTCCTTTTCAAAACTCATATATATATATATCACTTCACTTAAACAACTTTGATCAACGGTCTCACTATTAATCTTGTGTTGACGACTCCGTAGTCGTATCCGACGCATAATTAATTTAGGCTCCAATTTACCAACATGATAAGTTGGGACAAGGCATCGGGATTTGGGATCGGGCTAGCACCACGCCTAGGTCCTATATCCCCGTCCTTCGATTAATACATAAAATAATATGTATTTAATTGAAGTTAGTCCATTTACACGACTCAAGGTCTAGTTTATACACGGGTCCGTTTCTACTTATCGCTAATCATTTTGGTTGTATATTTCGATTATTCTATTGTACGTCATATTGTGAATTCCGGTACGGAGCCTCAAGCGTCCCGGGGGACTTTAATCGTAGATAACAGAGGCAAGCAGGACAGACGATGTTGTATTCCGCCCGTGTAACATGTAATCGGTTTATTTTTGCTTTGCTTTATTTATTTGCGTTTTACCGCTTTTAAATGAACCCTCCCATGCTAAATCACTTCGACAATAAATTAGATGCATTAAATTGATGTAGCTCACATTTAATTCGCATGCTTAGCTAAAACGCTGTTTGCATAACATTTCACCGAATCACTAACGCGCATATTAAAAAGTCAAACGATGTCCTAGTAGAGGCCGCTAAGTGCGGGCGGGGTTGGGTGTCCTTAGTGGGCTTCCCAACACGTACCCTCACCCCTTACTCAGAACCGTGGTTTCCGGATGTCCGAATCCATTGGCAACGAGAGTCATTCAATATACGATTAACCGCTCAAGTCGGCATCTATATCGATATGCAAAGGGACGAGCCCAATAAACTCTCAAACCGAAATGGGCCATACTTTGTGTATGGACCATGGCGATATAGAGTGGGCTCGAATGGTTCCGAATAACCATAAAATTCGGTGGCGACTCCATTTCGACTTAAATTTCAATTCGATCCTTCTCATATGGAGGTTCATTCGCCTACCCAAACCCGCGCGTGGCCGCGTCGGGGTGGACCTACGTCATGTCCACAATAATTTACAATGTAATTCACGAATCATGCGTCGGAAAACCAATATTTTGTTGTTTGTATGTGGCGATTCAAATTGCATCTTATGACTTATTTAAAATGAAAGAAAATGGATGGTAACATATGTGGGGGTGATTAAGTTAAATTAATCTAGTGAATTTAGTTAATTTGTGGTTGTTTGTCATGACTCTGTGGAGTTTTACTGTGACTGTGAGTCAGAAGTTGCGTGACTGTATCACATCGCACATGCGACCCTGATACTGAGTTGTCAAACATTTGATACTCAGAAGATACTCCAACATGAGATTTTTTTCTATGTTCACAAAAAAGTGTTTTTACTTCACTCTACATTCATGCCTTACGTTTCGTGGAGGTCTTCCGTTCCACGATATTGCGTAGCTTACGACTTTCATCGATTCCTTTCCATATCTTTGGCGTGTCTGCCATGAAAGCACGAATTTTCGGCAACACGTCCTCACGAGCTCCATTCATGTCAGCAAGTACGAGGGCTGTCGCAACCTCGAATGACAAGTAACGCCTCCCGAGCTTTGTCCCAATATCAGGGTGGGTGAACAGCGCACCGTCGTACAGGCACATGTGCATCAAGCAGAAAATGTCGGACTCCGGATCGTTCTTTCGGGCGCTCAGCCATTCCATTTTTACTTGTCGAAGTGTAAATTTTGACATGTGACTGCTCTTAATCAGCCCCTTTTCGTCTATGTAGTCGATCAATGCTTGCAGCTGATGTAGTATTAGTTAATAGTAAACGTCAGCACTTATGGGAGCAGTATAATATTGACGCGGTGAAATAAAGCATATGCGTGCAACTTACTATTATGCTAGACATCCGGAACATATGCGACTCTGGGGCGTGTGTCTGGTGATCGAGGATATCAACTGTTCTATCTCTAAAGTTGATGCAGATGCACGCGTAGTGCCCCATAGTATGCACCGGAAAAAACAACAATTCGGCGTTCAAGTCGAATGTCCCGGCGCAGTCTTGTATGAATCTGTTCCACGCTTCGTACACACCGTCAGTTTCGTCCGCAGGGGTACTTGAGTCGGGTCGTTCCATTATACGGGTCAGTGAGTCCTAACAGATGGTGAATATTAGTTGCCATCAGTGACGGGGCCCGAGACAGTACTATATCATGTCCGTGACTGCACATCGCGAAGTGTGTAATTGTACAGACTAAGCCGTGTGACTTTGCAGCGTACAGACTGTGACTATACAAGACTACATCATGTGCGTGGCTGTACATCTTATATCACGTGATTGTACACCTCAACACGAGTGACCCTGACCGTGACTATGCAATATCTAGCATGTGATTGTACACATTAACATGTGTGACTCTGCAATTCATGGCATGTGATTGTACACATCAACATGTGTGACTGTGCTAAGTGAACTTTGTGATTATTTCTAACCATTACACGGACTCTACATCTTTTTAGTTGATGTGAATGGGGGTCATTTGTACTATTGAATGCGTGACTATGCAATATCTAGCATGTGATTGTACACATCGACACGTGTTGTAACACCCCATATTTTTAACATTCTTTTCGAAATACTTTCTACTTTACGTTATATTTTGTCGTATTTTATAAACTACCAGACCCCCTTCCGTGGGATGGATAGAAATTTCATATTTGATTTCTACAAAGTTTCTCATTTTATCCTTTCTTTCAAAATCAGTAACATGATATTTTATTTATTTATATTATTTTACTATTATTTATAATAAGTTTTTATTTCAGCTCAGCTTAAGACAACTTAAGTCGCACTACTAGAAAAGGCTTAAAAGACATCATTAATAAGTAACCATTTAAGTATTGTCAATGATTTCTTTGGTCTAAGAAATCAATTATCTCAAATACAAGGTCTCTTATCTAGTAACAAAGACATCATTTCTCAAAAAAATGTTCTTTATTTACATCCAATCTAACACAAAGACATCATTTTTCAAAAAACTGATTTCTATCCACATCCAATATACAAAGACATCATTTACTCAGGAAATGATTTCTAACTTCACTATCTCTTGGTAACAAAGAAATCATTTTAAAAAAATGATTCCTAGTCCTGCATATCTAAATTCTTTTTATTTACTATTTTTTTTGAGGTACTCTTTTTATTTACTACTCATTGAACTCTACATCTCTACCTACATTTTCTTTTAACATTCAATCGATCCATCCATCTATTCTATCTTTAAACCTTTTTTATTCATTCACTCTGCCGTCATTCTTCCGCTCATCAACCACGCCGCCCCCGTTGTTACCGCCGGAGTCAACGTGTACCGCTTCGGTATTTCCCCAAACTCCCCTTTGAGGATTGTTTGATTGTTTGATTTGTTCAATTATTGAAAGCGAAGAAGAAGAAGAGTATGAGGAAGTAGAAAAAGAAGTAGAAGAGGAAGAAGAAGAGGAATACGAGGAAGTTGAAGAAGAAGAAGAGGAAGTAGGTGAACAAATTGAGACGGATGCGGCGATTGATGAAGAAACGGCCACTGAAGCGAAGGCGATTAATGATGTAATTGCGGTGGCAACAGAGGCGGGACGGTGATTGATGAGGAATTGGCGATGGAGGCCTAGGTGGAGATGGAGGATGAGGAGGCAGAAGCGAAAGCAAAAGCGTAGGCAATTTATGAATCTGCGTTCAGATCATCCAATTTGTCTCTTCCTGTCGCCGATCGTTCGCTTTGCGGTGTGTTTTTCTTATCAATTTTGATACATTTTCGAAATTATAGGTCGATTAGGTTATTTTCTTCAATTGCTTGCTTTATTTGAATCAATTCGTGTTGATGTTTGCCCTATGATCTATTCCGTAGGTGATAGACTGATTTCAGCTCTGAATCATGCTACTTTTTGCTTCCAATTTTATTAGGTTAAAAATGGGAATTCGTTTTGTGTATGATGTATGTGTGTCATGTGCTAGGGTCCGGAGTAGTTTCTCCAGGTAATTTCTTTCGTATTGTTTCTTTGTATTGTATCGTGGAAAGCATGTTTACGTAGCATACTGCATATTATTGTGTTTGGTCTTTGTATGTGCCAATGTTATTGTTTTCTGACCCGTCGTTTGTGAACTCAAACTTGATGCTTCTAAAGCTACTCAATTCAAAGATGAAATTGAAAATTCGTACTGGTTTGAGTTCTTTATTGGTATGCTATTCCTTCAATTTTGTTTCCATTTTACAACATCTAACTTCTTTTTGTCATGCTTTATTTATTGATTGGTTATTGAATGCTTACATGTCTTTTCTCTAATGGTGCCCGGCTGCTGCACACCATTCAGATGATTTATCTTTATGGGGTAAGTGTCTATCGAAATCTTGCTCGTCATATTTGTATAATGGTAAGTATCCTATTACCTTATCGTCCCTCTTCCTCGTGTATAGGTTTTGTTGGAGATTATCGTTATGATAAAAATGGTGGGATCCTATGCACATGCTGTACACAAATAAAAAATTCATCATCAAATAAAATGGAAATCAGGTATGGTGTATGTGCAACTTTTTTAGTGGTATTTGCCAAAGTTTTCTTACCCCATTTACAGAGTACTGTTGCTTTGTATCCTTTACTGTGTATTTATGTTCCAATTTAACTTTTTCTGCATTAATCTTAGTCTCTTTCGAACTGCTATTTCTGCAGATCATTCATGTTAATATGACTCAGGATGGTGTGTGGGCAACATCGTTGAATTAATTTGGCAACAAAGTGAATGTGATTCATCTTAATATGGTATGTCTTCATTCTTATTCTTTAGAAAAATGTGATTCGTTACTTTGGCAACAAAGTGAATGTGGTTTTCCTTTGCGGTTGGGAATAAGTTTCGATGAAATGTTTTTGCAGCGATGGAGCTCGCATTGTCTTTGGAGAAGCTTGTGAATGAAAACTCTTGAACTTGCATAGTGTAAGTTGCAAAAACCTCTTCCCCAAACCGATAAATTTCACAATTCAATGCCTTTAATTAACTGGGATAATTCATAGACCATTAAGAATTTAGGATGTTTTTTATGTAAGGTAATGACGTCCATTTGTATGATTTGTTGTTACAGGTTTCGGAGAAAAACAACGATCCCTAGTTGCAGGACTTCATTGAAGGCGAGTTTTTGAAAGAGCCGGTATCTATTTGAACTTAAGCGCAGAAAAGATTATTTCATTTTCCCTAGAATGCTAATACCCCTTAAAATATATAAAAAGGGGTGCATTGACATGTATATATAATCGTTGGGCAACATAGTTGAATTAATGACGTTGAGGGTGCGTGGCATGCAACTAATTCTACATTTTTTTTTCCAATCATGTTTTAGTATTCTACATATTCTATAAAAGTTTCTTTGTATTCTATACTTTCCTTTATATATTTCTAATGTTGATTTTTTTTCTCTTGTAGTATTTTAAAGATATACCCAAATCGTATACGCAACAAATGATTGATGAGGTACGAAAGATGTGGATTAGTTTTGTTCTCGAGCACGAAGAAGTAGAAGATCGAGACGATTGATTACAAAGTGAATACTTATAACCATTTTGGATAAAATACTTATCTTTCGAAAACATACTCAACTGTGGGATATTTATGTTATAGTTACTTTTTTTGTGCTTTTAATGTAATTTTGACACGTACCTTGGCATCATTATATATATATGAGATGTTTTATGGAAATCCATGTCTATTTTGGTTGATATATGCAAATGAGTACATTGTATTTTAATATTTGGGTTATTTTGAATAATAATTTTTTAAAAAAAAATTGGGTTGCAAAGAAACCATTTAATTGTGGTACATGGTTTATTAAGTTGGTAGGCAAAGAAACCATTTAAGTACATTACATGGTTTAAGTTGAGATAAGAAACCATTTATCTCTCCAATATGGTGTCTTTTCCATGGACCAAAGAAACCATTTATCTCTTAAAATTGATTTCTAAATCATAAGCAAAGAAACCATTTTTGTTACATGGTTTCTTACCCTAAGACACCTTTGACCTGGAGATCATCTCCATAATGGTGTCTTAGGGCATTTTAACATGGTTTCTTTGCCCTATTTTCTAGTAGTGTCGACCCTAACTTTTTCATTAATTCTTACTCGCACACATCAATTTACATTTTGAAGATGAGAGTAAGTACTATGAGTCCCCAGAAGCTAAGACATTTAATTTCTCCGACAATAAATTATTTTGAAACTATTTCAAGAATGTCGTGAAAAAAAAAACTGATTTAATTTCGAAACGGACTCAATTACAAGTCCCAAAATTTTTATACTCCATAATTATTACCACCTACTTTAATCTCCCTCTCTCCTCCATTTTTCACCCTTCACGTCATCTCTCTCTCTCTCATCTTAACTACACCTCACTCCCACTTTCCTCCCTTTTTCCTCTATAAAAAAAAAATAAAAAATTATTAATTACATCCATTATCTCAGTTTCCTTCCTCTTCTATTCAATTCTATCACCTTCACTTTTCACCTTCACTTTTTACCATCCAAAAGAAAACAAAATAAAATAATAACAACAACAACAACAACAATAATAATAATAATAATAATAATAATAATAGGGATTTTCTACGTGGTCCCCTGAATTTTTTACTTTTCTACCTTGTACCCCTACAATTTTTACATGTATACATGGTACCCTTGTACTTTACTAAAAGTTTTTTTGGTACCCCTAAACTTTATTATTGTCTTTATTGGTACCCCTGAACTTTTTTTCCCGTCAAGTTTTGGCAACAAATTACCTTTTTATGTTCAAAATTAAAAGTTAAACGTCATTTAACATACCTAATTAACCGATAATTGAACTTAAACTAACAATTTCGTACGTATTTGCAATTATACTCTGAATCTAAACATATTATATTTTTGACATTATATTGTCAAATCAAATGATAGCACTTAAACTAAGCTCAATTATTTGTTAATTATCTAAGTTAAATGATATTGAAGTCTTAATTCTAAGCTAAAAACATAATCTAACGACAAAACTTGATGGAAAAAAACATTTAGGGCGCTAGTTAAACTAATAGTAAACTTCAAGGGTACCATGTATAGACATAGAAAAGGTAGGGGTACCATGTAGAAAAGTGAAAAACATAGGGGTACCGCGTAGAAAATCCCATAATAATAAGATTACAATCAAATCAGAAAAATCAAGGGGTATTTATCCAAAATGAAGAAAACTAAGGCAAACTTCCCATTTTGTAAAAGGTATATTTCTTCAAATTCTTATATATAATAATATTCTTATGTAATAATAATAAAATCAAAATTTATATAATTAAAGACTTGCATGTTTTAAAAACTCATAGTCCATTATTTCTATTTTATTTTATTATATTTTCAGTTTATTTTTAAACTTTTGGAATTTGAAATATTTTCGACTTGCATGTCCTTTAAACATACAGATCTAAGGTATTTAACTTATATAATTATTATCTTATTTTGAAACTTTTGAGTTGAAACTATTTTTGGCATTGCATGTCTTTAAGACTTGTAGATCTAGTGTATTTTACTTTTATTTTATTTTATTTGTATTTTTATGAAAAATTTCTGAATTTTGGTAGAATTAATTCAATTATATGTGTTACTAGTATAACACCCGTGATAAAATCACGGGGTTGTATAATCAAATACTATATGAAGTCGGCAGAAACTATTAATTAAGATTACAAATTGATAACTACTAATTAAATAAAAATAATTACATTGAGACAATTTTACATGAATTTATTTTAACTATTACTTATATTATTATGTGAAAATAAAATAAAATGAATAATTTTACAGGGCTCGAGTTGAGCTCGAATCAATCATCGACATTAAAATTTTAAAGCTCAAAGAGATTTGAGTTTACTCAAAACTTAAATAAAATAGTACTCCGTACTCGTAACATTTAAGAAACACTAAGAGTCTTCTGATAATCCATGCCTCCTACTTTTCTTCATCTTCAGGTTGGATCCACCACTATTTTCGACCATTGGTTCGCTGTCGCTACCCCTCCGTCTCTTAATTCGCATACCTGCTTTAAATAATTAAATAGTTGAATATGCTGAGGTAAAAATGGAGACTTTGAAACTGAAGATTGAAACATGGGAAAACGTAATATTTTATGATAAGATTTTAAAACATGTGTTACACCTGAGCTTCTCATAATATTTTGTATCAATTCAAAATATTTTGAATCAATTGTGAATCAATTCAAACGTAATTGTCATTCATTTGTGCATCAATTTAAAAAAACATACCCTAAATAAATTGAAAATATATGATTGATTATGATTTATGATAAGATTTCAGCATTGATTATGATTGAAAAAAATTGTGATGTTTGATTAGGGAAGTTTGTTATACTAAGTAACTTTAGGTGTTGAAAATATTGTGCGGTGTAAGTGTATAATCGAGTCACGATTCACGAAGTATATGATGATATTAGTATATCCACTTATCCAGGCATTCACTGAATATATAAATAAATCGGGGAAAATATTGTGGCAAATAAAAAGATTCGTTATGTCGTTTTGGTATATCAACCGTGGTATATTTGCCTCATTTGAGATTATATTTCGATTCGAATCATATGAAATAAAATTATGATTCAAAATTACCAAAATTATCGTATATAATTACCCGTAAATAAATTACTTACGTAATATAATTAATATAAATACAAAAATGTGAAAATATAATCACTTCATATAACTACCGTAATATTAGTTATCAAAATTACTTCCCATAACTACCGTATACACGTATACGGTCATTTTTAAAAGATATGATTAGTTACCAAAATTATAGCCAAGATAATATTTAGCATAAGTAATATAATTGCTTATCAAAATTACCGTATACAATAATATAACTCACGTAATATAAAATTCCAAAATATATGATTCATAATACCAAAATTATGGACATATTTTGTACCAATAATTACCATAATTACCAAAAATATACATTTATAACAATGATTACTCTTTTTTTGTACGATACCATAATTAGTTAGTTTCATGTGAGACGGTTCACATGAGAATTTGTCACGCATGTATTTTTACGCCTATATATAGTTATATAAAGATTGACTATAATATACGTAAATTACCACAAATAGACTACAATTACGGTATTAAAAAGATTATATATATATATATATATATATATATATATGATTAAAATGAACATGGGAGATGGAAATGTTAATTTTTTAGGTTTGCGTTAAGAATTTATTTTAAAAAGATTTTTGTAAAATCGAAAAAATCGAAATTGTTAAAGTAAAATGTTAATATTATATTTATTTGTACGCATATACATAATTTTATGTATAGAAATTATGTACTCGTACATATAATTTTACGTATATGTATATTATATGTGTTTAAAATGAAAATGAGTAAAATTTTATCGAAAAGGATATTCATGATGTATGGTGTTAGTAATTACTTATGCAAAGACAATTATACCCTTATTTTATACTACATGATAGTGAGGAATGAATAAGTAAATGAACGATTTAGGAGAGTACCTACTCTCAATATCTGTGTCTATAGACGCCGCCTTGAATAATTTCATTCTACAAAAGACGGAGATAAAAATGGTATTAAGTTTGTCGTGGATAGTAAAAAAAAAATGTTTGTCGTGAATAATAGCATGATCGATGTAAACAAATAAATAAAAATTCATGAATATTAGATAAAATACGAAATCTCATAGAAATTTGGATGCTCGAAAACTGAATATTAACATGAATTGAATCAAAAACTAACAATCGCAATTGATAGAAAATATAATTGGAAATAGATTGTAGATCATAATTTGCACGGACCTCAGAGTCAATCGACAAAACTTCGATGAATTCGATTTTCTTCCTGTCTTTCATAAGAGGTCTTGTCCAGCGGTGTACCCTCACAATCATTTATTTTAGTATCTTCGGATCCCTTGTTCGAGTTTTGAGATATTAGTTAAATATTAGTCGACATGGTGTGAATATGAAGTTTTTATTGACGGTTTGAAGATGGAATTGCGTATGATATTTGACAATTGAAGACGAAGAGAGTATTTATAGATGGATAATGTGAGTATGTGTATATTCCGGAATAATAGGGCTAATATTAAGAAATATTCCCTTTTTTTTTGTTATGAAAGTGTGTGTGTGTCTATATATATATATATATATATATATATATATATATATATATATATATATATATATATATATATATATATATATATATCGGAAGTGTGAGATATTATCATAGCATTACAGTCGAGAAAATTACAAAAAATTACCTACTTATACGAATGGGAAGAAATAATCACGGAATAAGCACAGAATAAGGAATATTGGTTGAGATATTATCATAGTATTTCATTCCAATATCTTAACATAATTACAAAAATATTGTAAATATTTAACAAAGTTACAATATGAATGAAGGAATTCAATATTGACTAAACTACACAAAAATTGCAAAAATTACCTAATTATACGAATGAGAAGGATTAATTACGGAATATGCACAGAATAAGGAATATTGGTTGATATATTATCTAGATAAATAACTGTATTGAATATTCATAAGATACTAATAACCATAAGATACTAAATAACCATGATTATATCACGAGTATCATAGTATCATAGTACTACTAAATAACTAACAATATATCTATTACTTTTATGGTTATATCTTAACCATATACTTAGGATATCCTTCTATTAATACCTATTACTTTTATGGTTATACGTATTAATTTAAGATACTTATTTTAAATTATCCTTATATTTTAGGATACTTATTAAACTAATATATTATCACGGGTAATCGTATATTCCGTGATTTCACCTAACCATATAATTAGGGTGACAACGGGCGTAATACTAAATAAAATAAAATACTAAATATGTATAAAATCCTAATATGTTTTACTTATATTTTAGGATACATAACTGTAAAATATTTTAGGATATATTAAAGTACATATTTTAGGATATTAAAGTATATGTATTAAAGTATATGCATTAAAGTACATATTTTAGGATACATAACCGTATAGTACATATATTAAAGTATATGTAATTATATGTTAATATATAAAATTATATATTTTAAATGAATTATATAAGGAAAGATACAACATTATATTATGAAAATAAATAACATCATAGTAAGCGTATACATAAAACCGTAAAATATAAAATATACGTATAGTTTTATTGCATACGAAATAATAAATATAAAATACTAAATACTAAATACACTTTAGTCTAAAAAATTATTGCATATGTACACTAATATAAAACATTATTGTTTTAACGGACGAACATGTTAGTATATGTATATGTATACATATATGTATATGTTAGAATGTGTATATGTATATGAATACGTTAGAATGTTAAAATACATAAATGTATATGAATATGTATAATTATATGTAACGAATGTTAAAGTACACATATTAAAGTATATGTAATTATATGTTAATATATAAAATTATATATTTTAAATGAATTATACTGTATAAGGGAAGATACAACATTATAGTAGGAAAATAAATAAGTATACTAAATAATAAATATAAAATATAAAATAAACGTATAGTTTTATTGTATACTAAATACGAAATAATAAATATAAAATACTAAATACTAAATACGTAAAATATATACTAAACATATTAAATACGAAATAGTAAGAATATAAAACAAACGTATAGTGGGCGTATATATATATATATACTAAATACGAAAAATATACGGGTATATATACATGAAGGGAATGACGTTCTTGCCCCTAAAATAAAGAAGAGATGGAGAATGGGTTAAGTGATAGGACGATTTTGTCCATTTAACGTGAGAGCTCAGAGCGAGGTTTTGTGAGTTGTGGAGTGTGCCACGTCAGCTGGGGTGGTGCCTTCTTTAAGGTAATTAAGATGGGTCATGGTGGCGAAAAAGAAGAAAAAGAAGCAGAGGAGGCCAAAGAAGACGTCGGAACCGAGGTTGAAGAAGCCTAGTTGCCCTATCTCGTTTTTAGACCCAAAAATCGAATCAAGGGTGGGTAAATTATATTAACTGATGAAAAATTCATTTTTACAGAATGAAATTTTCAGATAACTGTTTGCATGTTAATTTTAGTCACAGTTTTGTGTTAATAAGGGGTTGCATGTAAGAATACTACTAAAATATGGGAAACATTAGTATAATAACTTATAGTCTAAATAAGACTTTGGTCTAAACTCATAAATAATGAAAAGGGAAAATAATTAGTTAAGGTGGCAGTTTGAGTTGAAATTGAGATAATAATAATAATATTTAGGGTCTAAATAAAATTTTAGAGTAATCGTATACTTAAGAACAAAGATAATCACTTTGGGCATGATAATATAAAATCCGGCATATGGACATTTCTGAAATTATTTTAGTATCTTAAAAGAATCCACGGAAACACCACTAAAGTCTGTTATTTCGTGGACCAATTACGTGCTAAATGATTTCTTGCTTTTATTTGTTGTCCTTAAAATAATGTTGTAAATTTAGATTTGTATTTTTATTTGTATTGTTTTATTTAAAGACTTCAAAAATCGATGTAATTTAATAGATTAGGGCGAGACTTGACCAAACGATACCCCAAAATATGTAATATAAAAGACCTAGTTATTCTTACGAATAGGTTAGATTTCTAGGACCTTGGCAAGCGTTTAGGCCTGACTCACGATATCACTAAAATTCGTCTAAATAAATCTCGGTATTTCCTAAAAATATATATTTAAATAAACTTTTCTGTATACTTTGACGCTTTCAAAATAAAATTTCTTCTAAGACAAAATTGGGTTTTTAGCAAACCGATATGCATCAGCCTTTTTGGACTTTGTTAAAACGTTCCAACATGGACTTAAATCCACAAACAATCTTTTTAAAATCAAAATATTTAAATAAACAAACTTTTTATTAATAAAAGTTTTAAATCAAAACGCATTCGCTTACATTACACAACGTAATCAGAAACCTTTTAAAATAACTTTTCTTAAAATTATTTCAAATCGATATTTTTAAAACGAAATTAACCACATTAAACTAAGACAATCTACATCGATTAAACTACTCTGGGGAATGAAAACCGTCCCTTAGTTAAATCGATTAAACTTGGCTAAACTCCGTTAAATGGTCATACTAATCATTTGACATATTAACCAAGTTCGTTAGCCAAATCCCGGCCTATAAATAGGGACAACCCGTAAGGAGACTTTTATTTGACTACGTGTTATTTGGCTATTGTTACTTCGTATCTAATTATAAAGGAATTTTCTATTGATTTCAAGTTGGATAATACATAATGTTTTCAAAATATATTTCAAATGGTTTTATATTTTATTGGGCATTTTTAGGACTTAATTCGAAATCTCTTTGAGCGGGAAAGCAGGTTGTCTCGATTGTGTACGAGATGACTTGGAAGAATAACGTTTAGCTTAACCGTATAAAACCGTCCGTAGCGTACGAAGGGTCTTTGGCTGTGCTGACATTGACTCGAGAGTAGGCGGGAGTGTGGCCATACTTTAGGTGGGGACCTGATCAGTCCCGTACGCGTTAGGTGGATCGCACCCGGGTTTCCGTGAGTCGACGATTGGAGCGTGGCTGCGGGGATAACCAGCCGGGTGGTGAGTAGTCCATGGTGCGGGTAACAACCCCACGTACCGGCATTCGACCCTAGAGATGAGAGGACGAATTTTGTTTTAAACGTGTTTATGTCACCACGGTAAACAGGGTTAATAATGTAAGCCCTCTGGTATCGGTGTGATTGGCGGTATATTATTATTGTACAAGTATCAAATATGAAAGTTATTCGGAACTTGTACAATAATTGGCCGGTATATCGTGATAAAACTTTTCTAAAATAATACGGCACTTAAAACATTTCTTACGATTTCTAAAGTTATGTGTTATCGGGTGTGCGTTTATGTACTATTATTTGATCTATGTTTGATTTAATATTTTATTTATATTAAATTTTGATAATTTACCCATCTGACGATTTGTTTTTCTTTGAAATTCTTTTAAAAATATTTTAATCGTCAGATTAAGGGAGACTGACCACTCCTCAGACGGGCAAAGTTGGAGATAGCTCAAGATGGGACACAAATTTATTTCTATTCTTCATAAAATGGTTACAATTAAATGTAATAATTAAGTGCTTTCATAATTATTGTAAAGTAATCTAATTAGTTGAGAATAGTAATGACTCGGATATGTATCATGTCTTACGCTGTTTCCTATTATAGACTTATTTATAAAGTCGGGAAAATCCGGGTTGTTACACGTGTGACTCTGCATTTCATGGCATGTGATTGTGCACATCAACATGTGTGACTGTGCTAAGTGAACTTTGTGGTTATTTCTAACTATTACACGGAGTTTACATCTTTTCAGTTAATGTGAATGGGGGGTCATTTGTACTATTAAATGCGATAGGTAAGAGGTAACTGGGGCATACCATGTGTTGAATTCCGAACCACGCCATCGTTGGGTCAGTGGGGGAGGATAACCCACGCCCGTGGTGTAACAGCCCTAAATTTTCGCGACCAAAATCGAAGGATAAAATAGGAAAACCGTTACTCCGCACTTAGCTCACAAAGCCAAATGCAAGGCAAAAGAATTAAAAAGAAATATAAATCCGATACATAATTAAATAAAAATGTTGTAGCGGAAGACTTAAGTCCCACAAAATTCAAAACGGTTTAAAACAACTTCAACCCAAAAATTCAACATAAATATAAATAGTTTGGAGGTAAACGTTAAATAATAAAATCCTTCATCGCTCAGCACCCCGAACCAAATGCACCCATGCAGCATATTAATTGTACCTATCAACTGTACCCAAAACACAAATAGGTACAGGTTCCAGCGGGGGAACGACCCAAAACAAAGGACGTCAGCAAAGCTGAGTAAAATATATTATATTGAAAACGTAAAACAATAATTATAATTTGTAGTAAACTGAAATTAGAGTTAAATATTATTGTCTCAATACCAAACCAAAAGTACTGTGAAAACAGTGGTCAAAACCAAAACCAACCAATATATATTGTCTTCACCTGTGTGCCAAGGTCCTACCCTTTTAGCACGATCTAGAGGTAACACCTATGCTTAGCTAGACTTACTATAGCGCGCACTACTCACATTTGGGCAGTCAGTAGGATGAGGCTGCCAAAGGAGGAAGTCTAACTACCTAGCAAGTGGGGGCCGAAAAACCCCACTTAACACAACTCGGGCCAGGAGTTCAGTTTCGGGACGAAATCCCAGGAACGTCTCAGACGCACCTTAACCTCATAGACCAACAGAGCTCCCAGAGTCTGTTATAACCACCAAAAGAATTGCACCAAAATAATACGAATATGTGACTTGTGTCACAAAATTTTAATATCCAAAATATCACAAGAGTGTCGTAAAAATTCATCGTTGACAAAATAATTACAAAACTGTTTCAAAAATATAATTTAAACCGAACATGCTCTTTACTTAAAGGTGAAAAGGTCAAAACGTCCTTACCTCTCAAGACGGTCACAACTCAGCTAGTATTATTCCAAAAATTCTTTCTCCTCAAATCCACAAGCTACAATAGTATAAATTGATTCAATATTCTAGTTAATATAACAACGGTCTAACCTACGTAGTATTCGTGTATTATATATATGCTATCGAAAACGCTCAACCTCGAGACACAAACTATTCATCACCCACTCGATAATGTCAAAAGGACGACAATTAAATCCCAAATTCCCCAAAATACTTATTCATCTTAACTATTATGTACCCGATTATAGAATTACGGACAACTTGCTATTAAAATTAAGACACACGCGGTAAGGCAAAATAAATGAAATCAACCATAGTAGTTGCGTAGCAACGCGCACCTAATTGCTATTGTATTCCTTAATGACATTGGAGTTCAACTACACCATGACTTATACACACAAGCAAATCGCAATATATATGCACAAGTAGTCTTCAATACACACACCGCCACCCCTAATCTCACATTACCTGCAACCTTTAATATCAACCCAATACACCCTATCATGGTTCCCGACTGCAAAACCGAGCTCACCAAAAAATCTCAAAACTGACAAATTGAAACAACTAGAACCGATTACCAGCCAATAGATTCAGACTTACTTCACAATTGATCCATTAATTATAAAAGCAAAGAGGTTAATTGATTAAGAGACTTACGGTTTAGATAAAAGTAAAAACGTGTTCGATTTCTGACGGCGATCAACTGGTTGAAAACGAAACAGAGGGAAAGGGCGTAGGAAGAGAGTGCGGCGGGCATAAGGCTTAGAAATTGGAAGGCTGTGTACTCACATCAATAGTCTTCTCCAGGGTTTCCTATGAGAGTTCCTAGGGTTTCTACCCTTTTCGTCCTATTTCTGTAGGCTCCATCCTCCCGTGTGGGGATTGATAATACTAATATTTTTTCTTCTTTCCAATCATTGTTGGTGCTCACGTACGTTTTTTCTCAATTTTTCGTTTTTGCTACGTTTACTTCTCGCTCAAGTCTTGTTTATGGCATCTGGAGAGGGAGGGTCGCGGAAAGGCAAGAAGATAGTAGGGCATGAAGAACTGATATCATGGGATGAGGGGGGAGACGATAAGGCTAGGGTGGAGGAGATTTCGCTGTTGGGGAAGATCTGGACACAGAAGGCGGTTAACGTTAGGGCTGCCATCGATACAATGTCAAAGATATGGCAAACTAAAGGTAAGATTGTTGGTACTATTCTTGATGCAAAGGAACGAATATTTCTGTTTAGGTTTGAAACACTAGGAGATAAGATGAAGATTGTTGACGGGCAACCTTGGCATTTCGACAAATATGTGTGGTGTTTTGGTAATCCGACGGGGGTGGGTAGGTTGACTAATACCCCTCTATTCCATGTACCTTTGTGGGCTAGGGTTTATGATTTCCCCTTGAGAGGGAGAACTAAGTCTGATAATCTACGTAATCTGGGTGGGCAGCTAGGGACGTTTATTAAGGCGGATGTAGGGGGTATGGTTGAAGCGGAGAGGGCGGTAAGAATTCGAATTCTCCATGATGTTAGGAAGCCTTTGCATAGGAATATAGCTATTCGTATGGCATCAGGAGGTTTGGTAGAATTTCCTGTCAAATATGAACGTTTACCAACCTTCTGTTATGGATGTGGTGTTTTGGGTCATGGCGAAAAAGATTGTGATGAGGGACCGTTTGAGGAGGAGGAGCTACTGTTTGGAGAAGAGCTTCGTGCGTCACCCTGGAAACCTATTCGTACCAGTACGGAGGATAGGGCTGGAAAGGGTAAGTCTCTAACGGGTGTACTAGATGAAGAATATAAGAGACGGGAGGAGGAGGTGGTGTCAAACCTGGTTGCACAGCTCCAGCTTATATCGGTTAAGCCCCATGCTGTGAAGGACAGAAGAATAAAGGGCATAGAAATTGCGATTCCTGATGGAATTGGGGTGGATAAGGGGAGCCAAAACGAGTTGGGGAAGGGAGGTATAGGTGATATGGTGGATGGTGGGGTGATGGATGTTGGTATGGGATGGAAGGAGAGTGGAGTGCAATTAAACAATAATTACGTGGGACTAAAAAGTGGAATCAGTGGGAAGCAGGGAAGTTGGAAAAGAATTGCCAGGAAGGGTGGGGTCGAGGGAGGAAGTCAAATGGAAGTTAGCCTATCAAAAAGGGATAGACAGGAAGAGGAGGAAGTCGAGGGAAGTAAAATGAAGAAGGCCAAATTTCTCATGGGTGTCAGTTCACCTGAGGCGGAGGTTGAGGGAGCTCAACCCCGCCCGGCATCATGAATCTTTTGAGCCTTAACTGCCGGGGCTTGGGCAACCCTGATGCAGTAGGCGGTCTTCGTGCTCTCCTACGGAGAGAGGCCCCTGCTATAGCTTTCTTATGCGAGACGAAGCTTAGCAGTATGGAATTGAGAAGGATTAGGGGAACTCTAGATGATTATGATGAGTTAGAGGTGGATAGTGCCGGGAGGTCGGGGGGTCTTGCTTTTTTATGGAGGAAGGAGGTTCAGTGTTCTTTAAGATCGGCAACGATGCACTATATGGACTTTGATGTCGAGACAGTGGAGGGGGCTTGGAGAGTGACTGGGTTCTATGGGTGGCCGATGGTCACGGATAGACACTTATCATGGGAGCAGCTTAAGATTCTCGAGGAGGGACATCTGGGGGCATGGGTGTGTATTGGCGATTTTAATGAGATTCTTTATGAGACAGAGATGAAGGGTGGGATACGTCCACAGTGGCAGATGAATAACTTTCGAGATGCGGTGGATATGTGTAACCTGAAGGATGTTACTTTTGAGGGGTATGAGTACACTTATGATAACGGGCAGATTGGAGAGGACAATCGGCAATGTAGACTTGATCGAGCTTTGTGTAATGAGGAGTGGCTCGACCTTTTCCCGAGAGCAAAACTGTATCATCTCACGAGGGAATGGTCAGATCATGTGCCCATTAAGTTGGTTCTTCATGACAGAAGGGAGGTGACGGAAAAGGGGAGGCGGTTGTTTCGCTTCGAGCAAATATGGATCGGGGAAAAGGGTTGTGAGGAAACGGTTCGAGCGGCCTGGGAAAGGGGAGATAGTGATTTGTTTGAGAGTCTGACCAGGTGTAATGAGGCGTTGACGGAGTGGAAGGGAATTAGCATAGGACGGATCATGAAAGATATCAGTAAAAAGCGCAGGAGATTGCAGCAACTAGAAAGGGTGGGTCGGGGCGAAAGACAAGTTAAAGAAAGGCGAAGGTTGGTTAAGGAAATCAGTAAGCTGACAAGACAGGAGGAAATCTTTTGGAGACAACGATCTCGAGTTCTGTGGTTACGGGAAGGGGATAGAAATACTAAGTTTTTTCATCGTAAGGCGGGTCAAAGGAAACAACGCAATTATATTGCCAAGCTGGTGGATGATGATGGGCGTGAATGGACGGAGAGGGAGGGTGTTAGCCGGGTGGCCTGTGAGTATTTTGAGAATTTGTTTACGTCGGGGAGACCGGTGGGTTTTTAGGAGGCTTTAACAGGGATTGAGGGGCGAGTCGATGAAGGCATGAATCTTGGTTTACGAGAGGAATATCGCGAGGAAGAAATTCTGAGAGCTCTTGACCAAATGAACCCGTTGAAATCACCGGGGCCAGACGGAATGAACGGGATTTTCTTCCAGACTTATTGGCATATTGTGGGGCCGCTTGTAATTCGGTCGGTGCTTCATGTGTTGCAGGGAGGCCTTTTTCCGAGGGACTGTAATAAGACTCACATTGTCCTTATCCCGAAGAAAAAAGGTGCTTGTAAGATGGCGGATTTTAGACCGATCAGTTTGTGTAACTTTGTTTACAAATTGGTCTCTAAGGTGCTTGCAAATAGGTTGAAGACGTTCCTCCCCAAGATTGTGTCAGAGAACCAAAGTGCTTTTACTCCCGGGAGACAGATTGCGGATAATATTCTCGTTGCTTTTGAAATGTTTCACCATATGAAAAATACGAGAAGTGGAGTGGGGCATATGGCGATAAAGTTAGATATGTCCAAAGCTTACGACAGGGTTGACTGGACTTTCCTTGAGCAGGTTCTTCTCCGGATGGCCTTCGACGAAGGTTGGGTGAATCGGGTGATGTACTGTGTTTCTTCCGTTTCGTTTGCGGTTCTTATAAATGGTAAACCTACGACAGAGTTTAGGCCGAGTTGTGGGCTGAGACAAGGTGACCCTCTCTCCTCATATCTGTTTATTCTTTGTGCTGAGGTGTTGTCGAGTTTATTACGAGGTGCGGCTGAGAGACAGGCGATTCATGGGATAAAGATTGTCGCTGGAGCGCCTCCGGTGACCCACCTTCTGTTTGCTGACGATAGCATTTTCTTCGTAAAGGCAAATGTAGCTGAGGCTACTGTGATTAGAGATATACTGAGCGAGTACGAGAAAGCATCTGGGCAATGTGTCAATTATGAGAAAACCACGGTCTCATTCAGCAGGGGTACTAGGGTGACGAGACGGGCTGAAGTTGCAGAGCGGCTTGGCGTGGAGGTGGTGGATATGCCACGAAGGTACCTCGGTCTACCAACTTCTCTTGGTATCTCAAAAAAGGCGTTAACAGGGCTTATTCGGGACAAGTTAAGTAAAAAATTACAGGGTTGGAAAGGGATGCTCTGTCGAAAGCGGGTAGAGAAGTTTTGATAAAGGCAGTGGCCCAATCAATCTCTACCTATGCTATGAGTGTCTTTTGACTCCCGGCAAATTTCTGTGATGAGTTACGATCCCTTGTCTCTAAGTTCTGGTGGGGTACGGAGAGAGGAAGACGGAAAATCCCATGGGTGGCGTGGAATGACCTATGCAAGTCAAAGTGTCGGGGTGGGCTCGGATTCCAGGACTATCACGCTTTTAACTTGGCGCTTCTTGGGAAGACGGTATGGAGATTAATGACTGAAAAAGAGAGCCTGATTGCTCGACTTTTGAAGGCACGCTATTTTGCGGATAGGGCCATCGAGGTGGCGGAATTGGGACTTAACCCGAGTTACACTTGGAGGAGCATTTGGGAGGCGCGGGACGGTGTTTTGAAAGGAGTTCGAAAGCGGCTGGGGAACGGGCTTGGCACGGCTATTTGGGGAACCCCGTGGTTGAGAGGAGAGGGTAGCAAGAGAGTGGTTACACCGAGAAGTGACATGGACGGGGACATGGTGGTTGCTGATTTGTTGGAGTCGAACGGGAGAAGATGGAATACTCACAAAGTACGCTCTGTTTTCGTCCAATGTGACCAGGATGTGATTCTGAGTATGCAGCCGCCGCGAGGAGAACTTGAAGACTCGTGGTGTTGGGATTTGGAACGGAATGGTGAGTACTCCGTGAGGTCAGCTTATCGAGTCCTAGTTGGCATGAAGGAGGATGAAAGTGGTCCGTCAAGCTGGTCTAATGAGAAGTGGCTGTGGAAGTCAATTTGGAAGGCACGGGTTCACCCTCGGGAACGTATCTTCTTCTGGCAGTTATGTAGGGATGCTCTCCCCACGTGTGGAAACATAGGGAGACGATTGAAGGTTCATGATGGAAGATGTCCTATTTGTGTTTGTGAGTTGGAGACTTGTCTCCACCTCACAAAAGGGTGTGGGTGGTTGGGAGGGGTTTGGGACGGGTTGGGATTGGATGTAAAGAAGGAGGTGGGGCATGAGCGGGTGAGGGAGTGGGTGGAGGATGTGTGGAGGGGGATAGGGGAAGAGGAGCGAGGGACGTTTATGATGGCATGTTGGGCGATTTGGGAGGCACGAAATAAGTGGGTTTTTTAGCAAAAATGGGTTCGGAGCGAGGAGGTTGTGAGGCGGGTTACGGATGGGTTAAAGGAGTTGAATCTGGCTTATGAGGAAGGGGAGTGTGGGGGGGCAGTGGGGAAAAACAGGAGACAGGCAGAGAGGGAGCAGGGGTGGGTTAAACCTTTGCAAGGGTGGATGAAGGTGAATACAGATGCGGGGGTGAGGACGGGGGGGGGGGGGGGGGGCTGGGAATTGGGGTCATTTGCAGGGATGATGACGGAGCTACGAGCTGGGCTATGGCGAGCAAGAGCTGGGTGCGAGTAGAAGCGAATGAGGCAGAGGCTATGGCGCTACTGGAAGGAGTATTGGAAGCAAGACGAAGAGGGCATACCAAGGTCGTGTTCGAAAGCGATTGCCAAGAGTTGATTTCTGCAATACAGGAGACTAAGGACGGACGAACGGAATTCTTCGACATCGTGGCTGTTATTCGAGTTGAAGCTTCTCAGATAGGGGAGGTGTTATGGGCATATGTGGGACGGAAACATAATTCGGTTGCTCACGAGTTGGCTCATTTTGTTAGTGATGCTGGGAAGCGGTACTGGGAAGGAGCTCTTCCGTCTTCTTTTGATAGAATGTTGCTAGCTGATTTGAGTTATGGAAGCTAATCCCTTCTTGGGGTATCAAAAAAAAAAAAAAAAAAAAAAAAAAAAATTGGAAGGCTGTATGTATGAATGAAGAAGAATGGTGTACGGGGTATATATATATAGTGTAGGTTTCTTTTCTATTTTTATTTATTTATTTATTTCTTTCTTTCCTTTCCTTATTGTGTTTGACTCGGAATTGAATCCGATACAAAGTCAATTTTATAAAATAACGTTCCACTTTAAGAAAATCAAAACCGATTTATATAAGACGACCCAAAATACTTTTATATTATAATGACATTAAAAATAGTTTTCCAACTTAAAAACCCGATTTAAATAAAAGTAGAAAAGTCAAGCTTTATAATTGACTCAGAAAATAATGGGGTGTTACACGTGGTCGTCTGATTCACACTAGTTCATGAGGTGCGACCAACACTCCGGCACAGCGGCGCTCATGCTATCTCCGGACAATAGCGTTTGAATGTCACGTCTCTCCAGCTGCGCATGAGTGCTGTAGGACCCCAATTGTTCACTGCGAGATTTTTGACACCGGTCAGTATGGGTAGTATGCAACTCGTATCAGTAAACAAAGACGGTTACTCACCTTTCGTCGTACCCATTATCGTTAAGGAAGCAGTAGTCGGCGGTGTGCTTCCGCAGGATGGGCATCTTACTCGTCAGCGGTCGGTGCAGGCGAAACAAGGTCGACATGACAATGGTGCTGGGGTCAGGATTCCCTTGGTTCAAAGAGCAACCCAACCCATCCCCACAGCCCCGTATCCGAGACCTAATTGCCGACTATCTTTCCTCTGGGACTGATCGGGGGTGGGTTCAGGTGTTTTCGGTGATTTGCTCTGACGCTTGTTGGTGGTTTCCTTCACATGAGTGGTTTCATGCATACGGGCAGAGTCCAACGCTTCCTTGTATTTTTCAAATGCTGCCACTTTCTCCAAAACAGTGTCCCTCACCCTGTTCACGTCGCTCAATATAAGGGTCGCCGTGATTTCCGCCTTGCACATATTCATGGCCGCCATTGTCCCCAAGGAGCAGTGGAACGGGGACCCGTTGTACAGCATTATGTGGATCATCAGGTACACTCCGCAGTCATTGGCGGAGTACCCCACCCCCTGCCATGATAAGGGAACGTTTACCAATTTAAACGCACAGACCTTCTCACCTTTCTTCAGCCCTTGTCGTACCATGAACTCCCCCATCTTATCAGCCTGCAAAACAAGTTCAAACAGGATCAGGTGGTGAACACATTCGCCGTCACATAATTGATTTAATATTAAATTTAAAGGGCCTGACCGCTGTCCGAGCAATGCCATAGTAAGGCAACTTTGTAAAATCTTTATCGTACATCCTGTTGTCAAGGTACTCTATTTGCTCAGTATTGAAGTTGATGCAGGCGCAACTGTAGTGGCCCTCGTCACCCGTTAAGATCGGGACGAACACCTGCAAACAATGTGTCAGAATTATGGGCAGACATGGTATTATCCTGCAAATAACTACGAATAAACAGTATGTGCAGGGTAATACCATGTCCGAGTCCAAAGCAAAGTCAGAGAAACTGTATCCACTCGTTCCACACGTAAAATATTTCTTCGTCATGACCGTTGCCCTGGCCTCCTTTCTTCCACAATGCCAACACTGGGAACTGCTCACATGCATTAATTGTAATACATGTAGTTAGTGTGTGTTTGACATGAGCGTGACTGCACATCTATAATTGTGTGACTGTGCAGCGTAAAAGATGTGACTGTACAGCAACTAGTGCGTGACTGTACAGCCTGTAGTGTGCGACTGTACAGCCTGAAGTGCGTGACTGTACAGCCTGAAGTGCGTGACTGCGCAGTTTATAGTGGTGACTGGACAACATAATGTGTGTGACTGTACACACAATAGTGTGTGACTATACAGCCAATAGTGCGCGACTGTACAGCTAAATTGGGGGGTGAACGTACCGTATGTCCAAGAGAGAAGTAACATCTACTGGTTACTCTTGGTGCTTTTTTTTCGTACACCAGCTGGTTCAGCAGCCTACACCAGCAGTCAAGGACGTTATTCACCACCTGCAGGCCAGGCTCGAGCGTCTGCATGTCACCCCTCGCTATACAGTCGTAATCTGTGAACTCGACCAGCATTTCTCTGTAGACCAAACAAAGTCCCGATTAGCACATGCATTTTTAAAAAAACAACACGAGCACAATAAATACGTACCCCAACGGACGTGGCGTTGAGTGGTCAAAGACGTAGTCGATTACATCTTTCCGTACGTGGAGGATATCCGAGAAGATGACGATATTGGAGCACATGAATCCAGAGACCACAAACTGCCCTTTCAATATTTTCCCACAGTTCAACGTGCAGTCCAAATTGTCTGGAATCGAATCCATGCATTCAAATGCCACGTCGGAGGGGAAGATGTACCGATGATGTAGTGCCCTAGGGTGCGTCCTGGTCCCTGAGCCCTCGCCTGTCTGCTGATCATCGTTCCTGACGATTACCGTCGTTGTAGGCGTGGTGGCAACATCGTCCGCTACAGACCAGCCTGCTTTGTTCAGTTCCTTCTCAAGACTATAACTCATTGTCGCGTCGGGCGGAGTCGGCATTACATCACGCGTTCCCTCCACATTGGAAGCCGATCGTGCGTCTGTTGTCTCCCCCGCTGCTTAGCGTAGAGCCAACACTACGGTCGAACTCCTGTCAACTGAACCCTGCACATCGTCCTTAGCGGCATCATCCTCTTCAATGCTGATTTCTTCAGCGGCATCATCCTCTTCAAATTCTCCCTCGCAGAAACCCGGTGTCACGACGCCACCATCAAAAGTGCCCTCATCATCGTAACCCTCTGTTCCGTCACCATATCCCACACAGAAATCTGTTTTCTCAATTTCTTCCGTGTATCCAGATTCACGCATGTCTTGCACAATTTGGTTTATCAGATTGTAGGCTTCAGCATCGCGGTGCTCCTCGCCCTCAACGACGGGGGCGTTCTCGGTAGTCTGCTTCAACTGGCCGGCCAACGAAGTGACTTGATCGACATACCGGAGGACAGCTGGATCTTCCCATAATTGTTGGGAGGACGGGTCTTGACTTGGAACTGCGTTGTTCCTCGTCGATATTTCTCTTACTTTGGAGGCAGCCTGCTCACAGAAACCGCAAAAGGCTAGCGCACACCTCCGGAAATTCATGAAAAAACGTCGGTCGTTCTATAATTCAGTTGAAGTCAAATCATGAGTGTGAAGCTCAGTGGTGTTGAGGCTGACAGTGTGAGTATGACTAAGCACCTAAGTGTGTGATTGTACGGAATAAAGTGTGTGACTGTATAGCATAAAGTGTGCGACTGTACAGTTTGTAGCGTGTGACTGTGCATGTTATAGTACTGACTGGACAACGTAATGTGTGTGTCTATACAGGTAATAGTGTGTGACTCTACAGCTAATAGTATGTGACTATACAGCCAATAGTATGTGACTATACATCAGGATAAGTGTGATCATAACGACCGTGACTACTGAATCTCAACTGTATTATAAACACAGTTTTATGAATCGTATATGCTTTTATAAACATAGGTAAGGCTGTCAGATTAAATCGTTTAACGGACAAAGAGTTGATGATTTATAGAGTGGCTGGGAGATCACTTACGTTAACAGCGCTGTCTTCCAACTGATCGTCTCTCTTAATCCCTGTCATTATTCTTTTGGGACTAGAGTGCTGGTTGTCAGAGGGCATCGTTATAGCGGAGGCGCCCTCGCTGCCTGTTGTCCCACATGTATGTGGGTACGACACCTTCGAACGTGGCTGATTTCCCAGTGACCCTGTCTCTAGTTCCCCATCGAGACGATCACATATTCTCCGTGCATCCCAATGTGCGATAAATGGTATGTCGCATCTGCAAGTCTCGCTACGGAAATCGTAGCGCTGGAAGTACGCAATCATTAGAATGGGGATGCATCCCCGGAGATAGTTGAGGACTTTGTTGGGGTCACGCGTCCCCTTACCCGCCCGCACCAGATCCTGCAGGACAAAGCTACACCAGTCTTGTTCCCGAATCAAGTCCACGTCCTCCACTGCGGCCAGCAGACTCAGGTCCAGTGAGTTGTTCGTAGTAGGCGCGAGGAATGATGACAACACGAACAACACGAACCTGCGGACAAAGTCGTCGTCAGCGGCTTTGGTTGCCATTAACTTTTCGTGCACCCTTCCTAATGTTATTGGCTTGCTGCTGTCCACCACACTGAAGTCTTTCCTCAAGGTACTCTTTAACCTGATCACGTCAGATGAGACTGCCCCTTTCTTGTTGCTGGTTGGGATTACTTTCACCGGATGAGGGCCCAAAGGTAGCTGGAGGCAGTCGTGGACATCGTACTTTGACATCATGAATGCCTCCTGGCGTGAGGCACGGAAAATATGGGACCCGTCAGAAAATGCACGGAGTAACATAACCGCGTGCTCAATGGGTACCGATTCAAGCCTCATCTCCAACAGCCGCCGAATCCAACAGCACGCACCCTCTTTATCTGATCATTCGATAATCGCCCAATTAGCTAGTGCAACCGCTTGGGCCTACAGTGAATATCGGGCTGACCCTGTCGGCGGTCCCCCCCTCTCTTCCTCCGAGACACACACACGTATGTGGGGTCGGCCGGTGTATCAGATTTGACCCTCCTCTTTTTTTTGGCCTGCTTTCCTCAACACTACTTTCTGTCTCACCCACATCCAGATCGGCGACCGGTGTATCAAAAGTCACCCTCTTTTTTTTCTTTTGTCTGCCTTCGTCAACGATTTATGTCCCCCCCACATTCGTCTCGGCAACGATGTGGTCCCCCGATGTATCTTCAACAGACTTTACAACAGTCTTCTTCTTCTTCTTTTTCTTCTTACCCAAATTCTGGTCCACAACCAATCTATCATCAATTATATTTTCGCGGACCGATGTCTCTGCCACGGCCTTCTTCTTACTGGTCTTCGTTCGAACTTTCTTCTTCGCAGCCGACTTTCTGCTGCAATAACAACATGCGTAATGAGTGTGATTTTACAACTGAGTATACGGCTTCAACAGTGTGATTCTACAGTAAAAAGAGAGCGACTCTGCAACATAGCGAATGTGACTATACAGCCTCAAACGGGTGACTATACAACCAACACTGCATGACTATACAATATAAAGCGTGTAACTTTGCATCATAACAAGTGCGACTGTGTAGATTCAAAGGTGTGATTGTACATCATTTTGTTACTTCACAACAAAATGTAACGAGTGCGACTATGTACCTTCAAACGGGTGACTGTATAACCAACTCTGTATGACTGTACAACCAACTCTGTGACTTTACAACTCTGTGACTATACAATATAAAGCGTGTGACTTTGCATCATAAGACTGCGACTGTGTGGTTTCAAATGTGTGATTGTACATCATTCTGTGACTTCACAACAAAATATAACGAGTGCGACTATGTATCTTCAAACGGGTGACTGTACAAGCAATTCTGTATGACTGTACAACCAACTCTGTATGACTATTCAAATGTTAATTTTATTTCTTCCCAAACACCAAGTCTGTGACTATAAGACTGCTTTAACGTAAGCTTCAACAAGGAAGCATGCAAAACTTCAACAAAAAACTGTCTAATCGATGGCATATGCATACTTACAATGACGACTATGGGAACTTCAACAAAGAAATAAAGACTTCATCTTTGGCTCTATAACTACAACTACTGTACAACTACGACCCCTTCAACTCAAAATTAGGGTTATAACTAGAGGAATAACGATTAATCAAGAATAAAAACTGTGTGGATATTAGTTGTCAAAGAAAAAAAACTTCATCTTCGACTCTATAACTACAACCACTGTACAACTACTACAACTTCAACTCAAAATTAGGGTTATCGTGTTGGAAAAATGCTCTTTTACCATTTTGTATGGTTCATGCATGCCAGAGTTCTTGACCACTTTTTAGGGTTCGTGAAAAAGGAATAAAAAAAGGGTTGAACAAAAGGAAAATCGGAGGTCGAAAATCGAACATTCAACATACCTTTGTAGCACCACCGGAATTTTAGGCATTATCGGAGATGGAGAAGCTGCGGAAATGGAGATGGAGATGGGTTTTTTTTAGAGAGAGGAAGAGAGCGGTGAGTGATTAGGTAGTGAAATGAATTGAAAATAGGTGAATGGGGAAGTGTAAAGGCTTTGGGCGGGAGTATAGAGAGGAGGGAAATTAATTGGGGGGTAGGGTGAGGGGGCTATTGACTAGTGATGGGGTTGATGGCTGTCCGCAGCATGCAAGTCCCGCAGCCCTTTTTTTTTTTTTTATACAATCTAAACTCATCCATCCACCGTCCATATTAAGCTAAATGGATGGGGGATCAACACTAAGAGACTCTTAGAGAGTTAGTAACTCCCTTGATCCCCCTATATATATACACACACACACACACACACACACACACACACACATATATATATATATATATATATATATATATATATTTATTATATACTACCTCCTAGCTAGGTTACATCACAATGGGATCACTGAAGAACATGTCTAGTTAATTAAAACCTTGACTAGAAAAACCCAATGGAAAAAAATACTAGTGAAGGAAAAAGACTACATAAATCTTCATACACGCATAAGCTTTCATTGAAAACCTAGTCGGATAAAACCATGGCTTAGGAAAAAGAGTACAGCGCGTGGTTACTCCCTTAATAATTACACAACTTGATATTTAATGAAATAATTCATGTCTTCGTAGAACTTCACGACGACGTTGAAATGGATTATAGTAACCGAGAAACTTGGTTGCTTCAAACAATAGGAATCCTTGATAATTTTAATATCACATTTCTTCGAAACTCGCAATCTGGACATAGTCATTCATGACTCTTTGATGTATAGCCAAATATGATGCGTGCTTCTTCCTTCTGCTGGTTCATCCATGAAGGATGTTATTTCTGCAGTGAGCTTAGTGACTAGAGGGTAGTCATTCAAGTTTTCCAACTCGTTCCATATAGACCTCAATTGTATATACTGCTCAGTCACAAGTTTCTTGTTTTGCTTCATTTCATAGGTATCCTTGTCCAGCCTGTACTTTCTAGCACCATTGCTTACCAGATACATTGTCTTCAAAACTCTCCAATTACCTTGGCAGACTGGGTGTACAAGATAACCATCTTGATTGCTTCACTCATGTTCTGATATTCAGGAAATCACCAAATTGTTGGCCGTATCCCAAGCCTTCTGTTTGAACGTATCTTTGCTGCACCTAACAACTGTGCCAGTAACAAAATCAAGCTCTCTCTTGGTGGAAAAAGCCAATTCCATACCTCTCTTCCAGGGAATGTAGTTTTCAACACCAGTCAAGATGGGAGTTATATTTTGAGTGCTTCCTAAATCATTGGTATTGCAGTAGAGAGATCTGTGAGGTCTATTACCATAGGGGAATTGGACTCTTTATCACCCATTGCTGTAAGTAACAATCAATAAAGAAAAGACAACAACAAATGTGTGGATTTTCAGGACGGAATACACGGATTGCAATACTTAATGCTCTGATACCATGATGAAAGTTGCATCCTTTGAGTATTGCATTGTGTGAAGGGAGTCTTCATAGTTTGTAGAGAATATGATGATGTATTAGAACAACTATATTATCAATTTATGTCCATTCAAAGTAAATTACACCGACCTACAAGTATATATGTGGACATGACATAGGTCCACCCCGACGCGGCCACGCGCGGGTTTGGGAAGGCGAATGAATCTCCATATGAGATGGTCAAATTGAAATTTAAATCGAAGTAGAAGTCGCCACCGAATTTTGTGGTTATTCGGAACCGTTCGAACCCACTCTATGTCGTAGTGGGCCGTATACAAAATACGGCCCATTTCCGATGTCAGAGTTTATTGGGCTCGTCCCTTTGCATATCGATACCGATGCCGACTGGGCGGTTAATCGTATATTGAATGACTCTCGTAGCCAATGGATTCGGACATCCGGAAACCATGGTTCTGAGTAAGGGGTGAGGGTACGTGTTGGGAAGTTCACTAAGAACACCCAACCCCGCCCGCACTTAGCGGCCTTTACTAAGATATCATTCGTTTTTGGTGTACACGGGTTAGTTCGACGGTTGAATGATATGCAAACATTATTTTCCTAAGCATGTGAGAAAAATAAATAAATGGGTTGCTAAGTCGTTTAATGCATATTAAACTAATAACGTCAAAGTTATTTTAGCATGTGAGTTCGTTTTAGTCTAATAAAACGATAAAAACAAATAAAAAGCTACAAACACGAGAAAACGAGTTAGTAACGATGAATAAATCGAATAAAGATGTAAATAAATAATATGCATGATTTTTAGAAAAGGTTTATGACACGTGATTGATTAACACGTGTTGACCGAGGTCGAAAAAAATTATTTATTAAAATATGTCGCGAAAGTCGCATTTTAATATAAGGTTCGAAAAGAATTAAAAATAGAAAAGCGAAGAAACGAAAAAAAGGACTCGGCCGAGCAGGCTGTGGCGCGAGTCGCCTGACAGGCGCGCGACTCGCGTGACAGCCTGTTCGGTTTTTTTTTATTTTGTTCGAAAAATCGTTAATTCTTATAAATCACGTACAAATATGGATTAATTTATACTCGATTTATATTTTCGATATTCGTCGTATTCGATATTCGATTATGAAATCGATATCGAATAGTCGGAATGATTTTATAAAAAAGTTTTGAAAAACTCGTTTTTGAACGAAAAATTGAAAAAAAGAATTTTGAACGAAAAAAGATGTTAATTTTCTCCGCGTTAAAAATCATCGAATTTTGTTAAAAAAAAAAAGGTAATGATTTTATTAGCATCAACGAAAATCGATTTAATTTAGTTCTTGTAGGTACGATATTCGATTAGAGAATCGGTATCGTATTTTAAGAACGTTATAAAAAAGTTTTTTATCATTGAAAATAAATAAAAATATGATGCGACAAACGACCCATATTAATAATGCGAAACGAAAAAAAATAAAAAAATAAAAAAAAAAAAAAAAAAAAACGGACGAAAAAAGGGAGAAAGACGTGAGAGAGAGAGAGAGAAAGGAGAAGAATCGGGTTGATTTACACCCTCAACCTACATGCTTTAGTTTCTCGGTATAAGGCTCGTCGGACGGTGGCTTAGGCACGGGAGCGTCGAGATGATGCGGGTGAGTTAAGGTGTCGGTTTTTGGAGCGTTTTTGTATGTGTGTGTGAGGCGTGGGTTCGGCCGGGTGACGGGACGGATTCGTCGGTTTTTGGACACTATTTCGGGATTCCTTCGGATGTGGATTTCGAGATTGTTTTTGCTATAATAATTGTGTATGAGTTGCTGGAATATTGTGTATCAAAACTGTTGTTTTTGTGTCGGATATAAGGTCCTATTTATAGGAACCGAGGTGGTCTTGTTTGTGTGACAAGAAACACCGGTTTGGATTGGAAATACGAGAGTTCGTAAGGGATTAAACTTCTCGTTTCTTGGTGAAGAAGCCAAAAGTCTCGGCTGGTGGGGAGGTATTTCGGCTGTCCTGGGGTATCTCGGCCGAGTATTTCGATGCTCGGTCGATGCCTGATTCGGTTTCCGGATAGAATTCCTACTTGAGATCGAATTCTATCCTTAAACGGATTTGTTTAATATTATTCGAAGCTGATTTTTTTGGTGTTTGAGTCCGAATCAGCCGTGTAGTGTCACGGCCAGCTCGTGTGACTCGGGAAAAAATATCTTTGACCGGGTTTGACTCGGTCGCTAAAAGACGGTTTTACCCCCGGTGTCGGAATCGACCCAAATTAGTCTCATTTGACTCGAAACGACCCATTGGGCCTGGATTTGAGGTCCGTTTTGTGAGATTTGTACTCCCTAATAAGCCTAAACCAAATGTCCATGATTTCGAGCCCATATTCGAGTCCATTAAAGCATGTTTGCGTCCTATCATCATCGGGTGTTTGGCGGGACCTACTATAGACACCTGGCGGTCAAAATGTGGGTGTCTACAGAGCCCCCACTCTGACTGAGGCTTGGACAAGGCGAAAGTCTGAGTAGCTACCAGGCCAATGGAGGATTAAGACCTGGCAGACTTCCGATCGGGTCGTTTAGAGTCCATTAGACTTGCGTGAAGGGCTCGCCAGCCATAAGATAGAAATCATACCTGGATAGATGTCAATAACGGCGCGGGGACTTTCTACTAAAAAAGTCTTGGGTTTGTCTGTTTACAGACAATCTCCGTGGTAGTTTGCCTTGGAGGCTATGGGTGTACCGCTTACTGATACGTCCCATCTTTGAATTGCGTGGGAGCCTCTATTAGAAGATGCGGATGTACCTCTTACTGATACATCCGATTCCTTAGTAAAAATGTTGCTTGAATTGTCACTGAGAACTTTGAGAATTCTCCGGGAGTCTTGGGATACTTGTCTGTTTTGCATGCAACATACAGATAAAACATCGACTCGTGCTGGGGAAGAAAATGATTTTCGGTTGATTTTTTTTGGAAAAAACCAAATTTTTTTATTTTTTTTGAAAATGGCGGAAATTTTGAAAAATTTGGAAGAAAAGGAATGTTTGGGATGACTTTATTCCTGATCAGATTCTGACACGGATTCCTAAAAATCCTCTGATTAGGCCCGTATGCCGACAGACTCGATTCTGAACGTGACCGGACGAGTTGACAGACCCGACTGGACTCTCGAGGGGTTGGACCGTGACTCAGTAGGGGGGTGGGCCACCTAACAAGACTCTTAAGTTGCGCTATTCTGTAGCCTAGGCGTGTGGCAACATGGTCGAATCCTCAGAATGAGCCTATTTCCGTACGACAGGGCTTTGTGGTAGCAATGTCGTAGACTGGTGTTCTTTTGAATTTTTTTGGTTTCGGGGTATGTTCCCGAAGTAGGTATTGCTTCGAGTCTCTGATAGATTATTGTCTTTGACTGGACCGAGTACTAGGACACACTATAGAAAGGAGGCTAGATTTGAAAGTTATTTGGATTACTTCTGCCTAAGAGAAGCCCCTAGAATGACAAAGCTAACTCTTGAGAACATGACAGTGTCGTGACCAGAATGATGGTGCTTTTGAATGAGTGTCAATGTGGGTGGTTGTGCCTCTTTTGAAAGGCTGCCTACGTATTCACGTGTGGTGAAATCAAACCAAGCCGTAGTTCAGTGTTGAAAAATTTATTATGGTGCCTAGTTTATTAGGGCTTTGTGTGTAACTAGTCATAGCAATGGTGTAGGCTAGGTGCATTCCAAATGATGTCTTGACCAAAGGGCTAGAATAGTTAGGATGTTGATCCTGTGACCGTGAGCATTTTCCGGGGTAGCCCCCAGAGGTGGTGTGAACTATTTGGGCATGTTCTATGCCGACTGCAAGTTGAATTCCCGTGTTTGGGGCTGGTAACTGGTTTAGATGTTTTTGGAAATGTGATGCTAGGAAGTAGTGGCTTCGATGATTCGAAATCTGGAGCTCGATTTTGTGGAGCTAAGGCTTCGAGGGTAAGGTATTGTAATGTGGTAGGAAAGGGGGAAGTCGAGTAATAATGACTCGAACTTCGATCGGGGTAGGTTTGATAATGCGGGATCTGATTTCCATGTCTGGCCCTAATGGTTAGGGTATCCTATGGAGCTTGAATCCTCAAAATTCTGGGCTGTCTCTAGCCTAGGTCTCGAGAAGGTCTTGAGGGTCATAATGTGGGAAGGCTAGATGTGGTGCTAGCTGACCAGCTTGACTGTCACTCCCCTATTGGACGGTATTGATAATTTTGAATTTGACCGTACCCTGGTCAAAGGATTTTCACTTGAGTTGACCGTTGACCACGGTCATGGGTATTTGATTTTTTTTATTGACCTCTTAGCCCCGGTCATGGAGTTTTTTTTTTTTGAATTTTTGCCGGTTGACCTGTTAGCCCCGGTCATGGTTTTTTTTTTGAATGTTGGTTGACCTCTCAGCCCCGGTCATGGGTTTCTTGAATTTTGGTTGACCTCTCAGCCCCGGTCATGAGTTTTTTGAATTTTGGTTGACCTCTCAGCCCCGGTCATGGGTTTTTTGAATTTTGGTTGGATTAATACCAAAGGTAGGGATCGGTTGATCTTACCAGATGGGTGTTTATTGTGGGAAATGGGCTTGCCTCCCGTCTTGGACCCAAACTAGGATACTACCTAGATTCGTCATAGGATTCGATACCGCTCCTACTAAGGGTGGTTATGTGGCTTTCTATGTCAGACATGGAACAGGTAAAAGGAAAACACGGGCTCGGTTTCCTGTAGTCGTTATAGATGTGCCTATAATAGTCACGTGCATGTCCTCACAGTGTATGATGGTGCTCATCATGTTCTCGGAAACACGTTGGGAAAGTATATATGTGAAATAGAAAAACTGATTTTATTGAAATGTGAAAAGAGGACAGAATGCAAATGACTCTGACTTTGACTTTGACAGAAAATAGTGATCCTAGACTCGGACTCAGACTAGGACTTGAACCAAATCTAGACTCTCGGATAATGTTTTCATTTGTCGTCGGCTTCTGAGGACTCGAGTTGATGTCCAATATAGCCTTCAGTAGAAGCTTCACCTAAATCTTCATTATGTCGAAGATCATCTTCAATCCTAGTGCCCATTTCGGTAAGTACTGCAAAGTTGGAAATGCCGGCATACCTAAGATGGATGCGGTAGGAAGGTAGGAGGTTGTTGATGAACGCCTCCACTAGTGTCTTCTCGTTGGGCTTGTCTACCAACTTCACACTCTCGGCCCTCCACCTTTGAAGGTACTTAGTGAAACCTTCCTTGGGCTCTTGGGCCATGACTTCTAAAGTACGCATCGTGGTCTGGATCTCGGTATTATCGGCATAATTCCGAGCGAATTCCGTCGCCACGTCATCCCAAGTCTTGTACTTCTTGGAGTCAAGCCTGTAGTACCAGGCTTTCGGGTGCTTCTCGAGGGAGGAAGCAAACAGATGCTTGAAAATGGTTGATTTCACTCCTTTGATGGCCATGAATTCTTTGAAGGCCCAGATATGTAATCCCGGGTCTTCAGTCCCGTTGAACATTGGTAGGCCCGTCAGGTTGAGGTTAGCGGGCAGCTCGTCGGTCAAAGGTGAATAGGAACGAGCATTTTCCGTATGGATTGAATTGTTGGTCGACAGGTGGACCTGTTCCTCCAGCTTGCGGACTGCGTTGGCCAGTTCAGCTATGGGCCCAGTGGTTTCATTCCCGACCTTAGGAGTCCTTTGTTCCAAGGCACTCAAACGGGTGGCAATGGCGGTTTGGTCTCCCCTTATCTTGTTCAGTTGATCTTGGAACTTGGCCAACGAGGCGGTCAGTTGATCAATGGAGTCCTTAGTCATGGTTCGGGTGAAGGGCGGCCTGTCTGTAAGAATACCGCGTAATCAGGAAAGTTGCTTCGGAACTCAAATACACCAAGGCATAGGAAATAGCGCGGGAGGAGAGACGACTCCAGTTTGACTCGGGTTAGACTCTCCTAAGACAAATGTGCGGGGTATGATTCTCGGAGTGACTGTGATTAATCGCTCCGTCGGAGAATAGCCCCCAAGTGAGACTAAGGGCTTAGACATGACTCAGATGGTGTGACACCTAAGTGACTCGAAAGTGGGATACGTGAGACAACACGTGTAAGACCTGACCCTTAGAGCAACCGTTGTTGACCGCTCTGATGAAGGGTAGCCCCCGAGTGGGGGTGAAGACCGACTCCTAGACGGGTGACTCATGGACGGTGGGCTTTTTTTAGGATTTCGGCAGAATGGGCCTAGTCCCGCGTGAAGAAAGACCTACGTGTGAGCTAATCCCCAGACTTTGGACTCGATTGTGTAAGTGGGCTTCCCTTTGTAGGAGTTTGTCCTACGTAGGTGGGCCGTGCCTTGACTAATAAGGCGGACTTGAGATGGGGTGGAAACCCGTGATGTAAGATCGACGGAGTTTCGACGCTATAGACTCTTACTACTTATGACAAGACCCGACACTGCTACATACGGGAAGTCCTAAGAAGAAAGCTTTGAAAAGGGATTTGGATTTGAAAAGCCCGAGCAAAGTCGGATTGGAAGGCCCAATTTTTTTTTGAAAATCGAAAAAACGGTTTATCGGGCTGAGTTTTGAATTTTTTGAAAAGTTTGGACAGCATACCGGCTAGAAAATAGGCTATTTTGAGTCAAAAATCATAAGTCCTAAATTCGGTAGCTTTCCGGGTTTGAAAAATGGATGGTTTTCGAAAAAGATGCAAGTTTTTTTTTTTGAAAACACGGTTTTTTAAAAAGATGAGACACGGACCAAGTAGCATATAGTCACGGAGACAGTATAACGACACCATGTATGCTCCTAGTCTAAGTCTCGGTCGGTCTAATAGGGTCTATACCAACAACGATGACTTTCTCGTACTGAGGACGGACTCCCTAAGCCGAGTGGGTCTTAGGACATGCCGCAAAACCTAAACGAGTTCCACCATCGATGTCTTAGTGGGTCCAAGTAGGAACGCACCGTGGTATAGTGGGACGTCGGTCACAAGTAACCGGCCCGGGAAAGATTGGGTTATGCATGGCCCATTGAACTAAAACGTGTACATTACTATTCGAACGATTTCTTTTCGAGTCTCACCCTAGGGATGCCGATGGTAAGTGACTCATCAGTTAATCCCCAGCGGAGTCGCCAAATTGTGGACATGACATAGGTCCACCCCGACGCGGCCACGCGCGGGTTTGGGAAGGCGAATGAATCTCCATATGAGATGGTCAAATTGAAATTTAAATCGAAGTAGGAGTCGCCACCGAATTTTGTGGTTATTCGGAACCGTTCGAACCCACTCTATGTCGTAGTGGGCCGTATACAAAATACGGCCCATTTCCGATGTCAGAGTTTATTGGGCTCGTCCCTTTGCATATCGATACCGATGCCGACTGGGCGGTTAATCGTATATTGAATGACTCTCGTAGCCAATGGATTCGGACATCCGGAAACCATGGTTCTGAGTAAGGGGTGAGGGTACGTGTTGGGAAGTTCACTAAGAACACCCAACCCCGCCCGCACTTAGCGGCCTTTACTAAGATATCATTCGTTTTTGGTGTACACGGGTTAGTTCGACGGTTGAATGATATGCAAACATTATTTTCCTAAGCATGTGAGAAAAATAAATAAATGGGTTGCTAAGTCGTTTAATGCATATTAAACTAATAACGTCAAAGTTATTTTAGCATGTGAGTTCGTTTTAGTCTAATAAAACGATAAAAACAAATAAAAAGCTACAAACACGAGAAAACGAGTTAGTAACGATGAATAAATCGAATAAAGATGTAAATAAATAATATGCATGATTTTTAGAAAAGGTTTATGACACGTGATTGATTAACACGTGTTGACCGAGGTCGAAAAAAATTATTTATTAAAATATGTCGCGAAAGTCGCATTTTAATATAAGGTTCGAAAAGAATTAAAAATAGAAAAGCGAAGAAACGAAAAAAAGGACTCGGCCGAGCAGGCTGTGGCGCGAGTCGCCTGACAGGCGCGCGACTCGCGTGACAGCCTGTTCGGGTTTTTTTTATTTTGTTCGAAAAATCGTTAATTCTTATAAATCACGTACAAATATGGATTAATTTATACTCGATTTATATTTTCGATATTCGTCGTATTCGATATTCGATTATGAAATCGATATCGAATAGTCGGAATGATTTTATAAAAAAGTTTTGAAAAACTCGTTTTTGAACGAAAAATTGAAAAAAAGAATTTTGAACGAAAAAAGATGTTAATTTTCTCCGCGTTAAAAATCATTGAATTTTGTTAAAAAAAAAAGGTAATGATTTTATTAGCATCAACGAAAATCGATTTAATTTAGTTCTTGTAGGTACGATATTCGATTAGAGAATCGGTATCGTATTTTAAGAACGTTATAAAAAAGTTTTTTATCATTGAAAATAAATAAAAATATGATGCGACAAACGACCCATATTAATAATGCGAAACGAAAAAAAATAAAAAAAAATAAAAAAAAAACGGACGAAAAAAGGGAGAAAGACGTGAGAGAGAGAGAGAAAGGAGAAGAATCGGGTTGATTTACACCCTCAACCTACATGCTTTAGTTTCTCGGTATAAGGCTCGTCGGACGGTGGCTTAGGCACGGGAGCGTCGAGATGATGCGGGTGAGTTAAGGTGTCGGTTTTTGGAGCGTTTTTGTATGTGTGTGTGAGGCGTGGGTTCGGCCGGGTGACGGGACGGATTCGTCGGTTTTTGGACACTATTTCGGGATTCCTTCGGATGTGGATTTCGAGATTGTTTTTGCTATAATAATTGTGTATGAGTTGCTGGAATATTGTGTATCAAAACTGTTGTTTTTGTGTCGGATATAAGGTCCTATTTATAGGAACCGAGGTGGTCTTGTTTGTGTGACAAGAAACACCGGTTTGGATAGGAAATACGAGAGTTCGTAAGGGATTAAACTTCTCATTTCTTGGTGAAGAAGCCAAAAGTCTCGGCTGGTGGGGAGGTATTTCGGCTGTCCTGGGGTATCTCGGCCGAGTATTTCGATGCTCGGTCGATGTCTGATTCGGTTTCCGGATAGAATTCCTACTTGAGATCGAATTCTATCCTTAAACAGATTTGTTTAATATTATTCGAAGCTGATTTTTTTGGTGTTTGAGTCCGAATCAGCCGTGTAGTGTCACGGCCAGCTCGTGTGACTCGGGAAAAAATATCTTTGACCGGGTTTGACTCGGTCGCTAAAAGACGGTTTTACCCCCGGTGTCGGAATTGACCTAAATTAGTCTCATTTGACTCGAAACGACCCACTGGGCCTGGATTTGAGGTCCGTTTTGTGAGATTTGTACTCCCTAATAAGCCTAAACCAAATGTCCATGATTTCGAGCCCATATTCGAGTCCATTAAAGCATGTTTGCGTCCTATCATCATCGGGTGTTTGGCGGGACCTACTATAGACACGTGGCGGTCAAAATGTGGATGTCTACAATATATAGTGTAGCTACATTATCAACCCTAAATCAGATAAGCTATGTGACAAAACTATGGACAATACAATGAACTTTCTACAGCTATACACGCTGCTCTACTGTCAATAGCTTTTGCCCTTTTTGTCAAATAGAGTGTTGCATTCTCTGTATGTTTCCCTTGCGCCTCACTTCTTCAATGTATACTTTTTTGGGCTAGATCATATCTTCACTCCTCCTTTGACCCGAGTCTTATCTTTGTGTGGGCTTATTTTACAATTTTCCTATTTTTCTTAAAAGATTATCCATCTCTAAACTTTCTAATTACAAAGTTACAATATTTACTTTTTGATTGATTTTATACATTTTCACTCAATTTTCATTTTTCACCACGTACTCTAATTCATCCTTAATATTTGTGATTTGTTTTGGGTCTTGCTTTTTCCTAACAAGCTTCTACTCGATCCTAACGAATTTTTCTAAAATTTTCCATTATACCCTTATATTAACTTCACTTTGACATGAGATTCAACTGCCACTTCTTTTGTTTTGATCCGTCGATTTAGATAATCAATCGTTCCCGAACTCAATTATGATTTCTAATTCAATTACTGATGATGGTAAAATCGATTACATAGTAGCTATTTACCAAATTATCATGGGTAATATTGATTATTTATTTACCAAATTAATTTTTTTAATTGTATTATTATGTTTTAATAGTTTAGGGTTTATAAAGGGTTGGTGGTTGCCGGTTGGCATGGTGGTCGGGGGGAGGGGACGGGCTTACCGGAAGGGGGTGGCTCGCTGGAAGAGGGTGACTGTGGTTGTGGATGCGTGAGGTTCCGAACAGTCCGTTGGTAGGTGGTGGCCTTGGTGGATGAAAGTGATGGTGGTGGATCGTGGGTGGGTCATGGGTGGCGGATTGTGGTTGGTAAGGGTCGGTCTGGGGGTGGTGGCTGAGGGGTCAGTCTGGGGCGGTGGTGGGTGAGGGTCTGGTGAATGGTTGGGTTGGGTGGGGTGGCTGTAAGGGGGGTTTTTTGTTTTGTTTGTTTCTTTTTATTTTGATTATCATTTTTTTCAGGTAGAGAGAAAAAACACCAACGTCGATAAAATGTCGTTATAATTGAGTAAATGCTCGTTAGAAAAAGGTAATTAAGTTTGTTTTCGGTTCAATAGCACAACTAGGAGGTGAGGAAAGAAAAGTTGAGGGGTAGCGCTCGGAATGTGTAGGCCGATGGATCCGGTCCAATCAATTCATCTCCATTTGAGTCCAATTTCATTTCACATCTCTCTCTTCTTTCTTCCCCAATCTCCCTTTACCAATAATACCTCCAGTACATCAATTAATTAAATTAATAAAGGTTTGTCCAGCATCCCAAGCTCAATTGAACCCGATCCCTCTCTCCCTTGTAGCTCAATCACTATAGTCAACCCTAATCATCGTCTTCATCGTCATCATCATCATCATCATCATCATCATCATTTTCAAGATGATCCGATACATATTTTTCTGAAACCAACATTTTAATTTATTTATCACTCCTCTCTAGTGTCTGCGTGTGTGTGATGAATATCGTTAAGGGAGTAGCGGACCTCATACGAAGGTCCTCGAGCGGCAGCCATGGCGGCGACGCCTCCTCCGCCTCTGAACGCTTCACTCTCCCCCCTCACAATATTTCCTTCAGGTTTCCTTTTCATTTCTTTAATTCCCATTGTGTGATGTGATGTGATGTTCGATCATATTATTATTATTATTTGATGTGATGAAACAGCAATTCCTTCAGTATGTGCTGCCTCTTGATTTCTAGCTTTTTTAGTAAGTAGGGAGGGAGTCATATACAAGCAAGCTCTTTTATGAATGAATGAATGAATACTTTTGCATTTCATCCCTTTTACAATACTTTTGTATCTCTTCACTCAACTTAATACTTAGGGCTTGCTTCCGATAAAGAGCTTCAAATGGACGATATTCCGGGTTGGTGGTGGTAGTTTTAAGGTGTAAATCCCGTCAGCTACTCTTCTTTGTGATGGAGGATTATCCGTCATATGGTTATGAATGGGTCACATACTAGTATACTACCCATGTAAATGTAGCGAGGGGAAGACAAAACATTCTTCTTAGACTGTCTTTTTCTCTTTAAATAGGTCAATATTTCGTCCGTTATAACAATAACACTGATATCTCCATTACAAACAAGAATTTGTGAAACCCCATATGAGGTAATGCATTGGGTTGGGTAATTATTCCCCCTAAAGAGGCTACACTATCTTCTTTTTCTCCGTCTCCCTCCTCATTACGTTCCTTTGGTTTTAGTTCATTTTAGCTGTATTGCTCACCTAATAATTACCCCAATCCGAAGCAGCGAGCCCTTAATACGAGGGTATTAACCTTTTAACCTACCAATTATAAAAATCTTGTTAACATTATATTTGCGTCTAATTGATGTAGATATTCTATCCTTTTGTTCATCCATTTCTCCCTCTCCTTCAACTCATACTTGTAAAGATTGTAGCTTATGCATGTTTTCCAACCTCCCTCAACCCTTGTCGCCTTCTCTACCCTATCTAGTTCAACTTCAACTCCATCTACTCTATCTTTCACTTGGTATATTTGAGTGCCATCTTTAAACTTTCAGAGGCCTCATATCAAATATGATTCGTTTTTTTTTTCTATTCAAGTTTTTCAACTAGCGCCATAATCCCCTCTACCTATAAGGCTATAACTACGTTAGTGTATGATATTAAATTGGTTATGTATACACTACATGACCCTTTAAAATTGGAGGCGCGGTTGTGTATGCATTCCGCGAAAGTCAAATATTGCAACAGTTAAATATAATAAGCTATCTATACGCAAACTTATCTATATACTAAAAGGCCCTTTATAATTGGAGTCCCGGTTCCATCAACCTAACTCTTTCTCATGCTCTATTTCTTATTGCTGTCGACTATAGTTCGTCTTAAGAATATATATCCTATATATTTTTGTTTTGTTTTTTTTTGTTTTTAAGTGCATATTTTGTGATCTATGTAAGTTTTTGGAGCTATGACTTATTGCATGTTCCCTTTCTAATTCGTATCTCAGCGAGGTTGGAAGCGAGTCAATCCTAAAAAGCCTCTGGGAGAAACATGAAGAGGCCGTCGATCAGGTTTGTTGACTTAAATTAGTGTTCTCTTTATGTTAAATGAAGAGCACATCATCTTTTTTTATGCGTCAATTTCGTCTTTTCTGATGTGCTTTTAATCCTATGATTCTGTGAATCAGACTTGTTTTCTTTATATATATTGACCTGATGACCTGCGGAGGGCCAAGTGTCTATGGATTGGGTTAAATCATATGCAAGTATGATCAAATTGTCAAATTGATAATTTCTAATGTTGATAATTTGATTTTTATTTTTCACAAAATGAAAAAGCAGGCCGCTTAAGTCACACTCCTGACATTTTAATCTGCCTTTATTTGAAGGAAGGCACAATCCTCCACTCAACATGATGAATATCTTGTATACTGTGCGTGGGCGAGGAGTGAATTTCACAGCTCACTTAGTTTAGAGCATGTTAAACTTTTTTTTAGCGTGATTCAGTATCACTCTTAGTAAAAATTAATGTTTTCGTTTTGGTTGACAGTTGGCTTAGGTTTGAATAATTCTATTTTAGGTACATGAATGATAGGCATCATTCTAGTTTGGGTGCTTACTTGTGTAGTTTCACTTAAGGCACCCAAGGTCTCAACATAATACAATTAGAGCACCTCTAATCGAACTCATGATTTTGTAAATATTAATACAACATAAACATATTTATAATTAATACTCCAATATTTTGTTTTTGTTTTGTTAGTGCAATAATTTTGCAAGTATTTATAAGGACTATTTTATTTTTTTGCCAAAATATATTGACCTTAATATATTTTAAAATGTTGATTAATATATTTCAAAATAGTATCATTCTATAATTCATTTAGGATCACTTCTGACTTGGTCTGTTTAATATTACTAGTATAGACCTCGTGCAACATATGCACCGTATATATTATGTTTTATTTTATAGCGACATTCATTATTTTCCATATCTCTCAATTTTGTACTTTTAATTTGAGTAAATAATTAAATAATTTGACAAGATAATTGAGTAATGTCATGAAATGTGCATTTCGATAAAATTGTTACCTATATATATATATATATATATTTTAATATATGTCATCCTCACATTTAGAGATACTCAATATACTCTTCGGAATCCTTGAAATATATCAATAAATATCAATGAATTTTTTAATTCAATGAAAACTCTTTCCATAAGAAATTTAGTGGTATATTATTTTAGAGTTTTTGAATTAATACTATATGTTTAAAAAAAAAAAGTTAAAGACTCATCGAAACAACAAAAATGTCATTTAAAAAATGCGGGAGGTATTTTTTTTCTAATACCATGAGTCTAGTGATATCATAGTATAAATTTTCTATATTTATTGTGACGAAAATAGTTTGTTTTCGCATTAATGAAAATTGATGGTCGTAAATTTATTTATGAATCATCCATTGCTTCCTTGTCTAGATTAATGCATTTTGGAGAGAATTTAGGAGGATTGTCATTGATTTTTTACTTTTACTTTTATTTTTGAATTGCTCATTTTTAAGTATATCTTTAGTTTCTCAACTAAAAACCAAAATAAAATAAATATTCTTGCTGAAATATAATACGGAGTATTAGGTTTATCAACTAACTAAAACAACGGCATCCAAACATCATATTTTGTTAAATAAATAGATATGTATCGTCACTAATATAAAAGAAGTAATGAATTTGATTAGGGGTTACCGGGTTACCCGTATTGTAATATAAAACCTTAGGTAGACGGAGTGAGCTACCCACACCTCATGAACCAAGGTGAAATTATGGTAAACTTGAGGTCCAAAGTGGAATGACCCAAACTGCAAACATCCAAACCTAGTTTTATTGCCTCATCCCATTTACATTGTTGTCGTCTGCCAAGTGGTCATATACAACTATACAAGATTGGTGATGAAATATTATTATTACCCCTTACCTTTACTTGTAGAGATACCACATCACCCTTTCCAATATTGTCCTCATTATGTTACTTTCCACAATATAAATGCAATGAAGGAAGCATCATCTTTGTGAAACTACTCTATGAGAAAATAAATGAGATGCTCTAACATGTGTCTCTTTAAGTGAGGATTCTAATCTGTTTCGCTTCAACTAGGTGGAAAAGAGAAGGTTGTTTCAAGTTTTTCTCAAACAGTTTGTAGATGTTCACAGCAAGTGGGAGCCCATAGTATCCGGAGAACGGACAGATAGTGCTACATCTACTATCTCACATCAGGAAAGTTATTCTCAAGGCAGTTTAGTTGTTGGTTGTTTTGCCGGACATCCAACTGAATTTTTAGTGGCCCTAATCGATGAGCTAACACAATTGACTTCTGTTGTCACTGACGGTATGTTGGCATCTTTCACTAGGTTCTACAGCAAATTGTTCGGTAGTACTGTTTAGAAATTAGAATAAAGCAATTGTACCTTCTATGGATTGCCCTATTAATGTCTCTGTCCACTTGGTTTGGTGGAGTAACTTTCCTATGACATTTTTCTATTATCATAATTTAATCTGCAGTTCAGCATTTATGGTTTACTTAATTGGTCAGAGCCTCTTGCTATTTAGTTTTCTCACTCAAAAGTGTAACAGAAGAGTTAAGGTAGACTCAGTTGGCGTAGAAGTGTACGGCAGTAGCCGACATGGGTTACTATCATACAAAAACATTAGTTTCAATCGTTCCTTTATGAAAATTAAAAATATAGGAGGTTATCTTAACGACAATATTGTACATGCCAGAACATAAAATTGTTAAGAAATAAAGTCTATATGATCCTGAACTCATGTGAGGAAATTTTTAGATAATTGAACTTCAAGCTGCTGTAGAAGAGCTCAAAATTTTCTTTTTGTTTATGCTTTTCCTGTCATTCTGCATCTCCTTTTCTCTCTATCTGCAATGCTGCTAGCAATTTATTTTCTAGTTTCACCCTCTGATATCAACTATGGAACCATTGATTTTTGGTGTGGGGGTATCTATAGAAGAGTAAGTCGGAGGCAGAAGCTAAATTCTCTAGCCATTGTCATGTGGTTGGAGAATGTGGATGCTTTCCATATTATTTATGGAATAGCTTGAAGAATTGATCTATTGATAGTTTCTAGTGTGTCATACGGTTTGCCTCACATTATATTAACATGGCTAACTCAAAATTAAAATGGCACGATATTCTTGCATTTTTGGTTCTGCCACTGATGTCTTTACAACAGCTTCAAAAGGTAAAATTTGAACTCCTAACTCATAGAAGCAATATATTATGATAAAATGTACTCCCTAAGAAGACAAAATATTATCATGTGAGATCTTGTTTGATTCGTCTTGACGAGTAGAACAAGAATATAAAAAAAATTATAACTTTTACAAATACGTGGAAAGATATTAACGATTTAAAATGCGCCTCGGCAAATGTGCAAAAAGAAATGGGTAAATTGGAGTTGAATGGTGGGAGTATATGATTGTTCCTTTCTGTCTAAGTGCAGCAGCAAGTTGCCGTTGGAATACTTTCCAAACCTAAGCAATCCAAAGCCTTTTCATCTTTCTCTTCCAAGTTGATATGACATGTTTAGATTGAAGAGGACAAAACTAATTCATGCCATAAAGAGATAAGAACAAATGCGTAGAGACAACTACTCTCTCTATAATGAAGCCCCACTGCAATTTTCTTCTCTGCTCTTGTATCCTAATTTTCTTTAGTTTCTCAGGTGGTTTAAAATAGTTACGCCTGATAGGTTCTCTGCTTCGTTTGTAAAACAAGTGTTATTTTAATTTGAGAGGGGATCTTTCTATTCTCATTGCTTGAAGCTTACATATATGACGCATGCCTCGCAGTATAGTAGGTTGAGCTTTGTGTTGGTTTTACAGCAGTTTGTTGTCCTGTTTCCTTGCCTTGCCTGAGAAGAACGTTCCCTGATTTTGTTAGTATTATGAAATTTGACCGCATTTTTACTGCAGTGGACTCCAGAGGTGTAAAGTCCTCGTCAGATCCAACAACGGTTTCCACAAATCTGAGGGTTTCTTCAGTTGGCTTGCCTGTCTTGGAGGCATTATTGATTGTTGTACGCTCAATGCATAACTGTAGAGTTTTAGGCTATTATGGCGTGGTACAGAAACTCATAGCGCTAATAAAAGGTACGGAGTATAAGAATTGTACTAAAAAAACTGTGCTGGTATCTATGGCGCTTTTTGTTTGTTTCTTGTTATAATATAGCGACTTGTAAAAGATCTCTTACATTTTCATCATGCTCTGGACTGCGGTGTGACAGCAGCTTCATACCTTTTTGATATAGTATGAGGATACCTTTATTTCTATTTCTGACGCAGCTAAAGACTCACTGTGCTTTGATTCTCAACTCTGAAAGAATAAATAAAAATGGATACTAAACTAGGTGCGGTTTTTTTTAATTGTGAAATTGTAAACACTGCAATATTCATTATGGCCTTATGGGTCGTCCAGAAAAGCAGCCTCGTTGTGTACATATGACCCTCCTTACCATGCCATTATAGGAGCCTTTGGGCACTGGGTAATGATGATACTTATTTGATAAATATGTACCTATCCTATCTGCCGGTTTGCAATGTCATCTTCTTTTGTTCAAGATACCTTCTTCATAGTTAATTCTTTTGCCACTCTTCATTAATTTATTTCTTTTGGATTTTGGTGTGGAACTATTTCAGCGGCTGTTGTCCGATTGAAGGCAATTGCTGGAGTATTTGCTGCAGATGAGGGTCTGTCTGATTTACCTGTGAATACGTTTGAGCTGTTACAGAAGTTACTTGTGTACGTGGTGTCAGTTATTTGCAGCTTCATTGATATGAATTCCAATGCTCACGAGATGGCTCATTTTTATGACATGCACACATTTTCGCTGGCAAGTGTTGGCATTTCATGTAGTGAGCCATTCAATATATTTAAGGTTCATAATGGAAAACGCCAGCCTTGGAAGCAGATAGCCATTATATCAGTGATGGAAGCCGGTGGTCTCAATTGGTTAGTAGGTAAGGTAGGCATATTCTTTCCTTCACTCCATGTAAATGTAGTCAATCTTCATCATTGTGGTAGAATGTTGAAGTACTTCATGATATGACCTTGTAAATTGTACTTTTTGAGAATTAAGGAGTCGTGAATGTTAACTCCCAGCTTCCACATAGTGGTCAAGGGTGCAAATTTCATTATCTTTCCTCAGCTCCACCAAATGGGAAGAGCCCTATAGGGTTTACTAATTACTTGATAGCTATCTTGCATAGTGGTCTATTGATTATACAACAACATGGACCCTTTCTCTCAAAAGCTCCATCCATGATGGGGTAAGGTGGGTTATATGTACATAACCTTACCCTTTTTTTAAAAAAGAGATTGTTTCAGTGTAACAAATGTTTTGCTTTGATCCATTTCCACACGATCAAAAGCGCATATAGTTTAATAAGCAAATTTGCTTTATCACATTATACTTCAAAGCAACAAAAAAATAGCGAATCTGTGGCTTCATAGGAAATGGAAACATTTTGTTAAAATTGTGTAGTGGAGCTCTGACTAATTGCCACTAAATGGTATAGATCACTTGCCACGCTGTTGTCATTTGTGATTAGCCGCTACCTAAACATGAGTGCCTCCTTTACTCTCAAATATCAAGCCACACTTCCTATTGCTCCCATTAAATCACTTTACTTGGTTTACGCCAGTAGTTCTGCATACCTACCCTAGTTGTTCAACTTGTTTCTGTCCGCTACTGCTGTGTTCTGCATGTGTTAACCATCCTTGGGTATAATTTTTGGATGCCGCTGAAGGTCATCTTTCTTGCGTATGGCTTCATTAGGGGTGTTCACCAGTCCAAACCTTTTGAGTCACTTTTTGAACACCCCTAGGCTTCATTAAATCCTGGTCTTTAGTCATTAGATAATGGTCTGTATTCGTTAAGCTGCGGCTGGCTAATTCTTTGCATATTTTATGTTTCCTCATTTAATTTTCCTTTTCAGTGTGCATTGTGGACTTGTGGTTTCCTTTCATTTCAAAAACCAAACTTTAGTATCACCTAAAGCGTTAATTTCTGGTATATTAGTTCTTTGCTGAACTTGGTATTGATTTTGTTCAGAACTGCTTCGTGTTATGAGAAGATTGAGCACGAAAGAGCTGAGGACAAATTTGTCGCTTCAGTATCTAACTTTGAGAGCCCTACATTCAGCCTTAATTGAAAACTCTCGGGCTCAAAATCACTTTAGGAGTATTGGAGGACTTGAAGTTTTATTGGATGGGCTTGGACTTCCATCAAATAATGCATTGATGTTGCAGACATCTAACTTTTGTGTGAGACAAAGGTACATGTGTTCATAGTTTATAGCAGCTATATATTTGCCTAGTTGGCAAATGATTTAACAGAATTATGTAACAATTGAAATTTACTTTTTGCTTTTACTTTATAGTGTATTGTGTAAAGTGCGAATAAGAATAGGGTCACTTTATTTCCTTCAATGGTTATCACAGTGGGCTGGTATTAGGAGCTAGTATTACTCCCAAAAAGACATTATTTAGCTAAGCTACAATCAGTTTTTTTTGGTGTAATACATCGACCAAATCAATATGGTCTACTAGATCATTATTCATGATAGACATTTAGTAAACTGGCAGCCTTCGTAAGATGAGAGGTTCTGCAATGGCCCTGTTCACCTATTCAGCCTATAATACAATTCAAGTATGACCCCAAACGTAACATATCTGTCACTGTCCATGGCTACCTTGTATGTTACATTATTCCTAAAGGATAGTCGTCTTTTATAGAAATTCCCAATAGTTATTGAAGACGGTAGCTTTCTGTTTTGTGAAACCATAGTATACTGTTCTTTTAATAAACTCGAAGATACGTGTCTTTTATCTCCCTCATCCCTCGAAAGAGGCATCTTTTCACCGGGATTATTTGGATCACTATCATGCTTCTTAGCATTTGTAGCAATGTTGTTATTGGATGCTTCTAATGCAATTTGGAAAGCGTATTGCAGGAGTGAAAATGTTATTCTTGCTGTATTCCAACTTCATGTTCTCTCTTTGGAGGTTTTGAGGGAAGCAGTGTATCCTTTGCCTGTGCTTCTTATGTTGTTACTTCTACATATAGCTTATGCGCTTTATGGACAATCTTCCCACTACTGTTTCCTGTTTGTTAGTTGGTCATTTTCACGTGATCTAGTATGTGTCATTTTTATCTTGTCCGAACTTGGCCTCTTCCTTAACATATGCTCAGATATGGAAACGTAACTAACTTGCAGTTCTTGTGTGAAAACGGACGAGTGCATAAGTTTGCAAATAGCTTCTATGCTACTATTTTTGTGCTTCAGGAGCAATGGAAGGGGGAAATGTCTGTGGACAGTAACAACATTGCTTCAGGAGCAGATGATGGTAGTGCTTGCAAAGAGCGAAATGAAGAGTCATCTAATCTGTTATATTCTGGCGAATTGATCAAGTATTGGCGTCTCTATGTTGTTACTTTGAGTGAGAGTTTATGCTCTTTCTTTCTCGCTCTAAGGGATGCCAGTTCTAACGACATTGATGGGTCAATTGGTCAATACAGCTTGCCAATTTCTCCATCATATGTTGAGCTTTCTATAAAATGGGTTCTGAAAGTTCTTCAAATCGTCTTTCCTTGCATTAAGGCTTGCTCAAATTTAGATGTGTTGCCTACATATGTAAGGTATGAGTTTTCCGCCTTAAGGCACCTTTTTGCTTTCAATCGCCGCTGTCATGAAGTGTTTTCTTTTATTGTTTTCCTAAGTAATGCTGTCTGGTGGCTTTTCCATTTTGATTTGTCGCCCGCAGAATTTATGTGTCTATCCTACAGCATCAAATGGTCCATGCCTTTAGGGAGGTTCTCAGGTCCTCACCCATGTTGCTTGAAGTGTTTCGCCGAGAAGGAGTATGGGAACTTGTCTTCTCAGAGAACTTTTTCTATTTTAATGTCACTCTTGAACAAACTCCGGAAGTAAACTGCTTCACCGCTGAGGGGCAATCCTTACCTTGTATATCTAGTTGCGACTTTAATAAAGAGCTGTTTGGCGAAGCATCAGATCTCCAGATGGAATTTATCTCATTTGCGGAGTTTGCTACTACATTGTCTGAGACTGCACATAATTTGGTGAGTCTTATCATGCTGGTATGGCTGTATACACAAACTTGGTTTGTAAAGATATGAAGTTATGAACCACAAGTCCACAAATAGATTGGATTAACTGAACTTCTGATGGAGCTGTTTGTGGACTTTGTGGGCAATCTGCTCTAAGCAGCCGCCAGACTGATATGTAATGGAACGTTGCATATGATTTTGGGTTGTTTTATAGAGCGGTTTAGGTTTAATACTCCTTGGTTCTGGCATTGTGTTTGGATTTAATTAGTTAGGATGTTTACGTATTTTTTTCTGTGCTAGATGTTTCTGTTTGATTGATGCTAATAGGATAGAAACATATTAATGGACATCAACCGTCACCTTAAGGTTTTGGTTTAGATGGTCATCTAGCATGGTATGAGAGTTAGCGTATTTGAGCGAGGGGGCGTAAATGCGTAATAGGATAAGAACATATTAATGGGCATCAGCCATCACCTTAAGGTTTTGATTGAGATGGTTCACCTATCGGATGCCATTAAGATAACAGCCCACTGGTTACTGGTTAGTGTCATACTGCATGAACTCTCATTTTCATCAAGGCCTTTTATTTACCCTCGTGCACACACGTGCACATTCCAATTAGCCCTTCAATACTTCGTGGAAGACAGACTTAAAGTTTGTGCTACATGTAACCTGGGTCCCTTTATGACTGGCCCATAATCATATCCGAGTACCTGTCTATCAACTACTCTTTTCTGTCTCTTTTATTCCCGAAACTTTCGATATACCTTAGTAGCTTTTCAACTTTGGTTTCCATGGTACGCTGAAGTTAATTCATTCTATGGCAGCCGGAATGTTCAGCTTTGTTGGATGTTCTTGAACAATCTGCGTACAATGCAAAAGTTGCTGCGTCGATATGTAAAAGTCTGATAAATATATTGGTACACGCCCGGGAGAAAACTCTTGCATCCTTCAAGGAGCTAAATGCTATGTACCGTGTTCTTAAAGTGGCTTCATTGCAAGCTCATGAATGTGGGCCCGATGATGAAACCTCTACTAATGAGGTGGGTAATATGGATGATTTGTTACCCGAAATTCGTCACAGTTCTATTATCTTGCCAACGTCCCGCTTCGGCAATAGAAGCATTGAAGCATCTGTGGAGCTCTTCAAGAAGTACTTCTCTGTAGCAGATGATGGAAAATATTTGGTGTTGCACAATGTTGGTTGCATTGATTGTTTATTCGAGTTGTTCTGGAAAAAAGGGCTGAGAAAGATCATGCTTGGATATATTCTTGATTTGATGAAGGTAGTTCTCTCTCTTGTAATTACTTCCAGTTTCTTGCTTGCTTTGAGAAATTAGACGGAGTAGCTCTTTTGAAGTTTGTGGCCGTGGTGGTAATATCGTTTCATTTGACCAGGCTGCTCCTGCTTCGGAAAATGATCAACAAGCAAAGCTGCATCTTTGCTCTAAGTATCTAGAAACATTTACTCATGTGAAAGAAAAGGAAAATGATTTTACAGAAGTGTCAATTGAGCTTTTGGCTGGCATGAGGGAGATGTTGAAGATTGATCAATTGGTATATCTGCTCACCTTTTGTCTTTTCTATTGCCCTCTGACTTGCTACACCGCAATTTTAGATACCACCTGCTTTTGTTTCCATTGGCTCTAATGTATCTTTTCATTTGTTTGTCATTCAGTATTACCAGGACCTGTTTCGTAAGGGGGAATGCTTTATTCACGTTGTTTCTTTATTAAATGGAGTTGTTTATTGTGTAAATGGAGAGAAGCTGGTCCTAGATGTCCTCCGAACCTTGACAAGTCTGCTGACCAATAATGAACTATCAAAGGTACAGATATCTGCTCCTATATGATATACAGTTCCAAGAAAGTTTTAAGAACATTCTGTTATACCTCTGTTATTCAATTTATTATTGGAAAACGTAATACTCCTACTAATTATTGCGATTATGCGCTATCCTCCAGTATTCCTAAGCTTCGGTGTATCTTCCCAAAACTAACAGTGTTAGCACTTCGTTAAATATTCTTGATTCAGTTCTCAAATTGGTACATTATAAATTTTAAACCACGATTATGTTAAAAGCAATGAAGAAATAATAATGACACTTGATTCAAATTTAATGTTACTACAGAAACAGAGAATAGCCACTGAGCCTAAGGTATTGGCTAGTTCTATCTTTACTATAAACACACTCATTTTGTTTAGAGTTACTTAATATTCTACTCTGTGTATCTCTATTGATGAGGGAAGCTTATGATTGCTCTTAGATTTCTCTTGCTCACTTTTCCAGCTTTCTGTATTATCATATGGGAAAATTGATATGTTATACCTCAAATAACCCATTTTTTCAAACTTTATACCTCAAATAATTTTCTTTAAAAATTTATACCTATTTATTCTAGATACTCCATTATCTATACCTTCTACTTATTTCCGTAAAAAAACTAACGGAATTAGATGGATTGACCTACTTACCCTTGCTTAAGTAATAAAATCATAATAATCCAACAAAATTAATTGACTTAAAATATAGTAAAAAAAAAAAACGAAACCCAGATTTTCCATAGAAATCAAACCATAAATCAATTTCATCCACTTTCCCCCAAATCATGTTAATCACAAATCGATTTCACCCAAAATCTTTTTATCCCTAATTCGATTTCTGCATTACATAAGTGTTGTTCATCAAAATAAATTCTTCGATTACATAGCAAGTACGATTCGAGTCGCGATTAATTTCTGGTTCGTTCGCCATTATTGAACAGTAAAGGTGTATTGATTTCTGGATAACTTATTGTTTTTGTTTGATTCATACTCAGCCTTTGCGATAATCTAACGTCTTTATTTTGTTTGACGTGGACTAAGGTTTTGTGATTAACTTAACTACATCTTTGTTTACGGAATGGTTTTCTGAACTCTCTGCAAATAATTAGTTTGCTTGATTCTAATTTCTATTTAAATGAAGGTGAAGATGATGATGTGAGGTTGATGAAAGAGTGATTTTTTTAAAATGATGAAGAAGAGTGATTTAGTAGTGTTTGATAAAGAATAATAAAGTTAATAGAGGGTATTATTGGAATATAAAAAAGAAAAATTGCAACATAACCATCAAAGAACACGGTTTTCATTAGCTTTTTGACGGAAATTAGACGAAGGTATAAATTATTGGATAATTAGAATAACAAGGTATAAATTTTGAAAAAAAATTATGTAAGGTATAAAATTTGAAAAAGAGTGTTATTTGAGGTATAACATATCAATTTTCCCTTATCATATTGATAGTTTGGTTGAAGTCCATGTTGAATTTAGTTTAGATATTCCCACATGTTGATTTTATTTCTGTGTATGGTCTCTTTCCGCAGGTTTCTTTTAGAGCTCTTGTGGGGAAGGGTTATCAGACTTTGCAAAGCTTGTTACTGGACTATTGCCACGGGCAAGCCACTGAATGCCTATTAAACTCTGTTCTGGATATGCTTGTAGATGGGAAGTTTGATTCGAAAGCGATTTCTTCCATAAAAGTATCTTTCTTTTCATTCTTTTCAAATATTATTTTTCTATGTGGATTCTTGGTAGTAGTACTTTTAGGAAATACATGATGTCTATGGTATTTGCAATTTGATGTCAAGAATCCAATGTCATGCAGTCCAATATTTCCTAAAACTATCTGAAATTTTTACACGTAACTGTTATTTTTGCATTATATTCAGAACTCTGTATATAATTGTTTCATGGTTTGAATTTTTGCAGAATGAAGATGCGATTATTCTTTATCTGACTCTTTTACGAAAGGTTGGTTTCATATCTTTGCTTGAAATTGAATTCTATCCTGGAGTTGCAAGGTGCTACACTCAATTTATTTAGCCATAACAAGAACAACAAAACCAACCTTTATTGCAAAATAATCTAGCCCATTAATACTACTTTGTCTTTCATTGGCTTTAGTTCCAGTGATTATGATTTAATTTGCATTATTTGTTTATTTACTTTGCTTGAAATTGAATACGATCCTGGAGTTGCAAGGTGCTACGCGCGACTTGTTTTTAGCCATTCAAATAACAAGAACAACAAAACCAACCTTTATATAGTCCATCAACACTACTTTGTCTTTCCTTGGCTTTAGTTCCAGTGTGATTATACTTTAATTTGCATTATTTATTTATTTATTCTTTTATTTATTGGATTATATGATAGTATGATTTTTGTTGTTGTCTAATGTTTCTATTACAAATGGGCAGAGCAGTGTCGGTCTTCGGCAAGATGGGCTTAATATATTTCTTCTGCTACTACGGGATTCTATATCGAACCGCGCTTCCTGTGTGAGTGCAGGAATGCTCAATTTTCTTCTTGATTGGTTTGTTGAAGAAGACAAAGATAATGTTATTTTGAGAATTGCCCAGCTGATCCAAGTCATTGGTGGCCATAGTATATCAGGAAGGGATATTCGTAAAATATTTACTCTTCTACGAAGTGAAAAAGTTGGGAAGCGGCAACAGTATTGTTCATTGCTTATGAACTGCATTTTGGCAATGCTGAATGAGAAAGGACCAACTGCCTTCTTTGACCTCACTGGGAATAACTCGGTAAGGTTGCTTATTCTCCAGTTTTTTTGTGGTTTGTGATGGATTAAAAGCTTTAGGGTTCTACTTCTACCTTTATTTCTCTCTTTTGGACATTGATACTTATGTGGGTGAACATTATGTAGAGACTTTTAATCGTGTCTTCCTGCACCCCTTCCTTCTTTGGGGTTTTAAGACTGTTGTCTTTCTTGTTGTTGCTGCCTTTTGAACACATGACCTTAGCTGCCTGCCTAAACGGCGGAACTATGTTGTCAGATTAATGGTAGAAGTGTCCACGGTCCAAATAGTTCTCTAGTCATTAGTCATTCTGTTGACTGACAGTATATGACAGTGCTTGAAATTTTGGTTGATGGAGATATGATTTGTAACATGCCTTTCCCAGGCTTTTATATGTAACACGTTTGTTACTGGCTATGTTACTCCAACTCTTATAATTATCTCGCGTACCCGTGTCCGACACTTGACACTCAGACATGGGTAATGACACTTGGACTCTTCATTCGTGTTTTTTTTTTTTTTTTTTTTTTTTTTTTTTTTTTTATAAATAAAATAAGCCGTGTCGGACACTTGGACACGCACCTGTGTTGAACACTTCATATCCGAGCAACATAGGTCACTGGCTTATGTATATCTTTGAAGCTTCAGATTTTATGGTGTTCAGGTTCAGCAGTGTGGTCTTAGTTAGGATAATGAAGCATTTTCTCCAATCCATTGGTTGTATACATTTGTTTTTGGCACAATCTTTTTGGAATGCAGAAAGGTTGGGGGGCATGAATTCAAAGTTACTCCCTCCATTTCACTATGATCTTCCCGTTACTTTTGGGCATAATATTCTAGGGAAGAATAATACATGATTCTTATTTAAGGAGGCTCTGTGGCATAAAAGTTGGGGCAATATTAACCATGCATTTTTTTGTCAAAAAGGAAAGAGTAACATCATAGAAAAAGGATCCAAGTTGGTAAGATGAAGATCTTTGTGAAATGGAGGGAGTACTAAATTAGTCCTCAACTTATAAAGATGTGGGGAGAGGATGATGGGGATTAGGAAAAAAGATGGTGGAAGGTATACTGTAATATTTACAATTAAAACTTCCTGAATTAGGAAATGTATACTATCAAATGGTATACGTTTTTAATGTGTATTATTCAATGTGTATCCTTAGAAGCCTAACTCATACATTCTTTCTCTTTTGGTCTGCTCTTCCACTCTTCTTTTTCTTGTATGCCATTTTCTTGTACCGTATGTCTTATCATTTTATGCTATATCGTTGCAGGGAATTCATATCAGAACACCTCTTCAATGGCCTCAACATAAGGGCTTTACTTTCTCATGCTGGCTTAGAGTTGAAAATTTTCCTAGATCTGGAGCCATGGGCCTCTTTTCTTTTCTCACCGAAACTGGAAGAGGATGCTTTTCTCTAATTGCCAAGGATAAGTTGATGTATGAGGTAGTTGGTCTAGTTATTGGAAGGAATCTTTTTGTTGCTGTATGGTCTTTGATTTTCATCTTCCTTGAGGAGCAGCCAGGAACATTTTGTTAGCTTCAAGATCTTCGCAAAGTACCTGTCACAAACCATCAGAGAACTTATTTTACTTTGTTCTTTTGTTGGGCTTTTGCAGGCACTCAATCAGAAGGAACATGGTGTTTCTCTCGATGTTAGTCTTGTTAGAAAGAAGTGGCACAATCTTTGCTTAACCCACAGTATTGGTAGAGCATTTTCAGGGGGAAGCTTGCTTAAGTGTTATTTGGATGGAAATTTAGTTTCCTCTGAAAGATGCAGGTCCTTTAAATTTTTTTGTTCTTTTATGAAGTTTATAGTTATTGATGTTACCTTTGGGGATTAATTTGTCTTTTGTTAATTTTGTCTAACTATTATTTGTATGCCTTCCTCACATTCTCCAGGTATCCGAAAGTTACTGAGCCTCTAACATGCTCTGTTGGCACCAAGAGTCTTCTTCCATTTGGTGAAGAAGATAATACTTCTTACTCCATCAAAGACATCTCACCATTTCATGGTCAAATAGGTCCTGTTTATCTTTTGAATGATGTAATTACTCCAGAACAAGTCAAAGGCATCTATTCCCTGGGTCCAAGCTACATGTACTCATTTCTTGATCATGGAGATGTGCCGTCATCTGAAAATCCTTTGCCTTCTGCAATTTTCGACTCCAAAGATGGTTTAGCACCCAAAATGGTTTTAGGACTAAATGCACAGGTTTTCTTATTTTATTTCTGAATTTTGTTATCCTACAACTGTCAAATTTCTAACACGAGGTTGGTTTAATGACAGGCAAGCAATAAGAGAGCGTTGTATAATATTGCTCCCATGATGGAGTATGCAGTGGAGAAGACTACTTTTGAGGCTACATTAATGGCTGGTACACAGATATGTTCCAGGCGTTTGCTGCAACAGATTATCTATTGTGTCGGTGGGATAAGTGTGTTCTTTCCTCTGTTTACTCAGTCTCATTGGTATGGAACTGAAGAGCAAACTGGTAAAAGTCACTCATTGGTTATACCTGTAACGAAGGAGCGTCTAACGGCTGAAGTGATTGAGCTCATAGCTTCTGTTTTAGATGAAAATGTCGCAAATCAACAACAAATGATTCAAATTTCTGGGTTCTCAATCTTAGGGTTTCTGTTGCAGTCAGTTCCTCCTGAGCAACTTAATTTGGACACACTTTCTGCTATAAAACATCTATTTAACATTGTTACTAATTGTGGTATGGACTTATTATACCTTTATTGCTTAAGAAAATCTAATCTGTTCAAACATGTTAACACTCTTTGATTTGTGGCCAGGCTTGTCTGAGCTTCTCACGAAGGATGCTATTTCTTTCATACTTCTCAATCCGCTTGTGTGGGTTTATACTGTTTACAAAGTCCAGCGAGAGTTATACATGTTTTTGATCCAGCAATTTGACAATGATCCGAGACTGTTACAGATTTTATGCCGGCTACCACATGTTTTGAATATGATACGCCTCTTTTATTGGGATAATGCAAAATGTCGAACTTCTCTTGGAGGAAAACCTCTGTTGCATCCTCTAACAAAGGAAGTCATTGGGGAGAGACCTAACAAAGAAGAAATCCGTAAAATTCGCCTACTTTTGCTAAGCTTAGGTGAAATGAGTCTCAGGTAAGAACATGATCGTCATGTATTGATACTTTCACCTTTGGAAGAGCTCTTTTTAAGTAACTCCATGTCGTCGTGCAAGGGTTTTTCAGTTCTTGGGTGTCTTGGGGCCCTGAAGGACTCTTTGTCCTCCCTTAGCCCTTACGCTGATATGTTTTGTGATTGACTTTCTCGTAACTTCATAACTACTCTAGAACCTAGAAGTAATGTTTCCATAATTAATTGCTTTTGCAGACAAAACATTGATGACTCAGATATAAAAGCACTTGTTGCTTTTCTTGAACTTAGTGAGGACATGGCCTGCATTGAAGATGTTCTTCACATGATTATACGGGCTATCTCTCAGAAATCAGTTTTGGCATCATTTGTTGAACAGGTTAACTGCCTTGGTGGATGTCATGTTTTCATCAATCTGTTGCGAAGGTATGATATCAGGACGCAAGTTTCTCAATATTGTATCAGCTAATAATTTGGTTTGAAGGTATGGTATTTGTCCTCTTTGGTTTCAGAGGATATGAACCAGTTAGGTTGCTCAGCTTGCAATTCATAGGAAGGGTTTTAGTCGGTGTTCCAGCTGAAAAAAAAGGGCTCAAGTTTTTTAACCTTGCGGTTGGACGATCTAAGTCTCTATCAGAAAGCAGTAGGAGGGCCCACTCAAAAATGCAGCCATTACTATCTGCCATTTCTGAAAGGCTTTTTAACTTTCCCTTAACAGAGCATTTATGTGCAACCCTGTTTGATGTTCTTCTCGGTGGTGCGAGCCCCAAGCAGGTGATGTACTAGGTGACATTTTTCTGCTTCATCTGACTTTATGCTTCATTTTCTCACTTTTAGAACGGAAATGGTTGTAGGTGGTGCAAAAGCAAAACCAGCTTGAACGTCAGAAAGCCAAAGGAAATAGTACTCACTTTTTCGTCCCCCAGATTTTGGTTCTTATTTTCAAATTTTTGTCTCAGAGCAAGGATGCTTTCACACGAGTTAAGATAATTGGGGATCTCCTTGATCTTCTTGATTCAAGTCCATCAAACATAGAGGCACTCATGGTACTTTTCTAGTGCTTTTCTCCAGCTACTTATGATTTATTAGCAGCTAACCCTGCTGCATATTAGGAACATGGGTGGACTGCCTGGTTAACAGCTGCAATGGAGCTGGATGTGGTAAAATGTTACAAGCTTGACCCAAATGGTCAAAGTGACACTGACAAAAACGAGCAAAATTATGTGAGAAAGTTGTTTTGCGTCATCCTTTGTTATTATATGATTTGCGTCAAAGGCGGTTGGCAACACCTGGAGGAGACTGTGAATTTCATACTAGTGCATTTTGAAAAGGTGATATTCAGAATTTGGTACTTGTTTGAATACTGAACATGATTTACCTGCCTTCTTTTGATTGAAGTTATCATAATTGGACATGAGATTGATCAGCTCATATCTTTGCAGGGCGGTGTCTCATACCACTACTTACTGCGTGACATATATGAGGAGTTGTTGCAAAAGCTGATAGAGCTGTCTCATGAAGAAAATGTTTTGGCATCACAGCCTTGCCGCGACAACACCTTGTATCTTTTCCGACTCATAGATGAACTGCTTTTGTATGAGATTGATCATAAACTTCCGGTATGCTTCTTTATTAGATAGGTCTTATTGTTTGAGGTCTCCCTTATGGAGTTTTTGTGCCCTTCTGACCCACCACAAAGCTTGAAATTTAGAATGTGAGCTTAAAGTAAACTGTTTTGTAGGGCAATTTCATAAACTACCTTTCATAAACTCATTTTTCGAAAAGGCGTTTTTTTTGTCAAACACAACCTTTAATAAAACTTTAATAAAAAGGGTTGTGAAACACCTCTTTTACTAAAAGGTTTGTGAAACACTTGTTTTTTTTTCCCCGCGAACTTAACATTTTGTCCGGATTGGCGGATTCTAGCAACTTGAAGCAAATCTGGCGAGCGACGCACATGCTTTGTTAGCTTTAAAGGAAAAAAATATAATTGAAAAAGTCAAATCTAAGAAGGCACGTGCAATACTGTTCACTGGATGGATTTGCTTTAAGTTGCCAGAATCCGGCAAAAATGTTGTGATTCTCAATTTTATTTACATGGACCCACTTTTTCTCTTCACGAAAAGTAGTTGATTGGATGGGAGTAGTATTTCACAATTTTATTTTATTGTTTTAATCAAAGGTGGTGTTCTCAAAATGTTTTTATTGAAAGTTATGCTTGATGACGAACTCTTTTCAAAACTATTACCATTGCAAAACAGTGTTTATACCACTACCATAATACTCACTCCTTTCTAAAACGCTATGAAAAGCTTGCTTTAGTACAACTGTACAACAGGTTTAATATCCTGTTTGCTTGACATGTGCCATCAGTTTCTCCTATTTTTAAAGGTGGAAATTTTTTACTAGTTTTTAAGCCAGCACTACAGACTCATCTCCTTTTACTGCCAATCCTGAGTACATGATAATCCAACCTACACTATGTTACTCAGCCTCTCCCTAGCTGGTGACCTTATCCACAATACAGATTTGGGGCTTGAGCATGGCAGTGGTTTTGTGAGCATTGGAGGGAAGTAGCCTGGTGAGATGAGGGATCTACAGAACGTACCAAGTTGGGTTGGGGGTTGATCTATCTGGATCTTGGGTGGGTAGCTGGGCTGAAGGAGTTTTGGCTAAGGGTGGATGGTAAGGATAAGATAAAAAAATTCAGCATTGGTTGAACCAGACAAAGTATGCATGTTGATACATGAGATTTTCCATGATTCATCTGTGAAACTTCAATTGGCTAGTGATTTTATTTTATTATCTCCCTTTTCAGTTCCCGGCTACTAGCTCTGAATTTTCACCAGAGTTGCTTGAGTTGGAAGGTTTTAAAGATCTGAGTGCTGCTTTGCATGAGGCATTGCAAGGAGAATCTGTTGATAACATATCAAGGTTATTTTAGCTTATTCGTTTTGCTTACTGCTTTTAGTAAAAGGCTCTTTTGCATTTTTTGTCATTGATGTGGTTGTTTTAGTGCGTTTGGAACGTACTGAATCTTATAATCACCATTGCAATCAAGGTCTATTCTTTAAATTGTTTGGGGTTTGGCTAACATGAACTGTCATGTAACCATCAATGCGAAGTGGAAGTCAAAGAAACTATACGAAAATGAAGTGAACAAGAGTAAATAAGTAAATTTAAGAACAGTGAAAGAGAAGTAAGAGGGGTCAATAACTTCTTGCAGAAGGAAGAGGTTACAGTTTAATTCTTCTAGAATCTAAATTTAAAATCCTGTTAATCTATTTTAATTTGCTTCAAGCCACTTGTCTTTATGTGATAGGAGGTTGCTGTCTGGGCTACACTTTCAATTGAGCCATTTTCTCTCACTCCCAACTGTTTTATTTAGTACACTTCACGAGGTTTATGAGTTTATCAAAGTTTTCCAGACATTTTGTGGATTAGCATTTGTAATGGTGCTTCATATCAAAGTTGAATTCTGCAAGCCAGAATTTTATTTTCTTGTTTTGGCTTTGGTGATTTTTAGCCTATGAGAAACCCACTCACTTTTAAGTAGCTGTTTGATGATGTTTGTTGGACAATTTCTCTAGGAGAAAGGCTTCTTTTGAATGTAAAAATATACTCCCTCCGTTGCAGTGAGTTGTATACGTTTGCTTTTTGCACATGGATTTAGGTGGTGTTGGGAATGAGAATTTAGGGTTGAAGTTACTCACTTGCCCTTTAAACAAATGGGTAAATTTTGGTGGGTCTATTAAAAGAGAGGGTAATCTAGTCTTTTAGGAAGCAATTGTGTTGACAATAGTAGAAATGTATACAAATGAATGGAACAGATCAAAATGGATACGTATACAACTCATTGGAATGGAGGGAGTATATCAATAGTTTTTAATGAGTTACTGTACCTTATGATGTTACATCTTAGTAAGTCCACTTCATCAATTTTGCTGTTTTTTTCCCTTCCTAATGCCTTGTGATTGAATTCTTCCCTAGACCTCTGTCAGCTGGCAATCAACCTAATACGAAAGAAGATGTGATAGCTGATGATAACTGGTGGATCCTGTACGATTTTCTATGGCTTGCAATCAGTGAGATGAATGGAAAGGGTCCTAGCAAGATTCTGCCTAAATCAACCTTTGCTTCACCATCCCTTGGGCAAAGAGCACGTGGCTTGGTTGAGTCACTGAATATCCCAGCTGCTGAAATGGCCGCAGTAGTTGTGTCTGGTGGGCTTGGAAATGCTCTTGGAGGAAAATCAAGTAAAGGTGCTGATAAGGCTATGTTATTACGAGGAGAAAGGTGCCCACGAGTTGTTTTCCGATTGGTTGTGTTGTATCTATGTAGATCATCTCTACAGAGAGCATCTCGAGCAGTCCAGCAAATGATTCCACTTTTGCCTTGTCTTTTGATGTCTGATGATGAGCAAAGCAGGAACCGGTTGCAGCTTTTCATATGGTATTTAATTTACGGAATTACTTTTTCATAATTGTATATTACTCAATCATCCCTAAAATTTCATAAATTTTCCAATATTATCCTTTTTCTCATTTTCATTATTTTTCTCCTAAACTAACCCTAAATTTTTTCATCAAAATTAATTCTCGTCAATTCTAAAACTGATTCCATCAATTATTTGCGAATTAAATATGGATCATAATTTGTTAATCGATATTTTATAGTAAATTAGTTTTAATTCATTAATTAAGGGATTCGATTTAGGGTTAATTGGGTAACATTGAATTTTAGGGTTTAGGATTTAAAGCTTGTACGGTTTTTTTTTTTTTTTTTAATTTGAATTGTATTTTCTAATTTGAATAGTATCAAATTAATTTCATTTTTTTTTTATTTTGTTGTAAATTTAATTAATTATAGTTAATTTTAATTTTAATCTTGAAAAAATAGTAACATTAATAATAATCTTTTAGGAAAATTCAAAAAAACCGAAAAACAATTTAGATGGCCGGAGTGGTGGTCGGCGCAGTGGGCCGGAGTGGTCGCCGGCGACCGGCATGGTAGGGTGGCGGAGAGAGATGAACTTTGGAGTTTTGAGATATTATTTTCTCTCTAGAAACTTATGTGGGGAGGGGAAAATAGGAGGGATAGGGTAGTAATTTTGAGGTATGATTGAGTAATGACAAAGTATAAAAAAGTACCACCCTTAATTTAATGGTTGTAGCGGCGATATCTTTAATCTTGCATGCTATTTATGTGTCAGATGTTTATGACGATTTCTTTTATTTGAGCAGGTCTTTACTAGCTGCTAGGCATCAATTTGGGATTCTCGATGATGGTAACCGTTTTCATGTTATGTCTCACTTGATCAGAGAAACTGTAAGCTGCTGTAAATCGCTGCTTGCTACTAGCATAATTGGTAGCAATGAGTCGTTAGATCCTGGCATTGCACCGCCAGAAGCGGGTGCAGTACATAACTTGATTCAGAAAGACAGAGTACTTCTTGCGGTATATCTCATCTTTGTTCGTTCTTGCTTAAATATATAAGATCTAGTATTGTTCAACACCTATCATTTTTACCAGAAGGATGTTACTTTGAATGCTAGTATTGTTGCTTAGAGAACTTAAGGTTTTAGGTGCGAGAACTTATTATCCTCATAGGTTTAGTTTTTGTAATGGAACTGTTCCTCCTGAAACAAAGTGAATCGTAATTTTCATCTTTGTCTACCACCCTCCTAACAGGCTTCTGATGAAGCAAAATACATTACGACATTAAAGACCGATCGCATGAGACAACTAGTCGAGGTGCAAGCTAGGGATGAAGACAATATGTCAACAGAGTCTGGACAGAAGAAGGCATTTGAGGATGAGTTAGAGAGCACCATAAAAACAATTGTGGCCTCAGATGATAGTAGAAGAGCTGCATTCCGACTAGCCCATGAAGAGGACCAACAAATCGTTTCTGTATGCACATATATATGCTGTTCTTACTTATGTTTCTCATGGAACATAGTTCATTATGGGCACTCTTGTTTTCGATATTTTTTTAACTACAGTTCCAACAGGAAAAATGGATGCATCTGTTTCGTACCTTAATTGATGAAAGAGGGCCCTGGTCAGCTAACCCTTTTCCAAACTGTGCTGCAAGACATTGGAAACTTGACAAAACAGAGGATGCATGGCGACGTAGGCCAAAATTGAGACAAAATTATCACTTTGATGAGAAGCTGTGTCACCCGTCACCCACTGCTTCAGAAAGGGTAGTTCCACCTTGTGAAGACAAATACAATGCTGGTGTACCAATTCCAGAGCAAATGAAGCGCTTTTTGTTAAAAGGAGTGCGTAGAATCACCGATGACTCTACACTCGAAACCAGCGAAAGTGATACTGAGTCAAGTAACTGTAAGGCCTTGAATTCTGAGGAGGTTCCAGAGTGTCAGTCCTCAGAATGGTCCAGAGATTGTGAGCAGAAAGACACAATGCAGGAAAGGAAAGATTTGTGTGCCTCTGCCTTGGAAACTGAAAATGAAGAGGTATATTGTGTGCTTAAACCGGAATTCTGTAGCAAAATATGTCAATGGGGCCCTTGTGGCTCATCTCTTTCTCTTGGTTTGCAGGTTCTTCTGTCCGTTTCCTGTATTCTTGTTACACCAAAGAGAAAATTAGCTGGTCATTTGGCAGTATTGAAAAATGTGTTGCACTTCTTTGGTGAATTTCTGGTGGAAGGTACGGCAGGGTTCTCAGTTTTTAAGACCTTTGATTCCTTAAAAAATTCTGAACCAGAGAAAGTCGATCAATCCAATGGGGTTGAGAAGCATAAATTTATAAAATTGCCGGTTGGTATTAGCACACATGCTGAGAAGCAGAGTACTAATGGAACCATTGATAAGCAAGCAAAAGGTATCAAGCGGCATCGTAGGTGGGAAGTCTCCAAGGTATAGTGACATGTTTCATTTTTATAATTGTTGTATCCGGTGATGTTTATGAGGTTTTCATTCTTTTCTTCTGCTTATAGATTAAGGCTGTGCATTGGACCCGCTATCTACTTCAATACAGTGCAATTGAAATTTTCTTTAGCAATTCTGTCTCCCCCGTGTTCTTCAATTTTCCTTCGCAAAAAATAGCAAAAGATGTGGGAAGCCTTATAATTACGAGAAGGAATGAGTTATTGTTTCCAAAGGGAAGTACTAAGGACAGGAGCGGGATCATCTCCTTTGTTGACCGGCGTGTGGCTCTTGGGATGGCTGAAACTGCAAGGGAGCGTTGGCGGAGAAGGGAAATATCAAACTTTGAATACCTAATGATTCTAAACACACTTGCTGGAAGGTCATACAATGACTTGACACAATATCCTGTATTTCCTTGGGTATTAGCGGATTATTCCTCAGAGACACTTGATTTCAACAAATCAACGACTTTCCGAGATCTGTCAAAACCGGTGGGGGCGTTAGATCCTAAGCGATTTGAGGTTTGTTAGTTGTAATGTTCCTTGCATGTGGACACTACTATCAATCTGTTTTGATGCAAAAGATTATTTCCACATTATTTCATACCTTTCTTCTGTAATTCGATACAGGTTTTTGAGGATAGATACCACAGCTTCTCTGATCCAGACATCCCTAGGTAATGTCTATAATTGTTTTTGATGATGAGACATTGAAAATAAAACAGTTCTGAAAACATAACATTGTGTTTCTCCAGTTTCTATTATGGCTCTCATTATTCAAGCATGGGAATTGTGCTGTATTACCTTATTAGGCTTGAGCCTTTCACAGCTTTACATCGGAATCTGCAGGTATGATTTAAGGTTCAGTGATTCCACCATCTTTTTTTTTTGTCAACTCTTTCTGATGATATTTTGTTATACCTGTGATTTTCTATCCCTTAAAAGTGTAATTTACTCATTCATCCATGTTTTGGAACTGATGTTCATATTTCTTTGTTTCTTAGGCTTCTGACCCCCTCCCCCTAAGTTTATGATAACAATATTTAAGTTCATGCTTACATCCATTACATGCAGGGCGGTAAATTTGACCATGCAGATCGTCTATTCCAGAGCATTGAAGGCACATATCAGAATTGCCTCTCTAATACAAGTGATGTCAAAGAACTTATACCTGAATTCTTTTACATGCCGGAGTTTCTCATAAATTCAAATTCCTACCACTTGGGTGCTAAACAGGATGGCGAACTTATTGGTGATGTTTGTCTTCCTCCATGGGCAAAGGTTTAACTTCTCTTAACTTGTGGGTAACTGTTAAGTGACTGCAGTTCTGTTTGTATTAGAAATATAGTAAGATTTCCTTTTTTTTTTCAGGGTTCCACCGAGGAATTTATTTATACAAATCGAGAGGCTCTAGAAAGTGAATATGTGAGCTCAAATCTTCATCTCTGGATTGATTTGGTTTTTGGCTACAAGCAGAGAGGAAAACCAGCTGTCGAGGTGAATTTTCTATTCCTTTGATATGACGGGCATCCCACCTCCACAATTCTTTGTCAAATCGGTTATTGTATTATATTTTTCATTGATTCTCTGCTCTTTCTCACATGAGCCATCGTCTGTACACATTGCAGGCTGCAAACATCTTTTACTATTTGACTTACGAAGGCGCTGTTGATCTAGAAAGCATGGACGATGAGTTACAAAAAGCAGCTATTGAAGATCAGATTGCTAATTTTGGCCAAACTCCAATCCAGATATTTCGAACGAAGCATCCACGAAGAGGACCACCTATTCCAATTGCTCAGCCTTTACGCTTTGCTCCGAACTCTATTAATTTGACATCAATAGTTTCCGGCATCAATCACTCTCTATCAGCTCTTTTGTTTGTCCATGTATTTGATTCTACTGTCATTTTAGTCAACAAGGGCCTCTCAATGTCAGTTAAGACGTGGTTAACAACCCAATTGCAGTCTGGGGGAAACTTCACCTTTTCTGGTTCACAGGTTAGAATAATATCAGCATTCGAAATTCAGTTGTCGTAACTTGACATTATTACAGCACTTGATAGCTTTATCTAATTTTTCACAGGATCCATTTTTTGGAATTGGGTCTGAAATTCTTCATCCCCGTAAAATTGGATGTGCTTTGGCTGAAAATCATGAATTTGAAGCGCAATGCTTCGCCACATTACAAGGACCTTATGAAAATTACCTTATATCATGTGGTAACTGGGATAATAGTTTTCAAGTTGTATCACTAATTGATGGAAGAGTGGTTCAGAGCATCAGACGTCATAAGGATGTAGTCAGCACTATTGCAGGTATCGTCCCATTGTGTCTTTTTGTAGATGAGTGCAACCTCTATGATATCTTTTGTACATGGATGCCAACCCCTCAGGTGTCCATTAGTCAATATTATATCTTACTCGGTACTTATCAGGAAAAAATCCTGAACAGGAGAAATTTATGGGTTCAGTTGAAAAAAGAGAAAATAATATGGTTTGTCGTGGGAAGATATTTATTCAGTGTCCGTTTGCCCCTCAAATATGCAACAAAGAATTTAGAATAGATGTTAACAAGAGAAGCTTATATGTTGAAATCGATGTTTGTATATGCATATAGGTTGAAAGACTAATCAAAGTAAGAAACTTCCTTTTTCTATCTTCTCATTTGAGTTTGAACATTGCTTCAGTAACCTCTGATGGAAGCATACTTGCTACTGGTAGCTACGACACTACAGTGATGGTTTGGAAGGTTTGCCGGGCTAGATTATCAGAGAAGAGAGTTAAAAGCAGCCAAAGTGAGGGTTTTCGTAGAGATTATATCATTTGTGAAACTCCTTTCCATATTCTGTGTGGCCATGACGATATTATTACGTGCTTGTTTGTAAGTGTTGAGCTTGACATAGTTATTAGCGGTTCAAAGGATGGAACTTGCATTTTTTATACTCTGCGAGAGGGGCGATATGTAAGGTCTCTTCGCCATCCTTCTGGCAGTGCATTATCAAAGCTTATTGTTTCGCAGCATGGACGAATTGTGATATACTCAGACGATGATTTAAGTCTTCACCTTTACTCTATCAACGGAAAACACATTGGGAGTACAGAGTCTAATGGGCGCCTCAATTGCATAGAACTCAGTGGTTGTGGGGAGTTCTTGGTTTGTGCAGGAGATCAAGGACAAATCATTGTGCGCTCTATGACGTCGCTTGATGTTGTGGGGAAATATCCTGGAATAGGGAAGGTTATAACAGCATTGGCTGTGACTGTCGAAGAATGTTTTTTGGCCGGTACGAAAGATGGAAGTCTACTTGTGTATTCTATAGAAAACCCTCAGCATAGAAGAGGCAATCTGCCTCGAAATACAAAATCTAAATCTTCAATGACTGGATAGGAGGCTTCTGCACAAGTGCATTTTTGCACTCTTGTGTTATTGCTGGTTTAAGGTATGCTTCTCTAACTGAGGAAGTCCTTACTTCTCTAACGTTCATTTACCATTCACTGCTTTGTTTCCAAACAGGGATATCGAATTACTGATTGCATTTAACATTTTCTGTGCGCGTTTACACTGATCTTGTTGGCAGATACGTTATTGCTGTATGAAGCGTTGGAGAGGTGTTTGTTTATAAGCTGAATGTGATATGTAATCCATGTTGGCTGAATTCTTGTGTGTACTTTGTATAAATGGGCTAGATTTTTCCATTAGCGTACAGATAATACAAATTCTGAGGCTGACGAATGAGCTACGTCATGAATGCAAATAGCTGAATTAGCACATGAAATTTCATATTGTTTTGGAAGTAGAGTTCTGGAGGTTCAAGGTTGGGTGTTGGTTGGTGTGATTTGCAGAGTGATGGAGTTGGGAGAAAAAGACTAGTAAACGGGCGGGTCAGGGTTAGAAGTAGTGGTAATGGAGAATGTATTGGAGTGGCTGCCATCAAAACAGCATCCGACTGGACGAGCTCTTGTACGTGGCAACCGTTCTTAGCTGTTGGTGGATGCAATCATGGGGTTGAGGCGGCAGTTCCTTCAAACTGTGATTGAGCATATATAATGTACAGTTGTTAGCGCTACAGTTGGACGGACTTGGGCACATTAGTCCGATAGATGTTTTATTAGCAAAATCGTAACTTCCGGGATTTGTACAGCTGAGAAATAACAGTATAGTATAACTCAAGTCAAGAAACGGCTATTTTTCCATCATTGTTTCATAATTCTGTATGGAGATGTAGATAATCTTCCATTTTCCCTACTACGTATTTAACATTGTATACAGGAGTGGGGGAGTCTTCCTCCGACTCGGGGGATATTGGTTGGCTCGAGTGAATTAGTGTCTAGGACGACATTATTATGCTAACAAATTGTCCCCGTATGTGCAACATTGATAAAATGAAACTAACGTTAACGGGTGAAATATTATGGGTAAAATGGGTAAATTTATTGTGTTGCGCATATACGAGTTTTCTTCCCTTTTTTTTGGTACAAGAAATAAGAAATGAATAATTAATTGATTAAGAGAAGAAAAAGTGGGTATAAAGTGGAAATATGGAGAGGTTTGTGTGTAAAGGAAATAATACTCCCTCCATTCAATTCCACTTGTCACTATTCATTTTGGCACATTTGACGAGGCGTGTTTTACACTATCGATATCTTTCATTTTATATTAGCAAAAATTATAAAAATTTGATATTCTTACTGTAACGAATCAAACAAAATTTCACATGACTATATTCTCACTTATAGATTGTCGAGAATATCGAAAATTCTCCTCAAGTGTAAATAGTGTCAAAAAAAGAAATGAGAAGAGTGAAGTTGAATGGAGGGAGTAATAAATTGGAGGAAGAATAAAGAATTGACTAAAAGTATAATAAAAAAATAACAAACTAGTGTCAATAATAAGGGAAGACAGAAGAAAACTCATAATAGGAGGGAATATTATTTCACATACTTAGCTTTTACTTTCAAATGCTCCCTCCTAATAAGAGTTTTCTTTACCTTTCCATTGGACACGAAAATTAAGGATAAAAAAAGTGGGTATAAAGTGAAAATAATTGATTTGTGAGTAGAGGAAAGAATAAAGAAATGGATAAAGAACAAATAATGGATTGAAAGTACAACCAAAAAAGGAAAGTTTAAAGAAAAGCAAATTAGCCTCGATAAGGGAAGAAGGAAGAAAATATTTATTAGGAGGGCGTATAAAAGGATGTGACAGCAGTAGTTGACTTCACCCTTGTGCGATGCATGCATACTAAAATAAATTGTAAATTTCAAGTATACAAGAGTGTTTGGATAGCAAAATGAGAGGAAAATGGAGGAGACGGGAGAGGGGAGAGGGAAGGGAAATGGAAGGAAGGGGAGGGGAGGGAGAACGAAGATGAACAATTTCCCCTCCAAATCTTGTATATTTTTAATGAGGGAAAATATTTTGCATGAAGGAGAGAAATGGAGTCGTCCTCTCCAAATCCCCTGACCCCATTTTTTTAAACAAATAATGGAACTTGTTCTCCTCCCTTCCCCTCCAAACTCCTCTATCCAAACACACACTAAGTGTATAATGGAGTATGGTACATATTTCATGGTAAGATTACTATTTATGGTACCACATGAAAAAAAATGTTAACCTTTGATCGATTTAAAAGATTGTAAGTATGTTTAATGTTTTTAATGATACAAAGTTATTATAACATGAATATGTATATTTTTGCGATCGATTTAAGTGTATAGCTATTATCGAAAGAGTTGGTGTTAAGAGTCTTATCAAAATAAGATTGAGTGTTGATTGTAGAGATGAAATCTAAATAGAATAAAGAAGATTAGTACTTTTGTTAACGATTGGTAATTGAACAAATCTTTTTTTTTTTGTCAGCACGAAAAAACATTGGATTACATATTTGGATTATTAAAACTAGACCTGGCAAACAGGTCGGGTTCGAGTCGGTTAGCTTTCGGTCGGGTCACATTCGGGTTATAGAATTCGGGTTGACTTCGGGTCGGGCCGAGTCATTTTGGGTTCGGGTTATTTCCAGGTTTTCTATTTCAACTTTTTTAAGGATATCGACTCGTTTTCTATAATAATAGTCGGGTCAGTTCCGGGTCAATTCGGGTTACATGCCAACCTTGAGCTTCAGTTCGAGTGTCGGGTCGGGTCAGTTTTGTCAAGTCTAATCACAATTCATATTACATCCTTTATTTCACATAACAACTAAAAAGTCCACTAATACTAAAACTATGAAATTAGGGCGGTGACGAACATGAGGGTGTTGATAAACAGATCGTATACCTATCAAAGATGACCAACTACAGTTCAACTAATTAGGGAAGTCGGGAAATTGGAAATGTTCCCTCTAGGGTTTTCTTTGGGAGGGGTGTGGTTCCTGGGGAAAACCTAGGCGTGCTGCTGTTTTGTCAGTTTTCATCACCAATCATTCGTCAATAATCCTCAATCATTCGCAATCTTTAACAATCATTCTTTCTTCATTGTGTCAGTCTCTTTTGTTTGGCCGCACGTTGTGTTTTTCGTTCAGTTTTCTCTCCTTCTTATCATCATGACTCAACCAAATCAGTCTCGCCTCATCGATCTGAATGAGGAAAATCATGACGATAGTGGTGGGGCTGGGGTGCATGGAATGGCGGCTGAAGTGGAGTGGTCGGGAGGGGAAACGGAGGCGGTTGCAGGTGAAGTGCAGGAGTGCATTGTGGGGAGGCTTTGGACGAATCGTCGTGTCAACCTAAAAGCAGTTATTGATACTATGTGCGCTTCATGGAGAACAAAAGCACCGGTGGTAGTTGAAGTAGTCGAGAAGCAGTTGAAGGTGTTCACCTTTAAATTTGACGATGCTTCCGACAAAGCTAGAGTTTTGAAGGAGCAACCATGGCACTTTGATCGTCACGTTATGGTTCTCGCTCATCTGGAGGGAGACGCTATTCCTATGGAGGTACCTCTTTACTTTTCCTCAATATGGGCTCGTATCTATGATCTCCCAGTTATGGGGTGTAGTAATTTTGAAAATATAGCGAATATTGGGAATGCCCTAGGATCCTTTGTGACTATGGATGATTCGGTCAACCCGGCCGTTAATAGATCAATGCGACTTCGAGTCGTGATTGACGTTAGAAAACCACTGTTGGATTCCATTATTATGAAGAGAAAAGATGGCAAAACCTGGAAAGCGAGAGTGGCATATGAAAGCCTTCCAATCTTTTGTTATGTTTGTGGACATCTCGGGCATGGGGAAAAAGACTGTAGTAATACCTCGAGCGATTCTAGCTGTGCTAAGAAATTGTTTGAGGATGTGGAGGATGCAAAGGCTGCTGAGGAGAAGGAGTTGGGAAAAATGGTGGAGATGTTACGGGGTGTTTCTATAGGGAGGAAATGTAACACCCCGTTGTTTTTCGAGTCAATTATAAGGCGTTACTAGTCTATTTTATTTAAATCGGGTTATTAAGTCGGGAAAAGTATTTTTTTATGTCTTTATAAAATTAAATTATTTTGGGTCGTCTTATAATAATCGGTTTTGATTTTCTTAAAGTGGAACGTTATATTATAAACGACCTTATATCGGGTTGAAATTTGGGTCAAACACAAATAAGGAAAGAAAAAAAAAAAAAAAAAAAAAACTAATTAATATAAATCCTATATAACCCGTGAGTACCCCACCCCCACCTTATTCTTTCATTCTTTCTTGCACCCTATTTCTGCCGCAGCAAATTTCTCCGCCTTCCTCTGTTTTTCTTAATTTCGGTCTTCACCATTCAATCATCGTCGTAACATCGGTTCTCCATCCTTAATTATGGCAACACGTTTTCACACTATCTCCATCAAATTTGTAAGTATTTTGAACTACTAATCTCTTTACTACCTATAATTATTGAACCAAATATTAAGTATGTCTAACCATCTTGAACCTTCTATCGTTTTATTTTATTGTTCAGTTAAAATTGTTTTTCTTTCTTACTGGACATAAATTTGGGTTTCGGTGTCGGGTTCGCTAATTTTCGTGCGGGTTATAGTTAATCTCGTATTTTGGGTGTTGATGATGATGATGATGAGTGGTGATGTGGAGTGGATTAGCATACATGAACAATTGAAATTGGGGGCACGTGTAGGATAAGAAAATAATAAAACAAAATGCGTGGTGTTGGTACAGGTTGTCCATTGTTATGGAGGCTAAGTCCCAAATTAATAAGAACGTAAGTAATTGGCTGGAATAGATGACAATTAGTGGGTAGATTAAGACGATTTGAGTTTAGGTTAGTTATATTTTGGTCGTGACTAGCGAGTTAGTTTATTATTAGTGAGTGAGTCGATATAATGAGTTAATGTCGTCTGATTTTAATAAGTTGGTGGATTGAGTTATTGAACCATTATATATAATTGTAGCTTGTGGATTCGAGGAGAGAGAGTTCTTGGACTAATAATAGCTGAGTTTGTCCGTCTTGAGAGGTAAGGACGTTTTACCCTTTTCACTTTTAAGTAAAGAGCATGTTCGGATCAAAATATATTTTTATAACGGTTTCTTGGATTATTTCGTTGATCGTAAATATTTTCATAATACTCGAAATGTTTGGATATTGAACTTTGTGACTTGATATTATTTTGGAAAATTTTGGTAACTTATAACAGACTCTGGGAGTTCTGTTGGTCTAGACGGTTTTAAGGTGCGTCTAAGACGTTCCTGGAACTTTGTCCCGAAATTATTTTTGGGTGAGGATGGCCCTCACTCGCTAGGGAGTTAGACTTTCTCCTTTGGCAGTTTCATCCTACTGGCTGTCCAAATGTGAGAGGTGCGCACTATTATGAGTCTAGCTAAGCACAGGTGGTTACCTCTAGACCGTGCAAGGGTAGGACCTTGGCACACAGGTTGCGAAAAATATATATACTTTGGTTGGTTTGGTTTTGACTACTCTTTTATGGTATTTTGGTATTTAAATGGTGATTTTAACTCCGATTTCAGTTTACTATTATTATTATTATTATTATTATTATTATTGTTATTATTATTATTTCACGATTTATTTTATTATTATATTTATACTCAGCCTTGCTGACGTCCTTTTGTTTTGGGTCGTTCCCCCGCTGGAACCTGTACCTATTTGTGTTTTTGGGTACAGCTGATAGGTACACTTGATTGCTGCATGGGTGCATTCTGGTATCGGGTTGTGCTGAGCGAGGAAGGACTTTTTATTATTTGCCAAACTATCTACATTATTATTGGATTTATGAGTTAATGTTTTTTTAAACCGTTTCGGATTTTGTAAGACTTAAAGACTTCCGCTGCAACGTTTCCATTTAATTAGCTATCAAATTTCTATTTTTATTTACTTATTATTTATCCTTTTCCTTGCACTTGGCTCGGTAAGCTAAGTGTGGAGTAACAGCTTTGAGTTTTCCGTTTTTGGTTTATTATTTTGGTTGCGAAAATTTAGGGCTGTTACAGGAAACCTGTTGGGTCCAAAGCTAAGAGGGGTGAAAGCGATGACTCGAGCAGCGGTGTAGGGGCTAGCTTTACAGCTAACGAAGTTCGTTTGGTGAATGTGACTAGGGAAACTGAGCGGACTAGCTCCAAGGTCGTGTCCCAGGCCTTGGAGCATAACCGCAGAAAGAAGTTCTTCAAAGCTGTCAGGAGAGCGGGGACGACAAATGAGGGGGTGGAGAGTGAGCGGAGCAGGGAAGATGCTGGAAGTGGAGGGAGGAAACGTGATCGTGAGGTGGGTTCCGACCCGGAGACTGCCCTCGAGCCCACAAATAAATGCTTGATTGTGGGTGAAGGGGATCATCGTAAGAAATTTTACAAACCGAAAGTAGCGGAGGCTGTTATTGAGCAGCCCCGCGAAGAACAATGAAAATCCTAAGCTGGAACTGTCAGGGGTTGGGCAATCCCTTGACGGTTAATACCCTCCAAGATTGGTGCTGGAGGGAGGGCCCAAACATCGTTTTCATTATGGAAACGATGATTAAGGCGAGTGAGTTAGAGAAAGTTAGGAATAAATGTGACTTTACTGAAGGCCTTTGTGTAAATAGTCGAGGGAGGTCGGGTGGTATGGGGCTTTGGTGGAGGAATGTTCCAGCGGAAGTAGTCACTTATGATAATAATCACGTGTGTATTCGCGTGAAGGACGAGGATAGGGGTGGTTACTGGCAGGCTGTTGGAGTCTATGGCTGGCCACGGGCGGCTGAAAAATACAAAACGTGGAATTTGCTACGAAATCTTAGCTTAGTACTATTAATAGCATTCCTCGTGTGGTATTTGGGGACTTCAATGAGATACTCTGCTCTTCGGAGAAGGAGGGAGGTGTGGTCCAAAGTGATCGAGAAATGAATGCGTTTTGGGACGCATTAGCGGATTGCGAGCTGTATGACTTGGGTTTCCGGGGAAATAAGTTCACCTGGCAGCGTGGGAGACTGGTGGATCGTGTGATTCGAGAACGTTTGGACCGAGGGGTTGCGAATCTTAGTTGGAAGCAGTGGTTCCCGGACATGGTGGTTCGTCACCTTCCAATTTACGCGTCGGACCACGCTCCAATTGTCATGGAGCTTGGTACGGGCAGGGGGCGAGGAAGGAAAAGGGTTCGGTTCCGGTTCAAATCCTTCTGGCTGGCGGACACGGGATGTAGGGAGGTTTTGAGAAGGGCGTGGATTGATCAGGGGGAGGGCAGGATTGAGGCAAAAGTGGGTGTAGACACCCACATTTTGACCGCCAGGTGTCTATAGCAGTTTCCGACAAACATCCGATGATGATCAGACGCAAACGTGCTTTAATATACTCGGAAACGGGCTCAAAATCATTGGCATTTGGCTTGGGCTTTTTATGGAGTACAAATCTCACAAAACCAACCTCAAATTCAGGCCCAGTGGGTCATTTCGAGTCAAATAAGACTAAATTGGGTCGAATCTGACACCAGGGGTAAAACCGACTTTTAGCGACCGAGTCAAAACCCGGTCAAAGATATTCTCGAGACTCACGAGTCAGCCGTGTCACCCCACGTGATTGATTCGAGCTCAAACGCTACAAAAAAATCAGCTACACAAAATATTAAACAAATCCGTTTAAGGATAGAATTCGATCTAAAGTAGAAATTCTATCCGAATACCGAATCAAACACTCGACCGAGCATCAGATACTCGGCCGAGCAGCCTCGTTCCAGCGAGATTCCGTGACTTCCTCACCAAGGAACGGACTTCTCACGCTTTTCAACTTCTTACATTTCCTATCCAAACTGGTATTTCTTATCATCCAAATAGGAATATCTTTCCTAGCTTCAATCGAGGATCTCTCCTATAAATAGGACCCTCGCGACACTTTAAAATTCATTTATTCACATCGATCATCTATCGAAAAAATAATCAACCTTTTTTCACACATCTACGATTCAGATATATACACTTAGCATCGAGAAACCGATAGTATATCCGAGACCCGACGAAACCGGCCACCTCACTCGCCACTTTACACGTCCAAACAAAAAACCACCATAACTCACCGACATAAACTCGACGCTCCCGTGCCCTAGCCTTCCGACGAGCCCCGATTCGAGTAAACAAAGCATGTAGGTTGAGGGTGTAAAATCAAACCCGACTTCTCCTTTCTCTCTTCTTTTTTCTTCGTCTTTTCCTCGTCCTAGCGTCGTCGTCGGTCTTTTTTTAATAGGTCATTCGTCGCATTTTTTTATTTCTAATATCGATACTACAAATTATTCTTTTTTTTTTAAAACAAAACGTTCTTAAAATGCGATATCGATTCTCTAATCGAATATCGTATCTAACAAGAACTAAATTAAATCTCGTTGATACTAAAAATATCGTCACATGGTTTCATAAAACAAAACACGACGATTTTTAACGTAGAGAGATTCAAACATCGTTTTTTTTTATTTTACAAAACGATTTACAAAACCTCTTTTTTAATCTTTTCTAAAGAACTATTCTGAGTATTTAATATCGATTTCATAATCGAATATTGAATATAACGAATATCGCGAAATTAAGTCGAGTACGAATTATGCAATATTTGTACGCGGTTTAATAAAATTATCGATTTTCAAAAAATCGATTCTGAGGTTGCCTGTCACGCGACCCGCCAGCGTCCCGGGCGAGTCGCGCGACCGTCTGGAAACGCGGCATAATTTCATTTTTTTTATTCTTCGAACATCGTTTCTTTAACGATATAGCGGGTTTTCTCGACATATTTTTTGACCTCGGTCAACACGTGCTAATCCATCACGTGTCATAAACTTTTTCAAAATCATGCATATTATCGTATTTATATTTTTTATTCAATCGTTACTAACACGTTTGTTCATCTTTTTTAGCAACTTCTTTTTCATCGTTTGTTTTATTATACTAAAACGAATCTCACATGCTAAATTCAACTTTGACGTTAATTTTCATGCATTAAACCGACTTAGCAACCCATTCAATTCCTCACATGTTTAGGGAAAACAATGTTTGCATATCATTCATCGTATTACTAACGCACGTATTCAAAAATCATTCGATATCCTAGCAGAGGCCGCTAATGTGCGGGCGGGGTTGGGTGTTCTTTGTGAACTTCCCAACACGTACCCTCACCCCTTACTCAGAACCTCGGTTTCCAGATGTCCGAAACCATTGGCAACGAGAGTCATTCAATAGACGGTATCCGATAATGTCGGTATCGGTATCAAATGCAAAGGGACGAACCCAATAAACTCTGACATCGGAATGGGCCGTATTTTGTACACGGCCCACTACGACATAGAGTGGGTTCGAACGGGCCCGAACTCCCACAAAGTTCGGTGGCGACTCCAACTTGGATTTAAATTTCAATTTGATCCATTCTCATATGGAGATTTATTCGCCTCCCCAAATCCGCGCGTGGCCGCGTCGGGGTGGACCTATGTCATGTCCACAATTTGGCGACTCCGCTGGGGATTAACTGATGCGTGACTTACCATCGGCATCCTCAGGGTGAGACTCGAATAGAAATCGTTTGACTAGTACAATACACGTTTTAGTTTTACGGTTCATGCATAACCCCATATTTTCCCGGGCCGGTACTGGTGACCGACGTCCCACTATACTATTGATGTAGTCCAAATTGGATATGTCAAAGGTGTCCATTAGCCGATTCGTATGGATTTTACGGCATGTTCTAAGCTCAACTCGACTTAGGAAGTCCGCCCGATTCTCGATAGGCTATGTACACTGGTATAGACCCTTACAGATTGACCGAGACTTATACATGACGTTGTTATACTGTTTCCATGACTACGCGCTACCTGATTTACAAGTCGTCTTTCAAAAACCGTCATTTTCAAAATTGCATCCTTTTCAAAATATCCAATTTCAAAACCCGGGACATATACCGAATTTAGGATTTACGATTTTACTCAAAATAGCCTATTTTTTAGCCGATATTATGCCCATTTTAAAACTCGAAAATATTTTCCAAACTTTTCAAACCCGTCACCCGGCCCACCTTTCCCGTTTTCTCGAAAAAGGCCGGGTTTCTCTCCCGAATTTTTCGGGCTTTCAAAAATCATATTTCTAAACCTTCCTTTTCTTAGGACTTCCCGTATTTAGCAGTGTCGGGTCGTGTCGTAAGTCATCGAGGTCTCTAGCATCGAAACTCCGTCGGTCTTATATCACGGATTTTCTCCCTATCCCAGTCCGCCTTATTTGACTAAGGCAGGGCCCACTTACGTAGGACATACTTCTACAAAGGTTGGCCCGTTTACACAATCGAGTCCAAAGTCTGGGGAATGTCTCACGTGAATCTCCTTTCAAACGGGACCTGACCCACACAGCCAGATCCTATAGGAGGTCCACCTTTCACAAGTCACCCGTCTAGGAGTCTTTTCCGAGTCAACCTTTTACAAGGCATAGCCCTATAACAAAAGGTTCGCGATCCTTACGTCTAAGGGTCACTCGTCCAACACTTGAGTCTTAACAAAAATTTCAATCCCACTCGGGGGCTGTCCTCCACCCGAGCAGTCAAACACGGTCGCCCCATTTTCGGACTCACCCTTCAACGGATCGAGTCTAATTCGCGGTCGTTACTTTGTCTAGGTCAACGTTCGGGTTTCCCGATCCAAGAGTCTTCGTCACCCCGTCACCCCGGGCCGTGTCTAGTTTGACTCCCTCTCTTGCATTTGCGCAATGCCGAGTTTAGGCGAGTCGTGGCACCTGTCGTTCTCTCCAATCAAAGACCTTACCAAAAAAATAAACAACAAACCGAGCATCCGAAAGTCAAGATTTGATTCGAGTCTAAGTCTGAGTCCGAGTCTAGGATACCCTACATCCTCATTTCCAAATCAGAGTCAGAGTCAATTGTATTCTGTCCTCTTTTCAAAATTCAATAAAATCAGCTTTCAATATTCTTTCTCATATATACTTTCCTTATGTGTCTCCGAGAACATGATGAACACCATCGTACACTATGAGCACATGCATGTGACTATAGGCACATCTATAATGACTGCAGGAAATCGAGACTCGTGTTTTCCTTTACCTGTTCCATGCCTAACATAGAAAGCCACAAAACTACCCTTAGCAGGAGCGGTATCGAATCCTATGACGAATCTTGGTAGTCTCCTAGTTTGGGCCCAAGACGGGAGGCAAGCCCATTTCCCACAATAAACATCCATCCAATAAGATCAACCATCTCTACCTTAGGTGTTAGTCTGACCAACAAAAAAAAAGGTCCAACAAAAAAAGTCCAGGAAAAAAAAAGAAGCAAAAGGCCAAAACAAAAAGCAGGCCATCATAAAAAAAAAGGGCATCCATGACCAAGGTTAAATGGTCAATCCAAGTGAAGAATCCCAAGACTGGGGCTAAGAGGTCAACCAAAAAATATTCAAGAACCCATGACCGTAGTGAAAACAGTCAATTCAAAATTATCAATACTCATACCATCCAATAAGGGAGAAACAATCAAGCTGGTCAACTAACACCACATTTAGCCTTCCCACATTACAACCCTCAAGACCTTCCCGAGACCTAGGCAAGAGATAGCCCAGAATTTTGAGGATTCAAGCTCCATAGTATACCCCTAACCATTAGGGCCAGACATGGAAACCAGATTCCGCATTATCAAAACCTATCTCGATCAAAGTTCGAGCCATTTTACTTGATAAGTGTAGTTTGTAGTGCCTTTTTCACTATGTTTTGGTCCCATTTCCTTGTGGAATCGCTCCTTGGGAGCGATTCATGGGCTTCTTATACTTCCTTTAGTTCGTTTCAGGTTCCCGAGACCGATTTGGAAGAGTTGGAGCGATTCCGACTCAATACATACACATTTTGGAGCCAACGAAACTAAGGAACGATGACTTAATGCCTTGGAGTCGACCCCGAGACCTTGGGACCCAATCCCGAGCCTCCGAGACCCGATCCCGAGTCCTGAGAATCGACGAGAAACCCATGAGAAGCAAGGAGGGACCAAAAGGAGCTTAAAGGAGGCCTACAAGGCTCATCCCGGTCGGGATGGCCTCAACCCGTCCCGGTTGAAGTGCACGAATTGAACTGCTGTTGTCTTGGGTCCATCCCGACCGGGATGAGTTCATCCCGATCGGGACCACCTCATCCCGATCGGGACCAACTCATCCCGGTCGGGATGAGCCCAGTTCAGACCCGCGCTTCATTGTTTCTTCTCCTTTCCGCTTGTAACCCTATATATACCCCCCCCCCCCCTCTTGTATTAAGACACAATCAGATGTTATATTCTTCACTTATCCTAAAACCCTAGACTACTTTAGGTTAGATTAGCTTAGATTAGTGTAGATTAGTCGGTAATTAGTAGTTAATCCTAGATTAGCCCTTGTATTAAGAGATCTCTTGAAGAATCTATCAAGCTTGACAACCTTGGTGGATGAATTTGGGTTTTCTTTATATACAAGTGTTCATCTTTTCATTCTTCACTAGTTTGTTATCATCTTCTCTTCCTTTTTACTCTTAATCCTCTATTATTCATCAAGTTCTCATCTTTATTCATTGTTTGTTGTTTATCCTTGTTTTCCATTATGTATGTTTGGATTCTTGTGTTGATCCTTCTTGTTCTTGTTAGTATATTAGTTTGATTATGTTAGAGTAGTGTTCTTGCTAGGGTTAATAAGGTGATTAGGGTGTTAATTGAATGATTAAGGGATTGTTAGAGATGTTGGTGGAAGATTTGGATTTCCTCTTAGTTTGATGCATATCACATGTTTGTTGAAATGCTTGATTGACTAGTAGTTGCAAATACTTGTTTTTCTTGCCTTTCTCTTGTGGGAGTTAGTTTGTTTGTGGGTTCGGTTCCCTCACTAAGTAGCGAGAGCCCGGTGAGGACGACCCCTAGGTCGGTCTACGTAGCGAGAGCCCAGATGCGACCTAGGCCACCATAGCGCACTAGTAACCCCGTTTGTCATGTGTGTCGCCGAGATGGGTTCTAGGTGGAACCTCTAGGTCGGTCTAAGTTGCGAGAGCCCGGACTATACCTAGATCACCCTACTACCTCCCTCACTCTAGTTCTCCCTCGACCATTCCGTTACCCCTTTGACCCCGACCTAATCCTAGCCCGTTTCCTTGTTCGCTTTCTCCTTAGCCTTAGTCATAGTCTTAGCCTTTTCCCTTCTTATTATTCTAGTTTAGCTCGTTGACTTAGTCTCGTATTTAGGCGACCTTAGTCTAGGCTATACATTACCGTCCCCGTGGATTCGACCCGACTTGCCCTATCTACCCTAGTTAGGATTAGCCGGTTTATTTATTGATCGGTTGGGATGTGACGAATCCCTACCATCAATTTGGCGTCGTTGCCGGGGACGGTGCTAGTTTAGACTTTGTTTTCCTATTTGCTTGACTTTGTCTTTGTGTTTGTGTTTTTCTTTCTTCTTTTTGTTTCTTTGCTTCTTGTGTGTGTGAGGTTTATTTCTCTCTTGTCTAGTGCCCAAAAAGCACTAGACTTCTCACGTTTGTTCTTAGTCTACAGTTTATGCTTAGAGGTGGTGACTATCTTCTTCTTGCAACTTAGAGCCGCTTTAACGGACGGTTGCTAGGGTGAGAGGTTGCCAACCGGGTATGGACTACGATTTTCGAGCAAGCATGGGGTTTGATCTAAACTCCCCGCACATGAAAGCCGATATGAGCTACCCCTCTTCTTCTTTGAACCAAAGCTATGACATGACGTCCCCCTACCATAATCAAGCTTCTTGGGGTAATCAAGACGGGTATGATCCTCAAGATTATGGAAATGGCTACCAACAAGTGAATGACTATCACTCCTACGATCATGGTGGCTATTACTCAAGCTATGATTGTGAACCCACCATGTTCAATCAAGATTCACCGTATGGAAGCCAATTTCCCCAAAACCCACCATATTACCCTACACCCCAACCACAATATGAACCCCATGACCTACAATACTACCAATCACCTCAACCTCACTACCAACAATATGATGCCCCACTCCTTGGGCATCATCAAGATTATCAAGGAGCTTTACAAGACCCCAATGATCACCAATTGCCCGACATGGAGGAGTTTCAATCGCTTCTTCAATTGCAAAAGAGAAACCAAGAAATGACCATTCAAATTCAAAAACAACAAAATGAATTATGGGTCCAAATTCGAAGGGCAAACGAGGCGAGGGATGCTCGATTAAATGCATTATCGGTTCAAACCGTAATGTTTTTATCCCGAACATCACAATTAGATGAAGGGTGCCCACTTGAGAAAGAGGAGCAACCTAATCACGAAGCCGCCAACGTAGTCCCCTTTGGAGGAGAAATTTGCTTTGAAGAACCTCAATCGTCTACCCAAAAAGAGACGGATGAGGATATGACTCTTGGTGAAGGCATTCTTGGTGAGGAATTGGAGGAGGATAGTGAGTTGGATGGGTTGGTGGAATTTGTGAGGATGTTGGGTGAAATTGTTAGCCTCGAGTTGCCCTTATGCGATAATTTGGACAAGCATCAAGAGCCCCTTGCTAGTACACCGAGAGATGACTTGGAAGAGATTGAAACCGTCGGTAGAAGTTTCGATTCTCTTCTCCAAGATGATGTGGGGCCGAGTGATGAAGATGGGGAACCACAACTTGAGGAAAGTGTGGGGGTGTGCATTGAGGAGATGAGGCCAAAGCCGATTTTTGTGCCTCGTTTCTTAGAAATGAAGCTTGCTTGTGATTGGAGGCGATGCTTAGGGAGGAAGAGGTCGGTGAAGCTCGTAGGATGGATAGACCCCGGAGACAACGTGCAAGATGATGTCGGGTCTTGGGATTCCTACTTCTTGCCTCCTCCTTGGAGGCCGTGGAGGTTAGCTAGGCTCGAGCGCTTCTTGGGCTTTCATTATGATGTCAGTAGCGCGTTCGACTTGTTCCTCCATGCCCTTGAGGGCTACGGTTGAAGAAGAGTCCACCATCCTAGGTTTGACGGAGTTCCTAAAGAACCGTCATGTTGTATATTCCCCTCCTCTCTTCCTTAGAGTACTTGTGCTTGTATTTGTGTGTTTTGTTTCTTGGATTTGTTTGTTTTTGTGGAATTCTTGTAATTGTTTTGGTATTTTGATGAGCGATGTGAGGGAGTGAATTTGATGTGTATCTTAAGTTTATTGTGATAGGTGAAGTGAAGGTGACTCCTAGAAAGGAGTGGTTAGTGATAGAGCTTGGATCGTGAGTAAGGGAGTCGGTTTTTTGGGTCATGGGAGTCATGAAGACCCTTCCCGACCGGGATGGGGCCGTCCCGATCGGGATGAGGGTGCCAAAAATCGTGTCTACTGGAGTGTCATCCCGACCGGGAAGGAGGCTTCCCGACCGGGATGGTCCCCTTCTCCTTTTTGGTGCTTCTTCTTCAACATTTGAGCCCACCCAACCATTATATACCCCCACCCAACCTCCCTACCTTCCTTGCTCATATCATACCACCCACATACTTCATTTTCATGCCCTCACTTCATCTTCTATCTACTTTAGACCGGTATTCACATCAAATCCCACCCCCTACCATTACTACCCCAACCATGCATTTTATCAAGTTTGACGCGGGATGACAATGAAGAAGACAAGCTTTGTGCCAATATTGATCTATGGGACGATGGAGCGAGTGAGTTACTAGCCGATTGGTTTTGGTAACTATCCTTACTTTTCCGTCTTTTATTGCTTGTTTTTCTCTTGTTTGTCCCCTTTCCCCTTGAGTCATGGTATCTTGGTGGCCTTCGAGGCCTCGGTAGTTGTTGCTTCCGACTCTCGATGATGTGACTACATCGAGAGTCATTTACAAAAATCCAATTTTTACAAGATTTTCACTTTCTTTTTTGAGGATTTAGGCGGAATCCGGGCTAGGTGACTTGATTACACCTAGCCCTCCCCTCCCATTTCCTTTTATTTCCTTCTTTTTATTTCTTCCCCCATCCATATCTCTTTCTCGTCTCGGCCCATGGTGACATGATTACACCCCAGCCGGACACATTCTACCCCTTTTCTTCACTTTATTTTTGATTTTTAGCTTTATTTTCGTAGTTTCTTTTCTTTTTATTTTGTCTCTCCGCACACTACAATTGAGCATATGAGAACATTGCTCGGTTTAAGTGTGGGGGAGCGATATTCTAGCATAGTTAGTTTTATTTTCTTAGTTTTTTCAAAAAAAATCTTGAAAAAATCCTAAAAATTTGAAATTTTTTCACAAAAATCAAAAAGATTTTTCTTTTGTGTGTTTTCCTTTTGTGTCTTTGTGTCGTGTATTTGTTTTGTTTTGTGTGTTTGCCCTCTTTTCCTTATAGGTTGCTTAAATCGTCGCTAATTTTGGAGAGCTTTCATGATGTCCGGTAACATCTTCTATCCCTTTTTCCTTCTTTGTCTCTTGCGGAGTTTGGAGGAGATTGTGATGTGGTGTGCTCGGGTGGAGCTTGTACATACGTGTGGTTGATTTGGTGACTTGTTTGGAAATTCGGGGTGGTGTTTGTGTTTTGTATGTGTTCGTTTTGTTTTGTTCTTGTTTTGTTGCTTTTGCTTCTTTTTCTTTCGTTTGTTTTCGCCGTGTCTTTGTTTTGTGTTATGTTTGTTGAGTCTTGTGTGTAAATGGTTTTCGAAAACCCGGTTTAGAGGCTAGTGTGTGAGAGTTTACTTTCCCTTCCTAGTTGTATAAATTGAGTCTTGGACTTAGGCCTAGTAGAATGACCCTAAATCAACGATTTCGTTGGTCCTTTACCTTGAGTCCACCTAGCTTACTAGGGATTTACTACGGGATTTGCATTTTGACCATTATGACCACCCACGGTGTGAAAAGGCCTTGGTTACCGAGTCTCGTCCCCTAGGTGACCGTGTTTAGGATTGTTTTGATTAGTCCAAGTTCTCCACTTTTTGTGGGTTTGAAAGGAAGGGCCCGTCCCGACTTACCCATTTCCCTACCTCCTACACATATCACACAATAAATTGCAATTTGTTGATTCTCTCTTTCTCAATTGTCAAGAAATGCCAAAAAGCCAAATCTTGCCAAAAAAAGGGCAAAGAAAAGAAAAGAAAGAAAAATGAAAGAAAGAAAAGAATGAAGAAAAAGAAAAGGCACAAAAGCCAAAAAAAAAATAGAAAAGAAGAAAAAGAAATGGCATGGCAACAAACAAATCAAAACGTCGAAAAGAAAGAAAATGCCAAAAGAAAACCCGTCTCACAAAAAGAAATCCCCACAAAAATAAGCCTTTTTCTGACTTTTGCCGTGAAGAGCCTACCAAAGGACCGAGTCCCAAGGAAGGATGATAGCGACATTAGTCGGTCTTCCCTCATTTTGCATGTTTTCCACCTTTTTACTTGGACTAGTTAGGCGGTTTTGGACACGGGACGACCCTCTTGGCTCACGCTAAAGGGGGCGGGGTCTCACTTACCTACAGTGTCGACTAACACCGTGGTTCTTCACTTTTCCACTCCGCCGATCGTCCCGTAGTACGTTTTTAGAAAGTTAGGAGGACCTAGGTAAGTTACCAACGTTTTTATTGCTTTATCGTCATACTATTAGGGTTTAGTTCACCTTGGTTTGTATTGCTAGCTTGGGAACGTTATCACTTGCCTTGAGTCCTAAACCGGTGTTTCATTCACCGCTTGTTTGAAGGAAGCGGTATTTGTTTTGTTTTGGGTGCAACCGATTACGTGTTTGTTTGTGTGTTTGTTTGTTTGCGTGTTTGGTGTCCGGTTGCATCCACAGTTTTGTCGCAAGACCCGACTTGCCTTGCGGAGTGCGCTTTTCCTCTAAGTGTACTCGCGTGAGTTGAAAGGGCGTAGGGTACGCTAATACCCATTCGGCTAGTATAGTAGTTAGTATGTGCTTACTCGAGGGCGAGTAAGGGTTAAGTGTGGGGGAGTTGATAAGTGTAGTTTGTAGTGCCTTTTTCACTATGTTTTGGTCCCATTTCCTTGTGGAATCGCTCCTTGGGAGCGATTCATGGGCTTCTTATACTTCCTTTAGTTCGTTTCAGGTTCGCGAGACCGATTTGGAAGATTTGGAGCGATTCCGACTCAATACATACACATTTTGGAGCCAACGAAACTAAGGAACGATGACTTAATGCCTTGGAGTCGACCCCGAGACCTTGGGACCCAATCCCGAGCCTCCGAGACCCGATCCCGAGTCCTGAGAATCGACGAGAAACCCATGAGAAGCAAGGAGGGACCAAAAGGAGCTTAAAGGAGGCCTACAAGGCTCATCCCGGTCGGGATGGCCTCAACCCGTCCAGGTTGAAGTGCACGAATTGAACTGCTGCTGTCTTGGGTCCATCCCGACCGGGATGAGTTCATACCGATCGGGACCACCTCATCCCGATCGGAACCAACTCATCCCGGTCGGGATGAGCCCAGTTCGGACCCGTGCTTCATTGTTTCTTCTCCTTTCCGCTTGTAACCCTATATATACCCTCCTCTTGTATTAAGACACAATCAGATGTTATATCTTCACTTCTCCTAAAACCCTAGACTACTTTAGGTTAGATTAGCTTAGATTAGTGTAGATTAATCGATAATTAGTAGTTAATCCTAGATTAGCCCTTGTATTAAGAGATCTCTTGAAGAATCTATCAAGCTTGACAACCTTGGTGGATGAATTTGGGTTTTCTTTATATACAAGTGTTCATCTTTTCATTCTTCACTAGTTTGTTATCATCTTCTCTTCCTTTTTACTCTTAATCCTCTATTATTCATCAAGTTCTCATCTTTATTCATTGTTTGTTGTTTATCCTTGTTTTCCATTATGTATGTTTGGATTCTTGTGTTGATCCTTCTTGTTCTTGTTAGTATATTAGTTTGATTATGTTAGAGTAGTGTTCTTGCTAGGGTTAGTAAGGTGATTAGGGTGTTAATTGAATGATTAAGGGATTGTTAGAGATGTTGGTGGAAGATTTGGATTTCCTCTTAGTTTGATGCATATCACATGTTTGTTGAAATGCTTGATTGACTAGTAGTTGCAAATACTTGTTTTTCTTGCCTTTCTCTTGTGGGTGTTAGTTTGTTTGTGGGTTCGGTTCCCTCACTAAGTAGCGAGAGCCCGGTGAGGACGACCCCTAGGTCGGTCTACGTAGCGAGAGCTCGGATGCGACCTAGGCCACCATAGCGCGCTAGTAACCCCGTTTGTCATGTGTGTCGCCGAGATGGGTTCTAGGTGGAACCTCTAGGTCGGTCTAAGTTGCGAGAGCCCGGACTATACCTAGATCACCCTACTACCTCCCTCACTCTAGTTCTCCCTCGACCATTCCGTTACCCCTTTGACCCCGACCTAATCCTAGCCCGTTTTCCTTGTTCGCTTTCTCCTTAGCCTTAGTCATAGTCTTAGCCTTTTCCCTTCTTATCATTCTAGTTTAGCTCGTTGACTTAGTCTCGTATTTAGGCGACCTTAATCTAGGCTATAAATTACCGTCCCCGTGGATTCGACCCGACTTGCCCTATCTACCCTAGTTAGGATTAGTCGGTTTATTTATTGATCGGTTGGGATGTGACGAATCCCTACCATCATTACTCGACTTCCCCTTTACATAACATAATTCACAATCACCATACGCAAACCCGAGATCAAAACTCATCAAAGACCCGAGATCAAAACTCGTCAAAGACCCGAGAGCAAAACTCATCAAATCCTTGATCGTCAAATCCCCGAGAGCAAAACTCGTCAAATCCCCGAGAGCAGAACTCGTCAAATCCACGAGAGCTAACTCGTCAAATCCCCGAGAGCAGAACTCGTCAAATCCCATCCCAATTCTTCTCATCCAAACCAGTTACCAATCCCAAACACGGGAACTCAACTTGCGGTCAGCATAGAACATGCCCAAATAATTCACACCACCTCTGGGGGCTACCCTGTGGAACGCTCACAGTCACAGGATCAATATCCTAACCATTCTAGCCCTTTGATCAAGATATCATTGGGAATGCACCTAGCCTGCACCATTGTTATGGCTAGTTACACACAAAGTCCTATTAGACTAGGCACCATAATATATCTTCCAATCCACTGAACTACGGCTTGGTTTGATTTCACTATACGTGAATACGTAGGCAGCCTTTCAACAGAGGCACAACCACCCACATTGACACACATTCAAAAAGCGACATCATTCCGTTCACGACACCATCATATTCTCAACAGCTAGCTTTGTCGTCCTGGGGTTTCTCTTAGGCAGAAAACCTCCATCCATTCACAAAATCCAGATAAATTCAAAAAAATCTAGCCTCCTTTCTGTAGCGTGTCCTAGTACTCGGCTCAGTCGAAGACAAGAATCTATCAGGACTCGGAGCAATACCCACTTTGGAAATGTACCCTAAAATCAAAAATCCAGAAGAGCACTAGACTACAACAGTCTCATTACAGGCTATCGCAATTCCCCCATAGAACATCCTTCCCATTCCGAGGATTCGACCATGTTGCCACTCGCCTAGGCTACGGAATAACGCAAGTTAAGAGTCTTGTTAGGTGGCCCACCCCCCTACCGAGTCACGGTCCAACCCCTCGAGAGTCCAGTCGTGTCTGTCAACTCGTCCGGTCATGTCCAGAGTCGAGTCTGTCGGTATACCTCTCTCTTCAAATTCTCATTTTTAAAACCTGCAAAACTTAGCCATTTGAGAAAATCCTTTTCGACAAGGTCAAGTTTCGGTCTATTTAAATTGCGAATTTCTTTTCTACCCATTTCAGTTTTGAAAACCTATTTCCTAGCACGTGAGTTGCTTTCAGGACTTCGATTTCAAAACTAGCAAAAATCATTTTTATTCCCCAGCGCGATTCATATTTGTTTCACCTACATGTTGCATGCAAAATTTTATGTAACTTATACATTTACAATTCAAGACCGCGCAATTCGCATAACTCCCCAGCGGCCTTTTAACGAGATGGGCCCACATATAGGCGCACCCAAGACTTATATGACAAGTCCGATTCCCCACGGAGTTAGCATCATCAGCCCAGGTATGATTTTCAACTTATGGTTGGCGAGCCCTTTTACGCAAGTCTACTGGACAATAAACGACCCGACCGGAAGTCTGCCAGGTCTTAATCTTTGATTGGCCTGGTAGCTACTCTGACTTTCACCTTGTCCAAGCCTCAGTCAGAGTGGGGGCTTTGTAGACACCCACATTTTGACCGCCAGGTGTCTATAGCAGTTTCCGACAAACACCCGATGATGATCGGATGCAAACGTGCTTTAATATACTCGGAAACGGGCTCAAAATCATTGGCATTTGGCTTGGGCTTTTTATGGAGTACAAATCTCACAAAACCAACCTCAAATTCAGGCCCAGTGGGTCGTTTCGAGTCAAATAAGACTAAATTGGGTCGAATCCGACACCAGGGGTAAAACCGTCTTTTAGCGACCGAGTCAAAACCCGGTCAAAGATATTCTCGAGACTCACGAGTCAGCCGTGTCACCCCACGTGATTTATTTGAGCTCAAACGCTACAAAAAAATCAGCTACACAAAATATTAAACAAATCCGTTTAAGGATAGAATTCGATCTCAAGTAGAAATTCTATCCGAATACCGAATCAAACACTCGACCGAGCATCAGATACTCGGCCGAGCAGCCTCGTTCCAGCGAGATTCCGTGACTTCCTCACCAAGGAACGGACTTCTCACGCTTTTCAACTTCTTACATTTCCTATACAAACCGGTATTTTTTATCATCCAAATAAGAATATCTTTCCTAGCTTCAATCGAGGATCTCTCCTATAAATAGGACCCTCGCGACACATTAAAATTCATTCATTCACATCGATCATCTATCAAAAAAATAATCAACTTTTTATCACAGATCTACGATTCAGAAATATACACTTAGCATCGAGAAACCGATAGTATATCCGAGACCCGACGAAACCGGCCACCTCACTCGCCACTTTACACGTCCAAACAAAAAACCACCATAACTCACCGACATAAACTCGACGCTCCCGTGCCCTAGCCACATTCCGATGAGCCCCGATCCGAGTAAACAAAGCATGTAGGTTGAGGGTGTAAAATCAAACCCGACTTCTCCTTTCTCTCTTCTTTTTTCTTCGTCTTTTCCTCGTCCTAGCGTCGTCGTCGGTCTTTTTTTTATGGGTCATTCGTCGCATTTTTTTTATTTCTAATATCGATACTACAATTTTTTTTTTTTTAAAACAAAACGTTCTTAAAATGCGATATCGATTCTCTAATCGAATACGTATCTAACAAGAACTAAATTAAATCTCGTTGATACTAAAAATATCGTCACATGGTTTCATAAAACAAAACACGACGATTTTTAACGTAGAGAGATTCAAACATCGTTTTTATTTTATATTACAAAACAATTTACAAAACCTCTTTTTTTATCTTTTCTAAAGAACTATTTTGAGTATTTAATATCGATTTCATATTCGAATATTGAATATAACGAATATCGCGAAATTAAGTCGAGTACGAATTATGCAATATTTGTACGCGGTTTAATAAATTATCGATTTTCAAAAAATCGATTCTGAGACAGCCTGTCACGCGACCCGCCAGCGTCCCGGGTGAGTCGCGCGACCGTCTGGAAACGCGGCACAATTTCATTTTTTTTATTCTTCGAACATCGTTTCTTTAACGAAACAGCGGGTTTTTCTCGACATATTTTTTGACCTCGGTCAACACGTGCTAATCCATCACGTGTCATAAACTTTTTCAAAATCATGCATATTATCATATTTATATTTTTTATTCAATCGTTACTAACACGTTTGTTCATCTTTTTAGCAACTTCTTTTTCATCGTTTGTTTTATTATACTAAAACGAATCTCACATGCTAAATTCAACTTTGACGTTAATTTTCATGCATTAAACCGACTTAGCAACCCATTCAATTCCTCACATGTTTAGGGAAAACAATGTTTGCATATCATTCATCGTATTACTAATGCGCGTATTCAAAAATCATTCGATATCCTAGTAGAGGCCGCTAATGTGCGGGCGGGGTTGAGTGTTCTTTGTGAACTTCCCAACACGTACCCTCACCCCTTACTCAGAACCTCGGTTTCCGGATGTCCGAAACCATTGACAACGAGAGTCATTCAATACACGGTATCCGATAATATCGGTATCGGTATCAAATGCAAAGGGACGAACCCAATAAACTCTGACATTGGAATGGGTCGTATTTTGTACACGGCCCACTACGACATAGAGTGGGTTCGAACGGGCCCGAACTCCCACAAAGTTCGGTGGCGACTCCAACTTCGATTTAAATTTCAATTCGATCCATTCTCATATGGAGATTCATTCGCCTCCCCAAACCCGCACGTGGCCGCGTCGGGGTGGACCTATGTCATGTCCACAGTGGGACGCTGTGCTCGAGAATTGTCGATATGGGCTAAATCCAATTTTGGCAACATCAGACAACAGATCAAGGAAAAAGGAGAGCTCCTGGAGTGGCAGAAACGTGACCCGTCCGCCATTATGCTTGAGAGGTGTAGACAACTTGTTGGTGAGCTGCACAATCTCCGTCGATTACAAGAAACTTATTGGTTTGTTCGGGCCCGGAAGAGTGAGCTACGTGATGGAGATAAGAATACTAAGTATTTCCATCACAAGGCAAGTCAGCGGCGCAAACGAAATACAATAAGAGGCCTGGAAGACGAGGAGGGACGTTGGTGCACGAGTGACGAGGAGATTGGGAACATTGCTACGGATTATTTTTGTAGTCTTTTTCAGTCACAAGGAGTTCGGGGTGTCGAGGATGTTCTGGGATCCGTGCAAACCAGGGTGACGGAGGATATGAATATCAAACTAACTAGCCCAATTGAGGATGAGGAGGTAAGAAGAGCTATTTTCGACATGCACCCCAATAAAGCACCGGGACCCGACGGTATGCATGCTATCTTCTACCACAAGCATTGGGATATAGTAGGACCAGATGTGTGCCAATTTGTCCGTGAGTGGTGGGGGAATGAGGGAAGCTTGACCCGAGTTAATGATACCTCTGTAGTGCTCATCCCTAAAACGGCCGAGCCGCGAAAGATGACGGAATTTAGGCCGATTAGTCTATGTAATGTTGTTTATAAAATAATATCGAAGACACTGACTAATCGTCTGAAACCGTTTATGAATGATATTGTTACGGAGGAACATAGTGCTTTTACTCCGGGACGACTCATTACTGATAACACTCATTGCTTTTGAGGTATTTCACGCAATGAAGTGCGGAGGGGAAGGCAGGAAGGGGAATATTGCACTCAAGTTGGATATGAGTAAGGCCTACGACCGAGTGGAATGGCCTTTCCTAGAGGCCATGATGCGAAAGTTGGGGTTTTCGGAGGTGTGGGTCAGGCGGGTGATGGAATGTATTGGCTCGGTGTCACACTCTTTTGCTATTAATGGGGAGTTGACGGGAAGGGTGACTCCGACGCGGGGACTGAGACAGGGGGATCCCATTTCTCCATACCTGTTTCTTATCTGTGTTGATGCGTTTTCTTACCAGATGAAGCGTGCTGTTCAGTTGGGAAGGTTTCACGAGATGCGTGTCTGTAGAGGTGCCCCTGTTATTTCTCATCTTTTCTTTGCAGATGATAGTATTCTTTTTGCTAGGGCGACACTGGATGAATGCTCGACAATAGCTAATATTATTAGCCAATATGAAGAAGCCTCGGGACAGAAAATTAATTATGCCAAAACGGAGGTTGTCTTTAGCAAAAAAGTGACTACTCGTGTGCGAAATGAGGTGAGTAACGTTATGGGTGTCCGGGAAGTGGTAAGACATGAGAAGTATTTAGGTCTCCCAACTATTATAGGGCGTTCGAAGAAGGCGATCTTCATGAGCTTGAAGGACAGGGTGTGGAAGAAGATAAATGGGTGGAAAGAAAAATTATTGTCCAAACCCGGGAAGGAAATATTGATCAAAGCGGTAGCTCAAGCGATTCCAATATATATGATGAGTATTTTCTTGATCCCTGATAGCATTATTTCTGAATTACATAAAACGATGGCGAGGTTTTGGTGGGGGTCTACGGAAACCCAACGAAAGCTTTATTGGTTTTCGTGGGAAAAAATGTGCAAACCAAAATCTAAAGGCGGATTGGAATTTCGGGATTTACGGGTTTTCAATCAGGCCCTCTTGGCAAAGCAAATCTGGCGGTTGCATACCAATCCCACTTCTCTTGCAGGCCGGGTGATGAAGGCAAGGTATTATAAACACGGGTCGGTCTTGGAGGGTAGAAGAGGGTTCGACCCTAGTTATACATGGAGAAGCATGTGGGGGGCAAAGTCTCTTCTCCTTGATGAGTTGAAGTTTCGGGTTGGTAACGGGTCATCGATTAATGTATGGGCTGATGCGTGGCTTCCGGGTCAAACAGCCTGTAAGGTCTCAACTCCCAATCTGGAGGCAGATGCGAATTTATGTGTTGCTGAATTTATTAATGCTGATGAACGTGCTTGGGATATGAAGAAACTACAGGCGGTGCTGACAGAGGAAGACGTGAGGTTGGTTCTCAAAATTCCTTTAAGTATTAATGATATTCCCGACACTCTTTTTTGGTGGCCGAATAAAGATGGGGTCTTTTCTGTGAGATCTGCGTACCGATTGGGGATGAATGGGTTTGGGTCGATTGCTGATTTGAGCGGAGATGATCAGCATAGCTCGCTTTGGAGCATGATTTGGGGCTTGCGGATTCCTCCAAAGCTTGCCCATTTCGCTTGGAGAGCTAGTTCTGAATCACTGGCGGTCCGACAACGACTCCACCACCGACACTGTGTCAATTCGCCGATTTGTACGTTGTGTGAGGAGGCTGTTGAAGACACTTTTCATGCCCTGTTTGATTGTCATAAAACGAGGTGGGTGTGGGTGGGATCGGAGTTCGAACACCTTCTGCCAGATGCTCCAAGAGGTGCGTTTTCTGCTACACTCCGGTGGATTTTAGACCGTATTGATGGACCGACCAAGATTCACTTCCTAACAAACGCGTGGGTGGCCTGGTCAATTCGCAACTCACTGATTTTTGAGGAGGAACCTATGTCGCCTGGGATTATTGAGCGGGGTCTCCATGCCATGGTTCGTGACTATGCCGATTATCAGGACAAGGTGGGCATGCCGAGCTCTGATTCTCGGGGTGTTGGAGGGATTGGATGGAAGAAGCCGGATCGAGGTCTCGTCAAGATTAATGTCGATGCAGCAATTTTTGACGATGACTCCGTGGGTCTTGGTGCTGTGATTCGGGACGAACATGGCCTGATTGGAGTGATGGGCAGCGCGAGGGTGAAGGTTCGGTGGAATCCTGAGATTGCGAAAGCAAAAGCGGTACTTTTTGGAATGCGCATGGGGCGGGAAGCAGGGTACGAGAATGTCATCGTTGAAAGTGATTCGCTTAATGTTATTCAGAGTGTGAAGCAACGAAGGAGATGGAGAAGCCCGATTGGGAGTTGTTTTGATGATATTCTTCAGTTTTTAGGCTGTTTTAGCTCTGTTACTTACACACATATAAAACGTGGTGGAAATATGGTAGCTCATTGGACAGCACGTCTTTGTAATGTCGTGGGTACTGAAACTGTAATGGTCTCAAACTTCCCGCAAGTCGCTATTGAATTGGCGGAAGTTGATTTATTATAATATACCACGTTTTTTCGTCAAAAAATTTTTAGGGAAGTCGGGATCGATTCCACAGGGAGACAACAAATTCTACTTGTATTAAAGTCTATCTATGTAACCAGTTGGAAAGAATTAAAGAGAAGAAATAACTAAAGTAAACGTAATGAATTAAGGCGAATTATAAGGAGAGAAAACTAGCATTGTCGGTTCACCACGAATTTCATATGGTCACGGTCTAGGTCACAGGCCTATTAGAGGGTAGTGAAAAGGTCCTTCCAGTTTGTTATCCACCATTGCATACCTCTAAACGCTTTCGATCTTATTAGGGTACACTAATGTGTTGTAACAGGTCTAACTTTTACTAGCTTCCGATCTTAAGTTCAAGTTTACCAATTTCAATTAATCAATCACGCGCATCAACTGACTATTTGCGATTATATGCTACAATTGACAACTCGGACGCAATATCATTGACAGATCTATAAACTATTTAGCGACCACATTCAATTCGCATATCCCCTAAATCCTAGCAAGGGAAATTAGCAACTCATAATTAGTTCAAGAACAACAACAATAATGATAAACGATTTTACTAGATTAAACATGACGAATGATAATATTATTGAAACAAGCATAAACAATCTAAAGAGATTAGAAATAATTAAGAACAAAGAGGGAAGAAGGAAGAAAGACTAGAGATTAAATTACCAAAGGGAAAGAAGGAGATTCGAAAGTTGCAATCGTACGTAAAACCGAGTTCAAGAGGAGAGAAAACTAAAACCTAGAAGTTTAGAAGTATTCAGAGAGTAATTATGCGAGAGAATGTGTGTTCTAATCTGATCTTACTTCTTCTTAAATACACTTAAGCGGCCGACTATTTTAATAGTCAGTCGACTATGTTTGATTCGTTTGATTTCTACGTTTTCCCAAATAGTCGGTCGACTATTCTGATGGTCGGTCGACTATCATTGACCCACTTCTGCGTTCAACTCGTTTCAGCTTCGTTTTGGCTCGTATTTGATTCGTTTTAGCTCATGTGGCATCCGTTCATGCAAAAGAACACAGTACACCACAAAGTAACCAATTCGGGGCAAAATGGTAGCTTACACTACACGATAAATATTGGAATGCGTGTATAAAAGGCATAATAAGTGTATATAAAATACACGCATCAGTGTGCATGAACGTCTTTATCCACAACATCAACGTAGTTGTCAACTCTTATGGACCGTTGAAACATATAAGCCGCAAAGAAACGAGATCGAGGTGTACTTATGCTCTGACGAAAAGAACGTAGAAAGAAAAGGTGAAATTCAAAGCGACAAAGCTCGTCTTCGATGGAGAAAAATCTCCTACACCTTCGAGACAAGCCCTAAAACTATAAGACCAAGAGATCCAACTTCCAGAGAGTCGAGAATAAATGTGGCCCCTCAACCAATGTCCTAGCAAGAGTCATCATACAAGACCAATATATGGTCATGTCAATCCAAACCAAACAAAGAGTTGATACCGCTTCACATTGGCCTTAATCTAACTTGCATAAGAACAAACAAGATGACAATTCAAGTAACAAAATCCGTAAGGAAGAAAGTGAGATTTATTAATAGAAGTAAATAAGAAACCGATGGAAAATCATATGAAAAATTAGATAAATTAACTAGCTAAACATATGAAAATTCATGTAGTTTACTATAACTATGAAAATGCCACAAAACTTTTATCTTGAAAAAATGTTCAATTACATCTTTCTATTTTTAGAATGTTCAAAACTGACTGAAAAATATCACGGAGTACTTATAAAGTGGTGTTGTAGAATTATCATTTTTCGGTAAGAGTGAATCTTATTATTATTTGGTGTGAAATTTGTTCAACATCAATATGGACCCAATTTATTCCGGGCCCCGAAAGACCGAAAAACGTGGATAATAACCTTCAAAATCAGTCATTTTCAATTATTTTCGAAAGGTATAAAAGTTGTTATAAAGCGCGGATGTTTTTTTGATGAAAATATGTTGATAGGAACTTATTGTCAAATAACGACTATTAGAATTCTCTTAACGATAAAAAATGAAGTATTGAGCTTGTTTCGACAAACTTTGATATGTCTCGAATAACAATCTTATGTCTCAATTAACTAAGATTTTTATAATAATTATTGGGAATACGATTTGAGCTACCAAATAATATTCCGTAATTAATGTAAAAAAAACAAAAAGAATAACTAAGAATTAATTTGAAAAATTACGAACAAAAGATTTGAAAGGAAAAAAAATTACAAAATAAAGATCTTTAAGGGGGTTTGAACGTGGGTGGTCTCTACCAAAATCAAAGACTTTATCCATTGAGTCACGTTTGTTTAACAAATTGTAATATACACTTGAAATAAATATACGGAGTTACCCTTCGTAGTACGCATTTTACTCGATTTTTCGATTGCATACCCTTACCAGAAAACAAATTTAATTTCATTTCTCTCCAACTTCTCTACCCTAACCCTAAAACCATTTTCATTTTTTTTTCAATTATCAATGATTACCTCCATTTCTAACTATCCATTCATTCAATTTATCAAATTTAATTGATTATGTATACGATTTTGATTGAAAAATAAGTATCAACCATTATACTGAAATTAGGGTTTTTGTTTCAAAGTTTAAAATATATATTGTGATTTTAGCGTTTAACCGTCCATTTTTGTCTTCTCCCTTACGTACTGCGATATAAGGGTTACTTTTTCATTGTTTTGTATGGAGACGTTTGTACTGCGATTTTTTCTTCTTATTTTTATACTGCGTTGTTATTCTTCGAAGTTGGAAAAAAAATGTACTGCGTCGAAATTGAAAAAAAACAAGTGTATTCCATGATAAAAGAAACGTAATGGGTTCACTTCAAAAAAAAAACGTAATGGGTTAATAAAGTTAAAAAAAAGTATTCTATATCAAAGATTAATGTACTACGGAAAATGTACTGTGTGAAAGTAAAAAAAATAATGTAATCCGTACTGCGTTGGGTAAAGTAGATGCGGAGATGAGAAAAAGAAAAGAGAGAAAAAACAAAAGAATGAATTTGAGGGAGAGAGAAATGAGAGAGGCAAAATCGGAAAAAAATGGTATTGCGTCGAGTAAAAGGTGTACTGCGAATAGCAACACCCATATTATTTTGGTCGCGAAAATTTAAGGTTATTATAGAGTCAGGTTTGAGTTGAGTCATTATTGAATCTAGTTACTTTGCACATTATTCAGTATTTTCTAAATAATTTTAGGTGTTTGACCATTATTTGGTTTGATTTTTTTTTTAAAAGTCAAGCGTATCAAGTTAAACACTAATCGCTTTTATTTAAATCAATTTTATCAAGTTAACCGTAATAATTGTTCGGTCATCAATTTTATCAGGTCAATAACGAATCGGGTCGGGTCAAGTTCGAGTCACTAGTCATTGGATTATATTGGGTGTCAAACTGTCAGGTGACAAGTGGGTTGTGTCGGGTCAAATGATATACTCGGCCAATGTGAGAGCAAACCGTGATACCATTTACTCCCTCTGTCCCAATAAGATTGTCATGTATTCCTTGTTGGGTAGGTTCTTAAAGATTGTCCCATTTCTCAATTTTTCTTTTTAGTCCATCATTTTTTACAATTCAATCCCTATTATGTTAAAGTATTTAACATTTTGGCATTTATTAACTCATACAACCTTCACCTAATGGATGACTCATCCTTTAAAGAGAGTCATATTACCTATAAACTCAATTTTCTTAATTTGTGAGCTAAAGTTAATGGGACAATCTTTTTGGGACGGAAGGGGTATTTATCAACTGTAACTAATTTATTTTTTCAATAGGTGTCTTGAAATATCATCCCACACTAAGTCGTAAGAGATGACTAATTAAACCATTAAACTCTTACTGGGGTCCCCACTTAATATTAATGGATACATCTATCATTATTGAGGTCCTCACTTACTATATATGAAAAGGCGTGGCTAACTCATTTTTCAAACTCTAATTAATGTAAGTATGGAGTATGTAACTATCTATTTCTCACACTATCAATAACATGAAAACACCTTGACTGAAAATTAATTTTATTTTTTTTGGAACCCTGAATTAGGGATATACAGTAAAATGTAAAATGGTAAACCTTTATTATATTGTTAGTATTGGATTGAATAATACTAGTAGAGTCGTAGTGGGTATATAGTAGGATAGGTAGGATTAAATAAAGGTTGTTTAAGGAATAAGGGAGTAAGGGTGTCGGAATGGCTACAAACGCACATGTGTCATGTGATGTGAAATGTGATGGTGCAAGAAGAATTCCCAAACCCAACCCAACCCAACACAATTGGGTACTGCTTTTTGAAGCACAAAACTACCTCAATTCCCATATTCCATTCCATTCCATTCCATTCCCCCTGATTTTTTTATAGTAATAAATGAGGAGGAACCGAAATGATAACAAAATCAGATTCGTTTCTCCCACTTTTTCAAGCTCAACACCAGACTTAGTTAGTTACTCCCACTCCCCACTCTCCTCCTGTCAACAGCGCCCACCCACGCGCCCTCTCTAAACCCCCCTCCTATCTCAATCCCATGCGCCTCCCTTCCCTACTACGGAGTAGCCCTCCCTCTTTTCTAATCAATTTCATACATTTATTTTATACACGTTTATATCTTTAATTATATATTTCTAAAATTATAAAATATTGATATTCATGATTACACAATTTAAATAAGATGTTATATGACTAGCTATATTTTACCATATAAATGATCTAATATATGAAATTGATTAATACGAAGAGATTATTCGTCACATAATATAGTCACATATACATACGCGGGTAATACGAATAATATGAATAATAAATGAATAACTGTATGTGATGGTTACGTTTTCATCAGAATATTGTTGGTTAGCATCACACACACACACACAAAAACCAGAATCGCAGTGCACTGCACTGCACCCATCAATAATCGCACGTACAAAAATCATGATTATGAGTCTATGACACACACTCACACTCACACTCACACTCGGGGGGGGTAAATCAGATACTATTGTGCATGCATGTGCGTGGAGAAGGGTCATTTTCATTCTGTAATTTCTCCCCCCTCCCCCCAACCAGTAGCAGTAGCAGTAGCAGCTATATTCTAGGCTGTCAAAAAAACAAAGTCTCATTTTTACTCCATTTACGTAAACTAAACTCCAACCAATTTCATGTATTAAAATTATTATTGTTGCTTTTCCTTTTATGGGTATTCAAGATTTTCAATCTTTGTTGTATTTCTTGCACACAAAACCACTCCGGCCCCCATTAAAAAGCCTGCCTCCCTCCTCCGCTCCATATAACCAACTCACATTCTACCTGTTTTTTCTTTTTTACTTGCACTACTGTAAAATTTTAATACTCCAACAATAATAACAATGGAGATTGAGGTGGGTTCTGTTTACAGAGTTGATCATTCATCCAATTTCCCTGAATCATTATTTCCACTCAACCCCACTAAATCTGTTCTCGTAAGGATTATCTTATTCCAAAATAAAATTCGAGTTTATTTCGGTGAACGAATATATATATATGATCATTACGAATGAATGAATGTTTTTATTTGTTTGTGTTTTTCAGGTGAATAGGAAGGGTAATGAGGAAGTAACGGTGGTTTTCCCAAGTAGTAAGTCACTTGATAAGTTCTTTGGTGCTGAGAAATTGAGTGGGTCAATGCAACCAAGCATGGATCAAAAGTTCACCATGAGCTTGAATCTGGGTAAAAAGATTTTAACCCGCAAAGTATCTTTTGAGGAATTTGCAGCTCAAAGAAGCAACAGAAGTTTCTGGGTTTCCACTTCCCATGATCATCATGATCATGATGATGATGATGGTGATCGGAAATCTTCAAGCGTAGAAATTGGAGTTAAGTGGGAGACGAGGAGACGAACCAAGTTCTATACTCGACGCAAGATTAAGCCTAATCTTGGTGATCAACAGTCCGGTAATGCAATGAAGACTTGCTGTGAAGATGAAGGTGTTAAAACTACTACTAATAATAATAATGTGGGAAACGAAAAGGTCGAAAAGGGTGAGGATATCGAAGAAGAAGAAGAACCCAAAGAAGAATTAGGGAAGCGTAAGTGTCGATCGAAGGGAGCGGCTGTATACCGTGACAAGAAGAAAAAGAAGATCAAGAAGGCGGATACTAAGCCAACTTCTCAGAAAAAGTTCATTGATTCTCAACACAGATGGACTGTTGATAGGTAGCTACATACATACAGTACAACTCGATTTCTTTTAATTTGGTCAATACTGTACTTTCTGCACCTGAATGTTCTTGTTCAAAGTACTGATGATGGGTTGTTTAATTTGTTGTACTTGGAATAATGAACGATCAAATAATTAAAGGTACAAGCAGGCAGAGATAAACATGCTTAAGATCATGAAGCAAAAAGGGGCAGTTCCGAAGAACCCGATATTGAGACCTGATTTAAGGGCGGAGGCACGGAAGCTGATAGGTGATACGGGTCTGTTGGACCATCTACTTAAGCACATGGCCGGGAAATTGGCTCCGGGAGGGAAGGAACGCTTCTGTCGCCGCCATAACCCTGAAGGTGCAATGGAGTACTGGATGGAGAGTGCTGATCTGGTTCAACTTCGAAAACAAGCCGGCGTTGCTGACCCCTTTTGGGTACCGCCACCTGGTTGGAAACCTGGGGATTGCCCGACACAAGACCCCGTTTGTGCATTGCAGCTCAAGGAGCTTAGGGAAGAAGTATTCAGCATGAAGAGGTAATTAAGACCATACTGTTAATTACATGCCTAGCTAAGTAAGTTAATGCCTGCCTGCCAACTTATTTTGGAATGTTTTGATGCTTTACTGTTCTATCTAGCTTTCATTCAAAGGACACTAATTAATGATTTGTGCAGAGAAATCGAAAAGCTGGCTTTAAGAAGGGGGCACGAAAATAGGGAGGTACTCAATGTGGAGCAAGCAAGGACGACTGGGAATAATGCCAATGAGAGACGGAATTTTGAGGAATCGCTAAAACCACTGAAGGTATGATCTGATATTACACTGTAGAATCGATGGATGCTCTAATTAGTTCTCTAGATTACAGAATTCCTAACTTAGCTGACATAGAATGCAAACTTGGTGAGGCAGGAAATGTATCAAGAAGTGCTGCAGAAGAAAGCAAAGGTGGAAAAACAACTGATGGACATCTCCAAGTCCTTTTCTGGGATGCAGGTATCAAACTCGGCCTGTTGCTGTCACATTTCAGCATACATTAACCAAGATGTTACAGTTATTGGAGTGCACTGCCTGTCCTCACACAGTCACATTAATTTTCTGTGCATAGTGACACCCATGTAGCAGGTAGCTAGGCCTCGTTATTGTGATCAGATAAGTGCACCTGATGAGCTGCTGTGGTACACAATCTGAAAATGTCCTTTGGAAATGTATTAGTTATGATCGACTGATGTTGTGAAACTAATGATGGCAGGAGGAGTTGGCACGAATCGAGAAAACAGATATATCAAAAGCAGCAGCAGCAGCTGCTGAAGCAATGTCGGGGAATGCTAAAAGGCGGACAAGAGTAATTGGGGAAGCTGCTGAAAAAGACGAAGAGAAAGGAAGAGGTGTGAAGAGCGGATTCAGAATATGCAAACCAGAGGGGTCTTTCCTGTGGCCTTCTTCCTGCTCATCCTCACAGTCTCAGTTTGAAGATCCTCTAGGCTACCCTACCCCAACCTCTGGCGGGACTCCTTCGCTCTTCTACCTTCCCTCCCCTCACCACCCCCAACCCACCCCCGTCTCAAAACCAGTGGCTACCAAGGCCGGCATCACGCTATTCATCTCCACTGCCACCATCAGAGGATCACCCTCCATTCAGAGCATTACTAGCCCTTCTACCGACTCATCTACTCCTCTTTTTCATCACTTTGTTCCTGACCTCAACCAACTCCCCCTCTCTTAGCTTCCTTCACTCCTTCACTCTTACTCATCTGCACTGCCTCCATCCACCTTAACTACTCTAAAAATAAGATAATCAGTCATTAATTGCTTGGCATGTTCCATTTTCACACAAATTAAAGTTTCACTATTTTTTGTCAGTTGAACAGGCTTCACTATACACATGGAGTTGCATCAATGCAAGTTATGCAACTGATTACATTGCTGGGTCAGATCGATAGTTGTCATGGGATTTGTAAAGATTTTACAAGATGAGGTTCTTCGACTCATTTAGACTACTAGAGTCTATTTTTTTGAAAAATACCAAACATCTGGAGTAGTGATACACATGCATATCAGCATATACACCCTATATTTGTGAGTAAATTAGACACAAGAATGTCAATCTATGGCAATAGTAAATCCTGTGCTTCCTCCAACTTTCTATCTTCTTCCCACTTCATTTATTTCCTAATTTGTCCATAGTTTTTATTATTATTTTAATTCATTTATACACTAACTTTATTATTTTTCATTCCCAGCCCATACCTCATTATTTTTTCATTATTTTAACCCAACCAAAAATCTTTGTGCCATTTTGGAATGGGAAGAACATTGAAAGTTGGAGGTAGTATATTTGTTTGGTTGATGCGTGAAATGGCACTTGCTATGAACTTGTAATCCCTCCAAAATTAAGGAATTTACTAGCTCCGATCCTTCTATTTTCATTCCTCTCTTCAAATCCAAAACTTATTGGTAAATCTTGCTAAATCGTAAGTAAGGTCTTATGAGTACCCTAAATCAAAGTAGATAGGAAGTAATAACATTTTTTTTGTAAATTAAGGAGGAATATAATGATTACATGGAATTTGTGCAAAAAAAACATGAATGTAAAATTTGGATTCGATGATTTGTCTAGAGTAATTGTAAGCTTTGGATTGGATGGTAGGAATAGTAGAGCAGTAGGATTTCAAATCAAACATGTTTTCCCAATTAATGAGATACAAACAAGATTTGAAGTTGAATGAACAGAAATCGGGTAGTCACAATGGGAGGAAAGTAATACTATTCCCAAATGAAATAGTGCAACCGTTAATTTCAAGTAAAAAGAGAAATCCAGACAACCAAAATATGTTTCAAAACGAATGGTTAAGCCAATTAGATACAAGCACGGATTTTCCAAACATCGGTGAGCTCTTACTAACAAACTAACGGTCATCTCTACTTCTACAGCTACAAGCAAAAGCTGACATTGTTGCCGAGGGCCTCAACTTGCCTTGGCTGTCTCCCTGACAAGAGAAAGCTTAGCTAGAAGACCACATAGCTGAAGATAAGAACCAACTCCATCAGAAATTCTCATATGAGCGAAACCTGTTTCCTGTCATCCAGTGGAACATATTTCATTCAGGCCTTGACAATGACAAGCAATATACTATAATAAACAGGTGAGGTGCTGACCTACTGTCTACTGTAGATGTTACTTGGGTCATACCTTCATAAATTCCAGCTTCAAATACTCGGCCATGTCATAGTTTTTAACAACCCGGAAAATAGTTGTTATTATGTCAGTAGGAGAGTAGCCGAGATCATAAAGCTGCTTTAGAGCAGAACAAGAGTCATCGAACTTTCCTTCTAGCACATTACGAATCATGCTCTTAACGTGCAATGGATGAGGCTGGTCACAGACCTAACAGCACACAGTTTATACTATGAGTTAGATTAAATGTAATAGCCAGTATTCATTGGGTAAATGGGGAAATCGTTTGAATGATTGGATAGAGACCTTAAAAACATTTTCCTGGTTGACGAAGCGGAATCCGCTGTAGGTGGCTTGGAGGTTATTCAAGGCTTGCCTCATATCGCCATCAGCAGTAAAAATGATGGCTTCAAGGCCTTCTGGAACGTAGGCGACCTTCATAAAATGCATCAAATGAATATCAGCAAAACCTTTGGAGTGATCCAGCCTACTGGTAAGTGGTAAGCTAGCTGTAAAGTAAGACAGGTGGTGTGGTATACAAGGGGGTGAGTACCTTCTCAGCTTGAATGATGATCATGAGACGACCAAGAATTTCTTGGTCAGACAACCTAGTAAAACGGACGAGAGCACAACGACTCTGGATGGGCTCGATGATCTTAGAAGAAGTGTTGCAGGCAAGAGCAAAGCGGGTGGTGTTAGAGTATATCTCCATGGTCCTCCTTAGAGCTTGCTGAGCCCCCGATGTCATGCTGAAAGAGGGCCGCCCCCCAAATAAGTAAGGAAGCGGTGAATAAAGAAGAATGGAAGGGGGAGGGAGTACCTATCAGCTTCGTCGAGTATAACAATCTTGTGTCTGCCAGGAGGCAAAGTAACTTTCTTCTGTGCAAACATCTTAATTTTGTTGCGAACCACATCAATTCCTCTGCAACAAAATCAAAATGTTAAACAGGAGGAGCGTGTGAGTTGAAGCGCGCACTTAACTGCGTTACAAGAAAGGGTTCAAACTTGTCTGGGGTACTCAATGACGGGGTGGGGTGGGGGGTTATAAGTAGGTAGTAGGTACCTGTCGTCGGATGCATTGAGCTCGAGAACAGCCTCCTTGGGGTTGGATCCTAAGAGTTCGTGGGCGAGAGCGAGGATGCTGGTGGTTTTGCCAGTACCCGGAGGACCCTGATAATTGCAGCCAAATAATAATCAAAATTAAAATTGACCTAATTGAGAGAAATGAAGAAGAAGAAGAAGAAGAAGAAGAAGAAGAAGAAGAAGAAGAAGGGGGATGGGGAAGGGGGGGTACAGTGAGGATGAGGTTAGGCAAGTTGCCGTCGCGAGCAATGACTTGAAGGCGAGAGACGGCGTCTTCATTGCCGACGATGTCACACACTTTGTCGGGTCTGTACTTCTCCACCCATGGCATGTCGTACCCATTACTGTTACTATTACTATTACTATTACTATTACTATTACTGCTGCTCCCCATCCTTCCTTCAAGTCTTCAACCCTTTCCCTCTTTGCAAAACTCTCTCTCTCTCCAAACACTCTTTGCAAACTCAATGTTGTAGCCAGAGGCGTAATTTGATTGAAATGTTTGATTTTGATAGCCTTCTCCTCCGCGGTTTACAACAAATTCTCCAAAATTAAAATAACTTCTCGTCCGGAATTTTACGTTAATTTCCTAGAATATCCTCAATTAAATTAAAATCGAAAAATTTATTCATAGTTATTCTTTAAAAAATCAATTACTCCAAAGTACTCCATAATTGTTAAAATCATAAACAAAAAGTATTAGGTCTTTTTTTGTGGGAATGAGGAGCAAGCCCCCAAAAAGTACTCTGTAACTACTACATATCATCTCGATAGTTATCTTGATTGGTCCGGATGCACTCTTCATCTCTTCTCTCTTCTAACTTGGTAGACTTTCTTGGTCCAAGGGCCCCTCTCTTATAAGACATAGTTTGCGCTTGCAGGGGCTTAAACCTGAGACCCTTGGGCCGATGACCACACCCTTATGGGGTTGAATGTTAGAATATTGATTGATGGAGTACTTTGGGGTATTTATTATAGGTTTTGGGTCGGGAGAGAATAAGAAAAGGGGGAAGGGGGAACCTTAAAACATTTTTCTCGATGACTGACAAGGCGGACACTTACAGGTGCCCCGGGGAAGTGATGAGGCATGGGTTTCGAAGACCCAGCTGGCTTTCGTCTGCCCCGAGGTTGGCTCGGGGCCCAGGGGTCCCTGGTGGAACCCTGGAGTAGCGGTCGACCAGCACAAGACAGTCTGGACCGAGGTAAAGGGGTCAAGGTGGAGACATATTAACCGACCCCATCAGAATGTAATTGGGTGGAAGAGAGAAATGAGAAGGTAAACACGACAATTACATGTACAACGTAGCAATTTCTGTGTATGATTTAGCACGTCCCTAAATAAATAACGAATTCGATTTCATTCTAAAAATGTTTACTACCTCCTTGACTCCTTTACTATCTAAGTATCTATCCACCATGTTTCGTACATCCCTTACTATCCATATGTATACTTCCTTTATTTATAACACAAAATGGTTGCCCCATTTTATGAACGTAGATATTATGGTTCAGTTAGTCTTTCTTTTGACGGATTTATTCATCAAAAAGTAATAATGGATCATATATCATCCACATAATTAGATAAGACAAAATCATAATGCATCAAAAATAACAAATACTTTGTCTTTACTAATGGAAAAAATGATTATACACATGGTTGTGGTTGTACAATGTTATTGTACAACCAAGGTAAAATTGTTGATCTTTTGTATATAAAATTATTGAACTTATATAAGTTTCTGAGCTGAGTGGTAAAATTTTGTACTTAAACATTTATGTGATTTAACTCGACAACTTTACACTAAAGCTCAAAAGTTTACAGCAAAACTCGAAACCTTAGTGATAAAAACTCAAAATCTTAAAACTAGTTGTACATAGCTATGTACTGGTTGTATAATCTTCTCATTGAGTTTTACTACTCCAAAAATTGTTAACGAGCATGGTGGCTAAGGTTATTACGATCGATGTCGATAGGCGGTGGACGACAATTGATCTTATGACGGTGAGTGTTAGGTCTGGAAATTGTGGTGGTTTGCAAAAATATGAAAAGAGAGAAAGTGAGGAAATGAATTACTTGATTGATGGATAAAAAAAATGAGAGGATAATTTGGGAATTGTGAATATGAAATAAAAAAAATGGATAAGTCACAAATTAGTAAAGAGTCAAATATTACATAAAAATGAAATTATTTTTTCCTAATGATGCTTTACTCAATACTATAGAATTTTTCATATTTTTCCAACTTTAACCTTTATAAATCTTTCCTATTTTACCTCTCATCTTTTACCAATCCCTCCCTAATTCAATCAAGCCTTCCGAATTTGATTATGGATTGTAATTCAATTAATGATTACTCCGTACTTAATATCGATTTAATCGTTAACGTAATTATTTTGTTGATTTTACACAAATTTGTCCTCATAACGTATGTTCCCCAACTTGTAGCTTCCATGCTTCTTTCTTTTCTTCTTCAATTGCAGTCACCATAGATTCTAACAACATCGTTTACTCGGAATACTAATAAGTTATCACCATGAACCATATTTCGATCTCAGTACATTTCGACCATGACCAAACCACGAAACGTTCTTGATTTTTAATTACGGATGACGATATATCTTGAACCTGTTGGTTGATGGCAAAGAGGAGTAGTTGGTTTTACTTCTCTTATTCCATCCCACATAGGAAGAATACTAAACATAGGAGATCCTTATAAGGACACTCCTCTCTTGGGCTATCAAGTGTGAAGTGGAGTGGGCCTTTTATGGTGAAGGGTGCAGTTGGGCTGCTTAGGACAACACGCACGCGCGCGTGCAGCCCGGCTCGGCTCGGGTTTGGGTGGAGCACCTGCGGTGCGGGCTGTGCCCGACTTTTACCCTTTGTATGTGTGATTATTCCTACACCTATAAATACCGACTTTCCTAGTCACTTCATATACACAAAAACACATAGCAAATCACATCTTCTCTTCTCCTTCTTTTTCTATTCTCTTGCTTTACGTTCCTGGGTATTGTAGTCTGTCGTTCCAAAGTTCTGAACCTCGTGTGGTCGAGATTCTGAACTGCAGTGTTCACCTTGGGGAACTATCGGCATTGTAGGCGATAACCACCGGAGTCGCGCCGATATAGTTTTCAAGTAAGTGGCATCCATACCACGGCACTACTTCCCATCTTTCTGTCTCGGATCGTTCCTGTAGCCACGTTGTTGTCGCTGCAGCTTGCTGCCTGTACGCGGTTTTCCTTTGTTGTCTGTCCGAACTCGGTTTTTTGTTGCCTGTCCGAACTCAGTTTTGTTGCCTGCCCCGATTTCGATCCAATTGTTGTTGCCTTCGGTTCTCTGCTGCGTCGGTTTTCTGTCCGGTTTGTGTACCTCACGACCAACAATTTGAAAACTATATTATTATTGTGTCGCAAAACAGAAAACGATATAATATAGCTGCTGTTTCAACCAAGTTTGCTGCCGATTTATCAAAATTAGAACCTCTAGATGGGTTGAATTACAAAAGGTGGTCTCAAAAACTTTTAATGTTTTTCGAACGATTGGAAATCGATTATGTTCTATTTGAAGACGAACCCGTTTTAATTGTTGCGTCCACTGCGGCCGATGCCACACCTCCTCCCGCTGCCACGATTAAGTCCAATGAAGAAAAAGTTAAGAAATATGATAAAGACAATAAGGCGGTTAGATATCATCTTCTTAATCATATGACCAACACTCTTTTTGATTTATTCATGGTTCATAAATCTGCTAAAACTATTTGGGAAGCTTTAGAGAAAAAATATGGGGCCGATGATGCGGGCAAAAAGAAGTATGTAGCGGGTCAGTGGCTTGGGTTCCATATGGTAGATGATAAACCTATTATGGAACAAGTTCATGTTTACGAAAACTTGTGTACTGATGTCGTAAATGAAGGGATGAAACTTGATGAAGTCTTTTTGGCTAATGTGTTGTTAGAAAAATTTCCTGCGTCATGGAGTGATTATAGAAACCATTTAAAACACAAGAAAAAGGATCTATTTACTTCAAGAACTTATTAGTCACATGAGGACCGAGGAAGCTAATCGCCTCAAGGATAGGTCTGTCCCGTTGTCGTCTGTCTCTACCAAAGCTAACCTTGTTGAAGTCGGGGGTCCATCTCATGGGAATAATAAGGGTAAGAATAAGATGGGTCAGAGTCAGGGTCAGGGCAAAGGTCAAAAAGGGAAAGGTCAAGGTGCCAAGGGAAAGAATCAAGGAAACTCCACCAAACCAGTTCCAAAGATCTTCAAGCCGAATCCAAACGTGGTGTGCTATGTGTGTGGGCAAACGGGTCACAAAACATTCCAGTGTCCTCAAAAGAAAAGTGGTCAAGCCGCTCAAGCCAACATTGCTGAATCAGATGATGATATTATTGGTGCGGTGGTGGTTGAGGCCAATCTTGTGGCGAACACGAGTGACTGGATTCTGGACACAGGAGCATCAAGACATCTCTGTGCCAACAAGGAGCTGTTCGCTGAATTTGAAGATGTGGCTGACGATGAAAAGGTTTACATGGGTAACTCTTCCTCTGCACTGATCACAGGAAAACGCAAGGTCTTTCTTAAACTTACCTCTGGGAAAACTCTTGCTTTACATAATGTTTTGTATGTCCCTACTTTGCGTAGAAACCTAGTATCTGGTACCTTGTTAAACAAAGTTGGTGTGAAACTTGTTTTTGAGGCTGACAAGGTCGTAATGTCTCGCAACGGGGATTTTGTGGGCAAAGGTTATCTCAGTGGGGGCTTAGCTTATTTCTTTTGAACATTGACTCTTCTGCTATTAATAATAATTCTTCTGTTTCTGCTTATATCGCTGAGTCTATTGATGTTTGGCATGTTAGATTAGGTCACGTGAATTATGATTCGGTTAAAATATTGAAAGCAATGTCGCTTATTTCATTTTTAACCACCGAAGTCTTCACTAAATGTCCTAGTCGTGTAGAAGCTAAGTTTACTAAGAAGCCTAGTAAACCTGTTAAAACTAGACATACGAGTCTTCTCGAGTTAATTCACACCGACTTAGCTGACTTCAAAAGTACTATGAGTAGAGGAGGTACATTTTATTATGTCACTTTTATTGATGATTTCTCAAGGTACACTAAAGTGTATTTGCTTAAGAATAAAAGTGAAGCTGAAGTGATGTTTATTAAATACAAAGCTGAGGTAGAAAATCAACTTGACAGAAAGATTAAAAGAGTCAGGTCTGATAGAGGTGGTGAATATAGCTCTAATTACTTAACAGATTTTTGCGAGAAAAATGGATTAATTCATGAGTCTAGCCCACCTTACCAACCTCAGTCCAATGGAGTAGCTGAACGTAAAACCAGAACTTTAAAGGAAATGATGAATGATATGCTTTTAAGTTCTGATCTTTCTGACGATATGTGGGGGGAAGCAGTGCTTTTAGCTTGTCACATTCTTAACAGAGTACCTCATAAGAAATTAGACAAGACACCCTATAAATTTTGGAAGGGCTATGCCCCTAACTTAAGCTTTCTTAAAGTGTGGGGGTGTTTGGCTAAAGTTGGTTTACCAAGTTTTAAGAGGCCTACTATAGGGTTTAAGACATATGATTGCATTTTCATTGGTTATGCTCAAAACAGTGCTGCTTATAGATTCATGTCATTGAATGATTGTTCTATTTCTGAGGCAAGAGATGCCGAGTTTTTTGAGCATGTTTTTCCTTTAAAGAAAGTTGTTGATTCACCTCCTGATTTGTCTGATATGCCTATTAATCCTGTTGATAATTCTATGCATGCTAGTAGTAGTATTGTTGATGATCATGCTAGTGAACCTAGAAGGAGTAAAAGGCCTAGAATTGAAAAGAATTTCGGAGATGATTTTATCACAACGTTCTTAACTGAAAATGCTAGTGATGATTGTGCTTGCTTTGAATTCGTTTATGCTTTTTTAATAGAAGATGACCCAAAAACGTATGATGAAGCTATGAGATCCATAGATGCTATTTTTTGGGAAGAAGCTATTAAAAATGAGTTAGATTCTATTGCATTTAATCAGACCCGAAAATTGACAGATTTACCTAAGGGTAGTAAACCCATCAATAGTAAATGGATTTTCAAAAGGAAACTGAGACCTGATGGTACAATAGAAAGGTTCAAAGCTAGACTTGTGGTGAGAGGATTTACACAAAAGAAAGATATTGACTATTTTGATACTTACTCACCTGTGACTAAGATTTCCACCATTAGAACTCTTATTGCTTGGGCTACTATTCATGATCTTGTTGTTCATCAAATGGATGTTAAAACTGCTTTCTTGAATGGTGACCTAAAAGAAGAGATCTATATGTTACAACCCGAGGGGTTTGTGGTAAAGGGTCAAGAGAGTAAAGTGTGTAAATTGAGAAAATCACTATATGGTCTAAAACAAGCACCTAAACAGTGGTATGAGAAATTTCACAACACTTTGATTGAGGATGGCTACATAACTAACAATTATGATTCATGTGTGTACTCTAAGATGTTTGGATCAGACTGTGTGATTATTTGTCTATACGTTGATGACATGTTAATTCTTGGTAGTAATTTATTTGTTGTAAATAAAACCAAACAATTTCTGTCGTCACGTTTTGAGATGAAAGACTTAGGAGAAGATGATGTTATTCTTGGAGTCAAATTGATCAGAAACTCATCTGGAATTTCCTTAAGTCAATCTCATTTTGTTGAGAAAGTGTTGAAGAAATTTGATAATTTTGATGTTACACCTGCTAGAACTCCTTATGATGGCTAGTATACCTCTATGTAAGAACTTGGGTGAGAGTGTATCCCAAAAAGAGTATGCTAAGGTTATAGGAAGTGTGATGTTTCTCATGAACTGTACTCGACCTGACATTACTTATGTTGTTAGTAGGCTAAGTCGGTATACACATAACCCTGATAATGAACATTGGAATGCTCTTCATCATTTACTAAGATACTTGAAAGGAACAGTTAATTCATGTCTACATTTTGGTAAATATCCTGCTGTGTTAGAGGGATTTACTGATGCGAACTGGATTAAAGGTAACGATGAAACAAGTTCTACAAGTGGTTATGTGTTCACCTTGGGAGGAGGAGCTATATCGTGGAAGTTTGCGAAACAGACTTGTATAGCAACCTCCACCATGGAGTTCGAGTTCATTGCTCTTGAGCTGGCAAGTCAAGAAGCAGATTGGTTGAGAAACTTACTAGCTAACATACCAGTGTGGGGGGGGGGGGGGAGGGGGGACAGGTTGCACCAGTCTCCTTACACTGTGATTGTCAAGCAGCCATCGGTATTGCTAAGAATGATGTCTACAATGGTAAGAAAAGACATATCCGGATACGGCATGCTGTGGTGAAACAATTCCTGAAAAATGGAGTGATTGCAATAGACTTTGTGAGGCCTGAACGCAATCTTGCAGATCCTTTCACAAAAGGATTACCGAGAAGAGTAGTTCTCGACTCGTCGAGGGGAATGGGGCTAAGATGCTTGAGTCAAGATTAGAGTATGAATCTTGATGGGCTCAAATCTTACATTCCTATGGCGATACATGATCCATAGCCATTTTTGGTGGTGCTTTGAGACGCACTTGATGGATTATGTGAGTAGATAAAGGTTGGACTTATGTCCTTAATGGCTTGCATGAGATGTGCTATTGAGAAGCACTAAGCCACCTCCGTGTGTGTAATGGTCCTTACCATCTAGTGGAGAGTGTGAATTTCACTAGAACACTCACTAGAACCAAGGTAAACGCATGGTTTGAGAAGCGTTGCACTTTGAAGTTGCGAAACGACAAACTTTTGAAGGTATGATATGTGTTGTGGGGGTCTCAACCCAAGCTCAACTAGGAATTCAAATCGAAAGATATTCACTGGTTGTAAGTAAGTTGTTGCCTCACCTCACTAAAACGTCAATTCAAGTCGAAAGACATTGAACGTCTAAGTATCCAACCCTTCCTTACCCAGGAACTTATGCTTTCTTTTCTTTTCTCTTTCCTTTTGCCATCTGTGGGGGATTGTTGGTTGATGGCAAAGAGGAGTAGTTGGTTTTACTTCTCTTATTCCATCCCACATAGGAAGAATACTAAACATAGGAGGTCCTTATAAGGACACTCCTCTCTTGGGCTATCAAGTGTGAAGTGGAGTGGGCCTTTTATGGTGAAGGGTGCAGTTGGGCTGCTTAGGACAACACGCGCGCGTGCGGCCCGGCTCGGGCTCGGGTTTGGTTGGACTTTTACCCTTTTGGACTTCCTCATGTTTTGTTTGTCTATGTTCATTGGGCCTTGTCCAGATTCATTTGTATGTGTGATTATTCCAGTCAAAGAGAGCTGTTACGGTTTTAATGGTGCTTTAAGGCCTTGATTACGTTTTTATTAGCCTTTACTGCGGTTGATTTTTTGGAGCTAGTAGGCTCCTCCTGCACCTATAAATACCGACTTTGCTGGTCACTTCATATACACAAAAACACATAGCAAATCACATCTTCTCTTCTCCTTCTTTTTCTATTCTCTTGCTTTACGTTCCTGGGTATTGTAGTCTGTCGTTCCAAAGTTCTGAACCTCGTGTGGTCGAGATTCTGAACTACAGTTTTCACCTTGGGGAACTACCGACATTGTAGGCGATAACCACCGGAGTCGCGCCGATATAGTTTTCAAGTAAGTGGCATCCATACCACGGCACTGCTTCCCATCTTTCTGTCTCGGATCGTTCCTGTAGCCACGTTGCTGTCGCTGCTGCTTGCTGCCTGTACTCGGTTTTCCTTTGTTGCCTGTCCGAACTCGATTTTATGCTGCCTGTCCGAACTCAGTTTTGTTGCCTGCCCCGAATTCGATCCAATTGTTGTTGCCTTCGGTTCTCTGCTGCCTCGGTTTTCTTTCCGGTTTGTGTACCTCGCGACCAACAGAACCATATACTTATTTTATGGTCTTGAATTATATAATTTGATTATGATTCGCCAAATAATACAATACGGAGTATAATTTTCATAAGAAATTAGAGTTTTGGTTTTTTTTTGTGGTGATTGTTGGTATTGGCAGTGGTGGATGAGGTTTGTGTTTTTAAGAGAGAACAACATTATTATTGAGAATGCGAAAATGATAATGATAACTTGGTAAAATATTATTAGAAAAAAGTACGAACCAAAGACAAATCTGTGAAGTAACGAATTATTTATTTTATTTTCCCCTAAATTATTTGCGTCATCCCACATTTTGAATTGATATCATAAAATTTTGCATTAGGTTTAAAAAGTAGGGCAAAGTGGAGTAGTGTTATGTTACACAGTTATAGTGTTACCCCTCCTCCAGACTTTTTTTATACATCTTCTGAATTCTGAATTCTGAATTGAAAGCAGTAAGTAGTTTTTAAATTATGGAAATGGAAGAAGCCCAACAAAACCCCGCTCCTCCTCCTCCAGAATCAGCAGACATCATCGAAGAACCCCCAATCAAAAAGCCGAAAATGTCGTCGACGTCGGAGGAAGAGAGCGGCAGCAAACCCCGGCGATACAAGCGGCGGAAGGTGGCGATATTCATGGCCTACTGCGGCGTGGGTTACCAGGGAATGCAGAAGAACCCCGGCGCCAAGACGATCGAGGGCGACCTCGAGGACGCCCTCTTCCTCTCCGGCGCCGTCCCCGACGACGAGCGCGGCCAGCACAAGCGCTACGACTGGGCCCGCTCTGCCCGCACCGACAAGGGCGTCAGCGCCGTCGGCCAGGTCGTCTCCGGCCGGTTCTTCGTCGACCCCCCGGGCTTCGTCCACCGCCTCAACTCCATCCTCTCCCCCCAGATCAGGGTCTTCGGCTTCAAGCGCGCCACGCCCTCCTTCAGTGCCAAGAAGTTCTGTGATCGCAGGAGGTATGTGTATCTGCTGCCCGTGTTCGCGCTTGATCCTTGCTGCCACCGTGACCGGGAGAGTGTTATGGCCAGCCTGGGCTCCGGCCAGGAGTTGGTCCGCTGCTTCGAGTGTTCCGAGAGAGGGCGCAAGGTTCTGGGGGTCATGGGGAACAGCAAGTCCTTGAATAATACTGAGAATGATGATGATGATGATGGAGTTCAACAAGTGTCTGTCATTTCGTCAGACAGCTGCAATGCATCAGTTGTGCAGGAGAAGCACGATGAAGCAGTTGGAGAAAAGCTGAAAACTGAAGCAGAAGCATCAGGGGGCGCCGAGGAGAAGGAAGATGGAGTTCAACACGTGTCTTCAGACAGCTGCAATGCATCAGTTGTGCAGGAGAAGCACGATGACGCAGTTGGAGAAGAGCTGAAAACGGAAGCATTAGGAGAGGCAGCATTGGTGGCAAGTGCGGAAGAGGAGAAGGATGGTGAGAAGAAGGGAGGAGAAGACGAAGATGGAGGGTTGGAGAATGGGATGAGTAAGAGGCGGGAGGAGTTCAAGTATGGGGAGGAAGTGAAGGAGAGACTGAACAGGATACTTGAGTATTACAAGGGAACTCACAACTTCCATAATTTTACGACAAGGACAAAAGCTGAGGATCCATCTGCCAAACGATACATTGTTTCGTTTGAGGCGAATACCACCCTGTCTATTCAAGGCATTGAGTTTGTCAAGTGCGAGGTGGTGGGACAGAGTTTCATGCTTCACCAGATCCGTAAAATGATTGGCATGGCCGTCGCTGTCATGAGGAACTTCGCACCTGAGTCCATCTACCACACTGCATTTGACCAGTGACGCCCTCCTCCCTCCCCTCCCCTCCCCTGCTTTGATTAAAGATTTGTATGTATGTATGTATGTAAAATGTTTGGTTGGTTTGAATTTCAGGGTGGTGAGGATAAATGTGCCGACAGCGCCAGAGGTGGGATTGTACTTGGACGAATGTTTCTTCACATCGTACAACAATAAGTGGGAGGGGACGCACGAGGAGCTGTCGATGAAAAGCTATGCTGAGGAGGCTGAAGCGTTTAAGTTGAAATACATCTACACCCACATTGCCAATACAGAACACAAGGAAGGCTCCGTCGCTCTTTGGCTCCATTCCCTGAACAAGCGCAACTATCCCGATCTGTGCCCCTCTCACGACTCTCCCCAACATGAAGGAGCACCTGATGCTCCTACTGATGTCCAACCCCCCCTCACCTGCTGACAGATTCACTTGTACTACTACTATTTATGGACATTTTTGAACATGTTTTTGTGTTTTACTCGTAGTACTTTCCTATTCTCATTCGCCTATCTTCTTTTTCCTTGCAAGTTACTCACTAAGTTGGAACTACCACCACTTCTCGGAGCTGAGATGAGTCTTCTTGTTTTAGATGGATAAAACATACAGCAAACAAATATGCAACTGTTTTTTTTCCATATATCCTATTGCTACATCTTTATATGTTGTGACTGTGGCCAGTTGAGTTGAAGTGCAGTCGAAAGGGAACAAGAGGATCCTTTGATACTGTTGAGTGTCGACGTTCAATCCAATTTTAGTTGCGTCTCTGGGTTGTACCATGACAAGTTGGCGGAGAGGTCTTCTGATATTGTTCAATGCTAGTCATCATCTGATATTGATACGAAACTGGATTGTCGTAAATATCAGTTCACTGCGCAGAGTTGTAATACGTGGGAAAACAAATCCGAGGTAGGGTGTTGTCATAACTCGTCTATACAAACGTTCACCTCTCCATTCTGTCATTTAATTAATCATTATATTTGAGTATTCAAAACAACATATAGGATATACAGTTGAAGAGTGCATCTTCAAAAAATGTGACTACAAAATCAAGGAGCCGTTTAATTGGCTCGAAAGGTGTCAACCCTCTACCACAGGAGGACCAAACAGTCCTGCTACATGTGTTCTGTTATATAATACTGTAAGCCAGATATAGTAGTAGTGTCTAATTTCGTGAAAGTTAACTGATATGCTGTAGGATTGATTGATTCCCTCCTAGCAAAAGCCTCATATCTTCCAGGTTTTTCAGCACCCGCTCTCTAAATGTAGTTAAATTCCCTCCTGAAAATCCTCGTAAGGTGAAGATTCACTGGAAGAGTCACTTTCGAATATTGTGGTCTCCTTGGGAGAAGAGGGGAGCGAAGAATCTCTCTGCTGTATAGAACCTGATAAACAGCACATATATATATATTCCGTATCATTATTCAAAACTTGCCATTGCAGCAAACCTCATTAAAACAATTATCACGTTATGGAGCTGTTTGACAAAACAAATTTTCTGTTTTAAATGGAAAATATCACAACACAAAATCTGTAACACTAAAGCAGTTCTACGATAGCAGAGCAATTGAAAGCAAGCAATAGACAAACCTTTTCGAGAGCGGAACTTCTTAGTATGTCGCCTAATGAGCTTCCTTGCTTTAGTAATAGTGAGCTGTCTAGCAAAAGGTGAAAATTCGGTATCACTCTCACTCCATTCGCCATTGAATTCATCTGCATCACCCCTCATTGTCCGTAAAACAAATGCCTTGGCCTTCCTACGCTGAGTGTTAAATAATCCTCTAATTGAAGTTACAAACCCATCCCCTGCTCCAATTTCTCCTCCAATTAGCTGTTCACTATCACTAAGATTCAAATCATCATCAGGTATTCTCGGCCCTGCAGTTTCCCTTGGAGTTGGTGCTTTATCTTTGAACTTTTTCCCCTACATATTCCACATGTTTCAGTTACATTTGGCTAAACACAGCTCTGAAGATCTCTGATTATTTAAACAAGTTAATAGAACTCCAGACACAAAAGTAGCAGGTATATCTTTTTTTTTTGTCAGCAGTATAAACAGTGTTGGATTACCTATTGTTTGGGTTCTCAAAACCCATGTTACAACCTTCATTAATCTCAATTACTAAACACAAAAAAACTTAAAATATAGGATAGATACGTCGGAGAACCACGAAAGTAGGATGGTGGAATACGAAATATTGGGCACGAGCTTTCGTACCAATATCATCTGCTAACCTCAAAAAATTGTCGATGCATACGAGCCGCACAGTGACAAGAACCAAGTGTATTTACGATCTTACGAAAAGAACTTATAAAGAAAAGATGAGAAGCTAGATGATGAAGTCTGCCCTCGATGAAGATAAATCTCCTACGCCTAGGTATTCGAACCCTTTGATCATAAGTCCAACAATTTGAGAAAACATCATACGGATAAGAAAGAATAAAGACAACCTCTCAACCAATCGCCTATCCAAAGTAGTCAATAAGCACCGTTTTCTAACAAATCTAACCCACCCGACACACAAAACCCATAAATGCCTTACTAAGACCATTGTTGCTAGTTGCACAAAATACAATGATAGTCGACAAGTAACACGTAAACTCAACTAAATATGCTAAAGCTAAATCTAATGATCCCGCGAGGGATCTTTTTTTGGAAGCAGTAAATTAACAAAAACTCTAAAATGGCACGAAGTCAACACAGAAAGGAGAGAAGACAAAACTAGTAACATAGGAAGAAAACCACCACCACCACCATCACCCACCTAAAAATCCAACCTCACACCTCCACCAAAACAAGGAAAGTTCCTCCAAGCTCAAGAAATGTAACATAAAAAATCATATTCCTACAAAAACTCCACACACAACCAAACACAACTCTACTATGTAACCGACAAGTGGGGGGAGGGGGAACACGAAACTGATGGCATGTAATGTAGAAAGAAAGAGAGAGTGGGAGGAATAGCGTAGATCTCATGACATCTTCACCATCAAAGTGGTGGTGCCACATCGGAGACCAACGGCGGAAGGGGCAGGGGGCGGGGTAATGCCGCTCCAAAAGTAGGTGGAGGACGGATCAATTAATAACCACCTTCACAGGAGGTGGAGGACCACCGGTGGAGACCCAGAAGTGGGACAACCACCAGCAGTGGAGGAGGGAGAAAAAGGGGGCAGATGAAGGAGGGTGGTGGTAAGATGAAAGAGGGGTTAGTTTTTTTTATTTATTTTTATTTTTATTTTTATTTTTTGGTTTCTCCTTTCTCTCCTCTCACTTCTAGCGTGAACTATATCTGTAAGAACCATTAGCAGATATATCTACTATCTCAAATATGCTCCGGAGAAGGCCATAAAAGTAAATAAAAGATGAATTCTCAGCTGTTTTACCTGCATTCCAGTGACTGACTTCAAAACTCCCCAAATGATGTGTTTCTTTACTCGTGAAAAGAGCCTCCTCCAAGTTCCCGTGAACTCAACGCGATGAAATTGGTCCATCAGCAATCTTAAATCGCTCACAGCAAATCTTGATCCCTCATATGTAACCAGCAACTCAACCTGCAGATTTAAGTTTAAATGTTTTCCAATCCAGAACTAATACGTACTTATATGGCACCCCAAGAGGGGACTACCTGTCACAAAAGTAACAAACTGACCTGACTTATCTTGATATTGTGGAATTCCATCATTTTTCGAGGCTTTTTATCGTCAGTAGACTTCCCTACCTTCTTCTCTTCATGAGATGCACGACCTGGCTTGATTTGTTTTGTGTCTTTTGATTTACTTTTAGAGTCCTCTAGTTGATCCCCAAGGGACCCAAGTTTTGAATAATTTCCACTGGAAGAATGAAGTTGTAGAACGAGCTCATTAGCCACAGATTCTGCAATATTTTCTTCCCATGTTTTGTCGAAAGAAGATGTCCTTCTCAACTCTGCTGCTGTACCAGAATTTGATTTGTTGTTTTTGGACCCCTGTGTAAAGCGAATGCTCAATATAATTTCTATGCCTATTGTTTATCAGTAAGAAACAAGTGAAAAAGGAATCAAAAGATATGCATAACAGCTGGGAAAAGGGTTACTATTAGGGGTAGAGCCGGCAAACCGGACGTGCCGGGTCGTGCTTCATGCCCGCCCAGCCCGGCTCAGTCGTGTCTGGCAGGTCCGTCGTGCCATCGTGCCATGCATGACTCTGAGAACATGCACCGAGGCACGGTACCCAGCCCGGGTCGGTTGTGCCGTGCCGTCGTGCCCGACCAAATTTTCAAGAATTTTCATTTTTGTTAGGATTTATAGTCGTGTACTCGTGTCGTGCCGGGCCGTGACTAGGCACGAACTTTTCTTCAAATTGGTGTCGCGGCCCGACTTGGGGCCGGTCGTGCCGTGCCCGTGCTTTTCGCCACGTCATCACCGTGCCGGGCTGGGTCGTTCTTATTTTCGTTAAGAGTGAACGGAAAAATCCGATACGGTTTTATTATCCGTATATGATACGGCATACGGTTGCAATTATACGAATTTCCCTATATTCGATACGAATATCCGGATATATGATACGGTTTTCCGTAACGGATACGTATCGGGAAAAATTGAAACTGGATATCCGATTTCCGATCCGGTTTATTAAAAAAAAAAATGAAAATATAATCCTAATATGAATTATACAAAAAGAATTTAGAACTCACAAAACAAGGGTATTAGTGAATTTATGATATTATCTAATAAAACGTACTATTTTGCTTGAATAATGGTACCGTAAGACATATGTACCATATTTATTTGAATTTTTTTAATGTTTTTTTTTTCTTATATTAATTTATATAAAACGTAACGTTGCTTAAAAATCAATTAATTACTCTTAATTAAAAATGAAAAATTAATTTTAAAAAAATACAAGAAAATATAAAACCGGATACTGGATATCCGATTTGCGGATATACGGAAAAAAGCGGATCGGATACAAATCAGAAAATTTGAGATTTTTAAAACTGGATATCTGATTCAATTTACAAAAAACCAGATCGAATATCCGATTTTGCTCACCCCTAATTTTTGTGCCGGGTCGGGCCGCCGAAATGGACCCGGCCCGATTTGCCAGCGGGGTGAGCAAAATTGGATATCCAATACGATTTTCATAACCGTATTGGATATCCAATTTTTTTTTTTTTTAAACTCCTTTTTAGTATCCTTATCCGATACAGTTTTTTGGTATATCAGGTTTTTTGGTATATCTGGGAACCGTATATCCGGTATCCATTTTTTATTTTTCACTTCTTATTTTCCACTTCTGTAAAAAAAAAAGGTACTCCCTCTCCACCACAATGATGTTCCATTTATAAAAATAAGTAATGAAAGGTGGTAAATTGTTGGATTGGGTTCAAGATGTCAAATCACAAAAAGTAACCAATAGAAAGAGAATATAATGGATGAATAAGGAAAATTTTGAAGTGGAAAAATCTTAGTGGAGTTTCCTTTTAAGGAAAGTGGGAAAATCTTAGTGGTGGGGAGGGAGTAGTGTTTTTTTTTCTAACAAAACTTTACTCAATCCTAACATCAGATGACGAATTCGCCCTTGTTATTTCTCAAACATTTTCAATAGTTAGACTTAGTTTTCTATCTACCAAAAAACCCCTAAAATTGCCACCATTACCGGATTTTCAACCACCATTGACGACCACCCGTCATCAACCCAGACATTGTTTTTGCCGCCTTTGTAATTACTCCGTACATCCTAATTCCCACACCTAGAATCTAGATTGCCTCTTTTTTCTGTACCTCGCCAATTTTAATGACCTAATTCTTCATGAAATTCCCAAAATCCTAGCTAAATCTATACCTTCTATAATCATCAATTTTCTTCATTTATGTTATGAATTAATGCATGTATTCAACTCATACCTAGAAAATTATATGCACCAGTATATATTCTACTGGATTAAAACCCTTGATTGTCAAAGTTTACAACTATTTATCTATTACTCCGATATGAATGATAGTATTGATTGATTTCTGGGGTTTTTCTTGTAACCGTTGAATTGGGTTATTATTACTTGTACACTAGCTAACCTAGCTTCCCTTTCTTTGAGTTGAATTCACAATTTATGAGATTTATAAATCGTGATTTTTTTTTATAAATTTATGACACTACTTAATTGTTGAATTTGTTTCATTGAGCTTTATTTTTGAATTTATTAAAAAAAAACTGTATATATGTTTTGTTTTAATAAAAAAAATCCCTTTTATCATGTACGGAGTAGAATAGTAATATGATAAAAAAAAAAAAAAACTAACTAGTTTAGATCCCGCGCATTAATGCACGGTACATTTAGAATTTTATATTTAATGATTACTTATAAATATTTGTTGGTACACTATTAGTTTTTCACATTTTTTATATTTGAGAAAATAATTTAAAATTTCAATGATATTCAGGATAAATCGTGTAATCTCATTCAATTCATATTTTAATGTATTTTTTTTTTACAAAGCTAATAACAAAATTTTATAATTTTTACTTTGATTATTTAATTAAAGTTTTTTTTTATCACAAAACCAACATTCACAAATCAAAATTCATTCTCTTATATATTGAGGTCATTTATAATCTAATTAACAAATTATAAGATAACATAAATATTACTCGTATTAGATAAAAAAATTACTCCAAATATTTATATATTAAAATCAAAATCTGAAAGTATTTTATATAATCCGGTAGTTTTTCCATCGTCAAGATTTTATATTTGTTTACAATACTTAGACTTCGATAGTCTGACACACCTATATTTAGTCACAAAAATAAATAAATTATATCATAAATATATACTCCGTATATTTTTTTAATATATAGCTAATACAAACGGAGTGCATGATAATTTTATTTACTGAAAAAAAATCCTCTAATTTTACCTAAATATTATCTGACTTGAATTTGGATTAAACATAGTAATTGTTTATTTGTTTCCTTATTTGGGTGATAATAATTTGGAGGGGAAAACTTCCTGAGAAGTTGACACCTCAGCAACTCCTATTCTCTTAGTAGTAAGAGAATTGATACTACGTCATCGATAATTGAACAAGAACTCATAATGAAATAAATTGAATTTTGGGTATAAAGGTTAGGGGGTTATAAAGGGTAGAATTGAAAAGTGTTAAAGAAAATTCGTTAGGATTGAGTAAACACTTGTTAGTAAAAAGTACTCCATAATAAATAGAAACGGCAATTTGCACACAGCTTCTTTAAAACTGAAGTGAAATAAAATCAATGAACAAAAAGAACTTAAATAGGCTACTTTTAAGCAAATTTAAAACATTGGTTACTGAATCTTCATTCAAGTATCAAGTTGGTGTGATTTTGTGATGTCGTTGTTACTAAAAGTAAATTCGGTTTTAATTTTTGTCAATGCGTATCCGATATGGTTTTTATAAAAAACGTGGATTTACGGATATTCATATCAAATGTCCGGAAATTCATATATAATTGAAACAGTATATCATATCATATACGTATAATAAAAGGGTATCGTATATTTTTGCTGAGCCCTAGTTACTATGGCTACTTTTCGCTAAGAATCTGCATAAGTGATGTTCTTATAAAAGATAGCAGGCACCAACTCACCTGGGACGAGTCAGCATGAGTGCTTCCAGAAGTCGAAGGTACTCCAGAAGCACTTGATCTAGAGGAACCTTCTGAGTCTTTAGTAATATTAGATCCACCAACTTCCAAAATAGATCCCTTTTTCCCACGTTTTAAACCAGCAGTTGTGGAAACCTTCCAGACTTCCTGCATGGCACACAGAATGTCCCAATAAAAAACCTATCAGCAGACGCTTATGAATGTCATTGTTGATAGATGATACCCGTGCCCAAAATTTGAAACCCATCTCCATCATCGTTACCCATTATGCCTCCCCTGAAATTGAAAGAAAAACAGTGTGTATTTCAGGAATGCTGTTGGCTGACCTGTCGCCTTTGAGAATCTTGCTCTTCTTCAGGGAAAAGATACTCCCACATCATTCGGTACATTGTCTCTGTCAAGTGTATCTTCAGGGGATATATTTCTACCTGAAGCGCATAAAATTAGCTATACAATTTCTGGTTGGTGAGGCCTACAAACAGCTTGGAAAATGCAAACAGCACCCACCAACTACCAAATAGCACGTCTGTTTCTTTGCTAATAGGCATCAATAATCTAAACCTAGTAACACAGCTAGCGAAGCTTCAGTAGCTCTGACGTTCGTACTTGCTTAATTTCTCTTAGCCAAACACAGATGAACTGCTTACAAGAAAAATGAACTTGAAATGTACCTGGAAAAGTTCAAGTGAAGAGTTGCCATCCTTTGGAGTTCCCTGCTTAGCATCAACTCGGAGCATAACTTTTCTAAAGCACACAATGACAGTGAAAACAGTATGAAACATGTCAACAGAGAGAACAAAAAGATACGGACTATGAAAAAGAAAAAGAAGCACATGGAATTCAATCAATCTTTTAGAAGATACAACATAATAGTGACTCTAAGAAAAAGGCGAGCACTAAAACACTGTTAACAAGGGGATATAGACAACGAGGGACTGCCTCTATTATTAGCTTCCAAATAGGAAGGCCAAAATGCCAAATAGGTGGGTTATTTTGCAAAACAAACAACTGACAAGAATATGTTTCACCCATCTGGATGCTGGAAACATTTTTTACACACCTACATAATTGAAGATGAGTAATTCCCAATTTCACACAGAAATAAACCAAAACTATTACTTTCTCCGTTCATTTTGACTGAATACATGTTTCAAAATATGAGTGGAAAAATATATACTCCGTATATAGTACTCCCTCCATCCCAAAGAGATGTTCCCATTGGATTATTTAATTTCCTCACATTTGATTGAAAGTGGGAACATCATAGTGAGATGGAGGGAGTGAGAATAGAGGAAGCATTATACAACTCCGAATTCAGTGGAGTGATAAACAACAGTGAACAGTGGACTTGACCATCTCCGCAGGCTGGCAAACATCACAAAGCGATAAAACATACTGAAGTGATATGCTTACCTTCCCCATTCTGAAGGAGGACTCCATGCTGATAAAAGCATGTCAGACTTTGCATTGGGTAAGCAATTTCGTACAACTAAATATTTAGTTGTGAATCTGGCAACACCAACATCTTTGTAATCCCTGTCGAAGTCGTAAATCTATATGCAATAGAAGAAAGCTTATCAGCAAAATCTGCCTTAGAGCTACAAACTGAAGTAGGAGGACCAAAAATAAGTGATTTCACACACAAATATTTCCCAAAGAATGGAAGCACGACAAATATCCCACTGATAAGAGATTTCTTCAAAGACCAACAAATATGAAAAGGTTTACTTATTTATTGCTTGATACGATATTTGTTTTTATTTAAAAGAAAATTTCATAGTGCGCTAATTTTTATTCTGAGAAACTAAGAAGTACTTGAAACATGTGACTCCTTTACAGAGATGTTGCAAACATGTACGTAGTTGCATGTTTAGTAAACTAGCATTACAATAAATAAATCGATCTTAGTAGATACAGCATTCAGTTAAGAATTGTTCCCTTCTAATACTTCTTATGCATCTTTGGGATTCCCTAAGGCATTTTCATATAGTTTGCTGTATAAAAAATCACTTACATTCTGCCAGAACAGACATTTTAATGAAACCAGCCGGTTTCGAAATGCCACACCCGATAATTATCCTATCTTCCTTCAGCCTTATCTCTCCTTTCTAAGCCATTTCCCCTCTATTATTATGGCATACCAAAAAATTTTCCTTGAGGCTTTTTTTATAGTAATGCTGACATTCAGTTCCGCATACGACTCTTCTAGTATATCTTCAGATTTCACCACGGGTTTTGACGTAGCAAGCTGTATACAAAATCAGTTGCCATTCTACTAGAGACACTTCAATGAAACAAGTGGTTCCATTTGAAATGTTTCACACTACAATTACCTTGTCCCCCTTCCACCTTTTTTATCCTCTCATCTCTAAGCTCCAGCTGTCCAACACTTGAAACCACCCCACAACCTTAGTCCCTTCTACTATCTTCCTTCTGCCTTATCTCTCCTGATTTTCTCAATTCCTCCTCTTTCCCACTCTTTTCTCACGCTTTCACTCCGTTTCATAAAGAAAGCGCTACAGATTAAGTTACAAAGACAGAAAATATACAAGCAGCACTTTTCAGTGTAGAAAGTTTACTCACCATTTCGTTTATCTCAGCTTCAGCAAATGCTTTACCATCTACAAGCATGCTCCAAACCACTTTGTTAATTTGAAGAGAGATACGCATGGCATATGATGGACTTTTGTTCTTCTCTTTCTCCATCAATCTTAGTTCAGCAGCTTTCTGCAAAGCTGCCCTTAAAGAAGCAGACGCTTCTTTTCGTGATTTTTGCACATTTCCTAGTTCATTCTTTAGTCTTTGCACCTGACAAAAGAAAATTAACTCTAAGCAACCAAAGAAATGATAAGAAAAAACAATAGAACACTATTACCAGCTAGATGTATCATAGTTCATAAGTATTCACCATCTCAAGAACATAATAAAGCATATTGGTTCAGAAAGGATAAAACGATGACCCTAGAAATGATAGCATTTAACAAGGAATAATACAAGCTACATAGTTAAATGAAAGCGCAAGTAAGCAATTATACAGGTAAAAGACTAAAAGCGTGATTTATGAGGATGTTATCCTTTTGCTCTAAACCTACTTAAGCTCCTTTCTTCTTTAACCAAGTCTGACATGCTCTCTGCTTCCAAAGTCGCCCACCACCCCTTCCCTAAAGAAAAAATTTGAACATGAAAAGAAAGTGGGGATTGGCTCTTATATACTTTTAAGCTTATTAAAGCAGAGACATGCCAGAAAGAAAGAAGAAAATTAAAACAAATAGCTACACTGAATGCAGGGAAACAAATCTCAATTTCAGTTAATAAGCCACTTTCAAACGGAGTTATGAAAATTGTGGTAAGCTCAAAGCCCTCTTTGAGTAGCTGTTTAAAGTTAAATGCATCGAAAGAACGAAAACGTCCAATAAACACATCAAAATTTCATACAATATATACAATATGCATCTGAGTAGAGGAGAGTCATTTGAAATCCAAGTATCAGATTCATCTATAAACAAAAGACCCATCAATCTTTTCTGGTATCTATCCTTCAAACAGTTATGACACCATGTCACCACGAGTAACTGGCTGTGCATAGCCACACCAAAAAAAAACACAAACAGAGAATTCTTTTAATATAACGCCTGGAATATGAATACCCCCGTTGTATCAGAAAACATATCTGAGGATTTCAGCTAAAATAAAGAGGACCATTCATTTTTCCCATCTTCCTTTCCTTTAGATGATGTCACGAGTGATTGGCCATGCATAACACAAAAGAAATCCCATCATTCCACTCTCCAGGTGCCCTATACAATCGTCTTTACTTTTCTCTGATGGTAACGTATTAGAGTGAGGCAAAAGCACAACCTTTATTTAAAGTTGGCCTCAATAACAAGTAAAAGCAAATTGAAGGAGTTAGGTGGCACACCAGTGTGGATCTTCCGCAGGTTATCATCCATAAATCACTGTCTTTATCAGAACCTTGGTCCCCAGATGCATCAGTGCTATGATATAATTTCATGATGTCATCAAGAAGAAGCTTTTTCTCACGCTCTTTCTGTTCAAGGTGAATTTTAGCTAGTTCTACCTCCTCAACACCATCTGGAACCACCTCGTCTGCCTCTTCTTCAGCATCATCCTCATCTTCAGAAGGAAATGATAGACTACTCTTCCTGGGCCTGCATTACAGATTGATAGTTCAATAAGATGACAAAGAGTGCAGATTCAGCTCTCCTTATTTTAATACAATCTTCTTAATTTTGGGTATATGAAGGAATCAAGTAAGAGAGCAAACAAAATTGTATCGCATGTATGCAATTTTGCTAATTAGTAGTACATCAATGTGATCCTCGACCGAATTATTTTAAGGGTACACCCTGAAATAACTTTTGTTTAAATGTAGCAAAGGGATCTGATTGAATCTAAATTCCCCTGCTCCAACGTAAGTGGAGGCCTTTCAGGTACCTGGAAAAAGTTAATGTTGTACGGAGTATTTTTTTACAGTAATGGGTAATCTGAACACACATTTGGACATCAAGAATTTGGTGCTACAATTTTAAGCAATCTTCAAAAAGCAAGAATACAATTAAACACAAGAACCCAACAACTACAGTCCAACACTGCTTTCCTCACAGGCACTTCTACTCTTAAAGGTAAGGTGTCGAAGAGTAAAATTTGAAGTGAGGTAATTTAATAGTATGATGTAATTATAATTTTCATAAAGTTTGAAATGAATATATAGTTTTATCACCAAGTTTTCGAGCAAAAACTATTAAGTATCATACTTGGGAGGTCTTGCAAAAAGAAGATTAGTTAACACGTCCAGCATAACTTGAAACTGCCGAGAAGTCATTGTTGCTGTAATGTTGTGAGAATTGAAAGTCAACTCTTTAAGTGGCTTCACCTGCAGTAAAATAAGGAAAAAGAGCCAGCCAAAAGAATTACGTGATCAAATAACTCTACAAACTGTCGTGAAGCATATAGCCTGACACGTGATAGTTAAGAGTCCAAAATAAAATTAGAATAGGCGTGACCAGGAAACCTTACCTTCAGATCTGGAGTCCCTCCTTTATGCCTTGTATAACGGAAATACATGTCACAGGGCATAAAAACCCTTTCAAGCAAAGCTCCAGTACGTTTCACTTTAGGCGAGTTTCTGCGAATCTTTGGAAGCCACTGTAGCCCAGCGCCTGGATCAACATCAGTTGGAGCAACATGAGCCTGAACATGTTCCAACATTGCAGAGAACTCCATTCGTTTCCAGGTCATTTCAGGTGCAGACTCAGGAGCTTTTACACTTTCGGAGCCAAGCGCTTTCTCAATCATCTCGCCCACTTGAAGGACAGAATGGAATGACCTAGCCAAGACACGGCCACTCACAGCAGCAAGCAAAAATCTACCCTGAAGAGCGTAAGTGCAAATTTCAAAAAATAAAAAGAATACATATATAAAATCCCAAGCCAATAGTACCTTATGTCGCAAGATATAGAATTAAAAGAAAGCTTCATATGATGAGATGGGTTGTCTGAAGACCTCATTTACTTTTTGTTCCCATGCATGAAATGAATTTAGATAAGCAGCAGGGCAGAGAGAAAATAAATAAATCATGCATTAATTCATTTAAGCAAGAAATCATAGCTCATTGGATATCTCAACAGAACAAGAGTTGCGCACAGAATTTCTTTTATCATAAAACAGTAATATCTCGACAAGAATGATTCAGGAAATTCTCAGACTTGAAATGGAAAACTTACATTGGCTTCTTCGGAATGAAGATTGAACTGTGGTTCAATAACATTGACCATGAAATGACGAGTCCCTTCCTCTTGATCATTCGTATTTAAGCTGTTTGCTGTTGAAATAAGGTCTCTGAATAAGTGTCCATCAAATTTATAAGGAAGCAACATGAGAGAGCAGTGTACTTTTTATTGTTACCATATTTTTCGCCTTCTGAAGATAGAACATAAGTTAAAGGCGCTATATCACCTAAGAGCTATCCAAAATAAAGTGACTATAAAGCACGATGTTTAGCTAGCTAGATCTAGAATCAATCACAGTATCATACCAATAGAGATTGCAGAGACGCTCTCTGTTTTAGCTGAATGTGACGGAGATGAATTTGACCCGGAAATTTCAGTCTGCTTTGGAGAAGAGGAGTTTCCATCACCAGTTACGGACACAAGACTCGAGGCATTATCTTGTGGCTTATCTGCCTCTGAGGAACATTGAGTCTCCTCAAGCAGCTTCTTCTGAGCATATTGTCGAGATGGAGAAGGCTTAGATGGAGCAAATGCTTTAGATAATCCACCAACCCAAGACCAAACAGCATCTCGATTTTCAATGGTCCAGAGAAGCTTAAGCCCATAAACAAAGACACGCTGACAATTGTCAGCTATTACCACATTATACCCATCGTCGTCACTAGGATCAGACCGAGCATGTTCATCACTGTCACTACCATTTTCAAACTCGGATCTCACGTATGTCATCTCTAGATTTTTTCTTCCAGCCTCCTGCCAAGCCAGCAACCTTGCAGGATCTGCCTTTGGAGATTGTTTTCTAATAGTGAAATAATCACATGACAACAGAAAACCATCATCACGAGCCCTCTCAATACCAGAACCTATATGATTGTTTTTCTCCTGGATACCTTTATCCGTAGAAGCAGACTGTGAGCCTTTCCTAGTCATCCGAACTACTGTGGAAATACTAGTGCAATCTTCTCGATCCAAATATACTTTGGGAACATGCAAATCCAGTCCTTGATAAACGAGATCAAGAGGCTCACGCTTGCTATCAAATGTATATTTTTGTCTCCCTCGACCATTGCACATTTCAAATTTCAACTTCGACATTTTAAACGTAAGCCCTTTGGCAGGATCGTCACTATCCAGTGGCATGTGCTTTATACAAGTTGGTGTAGAATCAATTCGCAGCATAAATTCTGTCATCACCCTGTCAAGTGATAAATTCCCTGACCTTGGAATTCTAGGTACTCCATAACGAGGCCACCGAGAATAGGTACGTATTTTGTTTGGGGGAAGAAAATTCAAATTCCAAAACTTTATGATCCACGCCAAATCATGAGCACCAACTTTTATGGTTGGATAACCACCATCTACATCGTTGGCTGAGGCACTGACAGCACAACCAAGTGTCGAACCATCCTCACCACCAGAAGATTGTGCCGGTTTCTCAGATGGAAGTGGCCTAAGTGAGAAATTAAAGCGCAGAGAAAGAGAGGTTGATCTGAAGGGATCGTATATTTTGTCACGAGGAAACCCTTCATTAGGAAGTGCAAAAAGGTAATGATTTAATGGTGTTCCGGAGTCACATTCCCACTCCATATTAACTTCTACAGTGAAGTATGGGGCTTCAGCGACAGGAACAGAAATACCAGGTGGAAGTTTTAAGCCACGGCTTTTTGCCAAATTCTCCAAGCTACTAGTCAAAACTTTAAAATCCTTGGTAGACGCATATATACGACCATCTGATTGATGGATCTCCATGTAGCCAGTCAGAATTTGTAGCTTATCTAGCTTCTCATAAGGATCAATAGTCGCAAGGACACTCCAACAATTTTCAGAAAAGAATAGAGAAACATTTCCATGGACGTAGTTTCTTACTTCGTCCCACCAGGGTAAACTTTTTTCTTTTTTGGGTGGAGCAGGAGGAGGATCAGGATTCCTGATGCTCAGATGAGCCCTTCGAAGAGCCACTGTGAACGCATAGCTAATATCAGTAAAGACAGGCTCATAACCTACACCAAAACAAACCTCTCCTCTTTGAAAATGAATAGGAAGATCAAGATATGTTTTCATGGGTGGAGTAGTTCCACTTGCTGAGCGAAGTAGATCAACTTTTCTCCATTTCCCGACATACACGTCTTGGTTCATTTGAGGCTGGAATGGAGTTGCCTGCAATTACCCAAGCACACTGTTACAAATGCAGTAACCAATTTAAACTAACCTTTTGTGAACAAAAGCACGGAATCCAAAGGGAAAATATTAGTGTCCGAAGCATATGAAAGTAGTCTATGGTACTTCCACTATGACGTTTTGGCCTATAGAATCAATTCAACCTCTTTAGTGGCAGTCAGTTGTTCAGCAAGCTTACAACAGATCATGCAACGGGCTATGTTACTTTGACTCCCATTGATGCCATACCTGTATATGATATGATACTCAAGAATAGCTGCATGTAATACATATCTGATCCTTACTAATCCAACACATCTTGAAGGAAGACAAAAAGGGAGGTCCTAGACTCATCTTTAATTCACTTTAGAGATGGTGGGTGAAGCAATAAGTATGATTCTTGCCAATCTAATTCTACGTCCCAAACTTATATCTTAACAGTTTAGAAAAATGCAAGTACCCATGTCCTCAGCCTATAAACTGAGCCAAGGCGAGTCCGATACTCGATATGACATAAGTAGCCATATAAAACACAAATAAGACATTCCCAAGTCTGGGTAGCTTTGGTTATGAGGATGTTGTGATGATCACAATTCTTTAACATGCAGAAATTGGTAATTTTAATTCAATTAGTTGAGGAACCGCACGCTACGCGCGCGGACTTAGGAGTAAAGCGATTGTTCCATTATTATAAATGATATGAATTTTGTCGATTTTGGTGTCTTTTTCCTTGATAAAATAGTCTTCCACACTTATGAAGTGGAATTGTATGTATCGTATTTGAACGGTTGTGCTGAAACGTTGGTGGTTTTCTAGATTCCTTGCATTTTTTAGTAAACAATAATTGTAATAAGTATCAACAATGCTAGTCATCCAAATTGCGATAAATTTAGAATGACTTGCTTCCTCTTCTTTTCCTTATTGTGATATAAGACAAATACTTAAAATTACTTGCTTTGGTCAATTAGTTCACCCAGGGTGTTGTAACTTCAAATTCTTCCACCCTTGTCGATCGTTATTCATACCCCCTTGTCTCTCCCTCAATGTTGCTCCTTTTCATGTTCCTCCTCGTCTATCAGTTTTCCACCTCTACACCCCTTTTCCCTTCCCCTTTCCATCCATACCTTGGCCTTCTGCTATACCACATCTATATCCCTTTCTCCTTCTCCTTCCCTTATGGGTATTCTCCTCCTCTTTATGATCTAAGATTCATCATCAAAATATGTCTTTCTCTTGTCATATAGTTTGGTGAAGAATTCGTTCCTTCAACTTCTTACACCCTTTGTGTCCTCCTCCTCTCCCTACCCACCCCTCCTTAGTCTCCTCCTTACTGTCCTCCTAATGCTCCTCCTCTTCATGTTCCTCATTACCCTCTACTAACATCAATTTTCCTCATCTATCCCCTTATCTTTATCTTCCCCTCCTCATTCCTCTCCTCTCTCCTCATCTAGTTCAGTGAGAGTGTCGTCTGTTTAACTCATTCCACCTCTTTCGTTCTTCACTACCTCATCCTGGATCTTCTTCTCCTTCCCCCTTAGTGCTCCTCCTCATCGTGTTCCGCCTTTCATGTTTACTAAGATCACTTTTCTTCATTCGTCACTTCCTCTGCATCCTCTTCTTTTTTATTTTCCCTCCTTATCCTTTGCTTCACTTTGCTCATTATCATCCAAGATTAATCCCTATGTATAACTGTCTTTTGTCATCTAATTCAACGAGGGTTCGTGCCTTCCACTCATTTTACCTCACCCGTTCTTTACGCCCTTTTCTCACTCCCTCGTATCCTTCTTCCTCTAATGTTACTCCTCTTCTAGTTGCTCATGCCCCATTTACTAAGATCATTTTTTCCTTCTTATCTAACTCTCTGTCTTCTTCTCCCCCTAATAATTTAAGATTCATTCTTAAATAAGTCTTGCTTTTGTCATCTATTTTGGCGAGTGTGTCATCATTTCAAGTCTTTCTATCCATCTAATATTTACCCTCTTGTTTCGCACGCTCCCTTATCCTTATCACCCTATCCCTCCTCATTAACACTCCACTTCTTATTCCTCGTCTACTAAGAACAATTTTCATTCTCTTTCACACCCTGTTCTCCTTCCCTTCCCTGTTCTCCTTCCCTTCCCTGTTCTCCTCATCATCGTCTCTACATATAACTTGTTTTCATCATCTAGTTCAGTGAGAATGCACACCTTCAATTCCTTCTACCCTTCCCAATATTCACCCCCATCGGGCACTCGACTATCTCTCCCCTTATTGCTCCTCCTCTACCTATTCCTCCTTCTCCGTTACTAAGATTAACTTATTCTGCCTCCACATCATTTTCTCCTTCCCCTTCCCATGCTCCTCTTCCCTCACCTCTTCCTCCTTCTCTCTTCCCCTAATTCTCCTTCCTCTTCTACTATGATCATTTTCCCTCTTCCTCGATCCACCTCCCTCTCGTACCTTTCTCCTCCTCTTCATCCTCCCGCTATTCTTCTTAATTAATTCATCATTAAATATGACTTTCTCTTGTCATTTATTTTAGCGAGTGTCTTCCCTTCAACTCTTTCTACCCCTCTTGTGCGTCACCTTTTTCTCCTGCACTCCTTATATTTCTTCAGTTTTCTCTCCTAATACTTTGAAACTTTATTTTCTCAGATTTAGAACTTTATTCAAGTCGATTGTTCTGGGCTTAATTGCCAATTTTTGACTAGTTTTATTCCAAGTAAGACGAGCAAAAATTGATGGAACAAAAGATAATTATGTCCTACTTCATGTAAGGAAAGAAGTCTAAGGTCTAGTTATCTTCAAGCTTTTGCCCATTTTTACTAATGTAACTCTTCAAATAACGGACTCAAAAGTTGAAAGATACAAACAACACAAATTCTTGTTTACATTTACTCACTTTGATAAAAGAAATTAATAGAGCAAAAACAAACATATTCACTAAAAACGATGTTTAAAATTACCCAGTTAAATGGATAATCTTTGATCCATTGTAACAATACGACATTACGACATATATCCCGTCGGGACTAACTGTACAACAAATACGAAGAAAGTGACATACAAAAAAAATCAAGAAATCACGAGAACCATATTCCACATCCGCAATATTCATATATATTTACTTTTTCATGTTATATAATGGACCGATTTAGGTCGTATATTTATATCTCTCTGAAAATTAGGAGGTTAATTAATTAAGAAGTGAATTAGGGAGCAAAGTGAGTAGAAATATAAGGGATGAATTATTATTATTAATATTATTAGTGGAAGGATTAGTAGGAATGGGATTGTGGAAATTGGTGAGGTTTGATGGAAAAATGTTATTCGGCAAGGCAAGCAAGCGGTGACAAACAATGCCGAAGGTTATAAGCCTATTCCTACTAATCGTATGATCCTATTTTTCAATCTAGCGAATCTCAGGTAATAATCACACCTTCCTTAACCACATCATTTATTCATTCCATTACCAACCTCAACAAATAATTCATCATCATCCTCTCCCTCCAATAATTCCAATTTCAGCTCACCCATTTTTCCATTTTTCCCATCATTAATCAACTCACTCACAAATCCAACCCCTGCTTTCTAAAGTATTAATTTTTTTCTCATTCACACTCATCTCGTTATTAACCCTCATCATCACTCCTTTTTAGCCCGAGCTCCGATGCACACTAACAGCCACGCACCCCACAATCAGCCAAGCCTCCCACGAACTACCAAGGCCACCACGAGCAATGTAGAGGGAGATCAACTTTACTGATGGCAAAACGGTTTACTCCTCATGCAAGATTTTAGAGGGGAAATAAATTTTGAAAATTGAAAGGCAATGAGATGTGAACTTTCTAGAGGAAACAAATCTTGATTCTTGAGCTAGCCGGCAAAAATGGCTTGTTTCATTGAGTATTATTTTGTTCTTTTAAGTTCTTTCAAGGGGATTTTGGTTTTTTCTTTTTCACATTACACGCGTGAGTACTTTGTAAGAGTGTGTACATTGTTCCTAAGCTACATTGGTTTGCACCTTACCTTCTTTTATACTTCCTCCATCCATTTTATAACTTCCTACTTTCCTATTTGACTGTCCATCTTTAAACTTCATGTTTTGGAATATTTCGTTTTTAGTCTGGAATGTGTGATCCTGGTCATTAGACCTTCTGACCCACATTTTTTCTCAGCTTTCATTTTCACCACATATTCATACTCTCCTTTAATTTTGAAGTCACCTATCCCATGAAGTTTAAAGATGGATGATGGATGGAGGGAGTAAGAGTTAAGGTTACAACTACTTTGGCTTGACCATGAACGATAAATATTACTCCCTCCCATTCACTGGAAAGCTACCATTTTCTTTTTTCGACCCATTCATTCAATTTCTACCGTTTCTAAAAGTGGCAAAAATAAACCCAAAAAAGTCTTTTTTACCCTCATCATATTACCAAGTACCAACCCATCTTTTAATCTTGAGTAGGTGAGAGAGAAGGTTATTTTGGTAAGCATCTACTTTTTTTACCACTATTCTTAATAGTGGGTCCATTTGTAAATGGTAGGTTCCCATAGAATGGGAGGGAATACTTCTGTGAAAGGTGTTTTGGGCACAACAAGGGACTCAAAATGAGCTAAATCACTGACCAGTAGAATAGTACGTTGTATTCTTTAAACATTTTGGCTCACCCGTGGATGGAAGATACTCTTTCACCTTACATTTATGGTATAAGCTAGAGATACTTTTACGCCTGAAGGAAGCTTTGTTGCCTTTTCTTTAGCTTTACTAGTCCACGCCTTATGTTTGATCTCTGAGATCAGATATTGCAAAAAAATAATGGATAGGACTTGGGAAAAGTGGTTAAGACAAGCTTCTTATCTCCCATAGTCTTGCTTATCAGTTATCACTTGTTAAGCTGACACTATATTACTTCACTCTCAAAAGCTTGAAATGTTTTCGTATGTCATTAGAGCAACATTGTCCTTGATTAATTTTTAGTAAAGATGACTTAGAACATACCTTATAAATTGGATCTAATAAAAGCTTGATGGCCTAATAAGTAAAAACACCTCAAAGAAACAAACTCAAAAGATGAAATGACTATTTGACTTGTTATGAGGATGCAGTGGGTATATATATAGGAAGGGGAAAAAACATATAAAAGCAAAATAAAGGAAGCAAATCTATTCTTACCTGCTGCGCAAGCACCAGGCAGCCTTCACATTTACCAGATGTTGCTGAAAAGATTGGATCAGTATAATCCCTTATCTGAACAGTAAGTGTGCCAGCCCGTAAGATAATATTGCTTCCATAAAGTCTGGAAAATGGTATATCATTCTCTACCGCAACAGGGTCCAGTTTCCTTACAACTTCTATCATCCCGTCCTCACCTCCTTCAATTTTTATCAAGGTAAGGTCCAAGTCTGTGGCTGTAATTGAAAGAAGAGATGTTCTAGCCTTGCTAGGCTTGAAACCTGCCTGGAATCCACTCTTACAGGCACCAGACCCTTCATAAGGAACTAGTTTCTGGCAAGCTTTGTAATAAGATTGGAATGACTGCTTATAGATGTCTTCCTGCAACTTCTGGATGGAGCACGACTCTTGCATATCTAAGTCAACTCCATTGTAATGGACCTTTTTGACTGAGACAGCGTCACAAGTATCAGAGGCAGTTGCAGGTTGCTCACCTCTACTAACAAATTCTTCAAGAAAGTTTAGTCTAATAGCCAACTCTCGGGCCTCATTTTTTACAAGTCTGTAATGCTCGTCAAGCCAGCCCTGCATTGGCTCCTCTTCAATATCAGCAGTCAGCTTACGTATGCAAAATTTGACATTGCCTAATTTAGAAGAGCTAGATTTTTTAGGTGCTGAGCTCTCTTTTCTTACAGGAAATATGAGTTTTCGTTTCGCAGCCATTATAAGCTTCAACGCCCTCAGCATATCCTCAACAGAATCATCAATGGCACGCAATTCCAGCCGATACGGCATACAAATATGAACATCAAGGCCTTGTATTACCCAGTCCCACGTAGTTATCAAGGTAGCATCAGGGCCATTTGAAGTCTTAGGAATTCGAGAAATTTGCATCCTACTACTTTTAAAGATTCTACAGTCATTAAAACAAAACATTAGACCCTCAAGAAGCACCCCAATGCGGGCATTCTCAGAAAATATTGACTGAACTTTTACAGTTGCTTCAACACCATCTCCAACTTCCGCCGATATACTGAGCAATTCAACATCAACGGCAAATAAAGATTCCTTTTTCTTGTTCTTATCTGCATGTTTAGATTCTGCAACATCTTCAATTCCTTGTTCAGATTGCGCCATAACAGTGGCACCTTCTGATAAATCACCATTACCTTCTTTAAGCTTTTGGTTGTGTACCAGTAATTTTAGGTGCATCATAAACTCATAAATTGATATCTGTACATCTGGTTCCCACCTAACTGCAATGTCAGTGGCGCTAAAAAGAGAGCAGACAGCAATCTCTTTAAGACCCCCAGAACGGCGTACAAATTTTGCATTTTGCATATCAAGCAAAAGCACTTTTGTTCCAAGCACATGATCATCTGGGTGCTCCTGGTAGATAGACCTAGCTCTTTCAAGTTCCATCTGGGTAGATTGTTTATCCTTGTTCAAACACGCACTCAGATGTAAAATCTCAAGTGACACAGAATACTTCAACTTTTTGCAGTCATGCGGAGCTGTGGAATAAACGTTTGCAGTTCTAGCAGTACCATCTGTACACTGAGTCACCACAAAACGACCTCCTTGTGATCCATAATTAACACGCTTAGGGTCTTCAACCGCTGTGTTGTCCAAACCAACATCAGCACAAAAGTTCACAGAGCATCGTTCAAGATTTAGTTTCAAAAGACGGGTCCCTTTTCCTGATGATTTCGATGGTTGTCCTGCCCGCGCATGACTTTTCTTTCCAGAACCTGCCATTTTTTTTAAAAGAGCTTTCAAGGATAATGCTGTCGTTATCAGTGATTCCACACGCCTCATGGTGAAGTATATACCCATGCCTGTGACATCAACAGTAAGAGCCAGTGTTTCTTTTGCACCATCTTCTGAAAGTGTATCGGCATCTTTTTTGCCCCAGTCCAGACCAACCTTCGCTATATGTAACAAGCATCCAGAGTTAGTTTCAACACCAAATAGCGATTCTTTCATGCATTCTTGATATTCATCAGCCAGGTGCAAATTCAATTCACCAAATTCTGCATGAACTGCAGTTCCTTTGCTCGATATATTATTTGCGAACACATGAGAAGATTGTGAGCAACCCTGGCAAAACAATTTCAATATAAGGATAGGGAGCAAAGCTCAAAGGAAGAACAAGGAGATGATCCAGAGATCAACATTAAAAAATTTAAAAATGAGGAAGCCACGTAGAAAATTAAAAATCTTATAGGAACAACATCTACTCCTGACACTTGAACCCCATCCAACACAACTTAAGCTAAGATAGTAAGGAACTTTATGCCAATTGGCTACAACAAGTTCTAAGAAGATTAATCAAGTCCAGAAAGCACTGAGCAGCTTCCACGGTTTTTCAGTCCAAATGAGCCTAAAAGAAAGCCAAACATGTGTTGATGAGGATACCAGTCATTGACAACTCACAGTTTTAAGGGAAAATGTTACATGCTACCGATATAAAATCATTGCTAAACTTAAACTCGATCCGAGTCCACGACGTTGACAATTAAGAAGCCACGTCAATGTAAAAACAATGACATATTGTAACTTTTGCTTACATGATACAAAGGCAAACCACTCATGTTGTAGAGGATAATGGTCATTTCAGGGGCAGAGACTGTACAAGTAAACATGATAGCCTTGGATGAGGTTGGCTTTGGTTTATCAGCTGATGAGGTTGGCTTTGGTTTATCAGCTGATGATGGAACCTCCTCTTTTATCACCATCGTTTTCTTTTTGGCAAAGTGTAGCCGCAACCATGGTTCCAGTCGACTCAATATTAGATTACACTGAGTCCCCCCAAGCTTTACATCAAACTCGGCTCTAACAGGTAACGTTGACTGGAAAAGAAAAAAACAAATCAACATTCTACATAAATATGAGATAAAATTTACAGCAGTAAACTACATAAATATGAGATAAAACCAAAACCACAATATATATATATATATATATATATATAGGTTCACATAAGGCCAACAACTCCTATAAGTTCATAAGTTCCAGTGTTAAAGTTACACAAAAGGTGCTTAAAGTTACACGAGATGAGTGTTAAAGTTGCACTTAATCACTTGAAGTGATAAAAGAGCTGAATGTTATAGTTACATATCAATTCTGAAAAAATGCAACTTTAACGTATGTCATCTGTAACTTTAATATAGACTTAATTACATATGATGAACTTATTTGATCTCTTCTGTATATATTATATACATATGTATATATATATATAGTAGAGATCAAGCAAGTTCAAAATTGATATGTAACTGTAACATTCAACACTTTTATCACTTCAAGTGATAAAGTGTAACTTTAGACCCATCCTGTGTAACTTTTATCACTTTTTGTGTAACTTTAGCACTGGAACTTATGAACTTTATATATACAAATATAGATGTTACAATTACATATCAATTTTGAACTAATGTAATTTTGTCGTATGTTATCTGTAACTTTAATATAGACTTACTTACATATGGTGAACTTACTTGATCTCTACTTATATATATATAAGAACCATCAGAACTAGTTACGTATTCCTTTTAAGTCTGTTTCATTCAATTGTATACGTTTCCTTATATGTTCATTAACTTCCTTGTTTAATGATCCCATTGCCTTCCCTTATTTTTTTTCCTCCTCACCCCACCCAAGACCCAACCCCATTCCCAATAATATAAAGGGCAAAATAGTAACTTCCACAATAATATACCCATCCCAACACCTCCTAAAATATTGTGCAAAAAAGAAACATATACCATTGATTGGAATTGAGGGAGTATTAAAATTTAAAAATGTACTGTACTTAGAAGCTTAGAAGAGTGCCACAAACAAAAATAAAATACAAGAAGAAGAAAAAGAAGCGCAAGAAGTCTGTAACATTTTGCCACAACTCAGAAACCCAGACATAACAAGCAAACAAACAAACACAACTACAAAAACAAACAAAAAAACATAAAGTTGGATGAAAGCTGGATAGTAGAGACAGAATTAAGAGAAAATATACAAATGAACTTAAAATTACCTGCAAGGGGATATACACAGAGGAGCCAACATTGACTCGTAGTATCTCCAATATAGAAGTGTCGCTATCTCTTAAAAGCTGAAGATGTATTCATGAGAAAGATGACTTCATTAGCGAATAAAAAATAAAACCATCAGGAATGACACATTTAAACACACAAACCATACATGAATTTCACTGAAATCCAGTTGGATATCAAGACGGATACTTTCCCCCACATCTTCACTGGATCGAGACTTTATGCTTTTCAGTTGTATACCCTTGATATGATTCTCCACTGAAAGACCTTGTCCTCGATGCTCAAATGTGATGCTGAATTTAGGCAGACTGAAGGCCGCCTGAAAAATTAGCATTGGGTTCTCATGGTATTTTAGTTTGAGCTCAATAGAGTGTTGAATTAAATGGATGGTAGCAATAGTACTAAGCAGACCTTAAGAAGATAAAAATAAACATACAAAAAGAACATTAAAAAGGATGAACCCCATGAATAAATATTGTACAAGAAGCCATAAAATTCCCTAACACCATCAAACGACCATACAACAAGTGAGATTGTGAGTCAGACAATAGCCTGAAAAGATACATAGTGAGTGAAGAAATAGCATGCAAAGATACATTAGGTATCATTTTCGGGAACACAATCAACAAACTCAAAAGTTCCTTTTATGGGGGAAAAAATGTTGAAAGAACGAACACCAAGGGAGTAAGGGACGAATTGTAATGGGCTACTGGAAAGTAAAAGTACTACTTTAGCTGGTACAAAAACTTAAATCCGGATCCTTATATCCAGGATTCCAGGTATACGGTTTTTCCGGGTATACAAAAAACGTGTACCTACAAAAACCGTATCGGTTCCACGTTCTCGACTTTAGGACTTTTTAAAATATAAACCAGTATCCGGCATACGGTCTGCTCACCCCAAGCTGACACCCATATACGCAAGGGAAGTTGAATACTATGCACTCAAATTAACACTTTTACTGCAACTCTGCAAACATACAAGCAATATCTTGGTCCATTTGCTTTTTTGTTACTATTCCCAACTCAAGAGAATCTTCAAGACAATCAATAAGAAAAAAATATAGACATGTATATTCTCGACCTATAAGAAAAAAATATAATCATGTGGGATCTGGTTAGATTCGTCTCTACTAGTACAATAAGAATATCGAACTTTTTTTTATAATGTAAAATTAAAGATATTCACTTTACAAAATGGCATTGACAAGTTTGGTGATGTGAAATGATGTCTTCGGTTTTGAAGGGAGGGAGTATGAGATAATGGCATCCTAATGAACTTGTACACCTCATAAGAAAGAAAGGATTTAATAACCTTTTCTGGTAATATAGTTGAGAGCTTTGTCATGGAAGAAGATGTTTGTTTCTTAGGAGGGTTTTTCACTATCCCAACATCAGAAGTCGACTCACAATCAGGTTCAGGAGTCACAAAGGATGAAGCTTTGCGTTTCTGCAGCAGCCCCTCATTTAGATTTATAGAAACTTCACCACATGAAATGTCTAAATTCTTGACGACTATCCCAGATTCTCTGTTTCACAAGAAGAAAGTGATCAATGAGTACACCATAATAGCAACAAAAAAGAGAACAGTAATTGATAAAGAGCAAGGTAAGGCGAGAGCAAGTTTTCTCCAAAAGTTCAAAGGGAGATAGCACTCGCAATATTCTTAAAATACAGCCCTAGCTACAAGATCAAGCTAAAAAAGGATTCGTCCATGAAAAATGAGAACTAGAATTGGCTATCATAATAGGCCAAATAAACCTAAAGCAAGAGGGGAGGAACTCATTGACTAAAAATCTAAACGGTATTTTTCTCAGCAAAGCTTTAAAAACTAACGGAAGTATATTGTGAAGAGTGGGGTTGTAAACCATAAAAAATCAACATATAAAATTTTGGTGTCTACAGGGGTATAGAGCAATGATGCTTTCGACCCAAGGCTCTGGGCATGTACAGCCCATCCCCAATGTGTTGGGCCACAATTGCTTAGTTGGCAATATGTACTCCCTCCATTCCATTTCATTCTATAAATTTGATTAAAATATAGCTCATATATATTACTGTAGACACCAAAATTTTATATATTTTGGTATTTATTTATGTCTAATATCTTTAATATTTAGAGATAATTATCAATAAATATTGTGATAATATCTTGGAATACTCTAGAATATTCTTAACTTCTTCCCTAAGCTACTAGGCTATATATACGGTCGTGTGTTTGGGTTTAAAGAGGTCAGATGATTAAGTCTCAAACGACCTCATCATCCTACTACCACATTGTTGATAAATGGAATAAGTCACAAAAAGACCTCATCTCCGCCCCACGGATCTAAGTCTATAAGACCTCCGTAGAAAGTTGTAACCGTCAATCTTTCGATAATAAAATAAAACTTTTGTTTCCATATTATTTTGTATCTGTTATTTAATTATCGCAGTTGTGAAATTTTATGTTTTACAAATTGGTGAACCCGGCGTGACTTGTTGCGGAGACTTCGAAGTTGGTTGCAACTTTGTCTCAAAATTTGGTAGAATGACTTGAGGTTGATTTTGTTTGCCCCCATGACTTCTTACTTCGAGATAGGAGATGAAGAGCGAAAATCTTCATGTCGGGTTCACAAATTTGTAAAACATAAATTATTACACAAATGTGAAAAGAATCAAATGAAATGGGGGGAGTTTTTCAAAAATGAAAAATAAAAGTAATGGAGGGAGTATTATTTGAGGCACTGGCATAGCAATGAAATAGCTATTCTCAATTGGAAGAAGTGTTGGCGATAGATACAAGGGCCTTGTGCTCGAGCATAGGAAAAGCAAAAAATATTGACATTTTAATTTGTGGTGGGGTCGTAGGGCCCATTTGGTTTACTTCTTTATTTTGTACTCCGTAACATGATTTACCCTCTCTCTCACACATTAATACTCCGTAGTACTTAACTTGTGGGCTTATTACTCGTATTTTGCTTTGTTTCTCCTTAAAGCTTTTGGTTAGCAAAGTTTATCAATTGATTTTAATATAATTTATTTTACTATACTATTTTATTTTCAAGAATTACTATAATATTCTTAAGGAAGTTTGATCATCAAAATTAACCTGAGACCGTTTAAAGAAGTCGAGATAAACAATACTACTAGTTTGTAAGTAAATTTTGCAATAGTAATTTATTTTGATATGCAATCATTTGTACTCCCTCCGTCTCATATTACCTTCCATTTGTGGATTACATCCCAATACCCCACTTGTATTTCATTGCAACCACACAATAACCCCTTAAGACCCACTTATGTCACTATATGTGGTCCTCGTTCCTTGTATTTATAATCCTTAAGGTGTACATTTTTGGTATTTTGGGAAAGTAATTATGAAACAGGGAAGTATCAGACCAAAACAAAAATTGATTTTTTTTTTAAAATTCGCACGGGAGCCCCCAAAATCTAAGGGCCTAGCCTTAGCACTTATGCTGAACTAAAAATAACAATACTATGGGGAAAACGCTATTTGGTTTCTACAATAATTTGTGTTCTTTTCACCATAAATGAAAAGAGCAAACCATGACTCAGAAAATGATTAACATGGATATACATAACAAAATGCGCAAAAATCTCAAAGGTAGTGTTTTGAAACACATAATTGATTTCACTTTCATGATTTCAAAGCTAGAAATTAGAAGGTTCAGATTCAATTCCAAATCCAAAGTCATAAGCTTGTATGGGAAACCAAATGCAATCGGAATTGGCGAGGCGACGTCGTTGTAGGTCACCAAAAAAGAATTTAAAAGAAAATTTATTAGAAAAATGCATTTCACCAAAACAAAACGCGCCTTAGCAATAAAGACAATTCATAGCAAAAAAGTGAAAACTTCTCGCTAAAGTGCGTTTTCCAACGGACAACATTTTGTCGCAATATTTTGTCATATACGGACTATTTTGCGACAGATGTCATCGTAGCCTTGTGGCGGAAAAAAATTGCGACAGAGTATTCATAAATAATTTATTTACGAACTTTAGTTTTTTCTCGCAAACATTGTTTTTTGAAACCGTTAGTTGTAAACAACTAATTCCATTATATGCCGATTTCACAAATTCAAATATCAAAAGTCTAACATTCTGTGTAAACAAAAGAGTGAAATTTTGTTGGGATAGCAAAAAAAATGGTTTGTCGCAGACTTGGCAACGAAAGTCTAGCTTTTCAACACACTTCACAACGAAATTTTCCGTAAAAAATTTTTAAATTATATGCTTTTATGCAAATTCTAGAAGAAGAAGAAGAAGAAACGACGAATAACTTTTTTATTGCAAAATGAATTCGGTCTGAGAAACCGTCATAAAAAATTCGTTGCAAAGCTCATCAAACCACTTTGTAGCAAGATGCATCACAAAAATAGAGGTCCATCAAAATGCGGCATTTGCTAAGGATTATTTTTCCCTCACAAAATTCCATAGCTCAACCGAGTTCTTTTTTTAGTGTCCGTAACTGAGGAAAAAAATAAGAAGAAATATATTTCCCACATAATTTACGTATAAAAAAAGGTTATGACAGGGGATCAAATAGTGGTGGAATGGAAATAATTACCATGGGGTTGGAATTTGAGAAAGCCAAATTTGAATTTGGTTGGAATTGGTAAGGAATTGACCACAATTCTAATTCCAAATTCTAATGTTTCACAAACACTCTCGATATCAAAATTAAATTCCAATTCCAAGTTGCCAAACATGTCATATCAAGAATTTGGGTGAAAGAAGACGCAAATGACTGGGCCTACCTGAGAATCATGAAGGTAGTCTCACTTTATTGAGCTCAAAATAAATATGAGACGAGAAAGAAACCAAACTACAAGTTAGAAGAATGTTTGATGGCAATGGAAAGTGGATGCAAGATACTCCGATACTAATTATTCATCATAACCTACGAGACATAAGATATGCAAGTTAAAAACATAAATACCCTTGATATCAGATATGTATCATATCTAGCATCACTTCTAGCATCACCAGGAAAAGTCTAGATATCAGATATGTATATGCGTATGTAATAACCAATAACAGATAAAGACCAAAAAAACAAAAGGAGGCCACCGAAGATAAACTGAAGTACCCACCTGTTATGACCAAATTCACAAGAAAGAGACAGCTCCTCGCAGTTAAAAGAAGAAAAGGCCTGGTCAGACATTTCAGTAGATAACTGGCTCGCAGTAACATCTCCCTCATCAACATGGCCTGAAGATTCTTCATGACTGATCCGTGATTCTCCCACTTGAGCATAAATAGGTGAAAGGAATAACTTAATGAAGAGACTAGGCTTTCTGTTTCCATCTTTAGATATATCAACCCTTAGATCCTTAACTTCTAAGCTCACCTTGGGTGTCTGCATTGTCAACAGAAAAATGATACATAGAACATGAGATCAAACGACGTAAAACAAAGCATCCTTGTTTCCCGTTGTCAGTACGGGGTTATAAACTCTACCACAAATGTATCCTACTGAAAGTAAGACAGAAACTGACAAAGAAATAAATAAACAGTACAGAAAGAACTTCCCATTGAATTGAAAAGATAAGAATAATATCATCTACAACGTACCAGGCCCTTCAAGGCATAATACAACATGCCATACAACTAAAGATAGCCAAATTTAACCTTATAATTAGGTAGTACAATATATGCTGAAACCTTGACTATCAGCAAAATAATATAATAAATCGCAATGTGAAGAAAGACCAAAATGACTCAGAGGTACCTTTAATACTAACTCTGTCACAGAAACTGAGAGGAACCGAGCAATGTTGGCTATAACCATCCATTTTCCCCTCCCTGCAGAGCGGGGTTTGTGTGTCTTAACTTTTTGAGTCCCTTTTGATGTACCTTTGTTTGACTTTGTCGACCTCATCACAACTTCTAAGTCGCATATCAAGATTTGCAGCTTCGGATCCCTTGAAAAAAAACCAGCCCCAAGTTTGACCAAAGACTGACGCAAACTGAGTCTGATTTCACCAACGGACACAGATTCAATAGAACCCTGTGAGTTATTGATAATAAATTCATAAGAAAATCCATGAAATAAAACGACAGAGAAGTCTTCTATGGTATGACACCAAGACATAAAGCATCCAAGCAATGCATCCTTTTACATTCATGCTAACATCCAACAAGCAGTCTGGCAAACAAACATTCATGGAAAGGTCTAAAGTGAAAAAATTTAATGCACAAAAGAAAGAATATTTCCACGCAGAACTGATACATAGGATTGATTCAACAGCACATATGTACAATCACCAAGCTATGAATCCAGGAATAATATGATGCTCCAAGTTCCCAACTCAATTCCAAGAAAAACATGTAAAAAAAATTATAGAGACAATACCTTTTGGAATTTCACCACCACATCCCTTAAACATTTCCATCCACCAACTCGGAATCCAACGGACGCCCCGACAATACGACTCAAGGCCCATGCTACCAACCTTGCCACAAATCTGAGGCCATAAAGAAACATTGATTAACAAAGGGTAAAAGAAAGTACCCTAAAAAAACACCCCTAAGTGGGGGAACTCAATCCGGAGTCATCACGGAGGACTTTAGGTTCCTGTTCGGGATTGGAGAATTTGTAGGCATGCAAGGGTTTTTAAATCCACTGTTAAGACGGCAAAGAAGGGTGGGGGGGGGGGGGGGGGAACTTGGAATATCCATATTCCCTCCACCAATGTAAATCAAAATTCCTCCGCCATAGGATGATTTAGAGAGAAATGATATCCAAACACCCATAGGCCATACCCCATTCCCCTCTCCCCTTCTCTTCCCTCCATTTCCTTTCCTCCATCTCCTCCCTTTATCCAAACAGGACCTTACACCCTTTCAAGCATTCAATGTTCTCTCCAGGAAAGATATCAATACACCCTGCTAATTCCCACTATCCTTCACGAACCAATTGCTCTCCAAGTTGGAGAAATTAGGAAGAAAAACAAACTTTTCCTTCAATTGGTTAGTTCTTCCCTTTCCATCGCTTATCCCCACAATGGACATCCAAAAGAGGAAATTCTCTCCTGCCCTCCACATTAGGAGTTCAAACAAAGTGTAAGAGCCTCAACAGCATATGATCTAGCAATATCTGCATTTCTCCCTTTATTTTTCCAATTCTGACGGAGCTAAAGGCTCCCAATTCTTTGGTGGTAGAATACGATGGAATGATGCAAACTGGATCACTAAATCATTTAGACTCTTCATCGTGAAGCACCATCCAATTTTAGCATGAGTCATCTATGAACAACTTGGCTAGGATTGCATATATTTGACTCCCTTACCCCCCACCATAGCCGGGATTTTTTGATGTACCAGGCCAGCGGTGTTAGGATTATATGAATTTGTTCCGTAACAAGCGTTGATAACTATCCACATTATCTATAATGTCGGTCGAAGAGCACTCTTTGACCATCCATCGTCTATATCAGTAACTTTGTATCAATCACATATTCACTTCATCTGCGTCATATCTATGTCCGACCAACTGAATACGCCCTCGCTTCACACCACCCAAAATTCGAGAGTTTCCTCTAAATACTTACCAACACAAGTGACTCCACCAACTCACTACAAAATGCATCTAAATTTGAGCTCATTTTCAATCAATGGGTGCCGAATTTCAGCTCAAAACAACGAATCCAACAAATCATAAATCGATCAACAACAAAAAAACAAATGGATCATAAATTGACAAAATGAAGAAGAAGAAGAAGAAGAGGCTTACATGAAGATGACCCATAGAATGATGGAAACGAAGAGAAAACGGAACAAAAACTTGGCCGGCGAGGCACCCATGATTGTGAATGTGAATCAAATAATCTGGCAGGGAAAAATGAAGAAAGGAAAGAAGGAGAGAAATGACATGATTCAGCAGAAAATGAGGGGGAATTGAGGAGGAAACATAAGGACAAATCGAGGATGAAGATGAAGAAAGTTAGGGATTGTGATCATTGTGGTTTGGGAATGAATGAATGAATGGATGAATGAATTTGGGGGAGGGGAGGGGAGGATGGAGGAGAGACTACGGGGCGCGGAGATCGAAGAGATTAGTTATAAAGGAGAGAATGGCATGGAATGGAACTATGGAAGAAAAGAAAGGAAAGAAGGAGTCTCGCTTCTGATCCGCGATGTGCTCTTTGTCTTTCCACACACAAACTATTCCAACTTTCCAATACTCAGGGCCGTTTGGTTTGGGTTATAAAGGAGAGGGAAACAATTATTACTATTCCCTTTGTTCTGGTTTGTTTCATCATTTTTTCCATTCTCTTTCCCTTTTTCATTCCTCCCCATTACCCCTAACCCTTCTATCTCCATTACCCTTACCCCCTAGGGTTTGAATTTTGATTACCCATTACCTACCCTCACGGCCTCACCATCATCACCACCAAACCCGTTAAATTTTGACTCGACCCAATTGACCCATTTATTTTAGGGTCAAGATCCATATTTTTTTACCCATTGCCCATTTGAGACTTGACCCGTTAATTTATTCTATTTAAAATAATGATTAAAAAGTTATTAACAATAACATGATAAATTATAAAAATAATTAAAAATAAAATTTATATTACTTTTGTTATCATTTGCAATAAAATAATTATAAAATATTATTATTATTATTATTATTATTATTATTTTACAATTTTTAAATTTTAAATACGGTGTAATTAATATAATAGCAGCATACTCAATAGGAAAAAAAAATTCAAACTTTTTAATTGGTAAAAAGAAAGACGTCGGAAATTATTTTTTAACCACAACCCGAATCATGACCCATATAACTCGACCAAATTTTGACTCAACTCGTATCAATATCCGACCTGTAGTTGTTTCTGATTCCCTTACATTTTGTAAACAAACAACAAGTAATATCAAAGGGTAACCTTTTCCTTTCCTTTTCATACCCTTTGTTGATTTCATTCCCTTTCCCCCTCACCAACCAAACGCCCCCTCACTATCTTTCAAATCCAAATACTCCTCCGAATTTCTAACGTTGTCCCCATTTACTTTTAGGATGAAAAATAAGGAAGGAAGGAAAAATGAGTGGTTAAAAAAAAGAAGGAGGAAGAGAAAGAAATGGGTGGTTGAATGTGAACCACACATTTATGGCCTAATGTGGAAAATGGATAAAAAGATCAAACTCAGTCCAAAAACGAAAATGGGGCAATGTTAGAAACTCGGAGGGAGTATTACCTTTGATTTTTCACATTTGTCTGGACGTGTTTTATATTATTATTTTTCGTTTTACATTAATAAAAATTATAAAAATGAATCAGATAATATCTCACGTGACTATATTTTCTCTTATAGATTATCGAGAATATTAAAGATTCTCTTCAGTTGTGAATAGTGTCCAAAAGAGAAGTGTACCCTCCTTTAGTTTTGAATGAAAAGAGTACGTTTTAGTAAGATTGATTAAACACTCCTTTAAGAAATAATACTCGTACTTTAAAAACTAGTTTCATTTTTGTTTAAGGCTTACAAATCAACTTTCTTAAGTTGATTATGAAGTACACACAAAAAAACTCTCCCCAGTTAGCCTACGATTTCACTCTTTAATACTTATTCCCAAAATATAAGGGCACTACTTCTCGTCGTTATCTTTAAAATCCAAATGCTACGTTTGATTTTTCACATGTGTCGAGACACGTTTTATACCATCAATATCTTTTATTTTATATTAACAAAAATTATAATGCTATGAGTGTCTTTCGACTACCGAGTAATTTATGTGATAATATGCGGTTGCTTATCTCGCAATTTTGGTGGGGCTCGGATGGGGGGAGGCGAAAAATTCCGTGGATTTCCTGGGAAAAATTATGTCAATCGAAAGACCTAGGTGGACTCAGTTTTAGGGACTATCATGCTTTTAAGCTTGCGCTATTGGGGAAACAAGTCTGGCGACTTTTGACGAATAGGCAAAGCTTGATGGTTCGTGTTATGAAGGCCCGCTATTTTGCGGATTGTTCCCTGGTAAATGCAAATCTGGGTAGAAGCCCGAGTTTTTTGTTTGGCGTAGTTTAATGGAGGCGCGTGACATGGTGCTGAAACGGACCTGTAAAAGATTGGGGAATGGTTTGGAACACGAGTCTGGGTTGATCCTTGGACTAGTGGAGCTGGTGGGGGTCGTTCGATTACGGTTAGTGCTGAAGCTAACAGGAAGCTTTTGGTGGCGGAGTTGTTCTCGGCTAATGGGATCGAGTGGAATGCGCACAAGATACGTCAATTGTTTCGGCCAATTGACCAGGAGAACATCCTGAGTATGCGAGTTCCGAGAGGGAGAAACGAGGATGTTTGGAGGTGGGTGTTGGAGAAGGACGGTAACTATTCGGTTCGTTCCGCTTACAGGGATATTATGGGGCATATGGGTGAGGAACTTGGGTCAGCCAAAATTAATAAGAAGAAATGGCTATGGTGGAAAATATGGAAAATAAACCTTCTTCCGAGAGTTAAGGTGTTCTTTTGGCAACTATGTAGTGACGCGTTACCTACAAAAGGGAATATCGCCAGACGAACCCAAGCCCGGGAAGCTCGATGCCTAGTTTGTGAAAGCGGAATGATGTCATGTCTTCACCTAGTTAAGGAATGTAAGTGGGTTGGAGGTGTTTGGGATGAGTTGGGCCTTGATATTAAAGTTACACATAATCATGGGGGCCATAAGAAATTGGGTCGAGGACTGTTGGAGGGATATGACGCAAACCGAGGCTGAGTCACTGACGTCGGGGTGCTGGGTCATGTGTGGGAATCCCGAAATAACTTGGTCTTTAATGCTAAGAGGGTGTCCTGTAGGCTGACAGCTGCACGGGTGTTGGATTGCAGGAGGGAGGGGGTGGGTTGATGGAGGGCAGTGACGACCAGTTTCAGGTCGATCCAGAGGAGGAAAGCAGTGGGAACGACCAGATGTGGGCTGGATGAAAATTAATTGTGATGCTGGGGTTACTCAGGGGCTTCGGGACGGTGTGCCGGGAAGAGAATGGTGGTATGACATGGGCAGTAGCGAGTAAAATAGCGACAGATCGGGATGTTTGTGTTGCAGAGGCTGAAGCATTGCTGGAAGCAGTAGTTGAAGCAAGGAGGCGGGACATTACTCGGGTAATATTCGAAAGTGACTGTAAGGATGTCGTGGATGCATTAGCTTTGGAGAAGCATGGAAGGAGTGAGTTGTTTGCTGTGATTGATGAGATTAGAAGTTTTAGTTGCTGTTTTGATAAGGTTAGGTGGTCATTTGTTAGACGGAAACATAATAGAGTAGCCCACGAGCTCGCTCATTATGCTACAACTTGTGGTCGTACGATGTGGAAACGGAACCTACCGCTACACTGTGCTCATATTCTCAAAGTTGATATTCTCAATAATACGTAAATCCCAGTTGGGAATTCAAAAAAAATTATAAAAATGAATCAAACAAAATCTCACGTGACTATATTTTCTCTTATTTTATCTAGAATATTAAAAATTCTCTTCATTTATGAAAAGCGTCCAAAAGAGAAGTGTACCATCTGGATTTGAACGGATTGAGTACTTTTTATTAACATTAATTAAACACTCCTTTAAGAGCATATACATCAACAAGAATTACCCAATTCTCATCTTTCACTTTTTCACTTCTCTATCCTACTCAATATTCAGCTCAGCTTTCCACTCACATTTCCTAGTTAACTGCTTCCGCCTATGTCCAGAGATGTGTTGTTTCCATTTCATCTTCATTAAATTAGTCCATTTCACATCCGCAATCGCCCACGCGTCCATAGAATAGAGTCTCTTTGACTTGTTATCCGTTAAATTCGTGTCAAGGAGGATTAAAGCATGGTCTGAAATCTGAATTGGGAAATGTAAAATACCCGTATTAGGAGCAATAGAATTCCAATTATGTGAACCCAATGCCTTATCAAGTCTTTCGTAAGTTCTTTGTTCTCCTTCTCTATTATTACACCAGGTGAACGGTGGGCCTTTCCATAAGTTGATGCCTAATTTTCCATTGTGAGAATAAGTTAGCTCCATCCAGTTTGTCTTCATGTACACCATATTTATCACTAGAGTATTCCACCTGATTAAAATCTCTTACTAATATAAATTCCAACTCTAATTCATCAAGTCTTTCGCCAAGTGCCCTCCATATCTCTTCTCTTTTATGTATTTTAGGGTGACCATAAACCAACACCAAATACCAGGCCGCAGCAACATCTTCATTAACTAGGATAATTACATAGTTCTGACATGCAAAACGAAGAGAAAATTTGGCTCCACTACGAAACTCGAACCAAAGCCCACCCTTACAACCTTTTGAGTCCACACCGAAGCTGGAATTAAATCCTAGCAAGCGGAAAAGTGGATTAACAGAAGACACCTTACATTTAGTTTCAGAAAGGAAAATAAAATCTACATACATACTATTTACAACCGCTTTTATTTTAGGTATTGTAGGGGCCAGCGGATTATTTAATCCCCTATAGTTCCAGCATACACCCTTCATGGAGAAAAGGAGGATTGATGTGGGTCAATCCCCGTAAGACCATTTTCCATTGACGATTCAGTTGAAGGTGAATTCGGGTCATCCTCACCAGTTATGGCCATTTTAAACGCTGGCTTGATCTACATTCGAGAGAATGACTAATGAAGTTGCTCTTGAGAATAAAGAACGAGAGCAAGTCACTTAGGTTCACCTTTACTAGGGCCTTCGCCTAGTTCAAAGTTAACAATCTCTGCACCTTTAGGGCAATGTTTTTTCCTCAGTCCATAAAGATAGCTAGTTGTCAATTGGATGTTCACCAAATGTTTTTCTGGAACCAAACTTAGCATTGGATCAGACTCAACTTTTCTTTTAAGGAGACCCATTTTGTGGCACCTCTTCCTCACATGTGAATCACTAGTTGTGCGCTTCACTGGTAACCCAGGTTCTTCATAAGGCCTTAGCCTTTTTTTTGCTCACCACATTAGTTCCCGGTTGCCTACTCCCACTTCCAGATTTAGCAATGAAGTTATGGAAAATTTGCCTCCCATATTCTACTAGGGCTACCGGTTAAGACACCACCTGCGACTCATCATGAATACTTACAGCATCCTCAGACGTAGTACTCGCTGACCCAGTACTAGATCTTTGCAAACTTAGCACTCCTGTAGGACTAACCCGTGACCCCCTAGATGAACAGGATGCAGAAGAAGACGCTGGCCCAAAGAACCCAAAGAAGTTATAACTGGGTGGAGGAACAACGAAAGGTACATCTTCAGGTATCTGAAAAAATTGGTCATACCCCATGAAGTCGTCCACCCCTCTAACCCTCACACGATTCTCTTCAACCCGATTATCTAATGCTGATTGAAGAATATAGTTTATATTGAGTTGACCTTCTATCACATCATGAGTAGTACAAGCACCATGTGTAAGGTTAGGAAAACTACTCAACAGTAGATCAAGATTTGGATTTACCTGAGATATCCCAAAATCCCTTATAGATCTAGGGTAAGTTTCCAAGTTATGAAGGTTAGGGTTGGGCACATGGTCAGAATTCTGAGGAAAATACAGTTCCTCGAAAGGATTAGTGTTGAAGGTGGGAACAATATCCACGAATGCCTGATCATTACACTACAAGAAATACTTCATATAGCTACCAATCACGCGCGACTGATAATTTCAGTAGCTAATTTTGCGACTGAAAGTACAACGCGCGACTGATATTAGTCGCTGTACGAGGAGACAGATTTTTAAAAATAAAATTATCCTCAGCGACCGAAATCGGTCGCTAAATAAATGGACGCGCGACTGATTTCGGTCGCTAAATTCATTAATTAGCGACTGATTTCAGTCGCTAATTAATGAATTTAGCGACTGAAATCGGTCGCTAAAAAAGAATACGCGCGACCGATTTCGGTCGCTAAAGGTGTGAAATTTTTTTAAATTAACGAACACCCCCCCTCCCCCGGCTCATTCATCCATTTCACACTCTCTCTCTCTCTCTAAAAACTCTCCCCCCTCTCTCTAAAACGCGCCCCTCCTCCATTCCTCTTCATTCCTTCTTCAATTCTCTCATTTTCCTTAAGGTATGTTTATCTATCTATATTTAATTTCAATTATTTGTTAATTTCTGTTGTTATAGATTTAAATAAATTATTTATTGGGTTGGATAATTTTTTAGTTGTCGGAATATTTAGTGTAGTTAGAATGCTAATCGCCCAATAGGTTCCCCAATTTGAAATAGGTAGATTGTTAGTATAAAATTAGGGTTTGCGGTTACGTAGTTGAATGAATTTGGTTGTTTTGATGTGTTAGGAAATTGGAATTGAAATACAATTATGTCGATTTAGTAACGTAAATATGGATGATTAGGTGCAAATAGTACTATGTTTAGGTGAATTGAGAATTTTACAAAATATGTGAGTAGTGTGTATTTATTAGTAAATTACTTAAGAGAAAATAATTTGTATTTGGGTATTGTCTCAATTTTTTTAGATAAAAAAATGAAGCGACAGGAACGAAAATGGATGTATGAGGAAAGATTAGATAAGAGACGACGTCCCAGAACTGAATTTTTAGAGGGTGTTAATAGTTTCCTTGAGTTCGCTAAAACCCATCCTGAATACGCGTCAGAGGGTAGATTTAGGTGTCCTTGTGTGAAATGTAAGAACCTCAAATTCTTGGATGATATTCTGATTAAGGAACATATTATCTCAAATGGGTTTAGCCCAAATTATTATTATTGGATTTGTCATGGTGAGACATCTGCTGTTGAGGAATCTGAGGTGGATCAGAATGAGGGCGGGGTGAGAGGAATGATTGTTGATGTGGTTGAGTGCAATTTGTTTAATGATGAGAGCATTTACACTAACGACGATGACCAACCAACCCCACAAGAGCCAAACCCACGAGCGAAAGCTTTTTTTGATATGTTAGAGGCTGCGGAGAAGCCATTATATGGAGGGTGTGATGTGACATTGTTAGAAGTGGCGTCTATGGTAGTGACCTTTAAATGTGAGTATAACCTACCTTTTGGGTGCGTAGACGATATCGCTGCGTTGATTGAGAAACTCATCCCAAAAGACAACATTATGACCAAAACATTCTACAATACCAAAAAAATTGTTAAAGGTCTTGAACTTCCGCATCAAAAGATCGATGCTTGTCCTGATGGATGTATGCTTTTTTGGAAGGATGATGCCGTGCTTGAGGAATGTAAGATATGTGGGAAGGGTAGATACAAAAGTGTAGATGGGAACATTGTTTTGAGGGGTAGGAAGGGAAAGAGTGTTGCGAGGCATAAAAAACCTATACCACTTAGTCGACTTCCCTACTTTCCCATCGCCCCTAGACTTCAAAACTATATGCAACCAGAACCATTGCCGAACAAATGAGGTGGCATAAGGAAGAAACTCGTGTAGAGGGGAAGATGTGTCATCCTAGTGATGGGGAGGAGTGGAAACGGTTTGATAGGATTTACCCTGAATTTGCTGAGGAACCCCGTAACGTGAGACTTGGGTTGTGTACCGATGGGTTCACCCCTTTCGGTCAGTTCGGTAAGTCGTACTCATGCTGGCCTGTCATGGTCACACCGTACAACTTACCCCCATGGCTTTGTCTGAAACCACCGTTCATATTCCTTTCTCTCATTGTTCCCGGCCCAAAAAATCCTAAAAACCACTTGGATGTTTACTTACAACTAGTGATAGAGGAATTGAAACACTTGTGGGAAGTAGGGGTGGAGACATATGATGTGTCGTTGAAACAAAATTTCCAGCTTAGAGCATCGCTTTTGTGGACTATAAACGATTTTCCTGCGTATGGTATGTTGAGCGGTTGGTCTACGGCAGGCCAAAAAGCGTGTCCTTGTTGCATGAGTGAAAGTAAAGCATTCTACCTAAGTAATTCAAGCAAAATTAGTTGGTTTGACTGTCAGAGACAGTTTCTACCCGAGGGTCACATGTATAGGAAGAATAAGAGAGCTTTCAAGAAGGGTGAGGAGGTGCTAGATGAGGCACCGATTCGTCTCCATGGAGATGAGATTTGGGAGGTGATTTCAGAGTTCCCATCTACTGTGGACGGGACCGATCAAGAGTTCAAAGATCTTAAGAAATTAAAAAATGGTTGGTTTAAAAGAAGCATCTTCTTCGACCTTCCATATTGGAGTACTTTATTACTCCGACATAATCTGGACGTGATGCATATTGAGAAGAATTTCTTTGAGCAACTAATTCACACCGTCATGGATGTAGAGGGTAATACATGTGACACCGTAGGATCCCGAAATGATTTGAAAAAAATTTGTGACCGTCCGAAAATGCATATCAAGCGGGATGGGTCCAAGCCTAGGGCATTGTTTAGCCTTGATAAGGCTCAGAGAAAGGCCGTGTTAGAGTGGGTAGGGAAACTGAAGTTCCCTGATGGGTATGCGTCCGATTTTAGTCGGTGTGTGGACATTAAGAACCTGAAGCTCCAAGGCTTGAAGAGTCACGACTGCCACGTGTTCATGGAGCGGTTACTACCTGTGGCGTTGAAGCACCTGCTGCCGGAAAGTGTTTGGAATCCTATCACCGAGATATCTCAGTTTTTTCGAGATTTGTGTTCGTCGACAGTTACAAATGACGGCATGACTCGTTTGGAGGATCAAATTCCTCAGATACTATGCAAACTTGAGATGATCTTCCCACCCTCCTTCTTTAACTCAATGGAACATCTACCGGTCCACTTGCCCTACGAAGCTAAAGTGGGAGGACCGGTACAGTTTAGATGGATGTACCCGTTTGAGAGGTGAGAACTTTCAACTACTTACTTATTTTACCCACTAACTAACTTTAGACACTATAATTTGATAATAACATAATTGCTTGATGATTGTCATAGATTTCTCAACCATTTGAAGAAAAAAATTGGTAACAAGGCGAGGGTTGAGGGCTCCATATGTAATGCTTACTTAACAGAGGAGATAGCCAACTTCTGTTCTCTGTATTTCGAGAAAGAAGTGAACACCAAAGCCAAAAATCTAAACCTAGAAACACCCGAGACGACGATTGACCCCAACATACCAGTATTTTTTCAAAGTAAGGTGGGTGAGGGATCGTCATCAGCTGGCGGGTGGAGGACATTAGATGAGAAGGAGTACAATCGTGCTCACCTGTACTTGCTATCAAACTGCGAAGTTTTAGAGCCGTACGAGAAGAAGTTTGTAACTGAATTTGTGGCTGCTAATCCACATTTAAATGCTGATGATGTTTGGAATAAGCATGAGGAACAGTTTCCCAAATGGCTTAAGCAGCATGTAATTTCAGAGAATATTCAGGATGATTTGGTTAGGAGTCTAGCATTAGGTCCTTTGTGGAAGGTTAGGACTTGGAACCGGTATTCGGTTAATGGTTTCAATTTTCATACATTTGCCCATGGTAGCAGTAGGAGTAGATGTAATTTCGGTGTGAGTGTGTCGTCACTTGAGGGTGAAGATTACTACGATCTATTGGAGGACATCTTCGAGCTGTGCTATGTTGGAAATGATCGTGGGTATAGAGCTGTGATATTTAAATGCGAATGGAAGGACAACTCTGTGCTAGGTACTAGAGTACATGAAAGGTACAAACTAGTTGAAGTTAATCATACAAAAAAATACTCCAAGTACGATCCGTTTATACTTGCACATCAAGCACACCAAGTGTACTTTGCGCCTTACCCAACCACAAAGAACGACAGAACTGTAAACCAGTGGTGGGCGGTGTTCAAAACTAAGCCACGAGGGCACTATGACTCTGACCTCTTCCAAGAGGATGTCATTTCTAGTGGTACAACATTGTCTCCAGTTGATGAGAATCTTTTCGCAAATGATGATGATGACAATAATGAGGTGGAAGTGGGGGAAGATATTGAAGACAATGAAGGTGGTGAGGAGGAAGAAGGTGCTTCTACTGATATGGTCGAGGAGGAGGACGACAACAATGACTTAGAGGTCAGTGACGAGGAAGAGGATGTCGTTGGTTCGAGTAGGCAAGTGGAAGATGACAACGTGAGTGACGATGATTTTTAGTGGGGTATAGTTTTAATAAGTTATATTATTTGTACATAGTAATCTGCATTACATATTGTAGTCAAATTATTTCAATATTGTCAATTTCTAACTTTCTACTATACTACTATATGTCTGCAGATATGACATTGGGCAGCAGGCTGCGGTACGGTAGTTCGAGCAGCAACAGCAACAGAGAGTCCCAGCAGCAGGAGGACCAGGAGGAGAACCGGCGGGAGGACCAAGAGGAGAACCAAGAGGTGAACGACGAGGAGCAACCAGAACGACCACAACAGGATCAAGGGCTTCAGTATACAGATGGCGGACGCCTTATTATTAGCCCGGAGAACACATGGTGAGACGTTATATTTCCCTTTTCTTTTGTGAGACATCATCTTATTTCACTCTTTGGTGTAGGTTTCGTACCCGTGCGGTGGTAACGGGTGTGAAGGACAGTTTTATGAATGATTTGACTACCTACTGCACGAGTTGGACAAAGTTGCCTCTGTGGCAACGGGAGAAGTGGTTTGCCAACTTTAAGGTACAACTGAATTTCTGTTTTTTATTAATTATCTGTTACTGTTTACAGATTACTAATACAATGACAACAAACGATCTTGCAGTTGAAGCACTTCTACAACGAGGGTATCGAGGTGGTTGTGAGAGACCGGTACATGGATGTCGCGAAGCCCAGATACAAAGACATGATGTATAAGATGGCGAGCGACGAGAAGTTAATGAAACACCTTAAAGGTTCGATTACTCAATTAGTGTCCGTACTTGAATAGAAAGTTGTATATGTCTTCAAAACACATATTGATCTCAAAGTGTATAAATTGTAGGTGACGCCATCCAACAGTTCAGAACAGCCCGGACCGACCCGAAGTTCCTTACAAGATCCGTCCAGGCGAAAAAGAACAAGAGGTGGGGAGGGGAACCCGAGGGCTTTGCTGAGCGCACCCACTATGGTGGGTCACAGTCGATGCACCAGCGGGCCATGAATGTTAGTATTTCCTTACCTTTGATATTTATTTTGGATTCTTATTTTATGTTTTCATTATAAATATAAATGAGAACTCTACATGTACTGTCAACAGCTGAAGAAGAAAACCGGATAATTCCCTCCGTCGGTACAGCTATTTCTCGACACGAAGAGCAAGGGGGACGATACTGACGGTCGAACATTCGCCACGAAGAAGGATCTGGACATTTGGGTAAGTTTAAAACATAAGACTTCGTTACTTTTTTTTCTTCACTCAACCCACCTAATCACGACTTCATTTTCTTTCAGATGTCGTATAAGCAGGCCACTAGAGCACCCGAGAATGAAGGTGTGGACCCGAGCACGATTTGGTTCAGAGTCGTGGAGGGGTACCGCAAGGGAGCGATGTACGGTACGGGGACCGCTCATTCTCTGTATTGGACACCACCCAATGTTCGGGGGGGCCATGCGACCTCGATGGAGTGTGTGCCATCCGAAATGGCTGAGATGAGGTCAGAACTGCAGGGGGAAAGGGCACGAGGGGATGCTTTGGCCGAGAAGCTGAAAGAACAGGATGAGAGGCTAGAAAAGTAATAATTATAACCGGCCTATTTCAGGTACAACAGCGACTGATTTCGGTAGCTAATTTTTCTATTTAGCGACCGAAATCAGTCGCTGTATGACGGTGTATGTCGCCACATCACCCCATTTAGCAACTGAAATCAGTCGCTAACTGACGCCATTAGCGACTGATATCAGTCGCTAATTGACGCCTTTAGCGACTGATTTCAGTCGCTAAGGTGAGAGCTTAGTGACTGATTTCGGTCGCTAATGTTAGAACGTAGCGACCGATATCAGTCGTTAAATTTAGCGACTGAAATCAGTCGCGCGTTTATTTAGCGACTGAAATCAGTCGCTAGATGCGACTAACTGTAGCGACAAACGCTTAGCGACTGTTAGCAGTCACACGTCTATTTTTAGCTACAGATGACGGTAGCTAAACTCAGTCGCCAAATACTTAAACTCTTGTAGTGTTACTAACATTAAGATTTGGTGAGGTGGCTGAATATTGTAAAGGACGTTATTGTCAGTTCCGTGATCATAATTTTGTGGATGATAGACATTAGGTAAGGTGAAGTCTTGTGGTTGATTAGTTTGTGGCACAATAGGTGCCCGGAAATGAGGGAGTGAAGTGTTCACCAAAAATAACCCTAGATGTCATATATTTGGACGTATAAGGAGTACCTCTAAGGTCAAGATTAAACATTCCAAATTTGTCTTCAGTACGTACCACAAGAAACCCTTTTTCCTAAACCCGGTTAAGGGCCTTACCAATACTCTCTGCTACAGTATTAAAAGATTGCTCACACCTAGAAATTTATGCCCTATTTTTCCGCATCAGACACAATACTTATAAACCTCCTCATATTTAAATTGAATCCAAGTAAGAGTACCATCAGGATTAGCCAAAAAACAACCGGGTACTAAAGGTTCATGAAGCTTAATACATGCATGCACTTGATAGGGGTTAGTCGTATCCCTAATCAAAGATACCCTAAGGTCACCAACTAATGTAGATAGTGAAGTCAGGGGTCGAACCAGAAGGAGACAGGATTTAGTCGTCTATTCCTAAGAATTAGACTCTAGGTTATGGCTCATTGTTGAGTTGGTTTTGATGGGCTAATAACTAATTACCAATATATAGATAAATCAATAAGGGAAAAGTCTAGGGTCTCAAGTTCACAATGAATATTACTTGGGTCAGGGAGTCAACTAACAAGTCAATAATCGAACTACCTAAGGTGCAGGTCCGGTCGGTACACTACAACCCTTAGATCTAAACTTAACCTGCGGTCGCTAGCATTAAGTCAGTCTACCCAAACTATCGTGGCCTAATTAGTTCTTAACCCGGTCGGTGAGAAGCCCTAATTTGCTATGCCGATCAATTGAATTATGCATCAAACAATTAATCAGAATTAAAACGATAATCAAGCGATAGTTCATACGATTAGAAACATGTCAATTGACTATAACCCTAATAATACGCATCGATCCCCCTAAACCCTAGATGAAATCTAGCTACTCATATTAAGCATAATCAAATTAACGAAATACGAACTGCAATTAAACATAACGGAGGTGAATCGAATTAATCTACGGAAAGCAATAATAAATCTACACTAGAAAACGATAAAGCAATATGAAGAATGAATTAAGACGGAAATTAAAGTAGAAACTGAAACTGAAATAGAAATTAAGAATTGCAATACCGAAGAATTCCAGATCTAAGAATGAAGAGCAAGGTTTAATGTATCTCGCCAAGTAAACTAAACTACGTAAACTTTAATGCTAAGAAAAATAAAAGGAGTTCTATATTGTGATGGCACTCTATCGAGTGACCCCTCAAAATATGGGCAGGAGCTTCACGGAGTGGCACTCGATCGAGTGCAGTAGGGGCACTCGATCGAGTACCGCTGTAGGTCACAACATCGCGCGCTCGACTTCAAACGATTGTCATTTCTTCTCTACTTGTTCAAATTAGACGTGAAATATACCGTTGGAAAGCTAAGAGAAAGAGCTTTCCAATGCCACCGGAATAACCCTGATTTGAGTTGTAGAACTCAAGATATGGACGTTTGAAGTTGACCCTTGTGTAGGCGATCATTTTTTCTTCTCAATTTGCATTTGTTTCCTTCTTTGTTCCTTCTCGATTCCCATTCTCGTCCTCGGCTTAATCTTTTTAGTTCGTCAAGACGTAAATGCATTCAAAAGCACACATATCCTGCAAAATAACCCAAGATACGGCAGTATCGACTTTCTAGAAAATATCAATAGTTAAGGCATAATCAGGAGAAGAAAACGTGATAAATCAACGATCGGGGGACGAAATAAATAGATATAAAATGTGTTGATCAGCACTCTCAGAAAATCATTAGATGGGAGCAGATCAAAAGGTTCAACTTCAAATTGTTCACTAATGAGAGAACCCAAGGTATTAGCTACATGCATGGTAAGATACTCAAAAGAAAGACCACAAATTCTTACACAAAAACGTGTGTATGCAAATCTGATAGTTTTGGGAATAGTATCAGGGTGCCACTTTGCAAAAACCATGATCGCACCGTCAATAAGCATCTTACTTCTTCGAAGCATATCTTCTTGATCCTCATCATTTTGGAAATAAAAGGCGAATAGATCACTTACTTTGAGCACCTTGATAAAGCCACGAGTTTTCCAAAACTGACGTACAAAACCCTCTATTGCCTCAGCTTTAAGGGAACGGTAGTCTAACATGAAACCTAAAAGACATTTACTCCACATTTCAATAGACCCTTGTATAAGATTTGGGTCAAACGCAACCATAGGTCCTTATCTAGGATGGAACTGAGAGGAATTTGGAACTTACAATACACAATCTTACATAAATGCTCACATTCGATACTTAGATTGACACTCCTACATGCTAGGGCGTTCTTTTTTATATATATACTTTCAAGGGTTATTTAACAGTAATAATACCAACTTTGGGTGGTATTCCATAGATAAAACCAACTTTAAATAATACGGGAATAAAACCATGTATGAGACATATTATACACGAATAGAATTGTCTCACCTGCTACCGCCTACGTCTGTCAATATTTCACTAATACTGACCTTTCATGTAACCCCATACAATTCTGGATTTTTTTAAATTCAACCTTCATCTTCACCCCCATCTTCTTCCTCCTCAGTTCATCTTATGCTTCACTTCATCTTCTTCATCCTCAATTCAACTTGTCGAAGGTAACTTTTTTTCAAAATTTTTGTTTGTTTATCAACTTTCGAAGGTAATTCATCTTGTCCGTCTTTATAATTACCATTAAAATTGTCGAAAATTAATTTTCAGGGGTTGTAGCTGTAGAGAAGTTCATTTCTCAATCCTTTACGTCGGCAATGTCAATGATGAGTATTGTTTTCATTTCCCCAAATCGATTTTTCTGGGTTTTCCTTTACTAATTTAGGGTTTTTTTATTCTGGGTTTAATTTAGGGGTTATTCTGGGTTTCCTATTAGTGTTCTTTTTAATTGGTTTGATTGAAAACGTAGGTTGATCAATCGAGACTTGTGACCTTGAAGTCTTGTTATGGAGAAAATCGAGTTTGCTATGGACTTGTGGAATGAAGAATATGAAGATGTGTATTAATTAATAGTATGTGACCTACAAAAACTTTCAAAGGTTTTTTCCTTAAAATAAACCAAATTTTCATACATTCAATTTCTTTAGATTAAGGACGTGTTTGAAAACAAAATAAGAAGGAAAGTGGGGGAGGGGGACGCGAGAAGAGATGCCAATTTTCTCGCCAAATCTTTTATATTCCCTTCGTTCATATCCAATGTTTACGTATTACTTTTTGGATCGTTCAAATTCAATTGACTCATTTTTTTAAATTCATTTTTTGGCCCAGACTATCCATTGTAATACTCTGTACATCCCTGAGAAAGTTGAACCCCTCCCTCTTTTCCCTCCAAAAAGCATCTATCGAAACACCAAATTATTTCTCAGTAATTATCTCTACATCCATCCATTAAACAACCCACACTTGATTTAATGATGAAGTGGAGTAGAACACAGTAGGTTCAAATCCCTCTCCTCATTTTCTCTCAAATTCTTGTATCCAACCACTGTACCACACCCAACTATTTATCTCCAAATTCTAGTCCTTTTAAGGCTATGTTTATTGGGGGTCTGAGTATGAGTCTGAGACTCAGATTTATTGAGTCTGAGAGTCATACCTGGATAATGTGATTGATACGAGTCTGAGTCTCAGACGGATTTAAGTTTAAAGGGAGTCTGAAGTTGAGTCTGAACAAAAGTCTGAGGCTCAGGTTCTTTGAGTCTGAGGCTCATACCTGGATAAAGTGGTTGAGACGGTCTGAGACTTACTTAAGTCTAAAGTTGAGTCTTGGATTTCAAGGACTCGTCCTCAGACTCGTTCATTCAGTTCAGTTTAGTTCCGTTCATTTTAGTTCAGTTCAATTCAAATAAGTTATTATTATTATTACTAATTATTATTAATAATATTAATTATTATTATTATTATTATTATTACTATTATTATTATTATTAATGACATTTTTATAATAATTAATATTAATATAATAATAAAAATTAATATTATTCTTATTGTTATTGTTATTAATATTATTACTATTAAATATATATTAATGTTGATTTTGATTATTAATATTAATAAATTTTTTTTGCAAAAAAGGTATCATTTCATATATGGTTATGAAATTACAAATTTGCAATATATTATTAATAATTAAACTTATTATTATTACTCCCTCCGAGTTTCTATTATTGGGGGTGTTTGGTAAACGGCGGATATGCCATTTTTGGCATATTGAGGACTTTTAGCATGTTTGACCAATCAATATGCTGTTTTGGGTGTTTGGTAAACGGCATATTGAAACAGTAGATTTGGGCGCAATCTACTGTTTTACAATATGCTGCTTACCCCAGCATATTCAATTGGCATATTGAGAATATATACGAAAATGACTTTCTTACCCTTCAAAATATATCTTATCCAATCTCTATTTTTAATTCGTATCCATAATAGTCCTTTTACTAAAAATTTAGCATTCTACTAATTTGAAACTGCTGATTACCAAACACCACTAACAAAATCCGTTAATCATATATGTTAGTCAAACATGCTAATAAAATCTGCTAATTATAATCTGCTTTTGTAACCTGCTTATGCCAATATTAATATGCTGGTTACCAAACAGGGCAATTGTCCCATAAGATTTTGGGGTGAAAAATAAGAAAGGGGAAATGAGTGGTTGAAAAAAGAAGGAGGAAGAGAGAGAGAAACAGGAGAGTAATTGTGAACCACACATTGATGGTCTAAAAAGAAAAGTGGGACAAAAATCAAACTCAGTCCAAAAAGAAAAGTGGGACAATAATAGGAACTCGGAGGGAGTATTATTTATTATTACTACTATTGTTATTGTTATGTATATTATTATTATTATTATTTTTTATTATAATTATAATTAATATAATAATAATTAATATTTTTGATATAATAGTTAACATTATTATTTATTTTTATTTTTATTAATATTATTTGTTATTATTGTTATTGTTATTGTTATTATTATTATTATTATTATTATTATTATTATTATTATTATTATTATTATTATTTCATGCTAATTTATTTTAGTTCCACTCAGTTCAGTTCATTTCAGTTCAGTTCAATTCAACTCATTCCACTTTAGCTCAATTTACTTTTGTCCTAAAGGACATGGTCAAAATAATTTGTATTAAGTGATATAGTTGTATATAGATGAAAAACCAAATTCGTATAATAAATGATAAATAATATTGTACGTGACCTGAATGACCCGACCCAAATAAGCCAGCCCGAACTTGATTTGATACTCAAACTAAAGATCCGAGCTTAACCCGTAACCTGAATTGACTCGAGCTAATCCGAAATTGACCCGACTATTATTATAAAAAACGAGTCGATATCCCTAATTAAAAAAGATGAAAATAATAAACCCAAAACCCAAAATGATCTGGTCTGGCCCAAAGTCAACGCGAAACTCACCTGACCCGATTGACTTGTTTGTCAGGTCTACCGATAATCCAACCCGAACTCGACCCACCCGTCCAATTGACACCTTTAATAATGACCACTTGGAAATAAAATTATTCTTATGTCACAAGATTTATTTAACAATTACTCCGTAATTAGTTAATTGTAATTATTCGAGTTATAAAATAAACGTAGATATTGAGGTAAATAAAAAAAATGTAGGTAAAAAGTTGAGATGAGATGAGATAAATAAAAAAATAAAATAAGATAGGTAAAAAGTTAGGGTGAGATGAGGTAAATAAAAAATTAATAAAATAAAATAAGGTAGGTAAAAAGTTGAGGTGAGATAAATAAAAGTAATAATATAAAATAATGTGACGGGGGTCGGCACCACAGGTATGGTCGGCAGCCGGCAGCATCATGACTGGTCGTCACCCCGCAAGCTAAGGCCCACCGGCTCCCTCCAGCCGGAGGGAGGTCTTCGGTCTGGCTTGGGGTCCGGCGGCCGACCTCCATGTCTCGAGTCCTATAAATACCTGGAAGACATCCACCTCAAGGGGGGATGAGCATTCTGACAACATATCACTCACACAACATATCATCTCTCTAGAAAGTTAAGTAATATCCTCCATAATCTTACCTCTACCCTCCAATCCACACCACTGACTTGAGCGTCGGAGAGACAACCTCGGAATCCCTCCGAGGTCCTTGTTTGCTCCCTGTGCAGGTCCGGAACTCTGGGTTTACCAGGAGGGGAGAGGAGGATCGCCGGCCGTATCCGGCGGGAGGCCTTCGATTGTTTGATACCCAAACAATTTGGCGCCGTCTGTGGGGAGATTTGAACAAAAAAGCTCCTTGCTCTGAGAAAACAAAATCGTCAAAACGTCATAATGACAACTCGCGACACCGCGGACACCCCTGTTGAGGCGGAAGCCGAGCTCGAGGTTGTGGGAACCTCCCCACCGGAGGACCAAGCCCGAGATAAGGACAAAGGCAAAGGCCACTTGGCCTCAACGTCCACGCCAGCAGAGGTGCCCCCTGCAATTGTTCCATTGAACGCCTTCACCTCCGAGCAGCTGTCAGCCGCTCAGCTCTTCCTCGCTGCCCTTCTAGGGGCGACGACTCCGTCAACACCCACCGCGCGGCGCGCGAAAGAAACCCCTCAACCTGCCACCAGGATCTTCCAAAGGACCGACGTTTCGCCAAGGGAACTCTTCCCCGAACTGCCAAGGACGATGACGCTGGAAGAAAGGAAACAGCGATACCTGGAAAAAGTAGGCACCTGGATAATGAGCGTATCAGGCTGCGTCATCGCCGGCGGAAATACCGATCCAGGGATCCCTCGTCGACCCGCCGGAGGACGGACTCGGGCACCCCGTCACCAGCCAATATCGGGAGGGAGGACAGCGAGTCCCCCACGAGTAGCAGACGCCGCGAAAGAAGCCGAAGTCATACCCCAACCATACATCACCGGCTGGGTCCAGGCACCCGAAAGGCCAGGAAAAGCCACAGCCCCCAGAGGACGGTTCATCACCGCCTGGGCCAGAGAGAAAGAGATGGAAGGCCTGCAAAGACCGTCCAAGACCGGCTAGGCCCTAGGGAACGTGGAAAAAGGTACGCCAGCTCCGAAGAACGAGGCTCGGTATTCACCCGGCTAACGAGCAGCGTTGCCCGGGAAAACAGGTCTGTACCTCGGGAGAAGTCCTCCGAGCGAGAAACGTTCGTGACATGTCGGTCCGGCAGAAACACGTCCACCTCCCACGAGGAAGGGGAGGGCGAATCGAAACTGACAACGCCCGGCGTAAAAGCACCAAAGAGAGGACGGCCGACGGTATCGCCATTTCACCCAGATATTACGGAGCACCCCATGCCCAGGGTAAAGGTACCCAATATCCAGTTCGACGGAACCGCCGACCCGGAAGACCACTTGGCGACATACGAGAGTTACATGGCCATGTACGAGCTCGATGACGCGGTGTGGTGCCGGGTGTTCCCCACCACTCTCACCGGATAGGCCCAATCATGGTTTCGGGGATTGCCCCGAGAATCCATTCGGAGTTTCAGAGACCTCAGCACGGCCTTCATAGACCAATATGCCGGAAGCCGGCGCAGGCAGATCGTAACGGTGGATCTAATGACCATGAAGCAAGGGTCAAAAGAGACCATCAGGGAGTATGTTAGAAGATTCGACTTAGAGTGCCAACAAATACGGACAATCGATGCGTCAACGGCCGCCTGCGCCCTGACCCATACGATGACAGAAGGGCCTCTCAAGAGCCACTTACTCAGAGAAAGACCTACCTCGCTGGTCGAGGCCCGGCGAATCGCGGAAGGATATATGAACGAAGAGGACTACAAAGCGCGGCGTGAAGACCCCTCACCACCCAGGGTCCGACGTCCGCCTTTGGAGAGAGCTCGGAGCCCGACAGGTCAAAAGGAGCCCCAAAGAGTACCGAACAGGAACCGCGGGGAGAAAAGGTCGGAGGGAGGTCGCAGAGAATGGTTCGACCGTTACACCGCGCTGACCCGGCCCCGGGCAGAAATCTACGAGATAGAGAAAAACAACAAAAAATGGGGAGTCCCACGTCCCATCAGACCCGGAGCGCACGCAGATCCGAAGAAATATTGCGCTTTTCACGGCCAGACGGGGCACACAACAGAGGAATGTCGGAACCTGAAAGACGAAATTGAAGACCTCATACGTCGCGGCTTGTTGGCGGCGTATGAAGCCAGAGGCCAGCGCATCGCCATCAATAACAACACCGGCAACAATTACGGCCATGGTGCGGTTGCTGGCAATCCCAGGGAAAGAGCCGAGAAAGGAAAGGAACACAACGTCATCAATACGGTAGATAAAAGGGGGGAGGAAGCCGGGACCAGCAGGAGGCAGATTAAGAACCACTTGAGAGAGCTAACCCGACATATATGCTACACCAACGAATCTAGGGAAAAAGCCATCCCAACTCTCAGTATCACGACAGAAGACTACAAGCGAGTAACTTACCCCCATAGTGACCCCCTGGTATTGGCCATCAAGATAGGCGACCACACAGTCAAAAGGTGCATGATAGACACGGGCGCCTACACTAACCTACTGTACAAAGAGGCGTTCGAGCAAATGGGTTTCGACAAACGACATCTTAACCCAACGGCCGGCGCCCTGTACGGATTTTCTGGGACCGGAGTCGTTCCCATGGGAACTATCGACCTACCGGTCACGTTCGGGGAAGGAGAGGACGCAAAGACAACCACGTCCTAATTCGTAGTAGTCAACGCCAAATCCGCCTACAATGCGTTAATAGGCCGGATAACCCTGGATGGAATACACGCCTTGGTATCCATACGCGCCCTGACGCTGGCATACGTCACTAACAGGAACACCGAGGGAAAGCTGCACGGAGACCAGGACTCCGCCAGAAGCTGTAACTTGGTAGCCCTCAAGCGATCCCAAGAAGAAATGAAAGGAAAGAGAAAAGCCGCCCCCGATACCGAGCAAAGACAACCGGCCCCCAAAACCATTAAGATAAAAGGAACGAACGATCCCGACTCCGAGCGCATAGAGCCAGGCGGAGAGAGCATGGCGATAAACCTAGAGCCGGGCCAGTCCGTCCTCATAGGAACCGGCCTTGATCCAGGCTACCAAGAACGCCTCGTCAGCCTCCTGAAGGCTAACACCGACGTCTTCGCATACTCAGCTGATGAAATGACAGGCGTAGACCCGGAAGTGACGGTACACAGGCTAAACGTCGATCCTGCTTTCCGACCAGTGAAGCAGAAGAAGAGAAGCATGTCGGCAGAAAAGGACGACGCCATCCGGTGTGAGGTCGACAAGTTGATAAAAGCCGGCTTCATAGAAACCTGCAACTACCCCGAGTGGCTGGCAAACGTGGTAATGGTGAGGAAGTCATCGGGCGCCTGGCGAATGTGTGTCGACTTCACCAACCTGAACAAAGCATGCCCAAAAGACTGCTACCCTCTCCCAAGGATCGACCAACTAGTAGACGCCACCAGCGGACATACCATGCTAAGCTTTCTGGACGCCTTCTCCGGATACCATCAAGTCTTCTTGTGGGAACCAGACAGGGTCAAGTGCGCGTTCATTACCAGCGCCGGGACATTCATGTACAAAATGATGCCTTTCGGACTAAAAAACGCGGGTGCCACCTACCAAAGACTGGTAGACAAAATCTTCAAAGGTCAGAGAGGCAGAAACATGGAAATATACGTGGACGACGCGATCGTAAAAAGCAAAACAGACGGCGATCATCTCGGCGATCTAAGGGAAACATTCCAATCGCTGAGAAAATACAAGATGAAGCTAAACCCTCAGAAGTGTACGTTCGGAGTAAGATCCGGAAAATTCTTAGGCTTCCTAGTAAGCGCCAGAGGAATAGACGCCAACCCGGAAAAGGTCCAGGCCATTCAGGACCTACCGGAGCCAAAAACTATCAAAGATATACAGAGGCTCACGGGAAGAATGGCGGCTCTGGCCCGTTTCATCTCAAGGGCGGCCGATAAATCCACCCCTTTCTTCGGAGTCCTCAAAGGCAACAAGCACTTCAAGTGGGGGGAGGAGCAGAGGACGGCGTTCGCTAAGTTGAAAGAACACTTAAAAACCCTACCGACGCTGGCACGACCAACCGAGGGTGAAAAGTTGTACGTCTACATAGCTGTCACCAATGTCACAATCAGCGCCGTCATCCTCAGAGAAGAGGAGAAGGCCCAGCAACCGGTATATTTCATCAGTCACGCGCTGGGCCCAGCAGAAAAAAAATTACCCCATGGTGGAGAAGGCGGCATACGCCATAGTCGTGGCCGCCCGAAAGTTGCGCCCCTACTTCGACGCACACCCGGTAACCGTCCTCACAAACATGCCCCTGGAAAAGGCACTGGAAAAATTTGAAAAGTCAGGACGAATGTTGAAATGGGCCGTGGAACTAAGCGGCCTAGGGATCACCTACCAGTCGAGGACGGCGATAAAAGCCCAAGCACTGGCGGACTTCATAGCCGAATGTTCCCACTCGGAAGATGACGACCCACCATCAGAGGCATGGGAGGCCTTCACTGATGGTTCGTCCACCAGCAACGGTTCCGGAGCCGGTGTCGTCTTAACAAGCCCCGACGGCGAAGAATTCGAACACGCACTATGGTTCACTTTTCAGGCGTCCAACAATGAAGCCGAATACGAAGCTGTCTTAGCCGGCATCCACCTGGCCCGAGCAGCCGGAGCCAAACGAATTGTACTATCAACTGACTCACAACTGGTGGTGAACCAGATTAACGGAGAGTACGAAGCCAGGGAGCCCTCGATAGCACTCTACCTAAAGAAAGTAAAAGAAGAGCTATCCCAACTCCAATCATACGAGATCAAACAAGTGCCTAGGTCACAGAATAACCGGGCAGACGCATTGTCAAAACTCGCAAGCTCGAGCTTACAGGATATTAGACGCTCAGTCTGGGCAGACGTCCGACAGGAAAAAAGCATCGCAGCGTCCGTGGACGGTCAAGACGACGTCCACAACATAGAACGCGAAAGTAATAACGATTGGCGGACACCCATCATCGAGTATATCCTGAGCAAACAACTGCCAAAAGACCCCGCCACAGCTAAACGAATGCCCACAACAGCCGCAAGGTACATGATATTGGATGAACAGCTCTACAAGAGAGGAACCGCTGCTCCAATACTAAGATGCTTGAAACCAGAAGAGGCGGCAGAAGTACTGGACGACATCCACTCGGGGATGTGCGGACACGATATAGGGAGCAGGAACCTGGCACATAAGGCCGTCAGAGCGAGCTACTACTGGCCAACCGCCATACATGATGCTCGAGAACTGACTAAAAAGTGCAGAAATTGCCAAATCCACTCACCGGTGATCCACGCGCCGGCCAGGGATCTACAGCCCATCCTGAGCCCTATCCCCTTCGCCCAATGGGGGATGGATATACTAGAGCCCTTCCCTACAGCAACCGGGAACAGGAAGTTTGTAATAGTGGCAGTGGATTACTTCTCCTAATATCACGGAACCGGCCGTGCGCAAGGTGATATGGCGAAACGTCATAACCCGATTCGGCGTACCCAAGGTACTGGTCTTCGATCATGGCCGGCAATTCGATAACCCTCCACTAAGAGAATGGCTAGGGGGATTTGGGACTGCCGTGGCATACTCAGCCGTCTGCCATCCGCAGACCAACGGCCAGGCCGAGGCGGCCAACAAACAAATTCTCAACGGACTGAGAAAGATGCTGGAAGACCTCAAAGGGAAATGGGCAGATGAGTTACCGAGTGTCCTCTGGTCCCTAAGAACGACGCAGAAGGCGGCAACAGGACACTCGCCGTTTGACCTAGTATATGGGGCAGAAGCCCTCCTCCCCATAGAAACGCGCGTTCCCTCCGCCCGTAGCAAATATTATGAGGGCGAAAGGAATGAGGCGGCCATGGAAAAAGCCCTGGATCTGGTAGAGGAAACCAGGGAGGAGGCACGCGTAAACCTGGTGGCATATCAACAACGCATGAGAAAGGCCTATAACCAGAGGGTAAACCACCGAAGGTTCCAGGTGGGTGACCTAGTCCTGAGGAAATCCTCAGCAGTCGGCAAGGCAAACGAACACGGAAAGCTTAGCGCCAACTGGGAAGGACCATATGAGATCACTAAGATCCTAGGACCAAGTACATACAAGCTGAAAGACAGAGAAGGACGGGACTTACCGTCACACTGGAACGCCGACACCGTCAGGAGGTACTACGTCTGAGCAAGCAGACGAAACGTTGTACTGAACCTCGGCAGGGTACCATCGGACCTGTCGACGACCCTGCCACCAGAAACTTGTAAAAATTTTAATAAGGAAGGCTCTGTTTGCTAGATCTACTCGCTCCCCGTTCACTATGTTCTCGACCAGCAAGCAGGGGGCAATAAGGGGGGGAGCCCCTATTCGCCTATCACAAAGAATGGACCCCCCACCAAAAGTCGGGAATCGACTGTGGCCTGACCACAGCCGGCCTACCAAATCTCCCCCACCCAAAATGTGGGGGCATAAGTCGGGAACCGACAGTGGCCTGACCACAGCCGGCCTACCGACCAAATCTCCCCCACCCAAAGTGTGGGGGCATAAGTCGGGAACCGACTGTGGCCTGACCACAGCCGGCGTACCGACCAAATCTCCCCCACCCAAAGTGTGGGGGCATAAGTCGGGAACCGACTGTGGCCTGACCACAGCCGGCCTACCGACCAGATCTCCCCCACCCAAAGTGTGGGGGCATAAGTCGGGAACCGACTGTGGCCTGACCACAGCCGGCCTACCGACCAGATCTCCCCCACCCAAAGTGTGGGGGCATAAGTCGGGAACCGACTGTGGCCTGACCACAGCCGGCCTACCGACCAAATCTCCCCCACCCAATGTAACAACCCTAAATTTTCGCGACCAAAATAGAAGAATAAAATAGGAAAATTTAAAGTTGTTACTCCGCACTTAGCTCACAAAACCAAATGCAAGGCAAAATAATATTATAAGAATTAAAAAGAAATATAAATCCGATAAATAATTAAATGAAAACGTTGCAGCGGAAGACTTAAGTCCCACAAAATCCAAAACGGTTTAAAACGACTTCAACCCAAAAATTCAACATAAATATAAATAGTTTGGAGGTAAACGTTAAATAATAAAATCCTTCCTCGCTCAGCATCCTGAACCAAATGCACCCATGCAGCATATTAATTGTACCTATCAACTGTACCCAAAACACAAATAGGTACAGGTTCCAGCGGGGGAACGACCCAAAACAAAAGGACGTCAGCAAAGCTGAGTAAAATATATTATATTGAACACGTAAAACAATAATGATAATTTGTAGTAAACTGAAATCAGAGTTAAATATCATTGTCTCAATACCAAACCAAAAGTACTGTGAAAATAGTAGTCAAAACCAAAACCAAAATATATTGTTTCCACCTGTGCCAAGGTCCTACCCTTTTGCACGATCTAGAGGTACCACCTATGCTTAGCTAGACTTACTATAGTGCGCACTACTCACATTTGGGCAGTCAGTAGGATGAGGCTGCCAAAGGAGGAAGTCTAACTACCTAGCAAGTGGGGGGCCGGGAAACCACACTTAACACAACTCGGGCCAGGAGTTCAGTTTCGGGACGAAATCTCAGGGACGTCTCAGACGCACCTTAACCTCATAGACCAACAGAGCTCCCAGAGTCTGTTATAATCACCAAAAGAATTGTACCAAAATAATACCAATATGTGACTTGTGTCACAAAATTCCAATATCCAAAATATTACAAAAATATCGTAAAAATTCACCATTGACAAAATAATTATAAAACCGTTTCGAAAATATAATTTAAATCGAACCTGCTCTTTACTTAAAGGTGAAAAGGTCAAAACGTCCTTACCTCTCGAGACAGACAATCCAAGTTAATACTAATCCAAAAATTCTTTCTCCTTGAACCCACAAGCTACAATCAATATAATTTGATTCATTAATCTAATTGGTATTAAAACGGGTCTAACCTATATACAAAACCCCTATTTCCATAAATTTAGTAAACTATAGAATTACTCACAAAACTCGATTTATATATATTTATATAAGGAAAACAAATAAAGATCTTTAATAAAAATCGATACTTACAATTTGATGAAGAAGAACGTAAAACGTGCTAGAGTAAGTAAGGATGAAGAATCGATTCTTTTGATACGATCGAAAGATGGAAACCCAGAAACAAGGATGGAAAAAGGCGGCAAGATGAGGTAGAGGATGAAAGAAGCAGGATGAATGAATGAATAAAGAGATACAAGGGTGTATATATATATAGAGAGAGGATTTAATAATAGGTTTCCCTTTTTTTTTTCTTTTTTCTTTTTTTTTTCCTTATCGTGTTTGACTCGAAGTCGAATCCGATACAAAGTCGGTTTATAAAACAAACTTCCACTTAAAGAAAATCAAAACTGATTTATTATAAGACGACCCAAAATATTCTAATATTTATAACGACATTAAAAATATTTTTCCAATTTAAAAATCCGATTTAAATAAAAGTAGAAATGTCAAACTTTATAATTGACTCAGAAAATAACGGGGTGTTACAGACTTCCCTTCTTAAAACAAAACTTCGTCCTCGAAGTTTAAACTCATCCTCGAAAATATAGTCTCACATTACTCACGAATGTCCAAAATGACCGGCTCACTCAATATATCCAAAATCCACCAAAGTTCTTCATATATCTCCAAAATAAATCATTTACTCCATATATCCAAAATTCGTCAAATTAAACACAACCTTAGAGATATCTCACATTTCTAAATCCTCAAAATCCATACTACCTAATTCCCCAAATTTCAAAGTATACAACTCACACCACCTAAATCCACAAGATAAGATCACCTAATTCCATAAGATAATATCAAAGTTCGAAACCACCACAATTCTCATACTTCTCTAACGTAAAGTATCACTTGCCAAGTTAAGAGCATGTCGGACAAAAATATTTAAATTATTTCAAAATTTTGAAAATCACAAGTTCAACCATTTTACAAGTGCGTAATGCACAAAATCAATCAATCAATAAAATAAGTGCGTTTAGCACTATCAAACCAACAATATGTGCGTTGAGCACGAAATCACCAATACGTGCGTTGAGCACAAACAAACCACAAATATGTCAATTTCAAGTAATAACAAATAACCAATGACATTGTGCTTATTAAGCATCGATAACAGCCAAAATATTCGTATTTATGACCAATAAATAGATATTAGCATGAAATCACACAAGAACATGCTTAGTTTACCACAAAAACAAGTAGTCATGCATATTTCTACCCACCTTAAAATGAAGCTTCGTCCTCGAAGCACGAAAAATTTACCTTAGGCAAAAAGATGAAAATATTTGTGGTTGGCTCAAGTTTCTCCTAAAATATTGGAACACATACGTTCGTTACCTTATATAATAACCTTTGAAATCCAATGAAGTCCTACCACATAATATATATAAGCATCAGCAAGTTGCTTCTTCTCTCACATATCCTTCATGGAATAAAATGTGCTCTCTTAGTTAATCTATTTATTATAATCCAAATCATATTATTACCTTCCTCCGACCTTAACAACCCAATTATAAAATCCAAAAAGATTAAACTCCACTTCCACTCGAAAACTCCTAAAGGATCTAACTCATACTCCAAGCATTAGCCACCACATTGGCTTTCTTACCTGATACTGAATCTCGATCTTATAGTCCTCAATCAAATCCAACCAGCATCTTTATCTCACGATTAGCTCCTAATGGGTAAATATATATCTTAAAATTTACGATCATAAAAACCTTAAAGGGTACACCAAACAGATAATGTCTCCAAATTTCTAAAGAAACTAATACGGTTGCTTAGTCTAAATCATAAGTACGATAATTTATCATAAAGGTTCACTGCCTAAATGCATAAGCAATCACTTCTTATTCGGATGAAAACACTAACTAATTCATTCTTAAAATGCATAGGTATAAACTTCAGAAACTTCATTTCCATCCGGTAAGGTCAATCCTAAAGCAGTTGTCAATTTTTTTTCTTTAAAATTCGAAACGATTCCTCACACCCCTCATCCCAATGAAATTTTATGGCTTTCTACATCAGTGTAGTCATTAATCTATCTATTTTGGATAAAATCCTTCACAAATCTTCTATAGTAACTAGCTAAGCCCAAAAGCTACGAATTTCAGTCACGGATTTCATTCTAGGTCACTCCTTAACAATCTTAGCAGGATCTACTGATACTCCATCTTTAGATATAATATTACCCAACATTACTCTTACCATCCAAAAATCATACCTCAAAAATTTAGCAAATACTATTTTCCTTTCAAGGTGCCTAAGAAAATTCGTAAATGTTCCTCATTCTTTAAAAAATATCACAACAAATTTATCTAGGTAAGTCCTCAAAGTTCGGTTCATCTAAGTCCATAAACACATCAGGTGCACTAGCCAACCCAAAAAGAATCACAGTAAACTCATAATGGCATTATCTAGTAGAAAATATAGTCCTAGGTAAATCCTCAAGCGCTATCATTAACTGATGTTACTCAAATTGCAAATCAACTTTAGGGAAAATAAAAGCTCCCTTCAGCTGGCCAAATAAGTCATCAATCCTAGGTAAGGGAATCTTATTCTATATAATAACTTGATCCAATTCCCGATAATCAATACATAATCTTAAAGTTCCATCCTTCTTTTTCCACAAATAAATCAGGGTTACCCCAAGGCGGCACACTAAGCCTAATAACATCAAAGTAGGGTAATGAAAATTCTATCAGGTTTGCCTTAAAATCATGATCTCCAATAAAAACTGACACATCTCTATAAACCCTCTTATAGTTTACTAAGTCCCCAGATGGTATGGCAAAATCATAATCCACAATTTCACTAGATTCAACATTCATTTTATCCACAAACTTAGTCGAAATAAAAGAGTAAGATGCACCAGGATCAAATAAAACATGAGCTAAAATAGAATTCACTAGAAAATTATCCGAAACGATGTCTGTGTTTTCGGCTTCCTCCCTATTCATGACATAGAGCTTCCCAGTAGGCTTTTTGCTATTCTGTGCAGCATTTACTTGGCCCGCGGGTTTACTAGCTGCGATAATGTTGGTCTTAGTCGGAGCTGGATTCCTAAAATTATTGTTAGTTGTGGACCTACCAAAATTCTGTGTGTTTCCCTGACTCTCAAATCAGTTATTCTGATTCACACTAGCACTAGCAGATTGCGTAGCACGAGGTTTCCCTGCCTTCTTGTTCCTACCCTCAAATTCTCGATGTCCTAACTTCCCGCACCAGTAGCATGTCACCTTATTCCCCTCACAGTCAACGCCTGGGTGATCTCCCTTGCATAACTTACAGTAGTAATGAGGTGTAAAGTCATTTGTTGTTCCCTGGTTTCTACCTCTCCAGCTATTACCTTCTTCCTTCCCATTCCCTCCAAAAGATCGAGACTTGTGTTGGGTGTTATTATTAGCATTGAAATTCCCTCTCTTTGTTGGGTTGTCAGATTGATTCCCCTGAAACTCCCTCTTCTTAGTCCCAGTACTTCCCATCTCAACCTCCATCTTTCTGGTTACTCCTCTCAATATTAACAGCCCTAGCATAAACATCTCTTAATGAAGTGAATGTCTCTCCAGCAAACCTACCCTTAATCTTCCAATGTAACTTATCCTCAAACCTAGATGCTTTAATCCCCTCAGTTGGCACTAACTCCTTAGCAAAACGACTAAGCTCAATAAATTTATTATAAAAGTCTTTCACATTCATCTCATCGGTTTGCTTTAGGTCTCCAAATTCAGCTAATTTTTGATGTTTCACATGTTCTGGGAAAAATTCTGCTTCTAATATCTCCTTAAGAGTATCCCAGTCTTTATCATATAATGTATGTGTGCCATTTGGATTTCTAATCCTAACTGGTTTCATAAAGTCCTCTTTCACAGTCTGCCACCAAATATCCGCCTCTTCTTTCAGATAGAAGACAGCGATCCTAGCCTGAAATTCATGTGGACAACCTACAGCTAGAAAATTTTTCTCCATCTCCCTAACCCAATTATCTAGTTCATTAGGATCTCCTTTCCCAGTAAAAGTCGGCGGTTTCTTCTTCTGTACCGCTTCAGACATTCCAGCAACAGTGGGTGTAGGATCATTCTCATTCTCAACTCTATCATTCATATTCTGGGTAACAGTGGTCATTTGTTGCACAGCTTGGAGAAGAGCTGCATTCTGAGCTATCAATTGTGCCATCATAGCGACCATATCATTGTTTTCATTTTCTCTCCGTGGAGGCATTATTACTATAGATATAAACAATATTCTATTAAGTCCAAGTATAAGAAAGTTCAATCACAAATCACAAATATTAATGCAAGTAGCATTCATCACTATCACAGTTCAATTAGGTAAGAATAGAAACAGTACTAAACATGACAAATATAAATATACATACATACATCCATATATATATATATATATATATATATATATATATATATATATATATATATATATATATATATATATATATATATATATATATATATATATATATATATATATATATATAAAATAATTCATGCGTATGTGATGCACCCAATCCACCCATCACTCTCGGTTTAAAAAGAAAGGGTTTTTTTTTTTTTTTTTTTTTTTTTTTAAATTAGTAAAGTAGTAATTTTTTTTTTTAAAACCATTTCAAATTTTGCAAAACATTTGGGAAAGACCTATTGCTCTGATACCAACTGTAACAACCCTAAATTTTCGCGACCAAAATAGAAGAATAAAATAGGAAAATTTAAAGTTGTTACTCCGCACTTAGCTCACAAAACCAAATGCAAGGCAAAATAATATTATAAGAATTAAAAAGAAATATAAATCCGATAAATAATTAAATGAAAACATTGCAGCGGAAGACTTAAGTCCCACAAAATCCAAAACGGTTTAAAACGACTTCAACCCAAAAATTCAACATAAATATAAATAGTTTGGAGGTAAACGTTAAATAATAAAATCCTTCCTCGCTCAGCATCCCGAACCAAATGCACCCATGCAGCATATTAATTGTACCTATCAACTGTACCCAAAACACAAATAGGTACAGGTTCCAGCGGGGGAACGACCCAAAACAAAAGAACGTCAGCAAAGCTGAGTAAAATATATTATATTGAACACGTAAAATAATAATTATAATTTGTAGTAAACTGAAATCAGAGTTAAATATCATTGTCTCAATACTAAACCAAAAGTACTGTGAAAATAGTAGTCAAAACCAAAACCAAAATATATTGTTTCCACCTGTGCCAAAGTCCTACCCTTTTGCACGATCTAGAGGTACCACCTATGCTTAGCTAGACTTACTATAGTGCGCACTACTCACATTTGGGCAGTCAGTAGGATGAGGCTGCCAAAGGAGAAAGTCTAACTACCTAGCAAGTGGGGGGCCGGAAAACCCCACTTAACACAACTTGGGCCAGGAGTTCAGTTTCGGGACGAAATCTCAGGGACGTCTCAGACGCACCTTAACCTCATAGACCAACAGAGCTCCCAGAGTCTGTTATAATCACCAAAAGAATGGTACCAAAATAATACCAATATGTGACTTGTGTCACAAAATTCCAATATCCAAAATATTACAAAAATATCATAAAAATTCACCATTGACAAAATAATTATAAAACCGTTTCGAAAGTATAATTTAAATCGAACCTGCTCTTTACTTAAAGGTGAAAAGGTCAAAACGTCCTTACCTCTCGAGACAGACAATCCAAGTTAATACTAATCCAAAAATTCTTTCTCCTTGAACCCACAAGCTACAATCAATATAATTTGATTCATTAATCTAATTGGTATTAAAACGGGTCTAACCTATATACAAAACCCCTATTTCCATAAATTTAGTAAACTATAGAATTACTCACAAAACTCGATTTATATATATTTATATAAGGAAAACAAATAAAGATCTTTAATAAAAATCGATACTTACAATTTGATGAAGAAGAACGTAAAACGTGCTAGAGTAAGTAAGGATGAAGAATCGATTCTTTTGATACGATCGAAAGATGGAAACCCAGAAACAAGGATGGAAAAAGGCGGCAAGATGAGGTAGAGGATGAAAGAAGCAGGATGAATGAATGAATAAAGAGATACAAGGGTGTATATATATATATAGAGAGAGGATTTAATAATAGGTTTCCCTTTTTTTTTCTTTTTTCTTTTTTTTTTCCTTATCGTGTTTGACTCGAAGTCGAATCCGATACAAAGTCGGTTTATAAAACAAACTTCCAATTAAAGAAAATCAAAACTGATTTATTATAAGACGACCCAAAATATTCTAATATTTATAACGACATTAAAAATATTTTTCCAATTTAAAAACCCGATTTAAATAAAAGTAGAAAAGTCAAACTTTATAATTGACTCAGAAAATAACGGGGTGTTACACCCAAAGTGTGGGGGCATAAGGAAGAAAAGATAACAAGACAGAGAATGATAAAAACGGAAAATAAAAAGCGTCAGAAGCGCCAGGCGTTTGTTACAATGAGTCAAAATAAGGCTACAACAATTCAAAGATCGGCAGCCCTCCCCAAAGGATCAAGCGCCACCTACAAACAGAACAAAAAGGAATGCAAAGGATAAAGCATGGAGGGCAAGCCTATGCCTAAACCTCAAAAGGGTAGGTGCGAGGAGATCCACAAAAAGCCTCAAGAGGGGGCAGAGGAGTTAGCAGTATCTGCCGGCTCATCTGCCGCCCCCTCCTCTCCCTCCTTGAGGGTACATGAGGCACAGGAGGACGACGGCCCGAGTTCCTATTTAGGAGAGGTAGGAGGCTCCGCCGCCGGCGACCCACCCTCACGTTCATCCTCCTCCGCTTGAAGACGCTGATATATTGGGTTATACCGGTCGAAGTCGAAACCCGGATCGTACTCAAGAAGGGCTTTTGACGTCAAGTCAACAACGGCATTCATTCCCTCAAGGAAAGCTGCGTCACCTTCCTTCGCCAAGTTGGCAATCTCCCCAGACTTCTTCTCCGATTCCTGTTCAGCGGCTGCCAGCTTTGACTGAAGGGACTCCATATCAGCACGAGCCACCTGTAATTGCCCCTCCAGATCCTTCTTGAGCGACTCGCAGGAGGAATGGACCCCCCGGAGAGTTTCCAATTCCTTGCGACCGGTCACCTCCTTCTCCTCAGCCTCCAACCTTAGCTTCTTCTCCGATTCCAGCTTCGTCTCAGCCGCCGACCTTAGCTGCTTCTCCAATTCCAGCTTCAACTCTGCCTCCTGCAAGCGAGACATCAACCTCGCGCCCTCCTTCGCCGCCTTCTTGATCTTGATACTGGCTTGGACAACCCTAGACAAATCCTCCCCCAGGCCACGATAAACGGTATCCAATTGGGCAAGAGTTTGAATCTGGTCAACGGGCGAAATGTCTCCCTCCAACATCCTGTAAAAAGAAAGATCAGACAAGGAGGGGAGAGGCGCATCCACGGCGGCGGCAACGTCGCGCATAGTTTCCCGGTCCTGAGAAGCTTCCAGGCAAGCGGCCGCCTCCCTGTATCCGGAGGATGGTTCGGCAACCACCCCCTATTCAGGAAGAGCCGCAATAGTGACAGCCGGCGAACTCGTAGTCCTTGGGGAGGTAACAACCTCGGAAGCCCCGGCATCAACCTGTGCGCCGGCCACACTCATGGCCCCCTCAGGGTCAGTAGAGGAGGGGCCCACGGCCTGTCTCTTAGGAGGAGGGGCTCCACCGAACGCCGGCGCCGCCCTCCTCAGCCTAGAAAGCCTCGACTTCTGGTAGGTCATGATGGTTAGGCGGTCCAATGAGGGAGCTGGCGGCGTAGTAATGAGAGGGCGGAGGGAAGGATCCAACCCTAGTGAGTCAATCTCCTCAGGCGCCCAAGTAACCGCCGACCTGTTGTCTGCAAAGTTAGGCAGGAAAATGGGCAAAGGGTTGAGGGCCTGAGAACTATCAAGAAAGGTAGACAACACAAGTGAATAAGTAGGTCGCCAGATACCTGGGCCGGCGACAGGGACGCTCATGCCCACCTGTTCCAGAAAATCATTCCTCGTGATCAGATCATAGTGAGGTAGCCATATTGAAGGAGCAGCCACCCTCTCCTTACCTGACCACTTCATAACGACAGGAAAGGCGCCGACAACTTCCCTATCCGACTGCCACAAGCCGGATTCCCTCAAGTCCAACCAACTCCCCATCTCCTTATCACTCTCCAGATTGACACGTACATCCGAATGGAAAAATCGGGGGACAGCCCAGGGCTTATCCGAACGCACATACAGGAAAGCACCTTTCCACTTGTGACAATTCGAAAGAATGGGATAAGAAGTGACATACTTGCCTCGCCGGCCAAGGGCCCAGTAAGAAGACTACGACGCCTTAAGACGCACCATGAACCTAAACGCCTCCACCGAAGGCCTCCACTTCCTAAACCGGCACACCCAGCAGAATGAAATAATGGCACGAAAGGATTGGGGAGTCAGCTGACCCAACGCCAACCTCATACGACAAAATACCTCCTCCACAAAGGGATCAAGGGGAAAACGGAGACCAAACTTCAAAGATTCTACAGATACTCCCACACATCCCTCTGGAGGAGAACAAATGGACTGGCCCGGGTCCGGTAATAAGTATTCGTAACCTTCCCCGAGAGGGTAGAGTTCTTTGGCAGCATCAAGACCACCGGCATCAAGGACCTTCTGACGCCAACCCTCATCGATTAAAGTATTGGCATGAAGGAGAGGACGACGGTTGCTCTCAACACCCTCCGTGTCCGGCTCCACCGGCCCGGAAACAGAGGCCGAACGACGGGGAGAAGACGCCCCCGCCTCAGAAGATTCCCCCAAACAAGGACCCCCTTTTCGGAGACGGCGGCACAAGACCATGGAGCTGCCAACAACAACATCTCCCCCAGAAGTGCCGGATGACGGCAACTCTTCGCCACCCCTCGCAAGAGTTAAAGATCCGCCGGCAGAAATGCGCAAAGCCCGGATAGGCTCCGCATAAACGGGCTCCACCTCTTCTACAGACTCCCCAGATAGAGCTGGCAAAAGCTGACCCGACCCGAGAAACTGATGCGACCCACCCGAAACCCGACCCGACAGGACCCGAACTTTTGATGAACCGAAACCGACCCGACTCGACCCAATGACAAACCGATAACCCGATACAACCCGAAATACTATTGAACCGAACCCGACCTGAACCGACCCGAAGGCTAACCGCGAACCCGATAGGACCCGAAATGACATGACCCGAACCGACTTGTGACCCGACCCGACTTGACCCGTAACCCGATTCAACCCGACCCGACCCGACCTGAGTTGACCCATAACCCGATTCAACCCGACCCAAAAATTCATAAATTTGTAACTCGATTCAACTTGAACTGACTTGAAATACATAATTTGTAAGCGAATTGACAACATATTTTAACATGACCCAATTTAACGCGGCCCAATTCGCTAAAATAGAAACTAATTGAACAAATGATCAATCATCAATTGATCATTGTTACACCAATTAACATCAAAACATGAAGGATAATTAAAAAAGAATTAGCAACCAAGATAGTTTGTCTACATCAAGCCTTAGCTTGTTCAAGCCTTTGATTAAGAGTCACTTCCTTAACAGCAGCCTCAACCATGTTTACCAAAAAAAAAAAAAAAACAGCAACCTCATCCATAACCAAATCCTTCTCCATCAACTTCAAAACTCTACAAATTAAAGTTTAGTCACCATTCTATCCTCGACTTTACATTCATCCAATAGAGTATTCATAGTAATTATAATGCTAAAATTAGGGATAAATAATCACACCACCATATAAACATTAGAATTAGCAGCTACAAGCCTACAAGTCAACATTCAAAATGAGGTGACAATTGCTATACAAAATATGACACTAGTTGCTATACAAAATACGTCGGCAAGGACAATGTACTAGTGCCGTCAAAAAAGCCTCTTAATGGCAAGTCAACATGTTAGCATTCACACTCCATGGTGAGTATCAATCTTCATCATTAGAATCGGCATCACCAACTACAACCCCAAGCTTCTCCAAGTCTATACAATTAAAAAAAACGTTATTAAATTAAACACGGTGGTAAACTTAGTACGTTATAAAACTAACATATATTTTGTAATTAAAACAATACCTTCATATCCAAACAACCAATTACGAGTAGTAACCAAGGCTTCCACGTTTTTTGATAAGAGAGAACTCCTCCACTTATTTAAGATTCTACCCCCCATACTAAATGTAGATTCGAAGCAACACTTGTAATTGGTATGGCCAATATGTCTCTTGCCATGGAGGAAAGTACGGGATAATTCTCCACCTTTCTACCCCAATAACCTAAAACATCTAATTCATTTTTTCGAGCCTCTTTGTCCTCCTTAAAATAAATCTCAAACTCACTCTCACCATCTCTACTCAAGGCACCATAAGTTGCATCAAATGCCTATGTTTTGGAAAAAATAAATGGAACATATGTTATTAGCCAACATATAAAGTACATACGAATATTAATGCTACAATCAATAATCATTCATAGTAAATACCTCTATCCTGCTCCGCTTGTCTCTAGTGGTGGAGTTGGAATCAACATAAGTAGGAGTAGGAGTAGGAGTAGAAGCACTTGATGAACTTCCACTATGTCGATGTTTACTTTGATATTCCTTAAATAACTCCTTAAATTGAAAATAAACCTCATTGGCAAGTCTTGTACCGTGCTCATCACCATGCAACTCTTTTAGAGCAAATTTGACAAAATCAAACTTGTAACGAGGGTCGAGAATAACACCAAAACACATGACTAAAGAATAATCATGCCAATACTTGTCAAACTTTAGTTGCATCTTCGTTGCCATTGCTCTAATATCAGGATCAATATCATCTTTTGTCAAAAGTAGAAGACACTCAATATCCTAAATATTGTAAAAATACAAGTTTGATGTCAGATAGTCGGAACCAGAAAAGAGAGTTGTAATTTCATAAAATGGCTCCAACAACTCACAAATCTTTTCCACCTTCTTCCATTCATGTAATGTAAGATTATGTTGGAAAGAAACCTCTTGAGAAGCATAAAGGTCAATACCTCTTTTATAATATATAGCTTTCTTAAGCATCAAGTAGGTCGAGTTCCATCTTGTGGAAACATCTAACCACAACTTGGTATTACAAGCAAGAGCACATTAATGAGCACATTTATAGAAGGTGATGATTCTACCCTCCGAAGCATCAATATATTTCACAGTGTCACAGACTTTCCAAACACTATCCTTAATAACATCTAACCCTTCCTTAACAACAAGATTCAAAATATGAGCAGCACATCGAACATGAAAAAATTTCCCATCACATGCCAAATTTTCCAATAATGTTGATTTCAAGTGCCCTATCATGCTGTCCATATTAGACGCATTATCACAAGTCATGGTTAAAATTTTATCTGTTAAACCCCACTCCCTTATTTTGTCATACAAAACATTGTATATCTCATAGCCTGTATGAGGAAGAGCAAAATGAAAAAAATTCAGCACTTTAGAGCGCAAAGTCCAACCAGCATCTACGTAATGTGCCGTAAGAGTAAGATAAGAGCGAGAAGTACATGCAGTCCAAATATCACAAGTGAGAGACACCTTACCAGGCAGTTTAGCAAACATTTCTTTGAGTGCATCTTTGAATTGAAGATGTTTTGAGATGCACACCTTCTTAATGGTATTTCTCGATACATTTTGCACATTCTCATTTAAGTACTTGAAAACTCTTCTCATGCCTTTATGTTCAACAATTGAAAATGGATACCCATGCATCATAATCGCCTCAGCCAACAATTCACAAAAAACTTTCTGATCACATTGTTGGACCTTGTTACTAGCTGGTGGAACAGTCTTCTTTTTTAATTGTTCACATACTTCAATATGTCTCTTAGCATTTGAAGTACCATTCCGAGCTTTAGCCTGATATACTGCATTTTTACAATGACAACAAATAGCGAACAATTTATCTTGTGCATCTTTATAGAACTTATACTCCTTCCAAACCGCAGAATTTCGCTTCCCCTTACCGAACATATCCTCAAACAGAACCGGGAATAATTGTTGCTTAGTCATTGGATGTACCACAGGCTGGTCTGCCTCTTGTAGAGGCACCCCATCATTTGGCGTAATAGGATCCGACGTGATGAAATCTGGCAAAACAAAGGGCGTAGATGTGTCTGATTGTTGCTCCCTTAGTTGCGAAGTGCTTGTAGAATCTTGAAGTGAAGCAACTGAAATATAGATCATTAATTAAGGCAAGTGTTAATCACAATATTACCATCTAAAGTGACATTTATAGCCAAGTATATATAAATATATAATGACTAATGAAGTAGACCACCTACCATTTTCGTAGGAATCCATGGAAAATGTCCACAAAACCTGTTCATTTTAAGAAAAAACAATAATAAGTTTCTACACCTAAAAAAGCCTAAGAAGCATTAATAAACCATTTTGTAACTCATCAACACATAACTTGAGTACATATCGATTTACACAAATTATAACTAAACTTGGATCAAAATCCTTTCAATAAGAGAAAGTGATGAGAAAGATTAAAGATATATGAAAAATCCTTTCAAAATCCTCACAATAATTTTTTATATTTTGAAAGGACATGGAGTCAGAGAACTTAGTTTATTATACATACAATATTTAAATACTTATAAAATCTCCTAGACCGGCAAGCAACAACACAAGGTGAAATTGAGCAAGGCGAATTAGGATGGGATTGTTTAGTTAGTTAATTGAGTTAGCTTTTCCTTACTTGCCATGGCAGAGTAGTATAGTACTAAACTACTAATGATAACATTCTCATGTTAGGCATGTACATAGTGCAAAATCGCAAATAGAGGTTTTAACAATGACACGTGATATCGACTTCCTTGTTTTCCCTAACACCACTTATTTTTGTTCTGCTCTTTTTCTTAGGTTTAGCACATACAGGGACAGGGTTTTATCGAAACTAATTTCTTGGAAAAATTTCTTCTCTTGGATCTAAATTAGCTGAATCTAATTAATCTCACAATGGGTTCGAAACATGATGATATTAAAAATTTGAAATCAATCCCTGCTTGGAAATATATGAAGCCAAAATTTGAAACCGTATTTCTATACTTTAACCAACTTCATCTTCTGAGCCAAAATTCGACAGTTGAGTCATTTTTAAAGGAACAATAATAATGAAACCATAATATATAATCTAATTAAATCAGAGTACATGATTAGAATGTTCTTTGCATCAAAATTTGCATAAACCGAAAACTGATATAAAAAATATATTAAAATAACACACTAAAATAAGATTAGAAGAATGAACCCAAAAAAATTAATCAAAGTTGAACCTTACTTGGTAGATCTGACGAAAATAGAGTTAGATGTAGTGAAACAGTGAATCAAGGCTTCAAATCTTCAATGTCATTTTTTTCCTACTGACTCAAGCAGTGCGGTGAATGGCGAGGATGAGAAGAATTGTTTAGGGTTTTTGTGTTTGTAATTTTTTTCCTACGGACACCACTTTTGTTTAGATTTGCCGATTTGGTGTTTAAATTTGGTTAATCCAATAGTTATTGACTTGTGAGTTGTGAGCTTGTGACACGAACACGATATTACGTAAAAATATTGTACACTATGTATATTTATTGAGCACGGAGTACGAAGTAAAATACAATTGTTTGTCCTATATGTCTATATTTCGTGAAAATAAGACTTCTAATTCATAATACTAGTAACAGTGGTAAGTAAGGAGTAACTAGTAAGTACTCCCTCCGTCCCAATCAATTTCATACATTTAGTTACTATTCATAGATGAAAAGAATCATCGATATAACTTTTAACATATACGAAAAAAATATAGTCATATGACATATTGTTTAAATTGTCTAATCGAGTGCATCATGAATATCAAAGTTTTATGACTTTTAGAAATATGTAACTAAAGATACCGAAAAAAAAAATGAGTGTACGTTATAAAGCAAATGCACTAAATTGATTTGAATGGAGGGAGTAGTTACCTGTGTTATTTTCTAATCACATACGGAGTACTCCGTAATCTTGTATGAAAAACAGTTGACTTGAAAATATATTTAATTATCGTAAACGAAACGTATTTTATATGTTGTGGAGTCATTGTTGAATCTTAATAATACGGAGTAAAATAGAGACTCTATGGCTATCGGAAAAGTTAAATACGGAGTATGATACAAAGTACTCGTACTATTTTATTTTTGTATGATACGAAGTTAAATACGGTATGATATAAAGGACTAAAGGACCATAATTTATGTCACTTATTTTATTTTTTATACTCCGTACATAACTGTGACTGATTCTAAAATACGAGTAATATACTACTAATATAGTAATATATACTCCGTACTACTTATAACAATTTTCATTTAATTAATTGTCTCCATATAGACTACTTTAAAAATACTTTTTAACTTAATGTGACTTATTGGGTGTCAGGTGACCAACTTGTTTAACTATTTTAGTTTATATATTTGGTAATTGTATTAGGAGTAAGAGTAGATGAGTAGTTAATAAAATCAATGATATTAGATCTTTATACGAACTAAACGTATAAATTCTAATAATTCTTCTTTTAGATCCTATCAAATACGCTATTCTGATATGAGGGACTAGTATTTCAAATAGTTTAGTGCTCTAGCGCAATAGTCTGCTTTTAATTTCGTGAAAATAAGACTTCAGGTTTATATTCCGATCATATTACAGCCAATCAGTTGTTTCCGTATTTTATATATTGTGGAGACAATGTTGAATGTTAACAAATAACAATGTATGAGAAACTCTCCGGATATCGGTAAAGTGAATACGAATATACAATACTCCGTATTATTTACGTTACTTATCTTATTTTTTAGATATAAATTACGATTATTTCTTAAATACAAGGTAGTATATCATATTATCATTTACAGTGTTACATTTCAGTTAATCGGTTGTTTCCATAAAGATTATAAACTACTCGTATACTCTTAACTTAGCCTACTTATTGGTTGTCATGTGGTCGACTTGTTCGAATATAAGTTTATACTCCGTCCGGACACTAATTTTTTTTGTCTCATTTCATTAAAATACTCTTCATAAATATTGAGGTAATGAGACAAAAAATAGTATCCAGAGAGAGTATTTTATAATATTACATTGATTGTAAGTATCTAAATATTGATTTGACTTCAATTTGAACATGGAGGGGAGTAGATGTGTGGCTGCGATTTAAGGTGGGTATTAGCCTATTAGGATTGATGATGTGGGTGTGGATTCATCTTTGGCGCCAAAATGAAAATATGTGGACATGGCCACATGGGGTGGGACAAAATGAAAATGAACGAGGAAGAGGCAATTTGGATCAATTACATTGATTTTGAATATTTTCTTCTCCCTTCCATCCTTCCTTGAATATTGTTGTTGCCTATTTGCCTTGTTGTCTTGTTGGTACTTGGTTTCATATCTAACATTCGAAATTAAAAATTAATAACGACTCAATTTGAATTCAACAAATCGACCTGATTCGTTATTTTTACTTAAATTGACCTAACTTGTTGTCTGACCCGAATTGACCCGATTTATTGTCTGTCCCGAATTGACCCGATTATTTTCACAACTAGACTTGAAAATACTGACTCAACTGACCTATGGAAGACCCGATAATTGAACCGAATAAACCCGATTGGATAACCGACCCGAACCAGAACTGACCATTGACCCGATATAACCTGATTTATTAGATAACCGACTTTAGACACCCGCATTTTGACTGCCACGTATCTATGGTAGTCTCCGAAAAACACCCGGTGATGATCGGACGTCAACGTGATTTGGTATACTCGGACTTGGGCTCGGAATTCATAATATCCGACATGGGCTTTTAGCGAAGTAAAAATCTCACAAAACAGACCTCAAATCCAGGCCCAGTGGGTCGTTCCGAGCAAAAAGAGACTAATTTGGGCCAAAACCGACACCAAAGATAAATCCCGTCTTTTAGCGACCGGGTCAAAACCCGGTCAAAGACGAAACCGTCTCATAAATCAGCCAAATTCAGTTGGCGCACAAATTCAAATTCAAAAATCAATCAAAACAAACAAGATCAATTCTTTCCTTATTTGTCTCGATTTGTTTGACCCACTCGATCGAGTGGATTGACTCACTCGGTCGAGTGGAGCGTCTTAAAACCGGGTTTGGCCCGTTTGCAAAGGCACTCGATCGAGTGCACTAGGGCCACTCGATCGAGTGTCCTTATGTCGTGGGGTAACGCCTATAAATACCCCACGACTCCCATTCATTTCACAACTTTTGCCAAGGGTTTTTACCTACACATTTACCCTACTCTCAACCCTATTTCATCTACACTACAAGCCTTAGCAACCCTAAGCAATACATACAAGAAACGAGTCCTTCGTCCCTCAAAAAACCGACGTAACACACACACACACACCCATACACACCATAACTCGCGTACATCCTCGATACTCCGGCGTCCCGTCGCTATTTACGAGTCCATTTCCGAGGCCTATACCTAGCATGTATGTTGAGGGTGTCCTAAACCCCATTTCTATCTCTATTGCTCCGTCATTTTTATTTATTTATCGTATTTTGTATTGTAATCATAATCGTAGTAACACTAACACTAACTTTTTTTTATACTTTTGCATCTTTATTTTTGTATCATCATTTTATTACTAACATTAATAATACCGCGTATATATATATATATATTAATACTAAAAATCGGTTTTGAAAACGTTGGACTACAATGATCACCTAAGGTCCGTCTAATCCCTTTACGAGCAACGACGGAGGTGGAGCCCTTTCGAGGAGCCCCGCCCCAATGTACTCAAGGGCGTGACGTGACCGTGATCGGTCGTAGTCGAACGTATTTAATCCCATTTCTATAATTGGTACGCGGAACCCGTTGACACGAAAACCGATATTACATAACTCGAAAGGGTTAGTTTCGATGTCGTGACGTAGAGGGACACATTTCGTTACTAATTCAAAATTTCTAATATAATAATAACGCTTTCGTAAAATCCCGACAACGGTATTATAATCGTATATACACGATTATAGTACCGGAGGTCAAGTTAAATTCAAATCGTGCGATATTTGTATTTAATTTGACCGACCGTCGATTTTAAACCAAAAAAACGAAACGAGTCATCACTCGTACAGGGGCTACTCGACCGAGTACATATGCTACTCGATCGAGTAGCACCCAAAAAAATGGGCAGTAGCTACGTAAAAGACGCACTCGACCGAGTCACACCACGACTCGATCGAGTGGGTCCTGTAACCCATAAAACCGAGGGCTTTGACACACATTTCAAGCCTCGTCTTTTTATCGACTTTAGTCATCACGTGTAAAGACAATCACGTGACTCTCCCTTTTTCAAAACTCACACATATCACGACACGTAGAACGACTTTGACCGATCTCCTTCGTAGTGATAAGTCGGGACAAGACTACGGGATGTGGGATCGGGCTAGCAATACGCCACAGACCCATGTTTCCGTCCTTCGTTTAGTACACAACATAATGTGTATTTAACCGGGGTTAGTCCATCTACACATTTCGCGGTCTAGTTTATATACGGGTCCGTTTCTAGTTAACGTCTACCATTTCCTATTCGATTATTCTATTTTATTGCTCGTTGTATTGTGAATTCCGGGTTGTATTCCGCCCGTGTAATTTGTAATTTATTTACGAGTTTTCTATTTTCGATGTTTGCCGTTTATCTATTTAAATGAACATCACATGCTAAATCACTTTGACGTGAATCAAGATGCATTAAATGACGTAGCAAATCAATAATTCACATGCTTAGCTCAAAACCGCTGTTTGCATATCATTTAATTATTTTACTAGCGCGCGTACACGAACACGAACGGTGTCTTAGTAGAGGCCGCCATGTGCGGGCGGGGTTGGGTGTCCTTAGTGGGCTTCCCAACACGTACCCTCACCCCTTACTCAGAACCTTTGGTTTCCGGATGTCCGAAACCCTTGGCGCACGAGAGTCATTTTATATACGAAAGCCGGTGTAAACGGTATCGGTATAACAATGCAAAGGGACGAGCCCCATAAACTCTGAAATCGGAATGGGCTTACTTTGTGTATAGCCCATGACGACATAGAGTGGGCTCGTATGGTTCCGAATAACCACAAAATTCGGTGGCGACTCCATTTTGACTTAAATTTCGAACCCGAGAACAATCTCACCACGAGATTCATTCGCCTACCCAAACCCGCGCTTCGCCGCGTCGGGGTGGACCTTCGTCATGTCCACAATTTGGCGACTCCGCTGGGGATACCTGATGTACCACATGTCATCGGGGTTCCCAGGGTGAGACTCGAAGAGAAATCGTTCGTAGATTAGTGTGCGCGCATTAGTTTAATGATTCATGCATAACCCAAATTTGCCCGGGCCGGTTACTTGTGACCGACGTCCCACTATACCACGGTGCATTCCTACATGGGTGCGCTAAAGACATCGATGGTGGAACTCGTCTCGGTTTCGCGGCATGTCCTAAGACCAACTCGGCTTAGGGAGTCCGTCCATCACATGAGAAAGCCATCGTTGTTGGTATAGACCCTATTTTGACCGACCGAGACTTAGCGTAATGCATACATAAGCGTCGTTATAATGCTTGTTTGACTACGTGCTACTTGGTTTCCGTGTCATTTTTCAAAAACCGTCATTTCAAAAATGCATCTTTCCAAAAATACCAAATTTTGAAAAACCCGAAATACTGTCCGTTTCGGGACCCGTCTTTTCAGAATATCCAATTTCAAAAAAAACTCGGAATGCTGCCGAAAATTAGACTTACGATTTGACTCAAAACAAGCCTTTTTTTTAGCCGGCATGCTATCCATTTCAATTCGAATTTCCGATCCACCATTCGACTTCCGAATTTTCAAAATTCAATTTCAATTTTCAAATCTTCGTGATGCCATTCGCGATTTTCAAATCCTCGAGATTCCATTCTCGATTTTCAAATCTTCGAGATGCCGTTTCCAATCCTCGGGATCTTATTTTTGATTTCCAAATTTTCGAAAATTTATTTTCGATATTCAAAATCTCAAAAAATTCAACTTTTCAAAAAACCGGTCTTGTCGGCATGCTGCCAATTTCAAAAAAACGGGACCGTCTCCCAATTTTTCAAAACGCGAATTTACTCGCAACCATTCCAACATTTCAAAATGCCCGGTCCTATTGGCCCACTACCAATTTCAGGACCGTCCTCTCAATTTTCAAAATTCAATCATTTTTCAAAACCTTCCGATTATAGGACCTACCGTAATCCGTGTGTCGGGTCTTTTTATGATTTGTCGAAGGTCGTTAGCGTCGAAACTCCGTCGATCCTACATCACTGGTTTCTTCCCCATCCTAGTCCGCCTTTTTCTAAAGGCACAACCGACCAACACGAGTCATACACTCATAAATGGAAGGTTCATAAACACTCGAGTCCTAACTAGAAAGTCACACGCAATCTTTCCCTCCGACAGGACGGTCCCTACGACCTTTCCTAGGGGAATTTTGTCCATCTTTCAATCCGTTAGTCGAGTCATTCCGATTTGGGAGTCCTTTAACTTAAGGGTCTACCCTAATCACAGGGTCTATCCTTATTCAAGTCAAGTCAAGGGTCTCTAGCGTCGAAACTCTGCCGATCTTACATCGCAAGTTTCTTCCTTTACCCGTCTGCCTTTCCTCGAGGCCGAGTCAACCTTTTACAAGGCATAGCCCTGTAGCTAAAGGTTTGTGATCCTTACATCTAAGGGTCACTCGTCCGGCACTCGAGTCTTAGCAAAACCTTTCATCCCACTCGGGGGCTACCCTTTAGGAGAGTGATCAATCACGGTTGCTCTAAGGGTCATGTCTTACACGTGTTGTCTCACGTACCCCACTTTTGAGTCACTTAGATGCCACACCATCCGAGTCCTATAAGAGTCCTTAGTCTCACCTGGGGGCTATTCTTCTACGGAGTGATTAATCACAGTCGCTTCGAGAATCGCACCTTACACCTTTTTAGGAGAGTCTAACCCGAGTCGAACCCGAGTTGTCTTTCCTCCCGCGTTATTTCCTATGCCTTGGCGTATTCAAGTTCCGAAGCAACATTTCTGATTACGTGGGTACTCTCGCAGAGTATGGCATCCACAACCGGGAATAGGGACATGGAAAACACCATTAAGGAACTGAAGGCTTTGCTAGAAACAATGGTTAGTAGGCAGGCCATAACCGAAACTCATATAGGGTTCCTGAAAACCAACCAAGAGGCCATGAATGCTCGTTTAACTGTCATCGAACGGCAAGACCTCGATTCTGGATCGGTCAATACTGGGCCATTTGCCAAATTGATCAGTACGGTGCGTGAGCTCGAACAACAGTTCCATGCCTCCCGAGGGAACAACATTTATATTGAAAACTCCCGAGACTATACACCCATCAGTGAGAAACTACCAACAGATCTCAACTTAGAGGGGTTACCCATATTCGAAGGGACGGAGGATCCATTACTACACCTCCGAGCCTTCAAAGCATTTATGGCGATCAAGGGGGTCAAAGCCGACATGTTCATCAATTTGTTCGGCGCATCCCTCGGGAAATATCCAAAAGCCTGGTTCTATAGGCTTAATGCAAAAAGATTCCCCACTTGGGAAGATGTGGCTACCGAGTTCGCTAAAAACTATTCTGATAATACTGAACTTCAGACTACCATGCGGACTTTAGAAGTCATGGCCCAAGATCCAACAGAGGGTTTCACCAAATACCTTCAACGTTGGCGGGCTGAGAGTGTTAAGCTGGTAGACAAGCCCAGTGAGAAGACACTAGTGGATGCATTCATCAACAACCTCCTACCCTCCTACCGCGTCCATCTTAGGTATGCCGGCATCTCAAACTTTGCTGTGCTTACCGAAATGGGCACTAGGATTGAAGACGATCTTCGACATAACGAAGATCTGGGTGAAACTTCTACCGAAGGCTATACTGGACATCCACTTGAGTCCTTAGAAGCCGAAGACTACTGACAACCTCATGCAAGAGTCCAGATTTGATTTGAGTCCGAGTCTGAGTCCGAGTCTAGGATGTTCTATCTCTTTCAGTTTCAAAGTCAGAGTCAGAGTCAACTGTATTCTGTCCTCTTTTTCAATCCAATAAAATCAGCTTTTTTCAGTCGCTCATATATGCTTCCCTTTTGTATTTCCGAGAACATGATGAACACCATCATACATTGCGAGCACACGCACGTGACTATTATAGGCACATCTATAATGACTGCAGGAACTGGGACCCGTGTTTTCCCTTACCTGTTCCATGTCTGGCATAGAAAGCCACATAACTACCCTTAGCAGGAGCGATATCGAATCCTATGACAAATCTAGGTAGTCTCCTAGTTTGGGTTAAGGACGGGAGGCAAGCCCATTTCCCACAATAAGCACCCCTCCAATAAGACTAACCAATCCCTATCTAAGGCGTTAGTCTGACTTGATGCCAAAAATACCCAACTCGGGACGATGCTCCCACTAAGCCTGCTCGGAATTATGATGACAATACCGAGATCCAAATCACCATGCTTACCGTAGAGTACTCCACCGCGAGTTGCACTCACACAAACACCAACTAGGCTTACACCTTACAAAGGTTTAGCTCCACAAGCCTAATTCAACCGATGGGCCCACCCTCATATCCACCCACAACACCATAGGAAGACATCCGTAAAAAAAAAAAAAAAAAAAAAAAAAAAAAAAAAAAAAAAAAAAAGTTGGACAAAAAAAATCAAAAGGCCAAGAAAAAAAAAACAAAAAATTCAAATACCCATGACCGTGGTCAATGGTCAACACAAGTGAAAGCTCCTTGACCGGGGTACGGTCAATTCAAAATTATCGATGCCCATACCATCAAATAGGGGAGAAACAATTAAGCTGGTCAGCTAACACCACACTTAGCCTTCCCATATTACAACCTTCAAGACCTTCCCGAGACCTAGGCTAGAGACAGCCCGGAATTTTGAGGATTCAAGCTCCATAGGATACACCCTAACCATTTAGGGCCAGACATGGAAATCAGATTCCGCATTATCAAACCTACCCCAATTGAAGTCCGAGTCATTTTTACTCGACTTCCCCCTTTTCCTACCGCATTACAAAACCTTACCCTCGAAGCCTAAGCTCCACAAAATTAAGCTCCAGATGTCAAAGTAACAAAGCCACTTATTGCCTGGCACCACATTCCCAAAAAAACATCCAAACCAGTTACCAACCCCGAACACGAGAACCCAACCTGCGGTCGGCATAGAACATGTCCAAATAGTTCACACCACCTCTGGGGGCTATCCCGGAGAACGCTCACAGTCACAGGATCAACATCCTAACTGTTCTAGCCCTTTGATCAAGACATCAATGGGAATGCACCTAGCCTACACCATCGCTATGGCTAGTTACACACAAAGTCCTAATAAACTAGGCACCATAATAATATCTTCCAATCCACTGAACTACGGCTTGGTTTGATTTCACTACACGTGAATACATAGGCAGCCTTTCAACAAAGGCACAACCACCCACATTCACACAAATAAAAAAGGCACCATCATTCCGGTCACGACACTGTCATGTTCTCAGCAGCTAGCTTTGTCGTCCTGGGGGCTTCTCTTAGACAGAAGACCTTCATCCACTCACATAATCCAAATGACTTTAAAAAAACTAGCCTCCTTTCTTTAGTGTGTCCTAGTACTCGGCTCAGTCGAAGACGAGAATCCGTCAGGAACTCGAAGCGACACCAGGGATTGTACTCAAAACCAAAGATCCAAAAGAACATCAGTCTACAGCATTGCTACTGCTAAGCCTTGTCCTGCAGAAACAGTCTCATTACAGGCTACTGCAATTACCCTATATCACATCCTTCCCATTTCGACGTTCGACCGTGTTGCCACTCGCCTAGGCTATGGATTAGCGCAGCATAAGAGTCTTGTCGTCTTAGGTGGCCCACCCCCCTACCGAGTCACGGTCCAACCCCTCGAAAGTCCAGTCGTGTCTGTCAACTCGTCCTGTCACGTCCAAAGTCGAGTCTGTCGATATGTCTCTCTCTTCAAATTCTCATTTTAAAATTTGCAAAACTTAGCCATTTGATAAAATCCTTTTCGACAAGGTCAAATTTCGGTCTATTTAAACTGCAAATTTCTACCCCTTTCAATTTTGAAAACCTATCTCCTAGCACATGAGTTGCTTTCAGGACTTCGATTTCAAAATGAAGCAAAAACCATTTTCCCTAGCGCAAGCCAGTCTATAGATGCTAACTGCATTTCCTATGTGCTATCTTGCTATATATTATGCCTGCTATTTCTGCCTATGTATCTAACATTTCAGGTACCAGCATTGCTTCCCAACGGAACAACAAAGACGGTGTTTCTCCTGGAATGCTACGTCCAAGATGTGATGTGTCGGCATATGGGTACACCCAGGACTTCAGAAGCAAGTCCCCGCGCAGCTACTTTACTCCCCAGCACGAGTCAGTGTTTTGCCGATGTGTTACATGCAACTTGTCATGTGTCAGCATACAGGTACACTCCAGACTTCAGAAGCAAGTCTCCACGAAACCATCAAATTCCCCAACGAAGTCAGCTTTCCCCCGGTATGCTACATCCAAGAAGTGATGTGTCGGTATATGGGTACGCCTACTCCCCAAGAAAGGCAAGTTTCACTCCCCACGAAGCACCATCATCAGCTCAGGTACCACTCAAGGCTTCGAAAGCAAGCTCGTACAACTCACATACTTCCCCAGCTGAACGCCCGAGGCGGCATTTTTCCCGAAATGATGCGGGATGGACCCACATATAGGCGCGCCCAGGACTTATGCTACAAGTCTAACTCCCCGCGAAGCTATCACCATCAGAACAGGTATGACCCTCTGCTTATGGCTGGCGAGCCCTTCGCGCGAGTCCACTGGACTATAAGTGACCCGACCAGAAGTCTACCAGGTCTTAACGGGCTTGGTAGCTACTCTGACTTTTGCTTTGTCCAAACCTCAGTCAGAGTGGGGGCTCTGTAGACACCCGCATTTTGACTGCCACGTGTCTATGGTAGTCTCCGAAAAACACCCGATGATGATCGGACGTCAACGTGACTTGGTATACTCGGACTTGGGCTCGGAATTCATAATATCCGACATGGACTTTTAGCGGAGTAAAATTCTCACAAAACAGACCTCAAATCCAGGCCCAGTGGGTCGTTCCGAGCAAAAAGAGACTAATTTGGGCCAAAACCGACACCAAAGATAAATCCCGTCTTTTAGCGACCGGGTCAAAACCCGGTCAAAGACGAAACCGTCTCATAAATCAGCCAAATTCAGTTGGCGCACAAATTCAAATTCAAAAATCAATCAAAACAAACAAGATCAATTCTTTCCTTATTTGTCTCGATTTGTTTGACCCACTCGATCGAGTGGATTGACTCACTCGGTCGAGTGGAGCGTCTTAAAACCGGGTTTGGCCCGTTTGCAAAGGCACTCGATCGAGTGCACTAGGGCCACTCGATCGAGTGTCCTTATGTCGTGGGGTAACGCTTATAAATACCCCACGACTCCCATTCATTTCACAACTTTTGCCAAGGGTTTTTACCTACACATTTACCCTACTCTCAACCCTATTTCATCTACACTACAAGCCTTAGCAACCCTAAGCAATACATACAAGAAACGAGTCCTTCGTCCCTCAAAAAACCGACGTAACACACACACACACCCATACACACCATAACTCGCGTACATCCTCGATACTCCGGCGTCCCGTCGCTATTTACGAGTCCATTTTCGAGGCCTATACCTAGCATGTATGTTGAGGGTGTCCTAAACCCCATTTCTATCTCTATTGCTCCGTCATTTTTATTTATTTATCGTATTTTGTATTGTAATCATAATCGTAGTAACACTAACACTAACTTTTTTTTTATACTTTTGCATCTTTATTTTTGTATCATCATTTTATTACTAACATTAATAATACCGCGTATATATATATTAATACTAAAAATCGATTTTGAAAACGTTGGACTACAATGATCACCTAAGGTCCGTCTAATCCCTTTACGAGCAACGACGGAGGTGGAGCCCTTTCGAGGAGCCCCGCCCCAATGTACTCAAGGGCGTGACGTGACCGTGATCGGTCGTAGTCGAACATATTTAATCCCATTTCTATAATTGGTACGCGGAACCCGTTGACACGAAAACCGACATCACATAACTCGAAAGGGTTAGTTCCGATGTCGTGACGTAGAGGGACACATTTCGTTACTAATTCAAAATTTCTAATATAATAATAACACTTTCGTAAAATCCCGACAACGGTATTATAATCGTATATACACGATTATAGTACCGGAGGTCAAGTTAAATTCAAATCGGGCGATATTTGTATTTAATTTGATCGACCGTCGATTTTAAACCAAAAAAACGAAACGAGTCATCACTCGTACAGGGGCTACTCGACCGAGTACATATGCTACTCGATCGAGTAGCACCCAAAAAAATGGGCAGTAGCTACGTAAAAGACGCACTCGACCGAGTCACACCACGACTCGATCGAGTGGGCGCGAATCCCACGAAGAATGTCGAAACCCTCCGCCATCTCGCCAATCACTAGGACAAAGGGGACCGCCCATCCATGACGGCCCAGACGAGCGGCTGCTCGAAAAAGAGGAGCCGGAGGGGTCACCCGATGATGGACAATCCGGATCCATGTCCGGCTCTGAAACGCCAAAGTGCACCCTGGCACGCCGGCGACGCGATCACGATCACCACTGGGAGAACGCCCGGCAGCCCCCGCAGTAGGAGGAGGAGCAGGAGGGGCGGCTTCAACAGGCGCCGGTGGACGGTATGGAGGCCCTCGAGAAATCCAGCGCCCGTACTTAGGATTCGAAGTCTCCGGGGAGGGGGAGCGTTTCCTGCGCCGGACAGGGCTGCTCGGATGCACCACGACGGAGGGTGGGGAATTGCTGCCAGAGGAGGAGGACATGAGTAAGTTAAAGTTCTCAAAGAATAGGGATGGAAAAATGATGCAAAAAATGGCAAAAAATGAGGATCTTATATAGGGGAGCTAAGCCATGCATGCACACCATTAAATGCATGCAACTACCAAAGTAACCTAGGGAAAACCAAAAGCCATCATTACCTCTACACACAACCTAGACTAATAGGGAAGGCGAACGGATTGCGCGCGAAGCAAGATCGACCCTGCGGCACCTCGCCCAGGAACTATTCACTGAAAGCGGTCCACGGTGACCCCGGGCGGACATCCAGTGAGGGGCAATTGACGGGGGTCGGCACCACAGGTATGGTCGGCAGCCGGCAGCATCATGACTGGTCGTCACCCCGCAGCTAAGGCCCACCGGCTCCCTCCAGCCGGAGGGAGGTCTTCGGTCTGACTTGGGGTCCGGCGGCCGACCTCCATGTCTCGAGTCCTATAAATACCTGGAAGACATCCACCTCAAGGGGGATGAGCATTCTGACAACATATCATCTCTCTAGAAAGTTAAGTAATATCCTCCATAATCTTACCTCTACCCTCCAATCCACACCACTGACTTGAGCGTCGGAGAGGCAACCTCGGAATCCCTCCGAGGTCCTTGTTTGCTCCCTGTGCAGGTCCGGAACTCTGGGTTTACCAGGAGGGGAGAGGAGGATCGCCGGCCGTATCCGGCGGGAGGCCTTCGATTGTTTGATACCCAAACATAATGTATGTGAGGTGAGAGAGTCTGAGATGAGTCTGTGGATAAAGTGTGCTTTTGTAATGAGTCTGAGTCTGAAAAATAAAAAATGAGTGGAAAGTTGAGGTGGCAGAGTCTGAGAGAAAAAGATGAGTCGGTGGACAAAATTAGTCTAAGTTTTAACCATGAAGTGGGCGAGAAACAGAATGTTGTAAACCAAATCAAACGCAAAAAGAATGTGATACTTTGCCTTTACTCCTACAAAGCAAGCCTATTCCCAAATTGATGGCGTGTAACTAAAACCCATTCTCAAATTGATACTACTGTACTATCTTCGTAGACGTAGACGCATAACAGGCTATCAGTCTTATACAAACATTATCATCAGCAGAAGCGGTAATTGAAGATGAAGGTGCAAATTTGATAAGCCATTAGCACCGAACTTAGTAAGAGTAGAGTTTCAATCAAGCTAGCTAGCTTCTAGAATAGACATACAGTAGTAGATACGAAACAGACAAGGCTTAAGGCATATGAGTAGTAGAGAATAACAACAATATGTAAGTAAATGTAGTGAGTGGGAATAACAACAGGCCAGGCTTGCTTGGGTTGGGTTGGGTTGGGTTTCCTTTCTTTACTCTTTAGTCTTTAGTCAGCCAGCATTCAATCCATGTTACGAATTGGCAGCGCTGTTGTTACTCATCATCTTCTGAAACTCCTCAAAGTTGACATTACCATCGCCATCTGCGTCAACAGACTGGATCATCTTAGTACAATCCTGAACTGAACATTTCTCACCCAGTCGACTCAGCACCAGATGCAGCTCCGCAGCAGAGATCAGGCCATTGTTGTCCTGGTCATACATGTCGAACGCGTCGCGCAACTCGCGGGACCCTGACTCGTCGCCATCCACCTTCTTGCTGCAGAACTCCGCGAACTCCGCCAGGGTGATTACGCCGTCCTTGTCCGAATCCATCTCCTCCATCATCCGCCCGATCTCCGCCGTCGATGTGTCCGATCCGAGGGCCGAGATCATTCCGGTCAGCTCCTCTTCGGATATTTTGCCGTCGCCGTTGCTGTCGAAGCGGTCGAACACCTTCTTCACCTCCGCCATGTCGGAGAGGTACAGGGAGGTGGATGACGGAGAGGATTTCAGTGGAGTACTGTCGTCGTTGTCCTTGATGTTGTTCTCCGCCATTGTTGAGTGCCTGGGCTGGAGCTGAATTTGGGAATTTCTTTGAGGGAGGGAGGGAGTTAGGGTTGCGGATAGGGAAGTGACTATTACTCCTCCTCCGTATAAATAGAGAAGTAAAAGAGGGAAGACGCGTGGCGTGGGAGTTAAAATACGGAATGTACGCGGCTTGACGCTTTAGGCATCTGGTTTGAAGAAGCTTTTTAGACGTCGTTGGGGTCACCATTTGCCAGTGACTGGTAGGAGTAATTGGTATCCGTATCACCTGTGTACGGTGTACCCTTCCTCTCCTTTTTTCACTCTCAACTCTTATCAAAATAGTATAAACTCCGTAATAAAATCACCGGATTGAAAGATAGAATTATTAGCAATTTTATATTTCCCCATGTTATATAATGTTTAGTTTGTCACAGACGTCGTATCTCGTGATTTTAGTACGAATGACAAAATATTACTTCGTACATTAACATTAACCGTTCACCCAAATAATGCTCATCAATCCACTGTATAATACTTCGTACCTTAACATTAGTTGAAAAAATAAAATAAAATAACTTAGATGAGATGTGAATCCGATCTGTATAATACTTCGTACCTTAACATTAGTTGAAAAAATAAAATAAAAAAACTTAGATGAGATGTGAATCCGATAAATTCTCATATTTCTTCTATCTTTTGTGAACCGCTCCTCAACTTTATCCAGTCTTCTCTTACGAAATGAAATTACCGCATAAACAAACAAATTCTATGTAAAAAACTAAAACGTAATCGCACTAAAACGCACAAAGGTCCATATATTATTATTTTTTATAAAAACTAACGGTCTATTTTTTCCAAAGAAAGACGAAACTAATACTCCTAGTCTCTTCCAATTTCGAATCTTAACGTGTTGTAATAAATTCAATTTCAAACATTATCCTTTTGTTTTTTCCTTGTTTTTGCAACAAATTACAATTATTTATCCCATTAATAGCCATAAAAATAAATTAATTATGGAGTTCTATTTTTAGTGACAGATAACATAATATTATTATTTTATTCTTTATTTATAAATGGGGATGAATGTCACTATGTGAGTATTTGTACTATTATATTGACACAAAATATTAATCCACTTGTTAAATTACTAATTACATTAAAAAAATACTAATTAAGAGTACAAATTATATTACGATATTTAGCTTTAAGTTGTTAGTTTAATACTCTTTAATCATGGAATTAAGCATTGGCTTTTGGGTAGTACTTACGTTGGTATAACACCCATCTTATGTACTATATATATATATATATATATATATATATATATATATTTTTTTTTTTTGCCAACCAAGACAGAAAGAAATCTAACTCGTGATGCCCATAGCTGCTAAGTCATGGGCTTCCTTGTTAAATTGTCTAGGAATGAAAGAAACATGAACACAATGAAAAGATGAAAAAGCATTCTGAATCTGAGCTGCTATCCTGCAAATTTCCGGCGAGACGACCATAACTCCACCTATTTGCTGGACCAGGGATAAACAGTCAGAGAGAATGTGAATGTGGAGCAGGCCTTCTTCTTTCGCCCATAGAGTAGCATGCAGAAGTGCATTCGCCTCAGCATGGAGCGGAGAAGCAGCACGAAATGAAGCGAAACCCCGAGTAATACAAGTTCCAGAGAAAGAGTGGGCAATCCAGCCTCCTGCAGTCCTGCCAAAGTCTTTCCAAGCCCCATCAACTTTAATGCAAGAAAGTGAGCAACCATGACCAGGGCCAATAATTATGAGGGAATGTCCGGCCTTAACCTTGTTCAAAACCATATCAATACCCTTCATATTAGATTCTAGAGAGGAGTCCCTACCTGTAATAAAATCATTAAGACCACTAAGTTGAGAATTGAGAATAGCCATAAGAACAGGACCAGTTAGCTGTAACCCATGGAATTTAGCCTTGTTACGAGCTATCCAAATAGTCCATAGAGAAAGAACGAACTGTGTAATCCGAGACCAATCCTTATCAAGAGTCCATAAATAAGAAATCCACTCCACAATCCAATGTCGAAGATCGATAATAGTCGACATGTCAGTCCGGATGCCCAAATCCGAACCCAGCCAAAGCCGTGAAGATAGCGGACAGTCACGAAAGAGGTGTTCCAGTGATTCCTCATAATTAAAGTTGCAAAGAGGGCACTCATACGGGAAAGGGAGACCACGTTTGCGGAATTCTGAGCCAATAGGGAGAGCATTGTTCAGAATTTTCCATAAAAAAGTCTTCAATTTTGCGGGCCCCCTAAGTTTCCAAAGAAATTTGCCACAGAAGGATTTCAGTTTTAGATCCAGAGGAGGACCAACGCTGTTGTTTTGGAGAAAAGTATCAAAGGCGAGCAGGTAAGCACTTTTGACTGAGAATTTTCCATCTGTAGACCTGCGCCAGTAGTAGTAATCCTCGTTACCATCGCGAGGAGTTTGGCATGACATAATCTTATTAACCCAAGGATCATCATAGTAGCAACATAATTTATCATAGCTCCAGGATCCCGAGCTATCAAGCAAGTCAGAAATATTGGTAGGTGGAGGAAGCGGGCAACCATCCTTAACTCTAGGAGTCTCACCTAGAACCCATCTCGTCTGGGAGAGGTCAATTGAGCTTGGTTTACCAGGAAGCCATGCCATGCCACAAAGCACAAGCTGAAGGCCCCATTTAATACTTTTCCTTTTGTGATGAATAAAGAAAACTCAAAAGAAACTAATAAAGTTCTCATGGTATCAGAGCCAATTAAACCAAAGAAAACACAAAATCCTAACTCTACACCATTATGAGCGGCGGAAAAACAGACCCCGATCCGCCCAAAATCGAACCAACATCTCCTTATTATCTTAGTCCACATGATCGTCCGGGAGATTATATCACTTCCGTTCGTCTTAAGTTGAACAATTATGATGATTGGGCACACGCTATGCGTGTCTCGCTACGGGCACGTCGGAAGTATGGGTTTCTCGATGGCACTATCAAAATGCATGCCTGCAAAACCGTGCACTAAACAAGATTGAGATGCAATCCAATGCACTCTTTTATCTTGGCTGATGAATACTATCTCCGATGAGGTAAAAGAACTCCTTCCCAATTATAAAAATCCAAAAAATTTGTGGGATGATTGGAGTGGGCGATTCGGGATCATAAATGGACCCCGAATTCAACAACTCAAATCCGAATTGACTGAATGTCGTCAATCTGAGTCTATGTCAGTAGCTACGTAATACGGGAAATTAACTACAATATGGGATGAATTAGACAAGCATGAACCGTTAATTTCTTGTACTTGCGGGAAGTGTGAATGTGGTGTCGGGACAAAAATATGGGACCCAACGAGAGGAAGACCGATTGCACCGGTTCTTGCTCGGCCTTGTACCTGAGTTCTATGGTTCTCTTAGATCTGTTCTTTTGGCCCAAGACCCTTTGCCCACTCTTAATAGGGCCTTCCAAACTATATCTCAAGAGGAACGTGTGTGTGGCATCGACAAAGAGGCAAGGTAATTGCCGGAGAAACATCGGGTTTTGCCGTGCGTTATGCGTCAAAGGGACCATCTCGGACAGTCCATCAACCGATCTCATATCTCACCAAAGAAGAAAAATGTGCACTATACTGCACACACTGTAAGAAAAATGGACATGATGTATCAATGTGCTTTGAGCTCCTAGACGAGATACCAGAGTGGTGGTATGAATTAAAGAAGAAAAAATCACGTGGCAAAGGACAAGTGCAGGCCAAACATGGCTCATGTACACATGTTGCCGCTCACGGAGTTTCGGTGGAACAGACCAAAACTGAACAAAGCGGACATGTAATGGTGTACAGTACACCCCCTTCCCGTTTTACCGGTAAGTGGATCATAGATACGGGATGCTCCCACCACGTGACGGGAAATATTGATGTGTTTTTCGATATTCTGGACGGTGTGTCACGGTCCATTCATCTCCCTGACGGACAAATTGTCACGTCCAACCGAATGGGACGAGTTGCTCTTACTCCTTCTATTACTCTTGACTCTGTTTTATTTGTCCCATCACTTGTAATTTAATTTCAGTCTCACAGCTATGTGACTCCCTAAATTGCGACCTTGTAACTAATTCCGCGGTATGTACTGTACAAGACCAGTTAACGAGAACGATGATTGGCACGGGTGACCGGATGGATGGACTATATTACCTCCGTAGTGAAGCAATGTTGACGGTTAGTTATGCCGAGCCAGTTTCCTCTCCTATTCTATGGCATCATCGGTTGGGGCATCCGTCCGAGAAAATAATTAACTTATTACCTTTTGTTAATTGTAAGAATAATCGAATTCCTCAACCATGTGAGGTGTGTCACCGGGCTAAACATATACGGGATAGTTTTTCGTCTAGCAATAATAAAAGTCGTCATATTTTTGAGTTAGTTCATTGTGACCTGTGGGGACCGTACGACCCCTCGGCTACCTGTGGAGGGCGCTACTTTCTAACTCTTGTGGACAACTTATCTCGGGCTGTTTGGGTATACTTGTTAAATGATAAGACTGAAGTAGCTGAGAATTTTCACAATTTCGTCGCCATGATTAAAACCCATTTTTCTACTTTCATTAAAATGGTACGTAGTGACAATGGAACGGAGTTCAATGCACTTAAGCCTTTTTTTCGTCACAATGGAATTATTTTTCAAACTTCGTGTGTGGGCACACCACAACAGAACGGTAGAGTAGAGCGTAAGCATTGCCATATTTTAAACGTCGCTCGTGCTCTACGTTTTCAGTCGAGGTTACGAATTCGATTTTGGGGCGAGTGTATCCTCGCCTCAGCCCATGTTATCAATCGGACCCCGTCAATGGTCCTTGACGGAAAAACACCCTATGAGATATTGTTTGGCTCCCCTCCGTCCTACACCGAGCTACGAGTTTTCGGGTCACTTTGTTTTGCTCAGAACCAACGAGCCAAGGGTGACAAGTTTGCTAGTCGGAGTCGGAAATGCGTTTTTCTAGGTTATCCTTACGGGAAGAAAGGATGGTATTTATTTGATTTGGAACGTGATGAATTTTTCGTGTCTCGGGATGTGAAATTTTATGAGAATATTTTCCCGTTTCGGCCTAATTCTTCCACAAACAATGAAACAGGGGATGATTCTTCCCCCCATGTGAATAGTGGATCAGAGGAGATGACAAGTAATGAGGTCCTAGATTTTGACCTGGATAGTAATTATCCAGGACATATCCATAATGAAGTTAACGATACACCATCGCTCCATACTGAACATAGCTCGTCAGAACATGAAACAACGGAGCTGAATGTCGATTCCACTGGAAATTCTACTGAGGGCACGGGGGTCGAGTCAGTTGACTCAACTGCAGCTCAAACGGAATCTCATGTCCCACCGCCCACGGAAAAACTTGGTCGTGGTCATCGAGTTCAGGTTCCATCTACGGCCCTCCGGGATTATATTGTGGAAACTACGACAAACATTAATAGTCCAACCAATGATTCTCATGTCACCGTGTCCGAATCACCGTCCTCAGGTACTCCCTACTCTATAATTAATTATATAAATTGTGTGAATTTTTCAACAGAGCATCGCGAGTTTTTGGCTTCCATATCAGCTTCTACGGAGCCCCCAAACTTTAACGAAGCTATTCACGACCCCAACTGGCGAGATGCTATGGAGGCCGAGATGACAACACTTGAAAAAAATGGCACGTGGGCGATGGAACCGTTGCCCCCGAGAAAGAAAGCACTCGGAAGTAAATGACTTTACAAAATAAAATACAAGTCTGACTCGACCATTGAGCGATACAAGGCACGACTTGTTGCATTCAGCAACCATCAGACGGAAGGGGTCGATTATGACGAAACGTTTGCACCCGTTGTTAAAATGACAACGGTACGAACGTTCCTTGTTGTTGCTGTTTGCAAGAATTGGTCACTTCATTAGATGGACGTACATAATGCGTTTCTTCATGAGGACCTTCATGAGGAGGTTTATATGCGTTTACCCCCAGGTTTTGCTCCCTCTATTCCTGGCACAGTGTGTCGTCTCCGTAAGGCTTTATACGGGCTCAAACAAGCTCCTCGTTGTTGGTTCGCTAAACTTGGTGAGGCGCTTAAGCAATACGGTTTTGTTCAGTCTTACTCGGATTACTCCCTTTTTACATATGTGAGTGAAACGACTAGGTTGAATGTGTTTATCTATGTCGACGACTTACTTATATCTGCTAATGATGATGATGCTTTGGCTCGGTTTAAGCGGTACCTATCCACCTGCTTTCATATGAAAGATCTAGGCGTTCTCAAGACTTTCTTGGTCTTGAAGTTGCCCGAAACAAGAATGGAATTTTTTTGTCTCAGCGGAAGTATGCTCTCGATATAATATCGGATGCTGGATTATTGGGCTGTGAGCCTGCTGTTGTGTGCTAAATTTAGGCCATTTTTCCTTCCATTTAGACCCGTTTTCCCCTCGTTTTGCGAGTCTTGAGTGCGATTATCGCCTAATTTTGTGTACTTCTCGCATTAGCGTCCCTCTTGTGCGTTTTACGTGTTTTTGGTAGTTTTTCTATCAATTTTGATAGGTTTTGCTACAAAAATCACGATTGAGCTTCCACGAGCACAAGAGAAGGGAAAACCGTCCAAAGAGCAAAGCACACAACTTAAAGTTTAAAGCCATCCGATCGAACAAACGAAGAATGAGACAAGACTCGAGGCCACGAAAAATGACCGGGCGAAATTTCACCCGGTGAGACGCCACCGGGCGAAATTTCACCCGACGGTGAAACGCCTCCCCCGAAGATTTTCCGAGCTTACCCACCGGGCGAAACTGACCGGGCGAAATTTCGTCCGCCAGGTGAAATTTCGCCCGATGGGAAGAAGTGCCAAAAACGCCAAAAATGGAAGAAAATGTCACCGGGCGAAAATTTCACCCGATGGGAATTAACGTCAAGTCCGCAGGGCGAAGTTTCACCCCATGGAGATGCAAAGGGAGATTGTCTCACTAATGAAGCATAAAGTTGGATTTGGGCTTTAGGTTAAAAACCCATTAAGAGATTACTATATAAGTATATGTTACCCTAATTCATTGCCTAAGTCACCTCTCCATTGTGCTAAGGAGGGAAGACATTACACCATTCCACCATCCTATTACACCATCCATTAGTAGTAGCAATCTAGAAAAATCCTCAAAAATTCTAGTAGTTTACATAGTAATTAATAGTAGATCTACAAGTTTCCATCAACAATTATCTAGATTTCAAGGTTGTAAGAAGATTATTCAAGTTTTATTTGAAGATTTGTTGGGTTTATTGGAGAATTAGTGACAAGTTCTCCATTTTATTCATCAAAGATTCTATCTTTATCTATGATATCTTCTTATTTCTTATAGATCTACATAGTTGGTATAATTCTCTTCCACTCTCTAATCTCTAGTTTAGTTTTTGTGTTGTTTTCTCATCATCATCTTGTTTAGATCTAATTAATATGCATGTTGTGATGATTTCCATAATGATGTGTGAGTAGATTTCTTGTTGGGGAGTTTAGGGATGAGGGCTTAGATTATTTGAATATAGGGATGTTGGTGGGTTACTTGCATGTTGGTTTATCTTATTTATGGTGTTGTGTCATTGTTGTTTTAGTCCGGCCAACTAGACCGACCTTGACTAATTTCTATCAATATGGGGAAACTCGGGGTAGAAATTACCATGACTAGGGACTTACCCTCATTCGCCGCGAAAGCGGGATTTTAGGTGAGTTTATCAATATTGCGACAAAAACTCGATTCCGACTTTCTTAGACTCCAAGTACCGAATCCCGACTTCTCCCCAACGCCTTTTCCCTAGATTGACCACCCTTAGCTATTTCTCTAGATATTCCCTTAGTTTAATACTCGACCCCTAGAAAAACCCCCTTCTAAGACATCGAAAACGACACTTTAAGCTTCACAAACACACACCATTCCCTGTGGACCGACCTCGACTTACCACGATTACTCTAGTTGTTTTTGTGTTATTCTGAGTCTTACAAATATCGTTTGATCCCCCGTCCTTCGTTAACGACCGATCCGATTGGGAGGCGATCACCTGCTCCTTCGCCCATTATCCAAGGGCATTCCTTGGCTCGGTCCACAAGCGAGGCTCTTGTCAATCCCGAGCCCTATCGGAGGCTTCTAGGTCGCCTTCTGTATTTGGCTGTCACCCGTCCGGATCTGTCTTACTCGGTTCATATTTTATCCCAATTCATGCATTTACCACGGGTCGATAATTGGAACGCGGTCCTTCGTGTTGTCCGGTACCTCATAGGGACTCCCGGTCAAGGTATATACTTGCATTCTGAATGTAACTTACTCTTGTCCGGTTGGTCTGGCTCTGACCATGCTGGATGTCCCTTGACCCGTCGTTCTCTTACGGGTTGGGTGGTGTTTCTAGGTGATTCTCCTATCTCGTGGAAAACAAAGAAACAACAAACTGTCTCTCGGTCCTCCACGGAAGCTGAGTATCGGGCCATGGCCGTGCTCACCTGTGAATTGAAATGGCTACAGGGAATTCTCTTTAGTCTCGGTATTGAACATCCCAACCCTGCTCCCGTGTATTGTGACAACAAGTCGGCACTGTATATTGCACAAAACCTTGTTTTCCATGAGCGCACTAAATACATCGAAGTGGATTGTCATTTCGTTCGTGATGCTCTTCAAGAAGGCTTGATTTCTTTTTCTCATGTTCCCACTGATGCACAACTTGCCGATATATTTACCAAAGCCTTGGGCGTAGGCCAATTTCGATTTTTATTGTGCAAGTTGGGCACGGTGAATCCCCACGCTCCAACTTGAGGGGGGGGGGGTATTACGATATTTAGCTTTAAGTCGTTAGTTTAATACTTCCTCCGTTCCAATAGGTTCTTTACGTTTGCTTTTTGGGCACTATTTCTAAGTGGAGGAGATTGTCGATATAACTTCTAATATATGAGATAAAATATAGTCATGTGAGATCTTGTTTAAATTGTCTAATCGAGTACGTTATAAATATCAATTTTTTAAATTTTTTAGAAATATGTATCTAAAGATATGGATAAAAGAAAACGTGCATTGGCAAGTGTGAAAAAACAAACGTAAAGAATCAAATGGAACGGAGGGAGTACTCTTTAATCATGCAATTAAGCATTGACTTTTGGATAGTACTTACGTTGGTATAACACCCATCTTATGTACTATATATTTTGTCCTTTTGTGATGAATAAAGAAAACTCAAAAGGAACTAATAAAGTTCTCAAATTAGTAACTAATGAGTACTAATTACATTAAAAAAAATTACATTGAAATAATTTTATACAAATTTATTTAACAACATATTATTAAGTGAAAATGAAATCAAATAAATGAGTGATTTTACTGGGCTCGAATCTATCAACTTTCAAATTTTAAAGCTCAAAACGATTCGAGTTACTCGGAACTTAAATAAAATAGTATCATACGGAGTAACATTTAAGAAACACTAAGAAATGAAACGATCCAAACCTAATTTACTAACCCGTTGTATTTCTACGAACGCTGCCATTCATTCCTCTATTTACTTTTCTTCTAATAACCCATGCATCCTACTTTTCTTCTTCAATTATATCTCCATCGTCACCCATCTTCGTCCTCATGTTGAATCCCCATATTCGTTGTCCCTACTCCATCCTCTCTTAATCTGCATACATGTTCCTACTCCCCTGCTCCGTACGAACGTCGGCTAGAAGAGTCCAATCTCATGTACCTTTGCATCATAAGAACCTGGAAAAAAAGCATTCAGAAATTTTAAATTAAAATTGAATGTGAGAAATATTTAAAACTTAGAATTAACTAATTACAATTTACAGATTTACAGAAATATTTAAAACTTAGAAACATATGGAACATGAGAAATTTATGGGGTGAGAGAAATTGGGGTAGATAGATTTTTGGGTTATTTAACAACAATAATACTAACTATAGGGCGTCTTCCTAAAATAATATCAATTTTAATAAATCTGGGAATAATACGTATTATTGGAGTAGTTAAACCAGAGTAGTATAGGTGACCGGTTACCTGTAGAACCCTTCCACTTTCATGTTTCACCCTTAATTTTAGTTAACGACAATAATACCAACCATAGATCATCTTTAGAAAATAATTCCAATTTTAATAAATCTGGGAATAATACATATTTTTTCAAGTAGTTAAACCAGAGTAGTATAGATGATCAGTTACCGGTAGATGTCATTCCCCTTCCTTTTCGTCTTTAATTTATTTCATATTACTTCCCTCCTTTTCACTTACTCAGTGTACATGGCATTAAACGTCATTAATGTCTTCCGTATTTCTCTTCCTTCAACCTCGCCAAATCTAGCTAACAATACAATCTTACACCAAAATCAACACGTTAATCTAAACGAAACGTATAGAAAAAAAACTGAAGAAGGATGAAGGGTAATGGAGAGAGAGGATGAAGAAGAGAAGTAAGGAGAAGTAGACCTGACAAAACTGACTCGACCCGAATAAGCCAAACCAAACCCGACCCGACACCCGAACTGAAGACATGATTTTGACCCGTAATCCGAATTGACCCGAACTAACCCGAAACTGACACGACTATTATTATTGAAAACGAGTGGATAACCCTAAAAAAAAGTTGAAAACAGCAAACCCGAGAATGACCCGAACTCGAAATTATCTGACCCGACCCGAAGTCAACCCGATTATTATAACCCGAAATTGGCCCGACCCGAAACTGACCTGACACGGTTCACCCGTTATCCAGGTCTAAGGAGGAGGATGTAGAATAAGTAACAGGTTAAATATTAATTAGGTGACCTGATGTAGCAGGTGATAAACTTACTTATACTACTGTTGTTTAACTACTCCAATAATACGTATTATTCTCAGATTTATTTTAATTAGTATTATTTTGGGAAGACGCCCTATAGTTGGTATTATTGTCATTAAATAACCCTAGATTTTTTTAGGTTAAATAAATCAATATACATAAAATTTGTATTAAGAGAATTTGTAATCCATAACTTCTTAATACAAATTTTATTACAAATTCTTAATACAAATATTACGAATTATCTTAATACAAATTTTATGTATATTAATACATAAAATTTGTATTAATATACATAAAATTTGTATTAAGAAGTTAGGGATTAATGAGCAATTAAGTGGAATTTGAGGGACTATGTTGTAATATTTGTATAACTTAAGCTGAGAGATGTGAAATGAATGAGAGAGCTTGTTTGATGTATATGAAAGATGAGACAGTGTCACGTCACCTCTTTTGGTCTCTTCTTTTATATAATAATAAAGATGTATGACTTGTTAAGTAATCATACTTTCTCTCTTTAAAATAGTGGGAGAAAGACGCTTCCCTTTTTCTTCCTTAATATCGAAGAAAAGTATTCCCTTCTCCCACAAAGGAAAGGTGAATGAAATATTTTCAAACGCTTAATAATTATCTCCTGATTCTAGTAGTATGGAAATTGTAAATCTACAAGGGGTGAAGTGTAGCTTTAAGGTTAATCATTGCTTTCAAAGGGTAGAGATTATCCTTAACTGTCTGTCGTTGTGGTATTTTCAAGGAGTTTTGGAGAATGAAAGGATAAACTTATGATAAAAATCATTCTACTGCTCGATAAGAGATTGGGTAAGTGGAATAAGAATAGTTTTGCATCGTTGCATATCATGCAAAGGATCTACGAATTTGTTGCGTGCTCTGTAGAGTGAAGGCTCCAAGAATTCGTGAAGGCTTTGAGATCAAACCGTGCAAGCTATTGGATTCTGCTAGTATTTAGGGAGCAAAATGGCGTTGAAAAATTCATCTCAAACAAATCACAAATCTAATAAGTCTCGGTCAAAAAATAAAAGAAAGAAAAGAATTATACTCCGCAATAGGTTGGTAGAGAGTATATATGAGTGGTGATAATCGTAATGTAATCAATGAGCTTTTGGGAGGGAAGAATGAGATTGACATTCCTAATGGAGGAGGTGGTTATAGGAATGGTCTACAAAACAGTGGTAACAATGTTACTCATATTGTCTTTTCATCCTCAACCAGTAGTCACTCTAGTGAGGAGCTCTAGGGACTCAAACTCAAGTGACGAACGAATTCTAAGGCGGGGAAGGAATGAAGGATGCCTAATGGGTTCTTTCACCCACCTCACAATAACTATTTATGATGATGAAGATATTGAAGGCAGGGCTGCGCAAACCGGTCTAGGACCGAACCGGAACCTTAAAAAAAATATCGGAATTTAAAATTTTGGGACCGCAACCGGCCTGGTTGGACCAGAATTTGCATTTTTTTTTAAATTCCGCTCCAAAGTTTCTGTCCTTTCTATCATTTCTCCCTTTCTTAGACATTCAACATTGATTCCATAATCGACGGTTGAATCTTAGGGAGTCATCAAAAGACGACTTAGAACGGATACTCGTTGGTGCTAAATCGAATATCATAGCTTATTATTAGCCAAGCAACGGTTTCGATACGCGGAGGGTCTAACATTCGTAATGACGAGTCAGGACAAGACGATTACAAAGTCCGGATCAAGCTAGCATAAAGCTATGGTCCGGATCTTCATCAGTCACGGCGCAACAAGTCCCGCGCCCAAGTTTTCAGACGTGAGGGTTCCTGCGCCTGTGTTCCAAGGCGCACGGATCCCCGCGCTCAAGCTCTGTCCTCTGATCAATGCGCAATACAATACGTAACTGATCAGAGTCTGTCCAACATCTTCGATTTACATTTTCTATTTACGAGTCCGTTTATAGTTTACCGTTTCTAATTCGATTATTGCGATTTGTTCAAGTATTGTGAATTTTGGGTTGTAAGAGTAAGAGTAAAAAACTAATCTAGAGAAAAGAGAGAAGAAAAGAGTTATACCAACAATGGAGAAAAATAACAATAAGAAAGATGAAGATGCATGAAAATAAAGGAGAAGCCTTGATGAATAAAACAATGGATTTAATTTGTCACTAATCCCTTGATGATCTCCAAAGAACTTCTTGATTAAAGCTAGAATTCCGTACAATAACTTGAATCTAAAGTTAGATGAAGAAGATGAAGATTGATAAAAATTATGAATGTGTCTCTATCTAATCTAAGTAGTGTAATAAAAGTTGCTAATGAAAAGATTGATCAGGTAGTCTCATTAGGTTAAACTAGTATATAGTAGTAGTTTAATGGATCACTAAATCAAGCTCAAATCTGATTTTTGCACTTTGAGTGAAACTTTTGCCCAATGAATTTTCAAGGAGTGAAACTTCACCCTGCGAACTTTTGTCATTCATGAGCCATTTTCGTCGGGTGAAACTTCACCTGGTGGTTTCACCCGATGAACTTTCCTTCCAGATTTTGCATTTGGGGGCCTCGTTACCGTCGGGTGAAACTTCACCCGATAAGTAAGTTTCGCCCGGTGGGTGAAAGTTTCCTGAAGATCTTTGGAGAGGTTGAAATGTCGTCGGGCGAAACTTCGTTCGGTGGTATCTCATCGGGTGAAACTTCACCGTACCCGATGGTTTCCTTGTCCTCTTTTCTGGTTTCGCTCTTTATTGTTTGATAGTTTCGACTTTAGGTTTCGTGTGTTGCTTTTGGACGGTATTCCACTCTCTTGTGCTCGTGGAAGCTCGGACATGCTCTTGGCGAGGAATCCTATCAAAATAGATAGAAAAACTACCAAAAGCACGTGAAATGCACAAGAGAGACAGCTCATGTGAGAAAGACTAAGAATATGGCGAAAATCGCATTCTAATTTCACAAAAACGGAGGAAAACGAGTCTAAATGGAAGGAAAAATGGGCTAAATTTATCACACATCACCTGTATACCAATTATTGAATGACGTCTGTTCTGGATGCAGGGGTAAGAAGGGAATTGAAACATGAATCAGAGGGTATATCACTGTGGCACAGATACATGAAACACAATCACCATACACAAACGATTGGAGCTACAATGAATGAGATAAGCAACATAAAACAAATCTGTAACAATGTGTACAAATAAGAATAAGAAAATCTAATAAAGCTTTTCAACTAATATTCTAATAATGAAATAGAAAGTAAACAAAATCGGAAATTTTTGAATGATGAACATCACCTTAGCATCAATCAGAAACTCCGCTGCATCAGTTTTTGTTTTATCCTTAAACTCGGACCTCTTTCATCTGTAGATCACCCTTACGTTGATCTCTGAACCTCACTCCCTGACACAGAGTAGCAATCGTTGTTTCTTTAGGGTCAGACATGATTCAAATTGCAAAATAAGGAACTGAAACAAAGTACTATAGAAATCGAACGCAGTATGTAAGATGATACATTGAACTCGTGAAAGATTGAAGTTTAAATGTTAATGGAGAAAGTGGTAGATGCAGTGTCGATTTATGAAGGCCTTTTTTTTCTCTCCGTCTTAATAAGGATGCATTGATAGTCTGTGTTGTGTTTTCGAGGGCAGTAAATTGGAGAGTTGAAGTTCAGCTTTGCTATTGAATTGAATAGGTAGGTAGATTGTTTTGTTTGATTATACTTCCTTCGTCTCGTTCATTTGTTTGTCTTTTATATTCATTGCGAGGATTATTTTAATCAAAGGCAAACAAATGCATGGAATGGAGTAAGGGGATTTGGATTAGTGACAAAATTAAGACTTAATTCAAAATAAAGGCAACAATTTGTGCCACTGATTTTATATAAAGAGGATTATTTAATAAATTATTGAGCACAAATCATTTGTTGTATATACATAAGTAAGGCTATGTGTATGTTGTAAGCTAATTAACAAAATGATTGAAGAAGACATTTTGGGTGCGCTAAGATGTACGGAGTAATGGTGTAAAAATCATGTATCTACTTGTTAGTGTTGACAATAATGGGGGCTTCAAGACGAATGTAGTCGTACAATATTCCAATCCAAGGGGTTGATCCCATAGCCTGAGTAAGAAAGATGGTGTTATTGCCCTCCACAAATTGGGTGCCTGGTACACTGATGTTGAATAGCCAGTATAGTCCATGCACACCATGTCTAGCTATTGTGTTGTCAAACCCTATAACTCCACTTGAAAATAATGGTGGATCTTCGTCTCTATTGTTCACTCTCACCTGTCACGATGCATACATACATTACTGAGTTTCTATTGGATAGTATAGTATGATCGAGTTTCGATGATGGGTTAGCAGCTTCATATACAAACCTGTAACTCTGAACTAGTAGCGGATGCAAGTGCTACTCTTAAGAAATATGTTCCATTCTGGATAATGTTGTCGAGTTGGAACTTAATCTGCCATGTCGTTCCTTCATATGTCTTGTTGTTTACCTTTCTGCAATATTTTGTATAATTATCATACATGTAACAATGGGAGCAACGTTATATATGTAGTACGAAGTATGTATCACGTACCTTTGAACTTGAGCAAAGAACCAATCGGTCTTATAGTTGCTAGTGTTGACATCGTAAACAAGATCCCCATCAGCGTATAAATCAGTGTACCGATCCCATAAACCATATTGTCTAAATCTGTTCAAAAAATAACCAACAACATTAATTAGTACTTTCAGTGTTTGATAGATAATATGGCAAAGGTGAAGTTTTTTCATATTGATTGACTAAAGCTAACTAAATGTTGTAAATGAAGTTTAGAAACTCACTTGTCATGATTAACATAGAGCTTATTAAGGAGATTAGGGTCGGGGTCAGGGACGAAGAATTCAGCAGCTGAACGGTCTGGTACGCCGATCTCCCATAAAATAGGCCCATCTCTTGGAGGTTCGTACACCAAGTCACCCAAATCAATAGCGTGTCCTGTTTTTTTAATTTAAGTTTAAAATGAGAAGTTATTCACAGTCACTCGAACATGCATGCCCACCATAAAAAAACAAACCTGGAATAATATTAAGGGAGTGGTTGTATTTATAATCTCCGATGAAACCTGGTACCCAAGCATACAAAGTATAGTTTCCTGGGCGTATGTTGTCAATAGTGAAATGACCATTATCATTTGTTCTTGTCCAGAATTGATATCCCTGCAAAATAAAATCTCAAGTTCATCAGTAACCATAAAATGTTAGCATAACTTTGAAGCTCATTAAGCTTAATTAGATACCTTGCTTTCCCTTTGCCAGGATCCAACTTCTCCTGGTGAAGCAAGCCCTATATATGCTTCTTTTGCTGAAACATTTGTTTTCAGATACCTGTTATGTTTGTTGGACCGATTAGAATGCACGTACCGTATAACGATCAATCTTTGTCGGATCATGTATTCAAAATAAAGACGGAGTTGGCGGGCGAACCTATCATGAACAAATAAAAAACCATTTGCACTGCCACGTTGATCAGATGATAGGAAATCATCTGAAGTTGGAAACTTGTATGGCCATTTTTTAGCTTCAACATCAGCCTGCAATAAACACACGAATTGAAGTTACTCTTGAATGTCAAATAACGTGGGGTTTTTTTGCCAACTGTTAACGAACATCTCAACAAAAACCTTAAGGCGATGGTCGAGGCTCGTTTATATTCTATTACCAACAACATTACCTGTTGTTTGGCATCCTCCCATAGCTGGTACGAATCATTATTATTACTCCTACTTCCAGAATTAGCGTATACAAAAAGGGGGCCTAGAACCTTCTTCCATGACTCCCCATCTTCAAATTTTGCCATGAGTTCCTTTCCTGAGTAATGAGTACTTAGGAGTACCTAATATAATAATGTCCCCAGGCCACATTAAGAATCAGTAAAACACACATACATACATGTCCACAGCTAGCATATTCTCAAGAGTCAATAAGACCATATGTAAGATATTACCGAGAGAGATGTGGGGCCAACATGTGAGGTGAGGTACTGTTTAGTTGGTCCAGCAGATCGGAATTCATTACTAGGTATGATTTGCCACAACCCAGTAGGTGGATCACTGCATATCCACCCATGCACCTGAATATCTTTTGCTGCACCTGAGTACTGGTATTTGTCATCGACCTACATATATACATATCCGTAACTTCTATCAAAATCGACTCTTGGTTAACAGGAAGAGTGATAGTTGTGAAGACATGATCGAATTCTCAACCAAAAATGTCTTAGCTAGCCTAATGGTTAAGATTAGGTAACCTGGACACTAGGTCTTAGGTTCGAATCTCCCTCCCTAAAAAAAAAAATAATGACTCAAAGTCATAGGATAAAGATAAAAAGGAGTTAGTACCTCGCCTTTAAATTGAGGCTCAATTGGATTAGTGAGCAAAACAGCTTCTGGGTAGGCTAGTTCTTGGCTCCTATTGGATGATCGATCATCGGGCAAAGGCATTTGTCTTTGCCTGTTATCTGCCATGGCCATGTAGTTGAACCTATCATATTCAAAATAACAAATTTCTTAAACCATTTGGGTTTTGGGACATAAGAACATACATGATCATAATGTATGAGCTACTATACATACCATATTTTGTTAAGCTTGAAAGCAAGGCGGGTGTTTGCGAGAGTGAAGCCAGGGAAATCTTTTGGGCGATCATAAATAACGTAAGTATAGAAGCCAGAAGTATTTGGTAGGATGATAAACCTACAACACCACCGATTATTATTTCCAAGTTAATTGAGGGACTATAACTATATATTGGCCACGCACTTTCACTATAGCATGAAGAAGCAGATGATGGCGAAACCACCTTTTATCGATGTTGAGGGGAGGAAGCTTGCCGAAAAGAGAGGAGTTCCATGTCCTTGTAAACGAAACCTCTACTTTCTCATCAGTTTCGGCTACAACCTTAAAGTCTGTGCAGTCAAGCCTACAGATCCAACAACTTCATAACATTAAAATCTTGTGATTCCTATCAAATAATAATTGGTGCTGGAAATTAAATAGCATTGAATTGAATGCTAATAATACAGTCAGTCAGTATGTACCTATCAAGATTTCCTTTTTTCCTGGTAACTCCTTCTCCTTGCCAAACCACATCCCAGTAACTGTAAAGTTTAGTGATGGAAACAACGTGAAAAGGAAAGTCATTCTTACACAAAAGAAAATAAATAAAAATACTGGGTATGGTATGTTGATTTAAAACAACAGATCGAGAATCGAGATATATTACCCACGATTGAATTCGGGGTTAAGTTGTTCCAGCAAGTTAGCGATGCCATTATACTTAATTTTGGTGACGCTTCCTTCTGGTTTTAATATTGTCACTTGGATAATGCCATTCTCCAACACAACCTGCCACATATTACATACCAGTACATTATACAGTAATTATTGTGACAGTAGTAAAAGTTTGCAACTTATGATAAAATGTGATCATTTTAGATTAGTTAGTTACCACTTTCAGATAAATAGTTAGCGCATTTTCATATTAAAAAGTTGTCACTATTTAAGTTAAAGTGGTTACTAAATAAAATAAAGTGATAACTTTTTAGCATAAATTAGGTCCGTTGTACAATACAACGGTTGTATAGTACTGTATAATTTGTGTACATTATATTCATCATTTCTAGTCACCCAACATTTTTGTTAAATAAGGATGCCAATTGCCAAATACAACTTCAAATTTGTTCTCCTAATAGCTAGTGCTAACATTTTAGTGGCACAAACATAGTCCTTGGCTTTAATTTCATGTCAAGAGAAAGTTAACTTCCATATTGGCATTGTATACACAAAATTTAATAAACTGTAAATAGAGAACAAATGCAATAAATGGTAACCAATTTTTTTTCATAAGATTCGATTAATGTCTCGCGTGAAATCTCTAATTTAATTTATTTGTTCAACTGATTAGATCTCCAGTTGACTTTCAATGACAATTTTGAATGATAGGATCGATGAAATGTTTATCCTTCAATGAGATGTGGTCTCTTCACTCTTGACTATATTATTTAGGGTGCTGGATAGGTCAATTTCGAAAAACAGATTGATTTAGAGAAGAGGGTTGTCAGATTTGATCTCCTTTGATAAATTTGACTTGGTGGGAAATTTGCAGCAAACCTAATAAATTTGAGTGTTTGGCGTGGGTTGGGTATCCTCAGCAACGATTCTTTGATCTTGGATACGAAGGAAGACACAAAAATTTGTTTGATTTTTAGAGAGAATTTGAGAGGTTGACCTCTACACTTCATTTTTTATCCCATTTTCCATCTTCTTATTAATTAATGATGGTTATTTATTCAAAAATAAACATCCCAAAAACCTCGAGGATTTTACTGAAGTGTAACTTGAAAGTCCACTTGGTTCAATCAATGGATTATAAGACAATTATATTTAATCATCCGTATAATTAAAAAGGATGATTTTATTTAGTTATCGTCCAAATTAATTTATTTATTTTTAGAGTAAATTAAAAATTACTCCCTTTTAAGATACCGATTTTAAAATTTACTCCTTTTGAAATTTTTGTTGAAAATAACCACCAAAATATATTAAAAGTTCAAAAATTACTCTAAAATATAATTTTTTGACTAAATTACCCCTAACTTTTTTATTCCATATTACTCCACCTCACCCTCTAGCCAAGGGCATTTTCGTCCTAAAAATAAATTTAGGAGCGGTTTTTGAACTTTTGATAGATTTTGGGAATTATTTTTAACAAAAATTTCAAAAGGGAGTAAATTTTAAATTTGGTATTTTAAAAGGAAGTAAGTTTTAATTTCTCTTATTTTTATGTCAAATATTAACGGGTCACTATTTTAAGTTTTGACTCGAATTATTTTGGATGTGACACTTTGACAAATTTTATGTGCCTACAAACATTTTATAGTAAGAATTTGGGTACAATTGATTTCTGTAATATTGTAGTAGGCCATTTATCAATGCTTAGACGGATAGGTGTCCATACTTTATTCACGTACTGGGTATTATACTTAAAACATCCCCACGCACATCACCACATACAAGCTAATATGGTTGCTTGTATAATCGTAACACCTAGTATTTTCGATCAAATTTATTATTTACCAAAAAGGATTAATAATAATAATAATAATAGATTTTATTATTTCGTAATAATATTAGGAGTGTTTGATTGTTTTAATATAAAATGCTCCCTCTGTTTCTTTGATATCTTCCACATTTCCTTTTTTAATCATTTCTTTGATTTCTTCCACCTTTCTTTTTTTTCTATCACACTTCTCTCTTAGCTAGGTGGTCCACTTACTCTACTCCCTCTCTACTTTTACTTATTTTATTGTTTTTCTTAAAAAATGTGCCACTTTTAAGGTGGAAGAAATCATAGAAACGGAGGGAGTAGTTTATTAGGCAGACATAATTTTAGGTATCTACGTAATATATTTTGATATCTTGTGGAAGATAGTTAAGTCATAGTTATGGGAATAATTATGAAAAGTAATTTTACGAATTTATAAATTTATAGTACATATTTCTAATCATTTTATAAGTTAATAGTCGTTTTATGATCTGTTCCAAATTAAAAATTCATACGTGATAAAACTTATTTTCATGACTCAAAATATATATTGTTCTTAACTCTATGTATGATATGCATGTTGAATTTTGCGATTTTTGATGTGTAGACGATTTTTAGTATGAATGAAGATAATGATGTTAGACTAGGTCTATTAAGAGATGATTTCTCATTAAATTTATTAAGAGTTTATTTACAATTTGACATAACAATGATAATAAACCTAATAAAAGTAGGTGACGTTTAGTACTCCGTATAAAAGAGTATACTAACAATAAAAATGGTCACGGTCTACCATAAAAGAGTACGAAAATAAGTACAAAATGAAATGGTTATTTTGAGAGACAAGTACTAATAAAAGAAAAACGAATAAGACATGAAAATGTATAACAAAAATGATCTCTCACTAAATCATTGACCGTCTCTCCATAGATTTTTGTTTTATGATGATCTTAATGTTAAAGATTGAGTATACAATGAATTATTTTAAACATAGTAGTGACTACTGATCGAGTATGAGACGATGAAATGAAGTAAAATACTTATGCAATGACTGGAGGGCGTATAGTGAGTTATTACATGATTATTATCTTCATACAGCAATTGAACCTTTGTAGTTGTTGATGATTGCAAATCCTCTGAGCCTTGATTACTTGTAGTTGTTCTATCATTTTAGACATAATCCATGAAAAAAAAAACAAATTACAAACAAAAAAACTTTCGTATTATATGTCATTAATAATAACATTTTTGCATTAAAAAAAAAAGTAGTAATTAAATTTTCACAAATTCTCGTTTAAGACGGAGATATCCGTCATAATCGTAAGACAGGTCAAGTATCATGCATGCCATTTACGTACCTAAACAAAGACAAATGTTTTGCTATTATCAACACAATATACTTTTTTTTAAGGATACTTGACATGTTATAACGTTGTGACGGATATACTCGTCACAATGGAGAATAACTCTTAAATTTTACTCCTGACCTGTTTGTAGTTAGAATTGAGGAGACGGTGGAGGTGGAGGAGGAGGAGGAGGAGGAGGAGTTGGCATGAAGTAGATTTTGCATAAAAGCCAAAACCAAAAATACGACGTACAACAACTGCGTTGCTTTCATGTTTATCAAAGACAGCGTACCCTGATGAACAAAGATTAAAATGAAGCATGCACGAAATAGTAAAATGAATATGTAATGATGCATTGATAAGTTATTTACTCCAGTATTTAGTATTAGTAGTGGAAATGTGGAATACTCCTCCTATAATCGATCTTTTATGGCAACAACCGATTTGAGGTTGATTTCTTAACATTCTTAAAAGATTTTACTCCATAACGGTGATTAACAAGCATGCATGCACGTTCATTACTAAGATATGCAAATGATTACTCCTTTATTATGTACTGTACATATATACACACACTCATACTTTCATACTCCCTAGAGTATAATATATCGGTTTTTCTAAAATGTATCCACTCGATACATTTTAATAGCTTAAATTTAGGTATGATTAGCAATCAAATTATCATGAAAATTTGAAATGTTAACTTATGATTACCATATTTAAACAATATGATTGATCGATAATCTTACCTTAATTAATCTATTAACATGTGTCCAGTGGATACATGTTTTTGGGTGCAACGATTCATGTCTAAATCTAAAATTGATATCCCAACACCAATAAGTAAATAAATAAACATCGGGTGGCTTTGCAATATAGACTTTTATCATAAGTAAATAAATTTGCATGTTTAGTTTAACATTATTTAATTTATTTTAGTAGTAGGGTTCTAGATTTTACAATTTACTTTTTCATAATAACAATGGTAAATGAAGTGGCACCAAAGGTCGTCTAACGCCCGTTTAAAGAACAGAGTCAAACGGATAAAGGACCCAACATATATATATATATATATATATATATATATATATATATATATAGTAAGGCTCTTATGAGTCATTTACTCTATATGAGTCCCTAAGTCTTCATCCCATCCATTGGATGAGATGATGATGGATGGACAAGATGCTTCCAATTATTTGCATTAAAAAAAAAGAAAAAAGGGAGATTACGTTCCTAAAATAGCTCCCATGATTTTAGGAAACAATAACCCTATGATCACATTCATTAATCATTCAGTCATTCACCTTGCAAAATTCATCAAAACCTAAAAAAAAAAAAAAATCTTCCATCATCACGTTCCGTCGTTCATTCAATCAAATCTGAGTTCAAAATCCCGTTACTATGGATTCAATGAGCGCGACATCATCATCAACTGTTGAAAAGCAATTGATCGAGTATAACAATGGTGCGTTTTGATATTTCTTTCACGTTTTGCTTCAATTTTAATCCAGCGATCGACTAACAAAAATTAAATTTCTTTCACGTTGCTTTGGCTTCTTTTTTTATGTCAATTTTCATGTTGATATTGTTTTCATTGTCATCTCATTCATCATAGATTCATATTGATGATTAATTGATATTTCATGTCGATTTGGCTTCCCTTTTTATGTCAATTTTCATGTTGATATTGTTTTCATTGTCATTTCATTCATCATAGATTCATATTGATGGTTAATTGATATTGATTCCAGAGTTTTATGTTTGTTATTTGGGTATTCAATGAGGTCCACTGATAATATTGTTTTGTTTTCTATGAACGCGGTCACGATGTTAAAGTAACATACGCTTTACACTACAGTAACACTCCATTGCAATTACAGTAACACACTGAACGTTACGAAACAGTTTTTGATGATGATGTTAGAGTAACGTACTTTACCAGTTAGAGTAACACAACGTAAGAGCTGAAGTAACACATTGGCTGCATGGGCGTAACACATGTATTAATGTTACAGTAACACTTAATTGCAATTACAGTAACACACTGAACGTTGAGAAACAGTTTTTGATGATGATGTTAGAGTAACGTACTTTACCAGTTAGAGTAACACAACATAAGAGTTGAAGTAACACATTGGCTGCATGGGAGTAACACGTTGTTTAATTTTGTGCAGGTGGTATTGGAAGTGATGCGAATGCACATGATAACACTGATAAAGATGGATGAGGATGAGGAGGATGGATGAAGTGGATGACGAATTGACGACGACGAAGATGAGGAAACTGAGGAAGACACTGAAGAAGATGAGGAGGAGAAACATGTGTTTTGAGAATACTTGTATTTTTGGTCATGATAAAAATATTTTTCTTTTTTTTGTTTACAAGAATAACTTATTTTGTACACATTTTTTTTACAAGTAGTGCTGTGCTACGTAGCAATTAACTCTATATTTTATTTAATACATGTGCAATTAGTTAGAGTAACATCTTTGTTCTATTGGAGTAACACCTTTCGTCAGTTAGAGTAACAGACATAATGCATTAAAGTAACTGAGGACAACAGCGTTGTTTAAACAAATGATTACCAAAGTAATTGAGGATAACTTGGATTGAAACCATTCATTACCAAATTAACGATTGTCGTTCTTTAAAGAACGATATATAATGCGTCAGAGTAATTGATGATAATAACATTATTTAATCACGAGACAAAGAATAACACCATTAGTTACTTGGAGTAACATCATTTGTTCATTAAAGTAACACTTATAATACGTCAATGTAACACGGGTGTGTAGCCTTGCTTCAATGTAGCCTTGCTTGAGTTGAAGATGAAAGAATGAGCGGATGTGTGTTTTGAAAGAAATCAGAAGTCGAGAGATTGAGTTTGAGATGATGAAGATGAAGAGTTTTAGTTAGGCGGGTGAGTTTGAATGAAAAAATTGAATGTGATCAAACATGATCAAGTGAGTTAGGTGTTTGGAGATAATTAAGTGAGGAGAGAGAATTTTATTATATTTTTTCCAAAATATGTTATTTATTACCTTAATTACTAGACTTAATCACCACCCTCCATCCCATCTAAATCAATGGCTCTAAATAGGACTTGTGGACTCAAAAAAAAAAAAAATAGGACTCACTTGATCTTTGCTCTCTATATATATATATATATATATATATATATATATATATATGATCATTTTCAATACAATTAAGTACACCATAAAACTTAAGGCAAACTTTATTTTTACCTAAATTGTTACTCCCTCCATCCATTTTATAACTTCCTACTTTTCTTAAGAGATTGTCCATCTCTAAACTTCCTACTCGTAAGTTTACACAATGTGTTGCTTATTTCATTGACCTAGCTCGGTATAAATTTTGAAGGCTTACAACTAGGTACAACAAATCTAGACATATAAGTACTAACGACGGGAATATATAAAGTTAGACATTAACGACAGAATGCCATAAGACATTCATCATTATTTACTAATACTACTTACAATATTTTCTCTTTTCATCCATATCATTTCTGACCTCGCCACATATTCTGTTCTTCCCTTAATTTTTGTTCCTCTCCCCTTAGATGTAGGGGATATTTTTTAACTCTATAGCATGATTATTTACATTAGTTTTACATTTTGTTCGTTAGTGTCACCCGCTATCGTTAATACTCCTAGTAAGTATTTTGCATTCATTTTCAAACAGTTGAAGTTTTGCAAATACGTGCATTCTATCGTTTTACTTGTACCGTGTTGTCCTCATTCAATTGGTCGACTCTATCTTTTGTTGTTATTCCCTCAAATTTGTCACATGACATGATATTCAAAGTACTCCGTAATCCGTAAATGGGTAAGGTTAAAATGATCGATCACTCTCACCTTAGGTTCTTAGGTTAAGTTTAAAGGGAGTCTGAGTGTGACTCTGAGTAAGAGTCTGAGACTCAGATTTGTTGAGTCTGAGACTCATACCTGGATAATGTGGTTGGTACGAGTCTGAGGCTCAGACGGATGGAAGATTAAAGGGGGTCTGAAGTTGAGTCTGAACAAAAGTCTGAGTCTCAGATTCTTTGAGTCTGAGACTCATACCTGGTTAAAGTAGTTGAGATGGTCTGAGACTCAGATAAGTCTGAAATTGAGTCTTGGATTTCAAAGACTCATCCTCAGACTCGTTCATTCAGTTCAGTTCAAATAAGTTGTTATTATTATTATTATTATTATTAATTATTATTATTAATAATTATTATTAATAATATTAATTATTATTATTATTATTAATAATATTAATTATTATTATTATTATTATTTATTAAATATTAAAATTAATGACATTTTTATAAAAATTAATATTAATATAATAATAAAAATTAATACTCGTATTGTTTTTATTGTTATTACTTCCTCCATTTTCTTTTTATCTTCCCAATTTCTTTTTTTGGCCACTTTTTTTTTATCTTCCCATTTCATTTCTTTCCATTTTAGTCCATAATTTTTACCATATTACCCTTACTATTTACAACACTTTATACCTTTATTCTTTCCTATTTACACACATTTTACCCTTCTACTCTCAATATTTACTAAATTTATCATTTTATATTCATTACAAAAAAAAAACGTGCCAAAATTGAATGAGAAGATAAAAAGAAAATGGAGGAAGTAATATTATTACTATTAAATATTAATATTGATTATTAATATTAATATTAGTATTATTATAATATTATTAATAATTAATATTAATATTATTATTATTTATTATTACTATTATTACTATTGTTATTGTTATTGTTATAAATATTATTATTATTATTATAAAATATTTTTATTAATAAAATTTTTATTAAAATTAAAATTAGTATAATAATAATTAATATTTTTGATACAATAATTAACATTATTATTTATTGTTACAATAATAATTAATAATTTTTTTGTAACTAGTAAACTTGTTATTATCATTTCTGTATTTCAGGCTACTTTAGTTCAATTTATCTCAGCTCAGTTCAGTTCAGTTCAACATAGATGATAAAAAGCAAATTTGTATAATAAATGATACTCGTAAATAAAACTGCACGTAGTAATAAAACGGATAATGAATTGATAGTTATTCCCGACCAAACCAAACAAAACCTAATTCGACCTGAACATGACTAAACTGCCCCGAACCAACGATCAGACCCGGAAGTAATCCGCATCTGACTCAGACCCGACAACTAAACATGACAAAACTGACTCGACCTGAAATGACCTAACATTAATCAGCCAACTCGATCCCGATCTGATATCGATCTGATATCCAAACTAAAGATTCGAGGTGGACTCGTAACCTGAATTGATCCGAGTAAACCCGAAATTGAGCCGACTATTATTATAAAAAAACGAGTCGATAGCCCTAAAAAGATGAAAATAACAAACCCGAAATGATCTGGCCCGACCCAAAGTCAAAGCGAAACTCACCTAACCCAAACCCGACCCACCCGTCCGATTGTCACTTTTAATAATGACCACTTGGAAATAAATTTATTTGTATGTTACAAGATTTATTTAACAATTAATTATTTAATTGTAATTATTCGAGTAATTAATCGAGTTATAAAATAAACGTAGATATTGAGGTAAATAAAAAATAAAATAAGTTACGTAGAAAGTTGAGGTGAGATGATGTAAATAAAAAAAAATAAAAAAAAAAATAAGGTTGGTAAAAAGTTGAGGAGAGATGAATAAAAAATAATATAAAATAAGGTATGTGAGGGGAGAAAGTCTGAGATGAGTCTGTGGATAAAGTGTAGTTTTGTAATGAGTCTGAGTCTGAGTCTGAAGAATGAAAAGTGAGTGGAAAACTGAGGTGACCGAGTCTGAGAAAAAATGATGGATCTGTGGATAAACATAGTCTTAGTGTTAAAACTCCATCATATTTACATTCTCCTCGCTTTAATAATTTGTATCATATTGTTTTTGTTGAGACTCATTGTTGAGAATTGACTCCTAAACCCAAATAATTACATGTGTCCCACATTGAAAGATGAGATAAAGATGATCTACCTTATAAAGTAAGGGGTTACTCTTTCTATAACCAATGTGGAACCTCTTGTCTTGTGGGTGGACTCTTCCCGTCTCGGATGTAACTCAGGCCCGTTATGTAATTTCACACTCATCTTGGACTTATTCTTACTATTATACTCGTAGTGTTTTCTTAATTGATTTGAATATTTCAAAATTAGTAACTCGTATATATACGTGTTTTCAATGAATGAGAGAAGGCATGAAGTGAGACGACCACTTTATGCCTCGATCTGATTCCCATATATATTTACCTATAAAGTCTGAAGTAAAACTTTGGTGAATTATCGATAGTAAGACAAGAATCATTCACATGTGACTTAGACTATGTTTATCCACAGACCCATCATTTTTTCTCAGACTCGGCCACCTCAGCTTTCCACTCACTTTTCATTCTTCAGACTCAGACTCAGACTCACTACAAAAGTACACTTTATCCACAGACTCATCTCAGACTTTTTCCCCTCACATACTCTATTTTATATTATTTTTTATTCATCACACCTCAACTTTTTATCTACCTTATTTTTTTTTTATTTACATCATCTCACCTCAACTTTCTACCTAACTTATTTTATTTTTTTATTTACCTCAATATCTACGTTTATTTTATAACTCGATTAACTACTCGAATAATTACAATTAAATAATTAATTGTTAAATAAATCTTGTGACATACGAATAAATTTATTTCCAAGTGGTCATTATTAAAAGTGGCAATCGGGCGGGTGGGTCGAGTTCGGGTTGGGTTGTCGATAAACCTTGCAAACAAGTCAACCGGGTCAGGTTTGGGTTAAGTGAGTTTCGCTTTGACTTTGGGTCGGGCCAGATAATTTCGGGTTTGCTATTTTCATCTTTTTAGGGATATCGACTCGTTTTTTTATAATAATAGTCGAGTCAATTTCGGGTTTACTTGGGTCAATTCAGGTTACGAGTCCACCTAGAATCTTTAGTTTGGATATCAGATCGGGATCGAGTTGGCTTATTAAGGTTGGGTCATTTCAGGTCGAGTCAGTTTTGTCATGTCTAGTTGTCGGGTCTGGGTCGGATCGTTGGTTCGGATCGGTTTGGTCATGTTTAGGTCGAACTAGGTTTTGTTTGGTTTGGTCGGGAATAACTATCAATTCATTATCCGTTTTTATTACTACGTGCAGTATTATTTATCATTTATTATACGAATTTGCTTTTTATCATATATATACAACTATATCATCTAATACAAATTATTTTGATCATGTCCTTTTATAATGAAGTGAAATGAGATAAAGTAAAATAAGTTGAACTGAACTGAGCTGAGACAAATTGAATTAAAGTAGCCTGAAATACAAAAATAATAATAACAAGTTTGCTAGTTACAAAAAAATTATTAATTATTATTGTAACAACAAATAATAATGTTAATTATTGTATCAAAAATATTAATTATTATAATTATTATATTAATTTTAATTTTAATAAAAATAATATTAATAAAAATATTTTAGAATAATAATAATATTTATAACAATAACAATAACAATAATAATAGTAATAATAAATAATAATATTAATAATATTAATTATTAATAATATTATAATAATACTAATATTAATATTAATAATCAATATTAATATTTAATAGTAATAATATTAATAACAATAAAAACAATATTAATTTTTATTATTATATTAATATTAATTTTTATAAAAATGTCATTTGTTTTAATATTTAACAAATAATAATAATAATAATAATAATAATAATAATAATAATTAATAATAATAATAATAATAACAACAACAACAACAACAACAACTTATTTGAACTGAACTGAACTAAAATGAACGGAACTGAACTGAACTGAATGAACGAGTCTGAGGATGAGTCTTTGAAATCCAAGACTCAACTTCAGACTTATCTGAGTCTCAGACCGTCTCAACCACCTTAACCAGGTATGAGTCTCAGACTCAAAAATCTGAGACTCAGACTTTTGTTCAGACTCAACTTCAGACCTCCTTTAATCTTCCATCCGTCTGAGCCTCAGACTCGTACCAACCACATTATCCAGGTATGAGTCTCAGACTCAACAAATCTGAGTCTCAGACTCTTACTCAGACCCATACTCAGACTCCCTTTAAACTTAGCCTTAAAGAGAAAACACTACAATTAATGTTAGAACCTTAGTTTGAAGTCTTATCCCATCATTATCTTTTTAATTTTTACATTGTTTTTTCCTTCTTACGGAGTATATTTTGTGATAGTGTCTTATATGAGAGCTACGAGAAGTAGTTAACTAGATGAGTAGTGCATTTTGTCCTCGATCAGCAAGTTGAGTTGATGTTAGATTGTCATGTTATTAGTTAGTTGAAGTGAAAATAGAGGGCCTACCAAAATCCCAACAACTAAATAATTAATTTTCAGGTCACAAATATACACAGATAGGTAGATAATAAAGGTAGCAAATACAAAGTAGTTGTAGAGGAGGGCGTGAAGAAGATGATAGCAGAAATAGAAGGGAGATTGGTAGAAGAGAACAAAAGCAGAATGTATGTATGTATGTATGTATGTATTCACCAATATATATACCTTAGCCCGGCCTTAGGGGAATGAATGAATGAAGTTGCTTGTGACACCCCCATAGCATACAATTTCTTCATCATCAGGCAAAAGACATTATCTTCCTTGAATGCCCTAGGGCTGCGCTGGATCATCAAATATGGGTATTCGATTTCAAACCCAACCCTGGCTTTGGCTTAGCTCCATCCCGACTTCATTCAAAAATGGACGGTGCTGACCGTACCAGATACCACGTAAGTATATATTAACTACAGTACGTAGTCTTAGTGGTGGGTCGATGATCCGGTTGGTTTGCTGCGCTGCGTGCCAACCTTAATTGGAGTTAGTTATATACACGTAGATGAGAAGGAGAAGGAGAAGAAGAAGAAGAAGAAGAAAAGAATATATACATACATGTGTAGTTAGTACTGTAGAGGGACGATGATCGATGTTTATATAAAAAGGAGGCAGTTAAGCTAAGGATGGAGCGACCGTCTGTTGAAGGAATGAAGTAAGTTCCTTGCATTGGCTTGACTTGGAATTAAAGCATTGTATAACAGCAACAGCAGCAGCTACATACCTAATCCTATTCATATCATATATTCTCAGTAGTCTACTTCTTCCAATCTTTTTCTTAGCCTACGTATATATACAGTTGTTATGCGGCTGCTATGCTGATAGATGTAAGGAAATATATACTACTACTACTATGTGCTTTAATTTAAAGCATTTCACCCTTCCTTGCTTGCTCTTTACTCTTGCATATTTCTAACTTTTCAACTTTTTCACTACTTTCAATCTTATATAGATAAGGAAACTAGCATCTCTGATCGACATACATGAAAGACACTCAATCGTAACAAATTTGCATACGAACTACTAATCCGATACGTACTTACGTATTATATGAGTATATATATCCTACCCTAAGAGACAATCAAGCGGAGTAGTATCTAGGCGAGGGCTGGTAAGTGGCAACCAGCAACCGGCAACGACTCATGCGCCTGCATGACATGAAAACAACGTCTACAGTAACGACTAACAACCCGGCCACCGAAAATGATGGTTTTCGATCTGTCTCAAACCCTGAAGGATTGGTTATTGGTTATTGGTTATCTAGCTAGCTGCTAATTAGGATAAATAATGTCCATTGTCAATTTGTCAGGTACTAACGTCCTCGTGATCCAACTGATTTTGTTAGTAACCCATACTCACGGGTGCAGATACCATTTCTAAATGTTTGTTGCTACCTTGTCTAATTTCTCAACACAATCCTGCACTCCTTTTCGACTCAATTGAAACTACTACTCCCTCCTCACCACATTGATGTTCCCATTTCAATATGGCACATTGATTAAGAAATCGATAATGAAGGGTGGTAAATTGTTTGGTGGGGTTCAAGAAGTCAAATCACAAAAGGTAACCAATAGAAAGAGAGTAAATTGGATGTATAAGGAAAGTTTTGAAGTGGGAAAATCTTAGTGGGGTGGAGGGAGTACGTTTTTTTTTTCCTTTCGGTTTTATACACCCAACTGTTAGATTTAATTTTTTTATTTTTTAAATAAAATGCGAGTATATATATCAAAAATAGAAGGTAATCATTAAGTAAATGACATAGGAAGTAGTATTCGGCTCACAGAATATTCCATGTCATCACTTACAATATCTAACCAGTCATAACCAAACTTAATTTTTTTTTTTTTTTGCCATCGGATAAAAAACCTTAATTAACACACGTAACAGATTTTGCAAGATTGTGTGCGCGGTAATTAAGGTCTCGAGAAATATATCTAATAGAACAACAATGAAAAAACGACACATCTTCTAGAAATTCTCGAATCATCTCCCTTATGCTGTGATGATATTCTTCCATCTCCGCAATCTGATTGACTAGCTGCAGACAGTCAGTCTGGATGGTGATATGAAGCAACCCTTTCCTTTTAGCCCACCTCGTAACTCGGAGAATTGCAATCATCTCAGCTTGAAGTGCTGATTCCGCAAAGAACCTGTCACTTCCACAATCAAACTTGTTTTGATCTTCAGTCAAGATAATCCACCCTGCTGATGCTTGTCCGTTAGTTCTCCATCCTGCATCCACACATAACACGACAGTATAACACCCATTGTTACCAGCTGATTGCTCAATCAGCCAAATTTCCTCAGATCCTCTAATCCTCAATCTGAAATCCTCCCTATCACTCATCCTACCCCTTCCTGAGCCCTTCTTATCCTTGCTATTTCTCGATTTTAAGTCTTCCCAGATGGCTTTAATATCCTTAATTGACTCTTTATGCCTAAACAGAAGCCCGATAATATCATTCTTACTGTTTCCGTACTTAACGTTATTCCTAAATATCCAGATATTAAAAATGGCATTAATAAATAAGAGCAATTCCTTCCACCCACTTTCATCTTCATATAGTCTCATAGTGACTACCATTAACCATTCTTGAAAATCAACATTGACATCCTCATAGATCAAATTTTGAAAAGAGGTGGTACTCCAAAAATACCTACTTCCAGTGCACTCTCTGAACAAATGATTTAACGTTTCCAACTCCCCATTCTCGTTATCTCCTCCCGTACCACAAATCACACAATTGTTAGATCCTGTAAGATGTCTTTTTTCCATTTCCTCTCCTATTGGCAGAGCATTTGAAATAACCTTCCAATAGAAGATTTTCCACTTAGCAGGCCCTGGGATTCTCCAAAGAACCTTCTTACAGAAATCCCCGTAAGATGAGTTATCTAACCTACCTTTTCTTATAAGTTTATCAACATCCAAATAATTTTGGGCCAACTCAAGATAACCACTTTTGACACTATACTCCCCATTACTCGTTTTAGTCCAATAGCAACAATTCTCCCGGAGACTCGTAAGAATTGGAATAGCCTGGATCTTGTTGCACCAATCCTTCGAGAAAAGACCATCAATCTTCTCCAAATTCCATTTCAAATTCGGAGTTATCAAATCATCTATCTTCCAGTCTCCACCGTTTTCAGGAACCATCTCAAGATTAACTCCAGTTTTAATAGTCGGAGTCTCACCATTAACCCACCTATCCTGAAAAATATTAATAACCGGGCCCTTACCCCTCCTGTCACTCCCTACCTTCCAACCTAAACCAAAACCCAGAACCTCCCTACCCACTAAAATCCCCTTCCAAACTCTAGACCTATTACCTTTCATTTTAGCCTTCCTGAATTCCTGTATGTTCCTGATGTGCCCGTATTTACTTGTGAATACCTTACTAATCAGACAGTCTTTGTCAGAAACAATTCTCCACGCATTCTTACCTAACAAAGCCTGATTAATGAAAAAGGTATTCCTTATCCCAAGGCCACCTAAAAATTTAGGCAAGCTGAGAAACTTAACAGATCTCCAATGAATAGTTCTTCCTTCTTTAGTGCCAGTCCACCAAAAATGAGCCAACAAAGCATTCACCTTGTTAGCCACACTTACCGGAATATCAAAAACCGATAGAAAATAACTTGAAAGATTGGCGAGCACCGACTGAATCAAGACCAACCGTCCAGCTGGAGAAAGTAAAGCTCCCTTCCAGGATCCAATACGAGCGAGAACTTGTTCAAAAATCCTCCTCGCCAGGGTCTTAGCACCCGTATCACTAATATCAGGAATACCAAGATACTTACCCAATTTCGCACAAGGCTTGAGATGGAATATCTTCAGGCTGTCACGTATCACTCCTAACTTACAATTAGGACTGAACACCATCGCAGACTTCTCCTTATTAATACTCAAACCTGACAGGCGACAGAACTTATCAAATAACCTATAAAACCTCCAAATGTTCTCAGCTCTACTCTCCAGAAAGAAGAGCGAGTCATCAGCAAAGAATAGGTGAGAAATTGGAGGTGCAGCCTTTGCCACTTTGATACCCACTATATCTTTTGATTCACCACATTTAACCAAGTGTCTTGACATAACCTCTGAACAAATGACAAAGAGGTAAGGAAAAGAGGATCCCCCTGTCTGAGTCCACAATTAGGCTTGAAGAAAGTCAATGGAACCCCATTAATAGAATACTATACGATACCGTAGTAACACAACTCATAATGAGCGAAATGAAATTTTCTGGAAATCTCATGTAATACCCCGTATTTTTCAAATAGAGTTAAAATTTTAAACATTTATTTAAACCAAGTTTAACGTTTGAAAACTTATTCTCGTGAATAAAATATTTTATTTTCGTGAGAATTTATTTATCAAATTATTAAAATTTTATCTTTCATTAAATAAAGTTTAAAACTCGAATATATTTTTAATATTGACCTGTCGTTTTAACATTTTCTCGTCTCGTAAAAATTCAATAATTTATCGAATTCTTAAAATAATAATTTCTTATAACTATTGTCCCATAAAACTATTTATCGTTTATTTTACTTACCGTCTTACAAATTTCTTTTTAAACACAAATTTTACGGTTTCTATTATTTTAATTCCATAATCTTATATTTCAACTTTTTAAGAAAGAAAGACGTTTGTACGAGAAACGGACCGAAACTCGGAAGAGTTGGATTTCTATTTGAATTCCTACGTAAATGCATGTCATTCATGCACCATGCTAACCTAAACATACTACATCTGCCTACCCTACCCTCATTTCAATCCTACACATGTACTACCTACGCATACTACCTACGTACTATATGTGTATATATACTCCGTATTGCTGCTACTACTCCATATGTAGTATACTAACTACATTACTCCACCCTACTTCATTTACGTACTACTCCTACCTACTATATTATACTATATACTCCGTAATATATACTGTATTTACTTCCTCGTTTTTCTCTATTATTGGAGCATCGGGGACGAGGAGATGCTCAATATTTGACGGGATCACTGTTCGGGAATCGTATGTGGGTCAAATCATTTCGACCCGAAAATGTCTTTATAAGGGGAGAAGACGACTTTTCTAACATAGATCGTATTATTGACCCTTTCGACCTTTTATTCTTAATAACGTTAATAAATATTCCGTAATAGCTATTAAGGTAACCAAACTTTTCTTCTAACAACATTTCTTATATATAAGTATATTATGTTAGTAATTTAATAAATTGCTTATTTAAATATTTAGGCTTGTTTGTACGACTAAATTACTTATGTATATATAAAATGTTATGTGATATTTTATTATGACTAAATTCAACTTGACTAAATTATCACTTGTTTAATTTATTTATTTATCACCTTTACATTTCTGTTTATATGAGAAATTGAGAAAATGAATAAAAGAACTTAAATTAATAAAATTTACTTATATCATTTTGATTGTATTTTATGTATTTACTTCTATTTGCTATGTATGTTTATTCTATGTACTTTATATTTTGTATAATTGTAACTTTGGTCGTATTTAATTTTCTTTAGTACTTTTACATTAGTTTATAAATTATAATAATAGAGTAGATTAGTAATTTGTAAAATGTTTTATTTTAATAAAATTTCACTTATTATTTTTAATTTAGTTAAAAATTTATAAATTTAGTTTTCTAAATAAATGAATTTGTTTTATTCCGAAATTTTTACACGACATTTATAAATATTTTTTAAAAATGATTTTACATCAAATTTTGTAAATCAACTAAGTACGATTTAATTTACATTTTTCGAAAACTTTTATATTCTTCAGAAACTATAAATTTTAAAATACTATTTTATTATTATTATTATTATACCTTAAATTTTGTTTTTATTATAAAACTTCAATTTAAAAAGATTTAAAAAAATATATTATACGATATTTGGGATATAATGTTTCGGGTGACACTTGAGGATTAAAGTATAACGGTGTCACACTGAAAGTAAGTATTTGAGGATTTGACTGTTTCCAATGAGTCCGACCAATTATTGAAGGTCACCAAATAAAGTACTACTTGTTCACGGGCGACTTTTATATAAGGTTTACGATGCGAGTCTGGGAAGAATAGCTTGTGTTGGATCCTACCATGCGTGGTGTTTCGACTGCACTTGTAATGAAAAGCAGACTCGGAGGCTGCGGTCCGAGAGTCGACCTATGGTTTAAGGTAGTCGTCCTACGGCAGTGAGTTCTGCGGTTCAAGAGTCTGCGTAGGGTATGTGGCGCACATATAGACAAGTACTTGATCAGTATTACCACCTAGGTAGCGGGGGCAGAACAGGATTCTGAAAACTGCGGGTTCCCTCTTGGTGATGCAGAGAATGTAATCATCAGCTTTCATTTCAGCCCAGAGCCCCGTTTGAATAAACGTATAATATAATAGAAGTTCAGGCCCAATTGAGCCTTATGGGTGAGATGTAAACCTCATAAGATCGGTTCGATCTACGAGTCGGTAACACGGTTACTTCTATTGGTGAGATGCAAGCCAATATGGAGTAGCGGTGATACTAGGAGCCACGACTCGTGTGTTTATTCTCTGTTTACGTGAAAAAATGATTTTTAAAAATCAAATGGCTGCCAATGTCCCATCTTTTAAAATTTATCGTTTTCATCCCCTCACATGTTGATTAATTGAAGTAAAGGAAACTATATGTTACGTGATATCCTTTAATATCTTTATAAGCATATTATTTGTTATTCACATGGTTGTCTTATGTGTTCGAGGTGATGTTAGATGAACGGCTTGGTTGCTGTCCCGCTCAGCGTCCACTGTATTATTTTTTTGCAGGTCTAAGACACTGGGGAATCGAGCGAGAGAGATTTAATAATATGTTTGTATAAAATACAATTTATATTCTGTACTAAGTGAATCAAGACTATGTAATTAATAGTCATCTATTGTAAGGATCCGTAGCGATCCGGATTTATTTACACTCTGATATAGTTTTAATTAAATGACTTAGATAACTTTCCGCATTATCTATTAATTTAAGTCATCGAAAATCCGGGTTGTTATATCTCATCCCTTTCAAAGCACTTCTCAAGAAATTCCAATCGACTCTATCATACGCCTTGCTCATATCAGCTTTAAACGCAACCTCCCCTATCTTCCCACTCTTATGATTATTAAGTTTGTGTAAACACTCATCCGCTAAAAGTATGTTGTCTTGGATATATCTCTTCGGTACAAAGGCGTTTTGGAAATCTCCTATGATTTTTGGCATTAAATTCTTCAACCTATTGGCAATACACTTCGTGATGATCTTCATAATAACATTGCATAAACTGATCGATCTATATTGGTCCACTTTCTCAGGGCAATTAATTTTTGGGATAAGCGTGATGAATGTTTTATTCATTTCCTTCAAAACATGCCCAGAATTCAGACAAGCACAAACAGCATCAGTGACATCATTCTTAATAAAACCCCAACAATTTTTAAAAAATTCTGCAGGAATCCCATCCGGACCCGGTGACTTTAGCTCTCCCATTTGAAAGACTTGCAGTTCGAACCAAACTTAATTATGGTCCAACAAACTGATCAACCAAAAGCAAGACCCAAAAACACAAATGACATCACAGTATTTTGACAACAAAGATCAGGTAACGATGAAACATGCACGAAACTCTATCTTAGGCTTCAATTATCTTCAATAATCTCCATCACTGGGTTGTTTCTCATCTAGAATTCTGAGCATCAAGTTTTTGTCTCCATTATTGCAAGGGGTGTCCCTGACATTTCGGAGGACTCGTACGAAAAATTCGAAGGAGATCCCATGGTTCCATTATGTTTTTTATGGGGCATATTTTTTTTAATATCGGCTAATCAAGTAGAAGCATACTCTAATTATACGAACTAGTGCCCCTTGACTCATTTGAAAAAACTGAGGAAGGGGGGTGCCGCCCGTTCAACTAGCGACTGGGAAGAATGGTACAGAGTCGGCAGCTAGTTGAACTAGCCGCTATGGTAAATCCCACACGCACAACAACTACTGTTTTTCGATGTTTTTAGTAGTGGTTCATTATATGCTATATACTTGCGTCGGATATTTTGTCCAACGCAATTAGTCTGCCGTATTTTTTGATGTTTTTAGTAGTGGTTCATTATGCAGCCAAATAAGTTGTTACGTGCCTAAAACATCCCCTATTCATTAAAACAAAAACTAAGGGGCAAGAAAGTTTTTTCAACTTTCCCGCCAAAATTCTACCTCTACATTACTAAGTTGGGCTTCACAAAGTAACTTTTGGTCCAGTTTAATTAAAAGTCCAATTATGTATTATTCATTTATACAATAACTCAACTCAACCCTTATCATCTACTTTGTATCAATCATATCCCCTATTCACTAAAACAAAAACCAAGGGGCAATATAGTCTTTTCAACTTTCCCGCCAAAATTCTACTTTCCTAAATTGGGCTTGACAAATAAACTTTCGTCCAAATTCATTACAAGCCCAATTGTTAAATGTTTATCCATACAATAACCAAAATCTTTATTATCTCTATCAATTCTACCTATCAAATAAAAAAACAATTGTAACATAATAAATCAAAATCTATTCCATACTTTTTAATATACATGTCAAATGGCTCGAATCAGTTACATCGTACGGGATGAGAGAATTACGTGTCAGGTCAAATAAATGCCATTGGTCGGGTTAAGGTCAGAATACTGCGCATATATAATTTTCAACGCTCTACATTTTATCAATTTAAAATACAAGTAGTTTTTTAATATAACCGTATTTAATATCACTAAAGTTATTAAATTAAATAATTACCGAATTTTATAAGTAAAAAATTGTTTAATATCACTAAAGTTATTAAAAACACTATATTATTCGATAACTATTTATCGTTAAATGCTATAAAATTTATCTAGAATTATTATTTTTTTATTATTTTTGTAATTTAAAATATTAAAGTTGATAAGTTTTTTTTTATTATTTATAATATAATATATGATCATTTTAATGACAAGTCATGTATAATCTAGGTCGAGTTTTGTCGAAACATTTTCGATTCAAGTCAAACGGATCACGGGTCAAAATTTAGGGTCCTACTCTTGAATTTAAAATAATGGGTCAAGTTTACAAATTTTGACGGATCTATAAATTTAAAAATCCACTTCTAATCATAATCCTTAAAATTTAGAAACAAATGGTCTTCCTTAAAATATTCTATTAAACGCTAAATTTACAATGTTTTGTTTAGTTTTTTTCTAATATAGGTACGATAATTAATAAACACAACGATAATAGTAAGGTTGAATGTGATCTAAAATTAAAAATATTTTTTCATAATTAAAAAAATATCGTATTTACTATATGAGTGACCGCGTTACTAATTTTATACTTATTTCATCCAAATAGATTATTTACTCTATACAGAAACACAAGGTAGTGACTAATTTAATACTCATTTTATCATAATAAAATGTTACTCTATACAGAAAAAAGATAATGAGATTTTTTTTTATTATGCTTAAAAACAAAAAGTGAAGGTAAATTTCTTTTAAAAAACAGAAACGTGAACGGTCGACTAAAACACTAAATAAAAGGGTAAGAGAAGGGAATATAATTAATTTTGTAAGTCACTAACCTATTTATATAAACAAATCATTTAAAAAACCGTGCGTAGGCACGGGTTTTGTACTAGTGTAAATAATACTTACAAAACACATTGATAACATTGATTGTGTACGCACAATTGATAACAAGAATAACCATTACTTTAAGTAACGTCGTCTTCTCTCGTTTCAGTCTTCTCTTATTTCAATCCTCGCTCACCAATAACCAAAGTAACTCATCCAATAACCAAATCAAACATCTTCAAAAAAAAAAATAACCGAATGAAACAAACAAATTACAAAAACATCAACTCAACATTATCATTTTTCAACAACATTGTAACAACAATATTTACATCATCAACAACACCGAACCAACCATTTCACCAACGCCAAATCCATCGTAATTCAAACACTTAACATCAAACTAGAACATAAACATTCATCTTTTTCTTGAACGACCCCTATTTTGTCTTCCTTGTGAAGACGGACCACCCGGAGTATCTTCTTGTGTGAGTTGACTAGGTCTTCTTTTACGAAAGTTATATTACACGAAGTTTGTTCTGGTTCTTCGAAGACATCATCACCAGGGGCATCGGGTAGGATTATATGTCCTTGCCCAATATTTTGCAAAGCTTTACATTGCCTGCAACATTTTCACATGCCCCATGTCTTGGTTTGATGTGTTAGCTAACATGACGCTCAACAAGCTGTGTAATGGTCTCACAGACAAACACAGGTCCTTCTAACGCAATTTGACCTCACTCATGCGCATCCCGGAAATCTTCCCAGGAGGTCACCCATTCTTGGACTACTCCCAACCAAACACGCTTAACTGTGGAGTTCTTTTGCATGGACAACTAGAAAAAAAAGTGTATTTTATTGACATGAGTAGTACTATCAAAACCCTTTAAACACTCATCTGAGCACCTTAAACAATATCTATTGTACACTCCTCAGAGCACCATAAACCATATCCAATCTCTATGACATGTAATCAATTTCTAATTTCTAATTCGACATAGTATTTGTTTGTTACTTAACACACCGGATTAGTTCAAATGCATATGTTAAGGTAAAATGATCGGATGTTAATTTTCTTTTCACCGTAAAACGATGATTGGGCATGCAAGTATATATCGATCTATTAGTAGAGGCCCTTATAAGAGGGTAAGATTGGAGTGTCACCATTCCTAATTTCGGCTACTCAATACGTACCTTAACCCTTACTTAAATCTATGGATAAACGGATTACATAATCCTTAATATGAAAACCATCTTAGACATTAAATTCCTAAGAGTACACATCTTTATCTTTAAGTTTTATGTCGTACTTGGTTTTGTCCCTTATGACTAAGAATCAAAGTTGACTTGAAATTTTTCCAAACACTCCATAAATGTTCGACACGATTCCAATCACAAAGTTTCTTTTGTCTCGATTAATTTTATCGAACTAAATGATCAAGCCTTCAAACAATCATAACCACGACAAGAACAACGGCCCGAGATCTCTCTGTCCTCTCCGAAAATCGTGGTTAGCCATACAGGTCACCCAAACTGAAAGTGTTTGAACTAAACTTTGAGTAAATTAGATCGAATTTTGCAGTTTTGAATCGAAGTAATCTACAAATGAGTAATCCAAATTGAAGTGGGTCGAGTATAAGTTGGATAGAATAAGCAGTTATGTAGAGGTAGGGATGTCAATGGATCGGTTTCGGGTCGGGTGAAGCTTCACCCGCATCCATCCATTACATCAAATACATCATCCGTCATCCATCCATCCATCATCCGCGGGTGAAACGGATGGATCGGGTGATAAATGGATTGCGATTAAAATAACTTTAAAGCTCGAAAAAGTATTAAATTTTAATTAATTATCAAAAAATTATAAGGTCAACTTGTATTATATTAAGAGTTCTTCATAAATCTTGTAACTTAATCATTATTTTGATATTATAAAAAGAATAACAATTATTACTTCGTTCCTCGTATTAGTTATCCTAGCGTAATGTGTATATTTTTTAGCAAAATACAAATAATATCGGGTGACGGATGGATAACGGGTGGATTTAGCATCATCCGTCATCCATCCATCATCCATTAATTTCGGATTTTCGTCCATCCGTTTAAATCGGGTGGATGGATATAAAGCGGGTTCGGGTGAAATTGACATCCCTATGTAGAGGGGATAAATGGATAATTGGGTGCACTAAGATTCTAAACCCTGTGACCCAAAAAGAAGAAGAGGCTTACTGGGCCGCCATAATATCTCATAGTAGTACTATCAGTAGATTGCAAAACCCTGGAAATGGAGAAACCTCTCAAGAAACATTGAAACAAGCTCTCCCTCCCCAAACTGAAACCCGCCTTCTCCCTTTCCACACTCTTTTTCTTAATTAACAACTGGATAAGAAACCAGGCGGAGCCGGCAAACGTAAGCATCCTCTTCTTTCTTTCTTTCTTTCTAAATTATATGAATGGAAGTCACATAAACACACTTGGAGTGTTGCCTATGGATTTAATCTTACCTCTCAATCAAACCCAAGATGGGTTTTACCCATTTCACTCTGTACAGAGCTCTGTTGTTAGACAAAGAGCTAGAGCAGTTAGCTGTAGGATTTCTAGTCTGGGAAATCGACAACTGGGATTTTCTTTGAAAAAGCGCAAATTTCGGGTTTCTGCCATTTCTAAGAATGGTCGGGTTATGCTGAACCATGAGAGGAAACCCCAGTTTGGATTTAATGGGGATGGTGGTCCGGCTTCGTCTATGGCGTCTCCCCAGCCAAGCTATGATGAAGTAGGAAGTAATAATCATCTCCGCCGCCTTGTTAGGAATGGGCAACTTGAGGAAGCCTTTAGTTTTCTTGAAAGTATGGTTTATCGTGGGGATATTCCTGATATTATTCCCTGTACTAGTTTGATTCGAGGGCTTTGTAGGATTCGTAGAACTCGGAACGCCACCCGAGTCCTGCAAATTCTCGAGGATTCAGGAGCTGTGCCCGATGTCATAACTTATAATGTTTTGATTAGTGGGTATTGCAAAGCTGGAGAGTTGGAGAATGCTCTCGGACTTCTGGATCGCATGCATGTTCCTCCTGATATTGTGACGTACAATACGATTTTGCGTAGCTTGTGTGATAGTGGGAGGTTCAAACAAGCCATGGAAGTGGTTAACCGGCAGTTGGAGAAGGGGTGCTATCCTGATGTGTTTACGTATACAATTTTGATTGAAGCGGCTTGCAAGGATAGTGGAGTTGGCCAAGCAATGAAGCTTTTTGACGAGATGAGAAGTAAAGGTTGTATTCCCGATGTTGTTACCTATAACGTTCTTATAAATGGGATTTGCAAAGAAGGAAGATTGGAGGAAGCCATTAAGTTTCTCGATGGCATGCCTTCGTTTGGTTGCCAACCTAATGTCATCACACACAATATTATCTTGAGAAGCATGTGTAGCAAGGGAAGGTGGATGGATGCTGAAAATCTCTTGTCTGATATGCTCAAAAAAGGTTGTGCTCCTAGTGTTGTTACCTTCAATATACTGATAAATTTTCTATGTCGGAGAGGTCTACTAGGCCGAGCGATTGATGTTTTGGAGAAGATGCCAAAATATGGATGTACCCCGAACTCCCTAAGTTACAACCCTTTGCTACATGCATTTTGCAAAGAAAAGAATATGGAGAGGGCGATTGAGTACCTTGGGACTATGGTTTCTCGGGGTTGTTATCCCGATATTGTCACCTATAACACCCTACTAACGGCCTTGTGCAAAGACGGCGATGTGGAAATTGCAGTGGAAATATTGAATCAATTAAGCGATAAGGGTTGTTCGCCCGTTTTGATCACGTATAATACAGTGATTGACGGGCTGTCAAAGGCAGGAAAGACGGAGTTGGCTATAAAGCTTCTTGATGAGATGCGTGGCAAGGGTCATCAGCCTGATATCATTACCTACTCGTCCCTGGTGGCAGGACTGAGTCGAGAAGGAAGGGTTGACGAGGCCATCGGTTTCCTCCATGAGATAGAAGCAGTAGGCATACGGCCGAATGCTATGACTTACAACTCAATCATGTTGGGACTTTGCAAGGCTGGAGACACTGCTCGGGCTATTGACTTCCTGGCCTACATGGTCTCAAAGGGTTGCAAACCCACCGAATCGACTTACACCATTCTTGTAGAAGGTATTGCACACGAAGGTCTATCCACAGAGGCATTGGAGTTATTGAATGAGTTGTGTGCTAGAGGATTTGTGAAGAAGAGTTCAGCAGAACAGGTCGCCGTTAAGATGTAAGCAACCGGAAATACAATACCCCAACTCCTATGAGAGTATGAGACACTTGTGTCCCTCATTTCATTTTATACAACGGTTCTGCGCAAGTAAACTTCGTGTTATATCCCTCCCTCATTTGAGTCAAGCTCGCATAATCTGCTCCAAATGTCTTTTCTTGTGAAGTTATGCCAGGATTCAATTTTGTTAGTTATTTTGAATCCTAATGCAATGCTGGTTTATCTATGCCTATACTGACATCTGATGTAAGTTTTCTGCGGATACTATGCTAATTAGTATGGAGAACCTTCTAAATGATCGATGTCATGTCGGGCAATTCAACTCCTTGAAATCTTATTTTGGTTGGATGATTATTTCTACATCGGTTATCATCAGGTAGCTAGCCTAATTTATTTCTGTTTCGCTGCTGCTCTCACTGAATCTTGCTCATTGCCATTTGTGAGTTGCGACTACACAGCCTTTTAGGCCGATCAAAAACTGAACCGGGCCTTGTTTCCTTTCCCTACTTGTATTTCTGACGGCATTTTCCAAGCATAACACGCACCTTACAGAATACAGACCAGGACATGGCCCGGTTGCCTGATTGTCAAGCCTATTTAGTCGTTCGGACCCTAGATCATGAGTACCATCACTTATAACTTTATCAATTACGTTACTTAGCATCTACTCCATACGTTTTATTTTCATGGGTAACAATGCTGACTTTGGAGACAGTTTTTTATTCAATACTACTCCCTAGTTTTTACTCGTATGATGTACGGATCTCATAGCAGAGTAAAGATTCGTTCTTGATTGAGCTAGGACACGGAAATAGCTGATCTTAGGCTTTCACGCGTTAATGAGGTTCTTGATGTCAAGAACATGGTTCCTGGACGGTTTCTTGGACAAGTAACACGAACACATGCACGCTACTCACACGAATGATAGAACACAATATATATATATATATATATATATATATATATATATATATATATATATTGAAGGAGAAGGCGTGATAAACTAACATGACTCGACTTGAATAACTTGACTCATTCATAGTCGAAAGAATGTGACCCTTAACCTAACCTATCCCTACTCAACCGAACTATTTATGGTCACATACAAAAAGTCATTACTAAAATGTTAGGAGTAATAATAAGGTAGAATCGGACCTGAATCTTACAAACGTGAAAAATGATGGAACCAATCTGACCGTCTTAAAAGAAGTGAGAATGCGGTAGGAATTAGAAAGCAACGGAAGAACCGCAGCAATACCTATACACCAACCCAAAAGTTCAGAGAAAGAGGAACCATTGCTGCTGACAAGTGAGTGAATCTGAGGAATAACCAACCAATCACGACCTCAATGTCTATGGCTATGGCGCTTCGCAAGCTTTCTTCTTCTTCTTCTTCTTCTTCATCCACAACCCTTCGTCCTCTCTTCAATGCCGCTTCCTCTTACTACATGGTTTTCGAATTCTTCTTTCTTCTCATCATCATCATCATCATCATCATCATCATCATTCTTGTACCGCTTTCCTGATTTGTTTGTTTGTATGTTTGTTTGTGTAGTCATCATTGTCAAATGAAGCTGCTTTGGAAAAGGATCGATCTCATGTCAATGTAATCATCTCTCTCTTTTTTGATTGCATTTTCATTAATGGGATCTTATTAATATGAAGGCTGAGGTTATTAATTGAGTAGTGGGTTTTGTATAGTGGATAAAGCAGCTGAACCAACCTCTTGAGGTTATTGATCCCGAGGTTGCTGACATCATTGAGCTCGAGAAAGCTCGTCAATGGAAGGTTTTACTCTTTCTCCTTCTTCTTTTCACTTTTGATCTATTACATTCTACAATCACTGCGTTATTGTTGCATTCGTTTCAACTATCTAAAACTTTTTCCTAATACGGTTTTTCTGATAACATCATTTTCCATGTTTGGATATCGATATCGGGGTTGCCTAGATGTGATGGTATAGTGTTAATCGTAGCCGCCCACAAATAATGCTGCGAAATGTAATCGGGAAAAAACCTTCTGACTCAACAACTAACGGGTTTCTTCTTAGTTAAGGGAATCGATTTACAATGGGAATAATGTTATGGATCAACACGTCATACCATCTTTAGACGGAACTCTTTGTTGTATATAGTTTTATTGATGGTGAATTACGGTTCTGTATGTGTTTGGTTTTTTCTGTGTTATTTTCTCTGCTGATATAAGCCTCATCTTGGAAATTTGATGGGTGTTTCTCTTCAGGGGCTTGAGCTTATACCATCTGAGAACTTCACCTCTCTTTCGGTTATGCAAGCAGTTGGGTCTGTTATGACTAACAAATACAGTGAAGGATATCCTGGTGCTAGATACTATGGTGGAAATGAGTATGATCGAGCGTCACCCCTTTCTCCTCTCCTAACTAGTTTCTTCTTTGGTCGTGTCAGCACTGGAATCTTATCTCATGTTTTATTATATGCAATTCAGGTATATCGACATGGCAGAAATACTTTGTCAGAAAAGGGCTCTGGAAGTATTTAAGTTGGATCCTGCAAAATGGGGAGGTGAGTAAGTAGAATCTAGTGGCTTTCTTATATATGTAGAATGATTATTTCTATTGTGTGGAAAGAGTTCGAGCAATCAAAATGTTTTGACTGATATCTTTCTTGAATTTCTTTTATCATTGCTCATTGTATGCTTTGTTTTTTTATTCATTTTGTAGTCAATGTGCAGTCCCTGTCTGGATCACCTGCCAACTTCCAAGCTTACACCGGACTTCTGAAACCCCACGACAGGATAATGGCTCTTGATTTACCGCATGGTGGCCATCTTTCGCATGGTTATCAGGTAATTTTTTTTAAATGTTGTCATCTTAATGTGAAACATAGGGGTTAATCCTTCGCTGTCTCATGTTCATCTTAGACATTCTTCATAGTTATGTTCATGATATGTTTGTCAGAATTTATAACGTTATGCCAGTATAACCGAAAATGGTCACAAGCTTTGAGCTGGCTGAAGAAGGGGAGATCTCGTTTTTTCATTGGCTATATTTTATGTGCATATATGCCTGATCAAATTTTGTTTTTCATCTTGCAGACTGACACTAAGAAAATATCAGCCGTATCCATTTTCTTTGAAACCATGCCATATAGATTGGATGAGAGTACGGGTTACATCGATTATGACCAGGTACTCCTGGAATTTGTATTATTTCACACCCTTTTCTTTATGCATGGCATGATCTTGTCTAGAGCCTGAGAATCAGTGTGATTACCCTGACTTTGCAACTGAATAAAGCATGTATTTTGCACCTTCCTTGTGGTAGTTCTGTATTATATACAGTTGGACTTGTTTGTAGATGACTAACAGATATAAATTTATAACATATGATCTTATTAAAATTTAAAAATTGATTACCTCGAAAGATGGTATTGTTAGATGACTAAATGATATTGTGACCTTATTGAAATTTAAAATGATTACCATCATTAAGTGCAATATTTCTAAATTTATGACTAGAATTAAATTTGACATATTTTGTAACAGTTGGCTCTTTTGAAACCTTTGTAGTCTTTGATGATAATAAATCATTTTTGCAAACTTTTTTTATTATTGAATTATATATATATATATTCCAATTGGTGATGATTAACATCTTTTTAAACATGATACATTGTAGCTGGAGAAGAGTGCGGCTCTATTCAGGCCAAAACTAATTGTTGCTGGTGCAAGTGCTTACGCTCGCCACTATAACTATGCACGCATCAGAAAGGTTAACGTTCTAGTCGTCGGTTGTTTCTCTCTGGCTGGATACGTATTTACATGTATTGTAATAATACTCTGGCTGCTCTAACAGGTTTGTGATAAGCAAAAAGCTATTATGTTGGCTGATATGGCTCATATCAGCGGTTTGGTTGCTGCTGGTGTCATTCCATCTCCGTTTGAGTATGCAGATATAGTGACTACTACAACGCATAAGTCACTCCGTGGGCCACGTGGTGCAATGATATTTTTTAGGAAGGGTTTAAAGGAGATAAACAAGAAAGGAGAAGAAGTGAGTCTGTCCTCTAATCTATTGATATTTGTGTGAATTATATGGCCCCTGTTTCTCCTCTTATGGATGCATCTGTAGTTTGTTAAAATTAACATCATAACATCATTTTATCATATGCCTCTTCATAACCTCTATTATATATACTTTTATCTGTAGCTCAATAATTAGACTGGAAAGTATAGAATCCTTCTAACTCTGCTTACGCAGTTCATCATCGAGGAAATCTAGTGATACTGGCCTTCCTTATTTGGCTTTCATATATTCTGATGGTTTAGCTCTTATTGTAGGTTATGTATGACTATGAGGATAAAATCAATCAAGCTGTATTTCCTGGTCTACAAGGAGGACCACATAATCATACAATTTCTGCCTTAGCTGTGGCCTTGAAACAGGTACGTCTTCATTTTCCCTAGACCGATATTCCATCTAATATGCAATGCTAATATCAATGGAGAATTATTTTTGTAGGCTATGACTCCCGAATACAAAGCCTATCAAGAGCAGGTGCTTAGTAACTGCGCTGCATTCGCCAAGGTACACTAGGGGTTCCATATCTTAAGGAATGTGCATATTGTTAATTTCCTGTGGCAGCTTTCATCAATGAACATTATTGCTTCTACAGAGGTTGCTTGACAAGGGATATGACCTTGTATCTGGCGGGACTGAGAACCATCTAGTCCTTGTGAATCTAAGAGACAAGGTATTATATATACATTCCTTTTGTCTTTTACTTGTTTATGGTAAAATTGCTAATAATAATATGGCCAGCTGGATTGTGGCTCTTGGCTGGTTTTTCGAATCTTTCATCTATATTTGGCTTTGTTTATTCTACATGGCTTCTGATGCTCTCTGCATTCCAGAAATTGAAGCTTCTAACGTCCTTGACTGCACAAACCCAAGTGTGCTCCCCTATTTGATCATTGTAATATAATGCAGCTAGTGACTGTTAGTCATGCGTTAGATGGTCTCACATGTAAGAACAGCCCGTTTTCTTGTGTGTTCCTCATTTGGTTATTGGGTTTGGTCTCACATGTAAGACTGTTTCATACTCTGTATAAGTTAACTGTTGATATTATGACAGGCATAAATGTTAAAGCCAAGCTTCTTTAAGGGCCTAAATTATTAGTAACTAGATTAAAGCCCGTGCGTTGCACGGGTTAGTTGGCTTAATTACATTGATTATATGATATACATTCGTTAATAAGAAGCTTAATCAATCTATATCGTTATAATAAATAAGATGATTATTTTAGCTAAGTTTATAGTCTTAAACGCTCATTTTAAAACTCAAAAGAACATAAGATTCAATCGCCTCATCATAAATTTGATGTAGGATCGCCTCATCATAAATTTGATTTAGGATAATTTACTCAAGGTTTATATATGCTTTTAAGACCTATAAAAACGCACGACTATTCTTATTAACTCCATACAATAGATAGAATCATCACCTTATTTTAATTTTTTCGATGTGGTATAATTTTAGGTTTATACTTACTCTTTTTAAAAGCTCTTGAAATCATCCTACTTTTTCGATGTGGTATAATTTACTTAATTAAGTTTATAATTTTAAGAGCTATTTTTAAGAATTAAAAGAGTTTGTTTTTATATCTAAGTTAAATGACAGACGATTACTCTTTATTTATATAATCGAATTTAATAATCTTATTATAACAGTAGTTTGGATGAATGATTACTCTTATTTTTATAATAAAAAAATTCATCTTCTTATAATTTTTCGATGTAGAATAATTTTACTTAAGTTTATTTAAGTTGAGTCGTTCTTATTTTTGTCTCTATCACCTCATTAAAATTTTTCGATATATGATAATTTTAATTTAACTTTATTTGTAATCTTATTAAGAATTTTTTTAAGAATAAAAAGTTATTTTGTTGATATCTAAGGACGAATAATTAGTCTTATTTATTTATAATATAGAATTTCATCAACTTATCATAATTTAGAGAAACGATTACTTTTACTTAAAAAAAATAGAGAAATGATTACTTTTACTTAAAAAATAGTGTGACCGGAGGGAGTATAATTTTTCGATGTGGGATAATTTACTTAAAGTTTATAGTCTTAAGAGTTTTTTAAGACTCAAAAGAGAGGGAGTATAATTTTTCGATGTGGAATAATTTTATTTAATTTATACTCTTAACAGTTTTTTGAGACTCAAAATATTTTGATTGATATTTAAGAACAAATAATTTGTCTTATTTATCATATAGAAATCTATCGTCTTATTATAATTTGTCGATGTGGGATAATTTAACTAAAATGTGTATTCTTATTTATAATACAATCATCACCGTGTCTTATTTTAATTGTTTCGATGTAGATAATTTTAAGTTCATAGTCTTATTAAGACTTTTTTGAAACTCAAAATATTGTTGGTTTTTAAAACTCAAAAGAGAGAGAGTATTATTTTTCGATGTGGGATAATTTACTTAAGCATATAAACTTAAAGAGTTTTTTAAGACACAAAAGATAGATTTTGATTGATATCTAAGAACAAATAATTAGCTTAATCTTATTTATAATATAGAAATTCGTCGTCTTATTATAATTTGCCAATGTGGGATAATTTAACTAAAATTTGTTTTCTTATTTATAATATAGAATCATCACCGTACTTTATTTTAATTGTTTTTTATGATAATTTTAAGTTTGTAGTCTTATTAAGACCTTTTTTAAACTCAAAATATTATTGGTTAATATTTAAAAATAATGATTACTCTTATTTAGTAGAAATTCATAATCTCATCATAATTTTTCGATGTGAGCGAAGAAATTCATAATCTCATCATAATTTTTCGATGTGAGCGAATTACTTAAGTTGATTGATGTTTAACGAAAAATTATTATGTCTTATTTATAATATAGAATTTCATCATCTTATTATAATTTTTTACTTAAGTGTATAGTCTTAAGAACTTTTTTAAGACTCAAAAGATTTTTGTTTGATGAAACTTTATAATTTTTCGAATGTGAGATAGTTTTACTTAATTTTATAATAGTCTTTATATATTTTTAAGACTCAAAAGATTCTTGGTTAATATCTAAGAGCACATGATTACTCTTATTTATAATATAATATTTCATCACCTTATTATAATTTTTCGATGTGCGATTATTTTTATTTAAGTTTGTAGTCTTATTAAGAGACTTTTAAAGACTTACAACGTTTTTTTTATTAATATTTAAAAACGAATGATTAGTCTTATTAATAATATAGAATTTATCAACTTATCATAATTTTTCGATGTGGGATAATTTATTTAAGTTTATAGTCTTCCATCACCTCGTCATAATTTTTTTCGATGTGAGATAATTAGTTTTTTTAAGACTTAAAAGTTTTTTGGTCGATATTTAAAATTGAATGATTACTATTATTTATAATATAGAATTAGATCACCCCATCATAATTTTTCGATGTGGGATAATTTAAATGTTTTTCTTGATCGATATTTATTTAAAACCGAATGATTACTCTTATAAAATTTCATCACCTCATCATTAGATGTAGGATAATTACTTAAGGTTTATAGTCTTAGGAATTCTTTAGGAACTCTTTTTGAGATTCAAAAAATTTTTGATAGATATCGAAGAATGAAAGATTACTCTTTATTTATAATATAAAATTTCATCATCATATTATAATTTGTCGATGTGGGATAATTTTACAACTGTTATAAGTAATAAATTTATCACATAATGTGAAACAAATAATATGAAAATTATACTCTAATGAAAGCATTTTTTTATCACGAATCTAATTATTTCATTTTTATAATTTATTTTACGATAATGTTTTTAAAAAATGAACTCTAAAGGTTTTTACATACGAATCGTAAAACATCACATTAATATGATAAATTAAATATATATTATAATAATTAAAAGATTCTCTAATTGATACTTTCCTAATTTGATGTTTGATGAAACGGACCAATGAGATCGCTCGAAAAAAGCCTAAAATATATATATATATATATATATATATATTGATTTCTAATCCGCCATTTTGTGGCAGTACTCACTAGGTTGTGGGCACCTGTTGTACTTTGCTCTAGTGTCTTTAAATAAATCAAGGGCGTGTATGCTCTCTTCTGTGTTTAATTTTACCAAAATACTAGGGGTTTTCTGTCTCGTAAGAATCAGATACTAACGTCTCTCCCATTTGGTCTTTTTATGGATAGGGTATCGATGGATCAAGAGTTGAAAAGGTCATGGAAGCAGTTCATATTGCAGCTAATAAGAATACTGTTCCTGGAGATGTGTCAGCCATGATTCCTGGAGGCATTCGTATGGGTAGGCACTCTTCTACCTTTCATTTTGGATGTATGCCATCTGGTAACTCATAATATAATGAAAATTATCCGTGCAGTGAATTTTTTTGATGTGGGATTCTCGCTTCTTACCCTCATGTGAACACCACAAACACCCGTGTGAACAACAAAAACAATTGTTTCCGAATGACCCGTAATGGAAATTGCTTCCAATGACTATTAGGCCTTGTACTTGAACGAGACAAACTTAACTTAGGCCAGCTCACTACATTTCAATTAAGTTAGGTTCAGTCCTTAATTCAGTTCAGTTCATTGATCCCCATTCAGTTGCAGTCCCATTTAGTTAAGTTCAGCCCCATTGTTCTGCTAAATTCAGCAACTTTCAGCCGGAAAGAACGAGGCGTTAATGAGAACTGAACTGAATGAGACCAGACCAACCGAACCCAACTGAAGACTAAACATAATCGAACTGAACTTAACTGAACTAAATGGTGTGAAGTATGCTGATAATAAGCTGGAAAGTACTTCGTACCACTTGCATACCTCTCTATAAAAGAGAAGCTGATAATGAACTGTTTTGCAAGAACAGTGAAAGGTTAACCATCATTCTGTCACATTGTTATTATTTTTCTAACCCTTTTTTACCCATTCCAGGAACCCCAGCTCTCACGTCTAGAGGATTTTTAGAAGAAGATTTTGAGAAAGTAGCTGACTTCTTTGACGCAGCTGTGAAGCTGGCATTACAGATAAAGGCTACTACAACTGGTTTGTCCCACTTATTTCTTTTTAGACATCAATGCAAATTATCTGAGAAACTTAAGGTAACGTAAAGTTGTTTTTCATCTGAGATCTATTACAGGAACAAAATTAAAAGATTTTGTTGCGACCTTGAAATCTGATAGCAAAGTTCAATCTGAGATTACTAAATTGCGTCAAGATGTCGAGGACTATGCAAAACAATTCCCGACCATTGGTTTTGAGAAGGAGACGATGAAGTACAAGCACTGAATATGGTCATCAATGTAGTAATTCAGGTGTTTTTGCTTAGCCCCACATTTCAACACATCAGGCCTCACCTGTGCATGTTGAAACAAGGTTACAAGTTTTGCTTGTCGTCAGGCATATATCATGTTTTGTGCAAGTTTTGTTTTTCCTAGAATATTAACTACTACGAGTATTTCATTGTATAAGCTGGTTCCAGTAGTAGTTGTCGGAACAAGCGAAATTTTGTTACAGAACATTATCTATAAGACTTGCAATAAATTCTACTCATAGAATTGGTTTCATGTTTGATGTTACATCAGAAAATTACAGCAGCTCAAAAGAACACCTCAATATTCATTCCTCTTCATATACATATCATTTTGGTTACAGAAGAGCCAGATATCAGACATCCGAAGTATCTCAGATTATTTGGATATCAAATACGGAGTACTATTATACCGGATATCTAGAGTACTTCGGATAGGCTATCGATCTATTATTGAATTCATTGATTTTTGAATGTTTAAGCCTTCTTCCATTTCGATTACCTATTTTCTTCTCTCTTTCCTTATTGGGCTGAGTTTGATTGAAAATTTTTCACCCCTCACTAATTAATATAATATTCATCTCTCCTATTTTTTTATCCCACTTTTTCTCATTTAATATTTTTCTCTTCTACTTTTTCACCCTACTTTTTCTCATTTAATTAATACTCCCTCCGATTTTTTATTATCTTCCCCTTTGGTTTTGGGGAAGAATATCTTCCCCTTTGATTTTTGGGAAGAAAATAAGGGTGTAGAAATGTGTGGTTCAAAATAAAAGAAGGAAGTGAGAGAAATGTGAGGGTGATTCTAGACCACATGTTGATGACCCAAAATAGAAATAGGGAAGAAATGGTGTTTCAGCCCAATAAGGAAATAGGGAAGATAATAAAAAATCGGAGGGAGTATAATATTTCTCTTTCTTACTTTTTCATTCCACCTTTCATATTTAACTAATATAATACTCCCAAAAAGAAAGGGAAGAAAATAGGTAATCGGAGGGAGTATATATATTTGTACTATGATACTGAGTAGGTTATTGTGCCCCATAATAATACGAAAAATTGTCAACATCACAACCATGTGTTAAATGTATAGTTGGGGTAAACTTTGTTCTTATTTCTTAATATTAATATATCATATTATCAATTTATTATTTGTACTCTAGTCGTCTAATTAATTACGAGTAATGAATAGTAAAAACGAGTATGTTTATTAGTGATTTGACTATGGGCCAAAAACTCAATTAAAAGTTGGTTAAATTGTGCTAATAAATACAGTATATTGTTTTTAAAATAACATAAAAAAATATTAGCGTAATCCCGAGCCATCGTTGTGGCCTGAAGGGGCTCGAAAAGCCCGAAAAGATAGGTTTAGGCCTTCCAAACCGGCCCGTTTATTAAGCCCGGCCCAACCGCAAGGTTGGCTCAAATTTTAAGACAAAACCCGACCCATGATCACCTCTAATTTTCCCTACCCTCCGAATCATCCAAATAAAGATATCAACTCCCTCGATATCCCTCCCCTTCCATCCCCTTCTTTCCATTTCTTCTATCCAAATACATCCTTACCGTCCTAATGATCATACGGTTTAAACCAAATATAAAAACTAACGCGCGGTACATCATAATTGCCAATTTTCTATGTAGAACATATAAAATAAAACCATGCACGCATGTAAAACTTAGTCTCTACTGTAGATGTGTTAGTCTAGTGGTTAAGATGGAGGTATGGGTCTCAGGTTTGATCTCCCACCTCACTATTGTAATGCGACTAAACTAAGTGTTCTATTCATTTGAAAAAAAAAAACTCCCGACTTTATGGAGTATTCCTTTTTATGGTAGTAAATTTCTCCACAGATTTCTTGGAACAAAATATGGAGAACGATTTGCTTCCTGAAATACTTAAGAAAATACATCCGAATCCATTTTACAGATAACTAGCCACACATACACATACACATGCATTGCATTGCATTGCATGGCCGGGTACTTCATTTCATTTCATATATATACTAATACTGCATGCATGCTAGTAACCCAGATCAACTAATTCAACAAACCAAAGAATTTTGATTACAACATAATAATATTAATATTAATATTAATATAAATATAATAAATTAAAGCATAATGTTGTTCATCATTCTTCTTCTAATAATCCTTCCTCTACTCTCCTATCTTCTTCTAGTGAATAAAATTGAGGCATACAAATACAATCCACCACCCGGCCCGAAGGGGCTTCCCCTCATAGGAAACTTACACCAACTCGACTTCGTAGCACTGTACGTCCAATTCGCAGACTTAGCCAAGAAATATGGTCCGATAGTAAGCCTAAGACTGGGGTTGAAGCGGGTGATTGTGGTCCAGTCGGCGGAGACTGCGAAAGAGGTGTTGAAAACACAAGATCTGAACTTCTGTAGCAAAGCGCCGAGGGTGGGGTTGCTTAAGATGAGCTACAACGGGTTAGAAATGGCGTTTGGGCCTTACGGGGAGTGTTTCAGGCAGGTCAAGAAGTTCAGTATTCTTAATCTGCTGAGTCCGAAGAGGGTTGAGTCTGCGGGTAGTATTAGGCAGCAAGAGGTCTCGAGGTTGATCACTAAAATTTCTGAACTCTCTTCCGAATCACAAGTTGTTAATTTGAGTGATTTGTTGATGAGTTATGCATGCTCAAATATGTGTAGGATCGCTTTTGGCAAGAGGTAATTCAATTGTCTTTTACTCTTCTTTACCAATAACTAATCACATCACTTTTCTTGCCTATATTTGTGACCAAATCATTTTGAAATACATAAACTAACAAGTGTGAAAACATTAAGATTTGTATAAAACAACCATTAAAAACATATGAAATCTTCACATAGCACTAGTTTTGTATAGATCAATGTACCCAATATATTACCCCTCCGTACCAAAATGATCTTCCCATTTTATTATTATGTCCCCCTCACAATGGAATAGAAATGAGAATTATTATATTACCCCGCTCACTAGACGATATTGTCGTTATTCAATCAAATTGGAATTATTTAAAATGTACAGTAATGTATTTTAGAAAAATTCAAGAGAAAATAGACGATAATTTTTTTTTTTAGTTTTTTATGTTTTATTTTACTTTAGGTTATCTCTTTTTTCAAAAAAAAAATATTTATGTTTTTGATAAGAAATAAAAGGTATTGTGAAAAAACTTTGTACCGCAAATACTAAAATCATAGGTCTGCCATTGACCAAGAGTCGTGCGCCAAATCTACTATAGAGTATGTAACAAAGGATAGCATTTGTTACTGCAAACTTAAAAAGAGTAGTTAGTAAAATTAATTCTTGGTACCCAAATAATACACGTTAATCTAGGTTACAAAGAAAACATAAGATTAATATTCGGTAATATCCCAATATGGTTAAGCCCAGTACAGTGTCTATCACATTGATGGCTCGGGTTCAATCCCTATATTCAGCAAAATGAAGATTTGTATGAAATGAAACAGGTATGAAGATGAGGAAGGGACAAAGAGCAAATTCCACGAGCTCCTAAATGAAGCACAAGCACTGTTCACAACCTTCTACTTTGCAGATTATTTCCCATCTGCTGCTTGGCTTGATCGGATCACCGGAATATCCGGCAACCTTGAAAGGATATTCAAGAGATTGGATGCCTTCTATCAAGAAATCATCGACGACCATCTTGACCCCACCCGCCGTGATTCACCTCACGACGAGGACTTTGTCGACGTTCTTCTTCGTCTCCGTGAAGACAACTCCTTTCCATTTGAGTTCACATGGGACCACGTCAAGGCACTCCTCATGGTAGTATCTATACATCTCGTTCTCTTTCCCTTTCCCTTTTACATCAACGACGGCCTAAACATAATCGTATGCTACTTTGAATTATTGTAGAACGTATTTGTAGCCGGAACAGACACAAGTGCAATCATGTTAGTATGGGCAATGACGGAGCTAATGAAGAACCCTGAAGCAATGAAAAGAGCCCAAGAAGAGTTAAGAAAGGGAGCTCAAAACAACAAGGACGGCGGCTTCACTGTCGACGATGACTTTTCAGGATTCGAGTACTTCATGGGAGTCATCAAGGAAACGCTGAGGATGCACCCGGCTGCCCCACTACTGATCGCTCGTGACACCATCCAGAAATGCTCCATCCAAGGCTACGACATTCTCCCCAACACCATAGTGTTCGTAAACGTGTGGGCCATCGCAAGAGACCCAAAACATTGGGAAGAACCCGACAAATTCAAGCCAGAAAGGTTCATAGGAAACACATTGAATTACAAAGGGCAAGATTTCGAGTTCATTCCATTTGGGGCGGGGAGGAGGATATGCCCTGGCATGCATTTGGGTTCGGCAAATATGATGCTCACCTTGGCTAATTTGTTGTACCATTTTAACTGGGAGATGCCTGAGGGTTTGAAGAAGGAAGACATTGATACTGAAGCGGCTCCTGGCCTCGCTAAGCATAAGAAGAATCCTCTTTGCTTGGTTGCAAGGAAGTTCGTCCCCTAAACCCTTGCTGCTAGTTTCATGCAATACCAATTGTAGTGTCAAGTGCATTGTAATTCTCTCCCAGAAAAACACAAATTCAGGCAATTTCTGATGTGAATAAATTGTATTGGGTACGGAATACAGTATTATTTTTCATACTATATCATGACTCGTTCATACTTACGAATTACTACCCTACGTCTCTACCCCTCCCCACCTAAATTCTAGGGAGAGTTTGAGAGAAAGAAAATTAAATCTCAAACTTCATCTTCCTCCACCAACACGCCACGCCACGCCGGTAACATTTTGTTTTAGATGATTAGTGTTAGTCTTATGTTAGAATTTTCGTATCACATTGTCACATTCTTTTTGTTTGAAAAGTGGATCAGTGATGGTTACGTTGTAGGCGGCTATAAACAAAAGATTTGACGATCCTAAACGATTTGATATCCGCTTTGAAAGCATTCCAAAAATTTGAGTAATTAATCCAAAAAATAAGTTTGGATCGGATATTCAATCCGAGTTTGTCAAGAGAGAATTGAATTTCATATAGAATTGAAGTACACAATAACCACTATTTGATACGAAGAAGAGAAGAGATAGAGGAAGAAGAGAAGGGTAGGAGAAGGCATGACTTGTAGACTGGAAAGGTGGTAGGAGAAGAAGGAGGAGAAGGGTAGCTGGCTGACATTCAGATACAAACTTAGCAGCCATAACATTTATACATTCTACAGTACAGTGAGTAATATTTAATCAAAGCTAAGTCGGATCATCTTTATGTTTTTGCCAGCAAAGACGGGAACTTAGTTAACAGCGTAAAGCACAAGCCACAAGGTCATGTGGTTAAGTCGGATCATCAATCGTGCACGCTCGCTCTATAGACTATACTAATGCTGTCCCCTGCCACTCGGAAACCATGCATGTAACTAGTCTTAATCAGAGATTACAATTTCATGATATGATACGATATGAGAACGATTTGTGTTTCAAAATGCTAATCTCCTCAAGTTAGTTGAAGGGGGTGGGGTGGGGGTGTCAACTGTCAACATCCAAGATGATGGTCCTCCCTCAACATCTTTTACTACGGAGTAAGATACCTGTGTCTGGATTAGTTAGAAAAGATGCAAGAATACACACATAAATAGAATAGTTGGGTTACTGGAGTACGAAAACGCCAAAAAATCAATAATAAATATCCTTTTAGACAATTCTCGGATGCCAGTCATTTTCTGCATCATAATTGACAACATTACACAAAATAAAATCTGAAAAACTAAGATGAAAATCAGCAGTAGCAGCCATGTCAAAATTACATTTTTAACTAGAATGGTTACCCGTGCGATGGACGCGACGCACGGGTACTAAATTTAGCGTCTCAAATGGGAGAATTGAGGATAGCCGTGCATGCAAGTTTTCGTTCGTAACATGCCAAACTTCAGACAATCCCGCCCTAATTTGGACAGTCAATAAAATCACGAAATAATCTCTCACTTGCGTGGCCTCCCTCTCGAGCCTTTAGGACGACCACGTCCTCGTCCGCTACTTTTTGCCTCCGCTGGGGATTTATTGCCTCTACCACGGCCTCGACCACCCCCTTTACCACCTCGTTGCCTTCTCCCCACATTACCATTCGTCTCCTCTTCTTCACTATCATCGCTTCGTTCCTCATCCGACTCCTCATCTTCCTCGTCTTCTGACTCAGAAGCGTCCTTTGACTTCTTCCTTTTTTTGGAATTGTCAGGAGATCCTTTCTTTGGAGTCTTCTTTGTCGGAATCACGGGCTCACTGACCTCAATACCTGCATAAACACCAAACCAGTAAAAAAACAAAGGTAGAAAGGAAAGGATACATTGATGGTACAGTGATTTTCTTGTCACAGTTGCTCTATTACTCTTGTCACAGGTCAGAATTGACCTTGATGGTCCATGGCTCGGTGCATTGATGCCAAGGATTATTTATATCAACTTTTCATACGATAAAAAAGCTATAGTAGGGATAAATAATATTACCTTCGCCAGATGCTTTTCCATCGTAAACATCAAGCTGTTGCAAGATAAAATATGTCAAATACCATAGAATTTAACACGTCCCTAGAGACAAAGCTAATATAAAGAGATGCTGGAATGAAAGTAATCTGAACAGCCATTGCCCCTCTACCTGCTCAAGACGGTCAATAACACCCGTTCGATCAACCACAACCATGGAATGTGCAAGCCCACAAGCGACACTGTAAATAAAAGAACAACACGGAGTCATACTACGGATAGACATCGGAGAATATACTACTGCTTCATAAGTTATTGACGTATTAAATACCAACACTATAGAACTCTTACCTGATGACGTGCATACCATCAAGGATATCCACCTTCTTTGGAATAGCAGAGGACCTATGAAGGGGCAAAAAAGACGACTATTGAGAATCTCATGGCTAGAAAAATGTATCTCTTTTGTTTTAATATGCTGATGCTTACTTTTGGGCATTTGGGCCATAGCCTAATTCCCCATTTTGTGCATGGCCCCAACTTATGCATGAAGAATCCGCACCTACAAAATGGTGCATACTGCCAGAATCCATACATCGCAGATTCCAACCACTGCAAGAAAAAAGAAAATAATATATAGACCCACCAGTATAATTGTTTAACCCAAAGAAACAACGCAAGGCTAAAGAATGTGCAAGGTATAATACATGAACACAAGAGCAGAAAGCTTGAAGAAACAGAAGTTATGTAGTGACTCGGAGAAAAGCGGAATATATTATAGCTAATGAGTTGGGTTTAGACAGCCCCACAATAAAATGGCTTATCACCATGAAACATCAGAAAGTTAACTTCAAAACCATGACTCCTCATCCCCATGGTTGTGTGATTCAGGGTTGCTTTGCGAATTAAGTAGCATGAGAGCATCCAAATTTGAACTGTCTAGAGTTATATGAACATGGACCTGTTCGCCAACCGAATTGAACACCAAACCCTGAAACAGGGCCGGCCAACTCCTACTCAGGGTCAGAAAATCATATTGCTCAAGTTTTTAGCCAAAAACCAAACTTGTATCTCACTCCTCGGGTACTAAATACGCCAAAAAAAATGTAGTACAACAATTTAATGATGAGGAGCTACAGATATGCTACCTCAAATCCATGAGAGGCTTCGGATACATCGAATCATCTCCTGTACTCTTAATCTTTCCCCACATGTACATCTGCCCGCCAGCTAAAAAGCAAAAGATAAAAGATTAGTTGCATAAACATAAGCCAACCAAAAAAACAGAAATTAAACGAAATTACTCTAATTAATCAAGCAAACGGCAAACTCATCAAAAGCAAACATTAAGCCTAGAGATTCAAGCTCATCGAATTGAACAAGAGGAAAGGAAAACCGTTAATACCAGCAGTACAAGCAGAATTAGCACCACCAGCTGAGACCACAGCGTCAGCGGGTAAAATATTGTGCCTGGAAAATACATCAACACGTCTAGGAGAAAACTCATCCTTTTGTTCCCGATGTCCCAATCTAGTACATGATGGAAAAACAAAAACATGAAATTTTTTAGACAGAACCAAGCAAAAGACTTTGGGAAGGAAATTGGTGCCCTCCCTTTCCTCAATGTGTATCCATACAATGGATAAATTAAATGTAAGTCCATGATCCCATATGAGCCAATTATGCGTGCTTGCACACGGAAAGTGACCATCATCATAGAATATAAAACACAAACCTTCCGTAGCCACCATAGCCCCAACTGCAACAATTTTTTTTTAAAAAAAATGTGAGAAACCACAATATGTGACATAGAATAAAGAAAAATTTGATAGAAGCCTTTGGTTAAATAAAAATTGGAAAAGACTTTAAGACAGAGCAGGTTATGGATACTCACGTGTAAACAAAGCCATTGGTGTCCACGGCCACTGAAACACCGGAGAATAGTTGAATAAAAATTTCCATACAGTTAAATCATAATAAGGACAAAAGACAGATAGCAATGATGTGCCAACCTGTATGATTTGTTCCACATGCAACTTTAACAATAGTTTCTCCAGAAAAAGAGGCAATTGCTTTTGGTCGAGGTTGAGGCTGATAAGCTAGCCTAACAGAACTATCCTTTGTATTGTACTGAAAGATCAACATTGATACATCAAAGCTAAGGAAATACCACACTTCACCAATCACCAATAAAATGATAATAAAGCACAAGTGCGCCAAGTTTGTACTTCTATTTATCAGTCATCTCAGATCTTAAATTAACTTCACTTCAAGTCAGGCACAATAAAACTATAAGTTCGCCTTTTTCAGTCTATGGCCAGCAAAAAATTGACTTTCAATATTCTCAAAAGAGACAGACAACATGATGCTGCCACATGCACTCATGCTGAAGTTAAACCAGCAGTTAAAGTTAAACTATAACTAGTTGACTAGCAACAAGAAGCCAATAGAGAGATAAAGTAATTCAGGCATACAAAATACTGTGAAAAATATAGGATTGAATTGTCTTAAGGCTGTCCAATATTAACCATGTATCCATCATGTCTTAATAATATAGACTACGGTATGGAAAAATTGTATTGTCAGCGAAGGGGAGTTCAGTCTCGTGATTAATCACACCTTACAGTAATATAAATTCTAAAGGTCACATTAACCATGTATTCGTCATGTATCAGCAAAATATTGACAGTGGCGCCATTGTCCATTGTAGGATGAAACTCCTTTACACAACTGTGACAAATCAAGTGAAGCTGATACCCATACCATGACAATGAAAAAAGCTAGCTACAGACTTGTGGTATAATTAAAAGGAGCAAATTAAAAATTACTCCCTTCAAAGTTGTTCTTATTAAAATTTACTCCCTTTTAAATAAAAATTATTATTTAACAGCCAAAAAGATATAAAAGTTCAAAATTTACTTGCAATTGTTAACTCCGGCATGACACTCCGGCAAAATTGAATTTTTTACCCTTTTTTTGCCTTTTAATACCCAAACTACCCCTCCTTATATGCTAATTGAAATCCCATTAATATATCCAAAGCCATATAATCTTCAATCTCATCCCACACCAACTAAAACCGATTCTTCCATACCTCATCCCACATCAACTATATAATCTTCCGTCTTGTTAATTCTTCCAAATTAAGCTTGTTTCACAAATTTGGGTTTGGAAATGGGAATGAAGAGAGTGAAGGGGGAAAGAGGTTCAGTGAGGTGGTGGTAGGCTGAGGGGCAGTTCGGTCAAGTTATAAATGAATTGGCCGGATTTTACCAATGCAAGCAAATTTTGAACTTTTGTATCTTTTGGGCTGTTAAATAATAATAAAAATTTATAAGGGAGTAAATTTTAAAAACCGCAACTTTGAAGGGAGTAATTTTTAATTTGCTCAATTAAAAAATGTAAGTTTTTTAGAACAAAAATGATGTTTTTTGAACAAAAATCAATTATCACTCATAATGTTGATGATCGATCTATAATAACAAAACTTGATAAATATATTTAATGGCGCTACATGATCACTTAAACCATTGATCAATAATCACGATCCTTGAAAACATATTAACAGGGCTACATAAAGGGCAATCTTTCGAGATTCACCCTACAATATGAGGTCAAAAGGTGTGGCCAACATGTCCCTCAAACAGTCCCGTCTAAATGTATGCAGTAAATATATATAGGCAGCAGATATATAGACATATATATGTATCACCAGCAACATCAATACTTTAAGAGCATAAGTTAGTCTGATGATGAAAACTGAAAAGGCCTTCACTCATATTATACAACAACACAAATGTTACATAACAACTGTACCATCTCAGCATACCTCATTGTCAGTTCCATGACCAAGTTGACCATATTGTGGAAGGCCAGCTGATCTACATAGGGAAAAAAAATGAACTCACAAAGGCTGCCTCAAAGAAAAGCACATGAATGAGTAACTTGTACAGTAGCCTGTAAACTTGGACAAATAGAAAATGATACAAAGCACAAAATCGTACAATATAGAAGATCCTTGAACAGAAGACAACCACATAGTGAAATCCCCACCACAAGCGACTGTAGTGACATCAGTTACTTGACAGGGAACAGGGGAAGTCTCAACTTCTGCAACAGAAAGAAACACACATAAGAAAAGGAACGTCGAAATTCCAATGCCAATATGCATTAAATAAAATATTGCCAGAGGAAGTAGTGCATGTCAACAAAAAACATTCACTTGAAGTTCAACCAAAATCCACTGCCACCAGTCCTTGAGTCAACAGTAAAAACAAGTAAACTAAAGAAAACAATTTCTAATCAATAAACAACAAGAAACATGACAAAATAAGAGGAAACAAACAAAATGTAGTCTGCTCAATTGTAACATGACAATCGAGAATATATTCACAATTTAGATTAGAGGGAAGGAAAAATAATACTCCAATATCAATAAGAAATACCATGCACCAAATAACCCCCCGTGCTCAATATTCAGCCTAGCTGAAGTTTCAGAATGTAATAGGTGAGCAAACCCTTTGAAATGGCATAGACACATACAAAAAATACAATTCTGAAAAGAGTAATTATCTCTTTCTTTAGTACATAAAATTATGACTTGGCAGTTGGCATGATATCGCACAAAATGAGACTCCTAAGCATAGAATGTCACAAAATCAATGATTTTAACAAAAGAGCTGGTCCAACCATTTCTTAAGGAGCCAGATCCCAATTGCCCATGCTTGTTCCAACCAAAGGCAAAGGATTGACCATCATCTGTCACCACAACGGTATGAGCTCGCCCAGATGAGGCCGTTACTATGTTATACCTGCCAGCAAAATATAATATTCCAATTAATACAACTTCTGAAATGTAAAAGTAGGTAAAATTCTGTTTAGGTAAAGACTGCAAGGCTGAAGATTCCAAATACAAAATCCTTCATACGATTTTGACAGACAACTTATAAAAGTAATGAGCAATATGAAATTACAATTAAATACGATACTAGCAAGGAGTCAATGACATAATACCATACTTAGAAAGTTCGGACACAACTGTGGGCCTATCTCGCTGCAGTGTATCCCCATGACCTAATTGCCCCTTCTGCAAAAGTACACTTTATTCCATCAACAACACATCTCTATTAAACATCAGTTACAAAAATTCATCCAACATCTTCAGTTTAGAAAAGCATGCCTCGTTTCGCCCCCACGTATAGCATCTTCCATCCACATCCAATGCCACACAATGGCATGAAACTACAAAAACATCGACTCAAACTGTTAGTCCACATATCAACGCAACATAAGCTAGTATTTATTTTACTTCAAGGCATGACATTTCAAAAGACCGTGTCACAAAAATGCACTCAAATCTCAAAAGTGACAGCCACAACTGCGACAGACTACTATAGACCTGGCACTGGGGGCAAAAGCAAGCAATTTTAAGCATCCATGAATGATCCTGATTATGACATATCATTTCCAAACACAATCAATCAATTCACATAATCAATATCACATCAGAAATTCCCCATATACTTGACTAAACTACTATAGTGAAATGCACTTGAATCTAGAGATGTACAAAATTAAACGAAGTTGAAAATATTGAATGAATCCTAAACATCAAGCAACCCAATTGCCATCATAACCAAAAGTGAACATTTACTTCATTAAAACACCAGCATTCCAAAGATTAACATCATAACCATACAATTAAACACCAGTAGAATACATAAACTGTCTAAACTCCATCAACAATATAATGATTATACAGATAACTCAAGCAACTTTTAGTACCGCAGTCTTACCACAGCCCGAAGCGACATATCGAATGTTGATACCAACAAGAGGGCGAAGCCTAGTAGGAGAATATAAGTTGCCTTCAGTTCCAGTTTTCTTCCTACCAATGGTATCCCAATTTGTGGAACCGCAAAACAACAACTCCCCTCCATTTTTCCCCTTCTCTTCCTCGCATTTCTTCTCTTCCGCCATTTCTAACTGCACCATAAAAACAAAAAACCCAACAACATTCATAAACAGTACAACTTCCCTTTGAAATAAAACCCCTGTAAAAATGAAGGGTTTTGTTCAAAAAAACAATAACAGATCCAAAACAACAAAAGTAAGAGAAACCCATGAAAGGGTTAGAAAAACATTGATCCAAGTTCAAAATTTTGAATTAAAAAAAGGGGGGTTCGATGAGAAAACAAAAAAATAATGGATATAACGGCTATTTACCGTTAAGGGTGGGGGGTGAGAAGTGAAAATGGCGGGAAAATCGAAGATTTAGAAGGAATCGGCGATTAGGGTTGGAGTGAGAAGGAAGGTAACCCTAGATCAGAGAAATAATGAAGAAGAAGAAGAAGTTGAAGAAATGAGTTGAGTTGGGGTTGGGTGGGTTAAGTGCAGATGAAATAGAATAGAAGAAGATAAACAAAAATTTGGTTTTGAAGAAAAGTGATTACACCGTACTTGGGAATTAGGAGAGTATTCAGTCTTTGTGTCTTAAAGGGAAGGAAATTTGCGAGAAAAAGCGGGATTGGGTGTTTCCTGTTTCCAATGCAATGCCCCCTTCTTTCCTTCCTTACCTTTTTTGTATTTGGCACTAAACCTCGATGGATACTTCTTCGGGTAATAGCAATGGAGGTTCTTCTGAGTTTGTCAACAAGAAGTTTAGAGCAACAATAATGGTAGAACTTTTCAGGGGTCGTTTGGTTCAAATAATTGGAATGGAATAGAACGAATTCTAAAATTGGGGAGATACGGAGTTAGAACTTATTGATACTTGTTTGGTTGAATCCAGGAATGAATTATAAAATGGCATTAGGGGGATAGAGTTGGAATCATGGGGAAATATAGAGCTGGCAAACCGGGTCAGGCCCATCTTGGTGGCCCGGTCCGGCACGAAAATAAGCACGACCCGGTCCGGCACGGTAATGACGTGGCGAAAAGCACGTGCACGGCACGACCGGTCCCAAGTCGGGGCGCGGCGCTAATTTGAAGAAAAGTCCGTGCCTAGGCACGGCCCGGCACGAGGTACGGTTGGGCCGGCACGACTCTAAATCCCAAAAAAATGAAAAATCCTAAAAATTTGGTCAGGCACGACGGCCCGGCACGACTTAGGCACGACCGGGCCCGGGTTAGGAACCGTGCCTCGGCGCATATTCTCAGAGTCAGGCACGGCCCGACACGGCACGGTGGGGTCTACCAGGCACGTCTGGGCCGGGCTGGACGGACACGAAGCACGACTGGGCCGGCACGAAGCACGGTCCGGCACGTCCGAATTGCCAGCTCTAGGGAAATAGGTAGGATTGGGATTCCAACGGGTTAGGGTGGAATTAGAACCCATTGGGTTTCTAATTCCATTCCAAAAGTCATGTAACAAAATCCCCAACCAAACACCCCCTTATAAGGTTCTTTCCCTGGCATTGTCATTTTTGCACTTCAATCAAGTTTAAGAACTTTTAACTACAATGGAAGAACTTATCATATTGTATTCTTAGATGGGACCCATTCTTATATTTACTCTCTAAACAAATTATTTTAGTTGCATACAAAAATGTAATAACTAAGTTCTTAAATAAGAATCAAGTTCTTATTTTGACAAACTCAATGTTGTACACAATGGAAGAACTTTACCATATAAAGTATTTGGTAACAAACCCAAGACTAAGAACCACCATTGTGGTTGCTCTAAACAATTGAGGCCAGATCCCAATATACAATAGAGAAAGTTCATCCTTTTGAAGACTAAATCTAATCAATAAACAGCGGTATGTATAAGGCTATGCAGAAGCGTGTTATTATAATAGTGATCTTTGTCTCAAAGGTGTTCTTTATTCATTTTTATAAATTTGTATTCAGTTCAATTTGATATCGTTTGTAAATATCGTTATCTCGTATGACTTATTATTAATGAAATTGATTTTCACTTAAAAAAAATCACGTTCTTAGATTTAAAAAATGAAGAAATATTTGTTTGGGATGCAAACAACCAAAGTAGTTCGACTGATGGTAGCCGGCTTATCTCCTCCTTATCCCACTTGAGCCCGACTTCGTCTTGTTAGTGCACAAGCAACACATAAGGGCCTCGGAGGGGGTCTGAGGTTGCCTCTCCGAAACTCAAGTCAGTGAACGGGACTAAGAAGATATTATCGTCTTAGTAGAGGATTTTACCTTGTTTTTAGTGAGATAAGTTGTTGAAACCCCCCGCATTGATTGAAGATATTCTATTTATTAGTTTTGCTTAAAGGGATTTAAAGTACTATTCATATCAACAAAGTGCACTTTCTTTTCTGGTCATTCATGCAAAATAACTCCGCAGTTAAGCGTGCTTGGCTGGCAGTAGTCCAAGGATGGGTGACTTCCTGGAAAGGTTTCCGGGATGCGCATGAGTGAGGACAAAATGCTCTGGAAAGGACTCGTGTTGGTCTGTGGGACCAGTACAAAAGTCTGGCGAGTGACCGCGCTTAACATTTTCGGTCTCAGGATTGGGTTGGGGTGTTACAAATGATATCAGAGCAACCCTGCGACCGTGCTTTTGGTACCTAGCGAGGCTGGATTCTGGGTCAGCGGTTATGCTGCCAGGCGCAACGAGGATGTTGCGTTCTTCAAGTGGGAGTATTTGAAACACCTCACATTGATTGAAGATGTCTTATTTATGAACTTTGTTTAAAGGAATTTGAAGTACTACTCATATCAACAAACTGCACTTTCTTTTCTGGTCATCCATGCAAAAGAACTCCGCAGTTAAGTGTGCTTGGCTGGCAGTAGTCTAAGGATGAGTGACCTTCTGAAAGGTTTTCGACAAAATGCACCGGAAATGACTCGTGTTGGTCTGTGGGACCAGTACAAAAGCCTGGTGAGCTACCGCGCTTAACATTTCCAATCCTAGGATTGGGTCGGGGTGTTACAATTGTAGTATTTTTGTTAACCCTTTGCATGTAAGAATAGTGCTCTTATTAAATAAGCTACTCGCACGGATTGAGCCCGCTGGGTCCCACCGGACCATGGCCGGTGAGACCAGTCAGGCCGACTCTTCAATGCGTCTCGTCCGGGGCTTTCCTGACTACAGAGGTTGCCGACAATCGGACACACGTAGCCGGCTTGAGTACCGACCCCGATCAATTGCTCCATCGTCGGGTATGTCATGTGCGTTGGATCGGCGCCGACCGACGATATAGTACGCTAGGGGAGGTACGTTGAGGTCCGGTGACCTCGGGTCGCCCCCTGCCTGATGCTTCTCCTTGCATCTGTCATAGATGCTCTGCCTTTTGCACTTCCCTATTTCTTGGGAAGACGCTCTAGGTGGCTATCCTCCACAAGGGTAATGATGACCTTGTAGAATCTTCATTGTGATGATTGCTCTATGTGGTTGGAGGTTGGAGTGACATTAAATGCTTTCTTTGCCCCTATAAATACTTCCTAGTTTTTGCCACTTTGGGTTATTCCAAATTTCCAACCAACTCTAGATATCTTCCTTTTCACAACATGTCTTCTTCCGTTAGCAATTCTACTTTAGTGCCCCGATCTCCTCCTGTGGTTGGCCCAATGTCCTCCTCGTCTTTCTCCTTTAAGGCCGTTCATCCCTAGGAGGGGGTACCGCCTCACCCGCAGGGTCTAGACTTGGCGCTTTTCCAGGAGGTGTGCGACGGTGGCGCACCCTGCTGTCCCTGTCACGGGGCCGGTCAGCTCCTCCCTTGGTTCTCATTGTCTTTCTTCCCCTAGGAGGGGAAGACTTCACCGAGGGCTGTTAGAGCTAGACGTGGACTCCGATGCTCCCTCCTCTGGAGGGTCCCCGTCCTTCTCATTATCCGGTAGCGCTTCGTCGCCTTCGTCTTGCGCTCGTCAGGGACGATGCCTCTGCTGCACCGATGAAGACGGTGAGGGCTATTCCCCCCCGTAGGATTCGCGTTTCGCCTTCCTCTTCAGGGCCCCCGACCTCTATTCGCCAGGTCGATTCCCCTGCGCGCCCGTCTCTTCCTCCCCCTTCTCCGAGGGAGGGCTCAAACGAGGAGACGCTTTGGGAGAATTACGCCTACGCGTACTGGGTGGCGTATGGACGCCATCTCCCTCGTAACTAGGTGTCGCAGTTTGGTTGGGCTTTGTTTTGTCGGTTGAAGCCAGGAAGCGGCGAGAGAGAGGGTCGGATCAATGTTGTGCTCTGTTGCTGTCATGGAGATTTCCTTTTATTAAGCGTGGTTTCTAATTGCCATGTGTTTCTAGAGGTACCGACCCCCATGTTATTAACCTCCGAGTGTATGTAGGGGTACCAACCCCCGTTCTAGTAACATTGTCGGGCTTTAGTAGGGGTACCGGTCCCCGCATTTTGTACATGGCCCTTGACCTTTAACTATTAATGAATATTTCGGGTTGCGTAATCTCTTGTCTTGTCCTTTAGCTTTGCTTTTTTGTTCACTGTTCCCTGATAGCTTTTGGCCTTCCTCTCCACTTGGTGCTGCCAATTGGCAGGAGTTAGTGGCCTTGACATCCTGCCCCTTTCCTTGCCCTCATTTACTCTTCTCCCATTTTCTCTCTTTAGACTCTCTCTCTCTCTCTCTCTCTCTCTCTCTCTCTCTCTCTCTCTCTTCTTTTTCGCCTTTCTCAGTCAGGTAGTCATCATTCTACCTGGAGCTCAGAGATTGCCGGCGTGACTATTTAAGTTAATTCCTTTCCTTCCCCCTTTTCAACTTACCTTCGCTTTTAATTTCTTTAGCCATGTCCACCCGTTCCCGCCGGGTTCATTTCGAGGAGAAAGAGGGAGATGAGGCCATGTCGGCATTCGAGGGGAATGCAGCCTCCGCATCTGGGTCTGAGGGGACTGTCGGCGCCGCTTCATCGAAGAATGAAGCCGAGGAGATATCCCCGATTAATGTCATCCCTATTCGGTCTCCCCCACCTTCCACCAGTAGGCTTTGCTATGGAAGGAGTGCCTCTGCCACCGAGGGAATAGAGGAGGAGGGGCCTCCGTCCAATCGTCCGGAGTTTGCTCAGGAGGGGGAGTGGAAGAGGCGGAGCAGGACAGCGAGGAGGCTCTGACGACATTGATTCCTCGTTGTCGCCGGAGGAGCCCTTCTGCCGCCGAGGAGTCGTCTAGCCGCTAAGAATCTGCTCAGGAGGAGGCTTAGGCGGCGCCGGTTTCTTGTCGCCGCTAGGGGGAGAGGGGCAAGATCCAATTTCTACCGCTATAGATGCTAAGTGGCTCCGACGAGCGATGGCGAAGGATTGGCTGGCGGGGGCCAGAGACCTTTATCCTTTGGGAGAGGTGTATAAGTATGAAATGTCGGCCGCCAGCAAGACGATCTGCAACCCCGGAGGGTTGCGTGGGTGTCGCCGTCGCGTCTCTCAAGTTCGGCCTGCGGTTTCTTCTCGATCCCTTCGTGGAGGAGGTGTTCCGACCCATGAACTTAGCGCTTGGTCAGCTGACGCCCATGCGATTTGTCACTTTACTTTTTTCCTTCCTTTTGCTCTTGTAAGTGGCCGCCTAGTCCATACTTGGTCGTTGGGAGAGCTCACCTTGTTGGGGGTATTTTTGCAGTTTGTCACTTTTACTGCTCGGCCACCTCTTCCCATAATCGACCGGCCTACAATCATGACTCATGCATGGAAGGTCCAAGGCTTCTAAGTTGAGGAGGTAGATTCTGATTTCGACCATGGAGCAGCCCAAGAAGAAACACTCCCTTCAGGGGGCCTTTCACATTGTAGAAATGGCGCGAAGTTGCGCCGGCGGGGAAAGTAGTGTCGGTGCTCCAAGGCCACTACCTCTCCCCGGCCAGTTAGTCCCCCTCTAGTCATTGTAGTCGTCCTCCGACCCAGAGCTTCAACGTCGGCCCCTGAGATAGTGTCGGTGGAGGATGAAGAGCCGACCCCCGGGGGGAACACCATGGGGCCGCCGTCTCCCGCCGAGGTTCCCGCGGGCTAGCAAGAGATTCCCTGCACTCTTTAAGCATCCAAGGATGGGCGAGTTAGGCAGGACGTAGTCGTTGCCCTGGATACCCCTCTCTCCTCCTAATCTGGTGGTTGTACCTTGTTGTGTGCTAAATTTAGACCGTTTTCCCTCCCATTTAGACCCGTTTTTCCCTTGTTTTGCGAGTCTTGAGTGCGATTATCGCCATATTTTGCGTACTTCTCGCATTAGCGTCCCTCTTGTGCATTTTACATGTTTTTGGTAGTTTTTCTATCATTTTGATAGGATTTGGCACCGAAATCACGATTGAGCTTTCACGAGCACAAGAGAAGGAAATACCGTCCAAAGAGCAAAGCACACAACTTAAAGTTTAAAGTCATCCAATCAATCGACGAAGAATGAGACAAGAAAGAGGCCAGAAAAATGACCGGGCAAAATTTCACCTGATGAGACACCACCGGGCGAAATTTCACCCGACGGTAAAAATGCCTCTCGAAGATTTTCCGAGCTTCCCCACCGGGCAAAATTTCGCCCGATGGAGAGAGGAGCCGGAAACCGCGAAAAAAGAAGAAAATTTCACCGGGCGAAATTTTCACCCGGTGGGATTTATCATCAAGTACGCAGGGCAAAGTTTCACCCTATGAAGATGCTAAGGGTGATTGTCTCACTAATGGAGCAAACAGTTGGATTTGGGCTTTAGGTTAAATACCCATTAAAAGATCACTATATATATGTTACCCTAGTTTGTTGCCCAAGGCATCCATCCATACTCACTATCATCCACAACCATCCACCATTAGTGTAGTTACACCATCTTCTTAGTAGTAGTATTCTAGTAAAAATCCTTCATAATTCTAGTAGTTTACATAGTAATTAGTAGTAGATCTACATAGTTTCCATCAACAATTCTCTAGATTACAAGTTTGTAGAAGATTATTCCAAGTTTTATTTGAAGATTTGTTGGGTTTATTGAAGGATTAGTGACAAGTTCTTCACTTTATTCATCAAAGATTCAATCTTTATTCTTGCAATCTTATTATTTCTTATAGATCTTCATAGTTGGTGTATTTCTCTTCCACTCTCTATCTCTAGTTTAGTTTTAATGTTATTTTCTCATTATTGTCTTGTTTAGATCATATTAATGTTGTTAGTTTCCTTAGATCTAGTCAATATGAATGTTGTAGTGATTTTTTCCTTAGTTAATGTTTTATTGTCTTTCATTATGATTAGTGAGTAGATTTCTTGTTGGGGGTTTAGGGATGAGGACTTGAATTATTTGAATATAGGGATGTTGGTGAGTTGCTTGCTTGTTTGGTTTATTTTGTTTTTGGTTGTTATGTTGATAAGTGTAGATTGTAGCGCCTATTTTACTGTGTTTGGTCCCATTTTCCTTGTGGAATCGATCCTTGGGAGCGGTTTATGGGCTACTTATGCTTCCTTTAGTTCGTTTCAGGTTCCCGAGACCATTTGTGAAGATTGGAGCAAATCCGACAAGATACATACACTTTTTGGAGCCAACGAAGTGAAGGAACGATCACTCGATGCCTTGGATTCGACCCCGAGACCTCGGAACCCAATCCCGAGCCTCTTAGACCCGATCCCGAGAATCGATGAGAAACCCAAGAGAAGCAAGGAGGGACCAAAAAGAGATTATTTGAGGCCTACAAGGCCCATCCCGGTCGGGATGGCCTCAATCCGTCCGGGATGAGGTGTGCATTTAGCGAAGCTACTGACCTGGGTCCATCCCGACCGGGATGAGTTCATCCCGACCGGGACCACCTCATCCCGACCGGGAAGAGCCATAACACAGCCTGGTGTTATTGATAACACAGCCCGGTGTTATGCTTGATCCCGACCGGGATGAGTTCATCCCGATCGGGACCACCTCATCCCGACCGGGATGAGCACAGTTCAGACCCGCGCTTCATCTTTTCTTCTCCTTACTCATTGTAACCCTATAAATACCCTCCCTCTTGTAATCTTATGTGATGTTAGACATTACCCATTAAACCCTAGACTACTTTAGGTTAGATTAGCCTAGATTAGAGTAGATTAGTCTTTAGTTAATCGTTAATCTTAGTTTAATCCTTGTATTAAGGGAATTCTTCAAGATTCAACCAAGATTGACAACCTTGGGAGATTGTTTTGGGTTTTTCTCATTAATGCAAGTTTGAATCTTTTCTCCTCTTGTTAGTAGGTATAATCTTCTTATTCTCTTTACTCTTAATCCTTGTTTAATCTTTCAAGTTTCAATCTTTGATTGTTGTTCTTGTTCTTGTTAGTTTCATTATGTATGTTTGGATGTTTGTGTTGTTTCCTCTTGTTTATGTTAGTATTAGTTTGATAATGTGTGAGTAGACTTGTTGTGGGGTTAGTAGGGAGATTAAGTGTTGATTATGGATGATTAGGGTTTGATTGTGGATAAAGGTGGACTCTTTGTTACTAGTCACATATTAAGAGCACCATGTGTTTGTTGAATTACTTGTTAGAGTAGTAGTTGCAAATGCTCCTCTTGCTTGTCTTCCTCTTCTCATTGTGTGATTGATTTGTGGTTGAATCCTTGTGTATTGGGTGGCAACTTGCATAAGTATTCAGGTTTTGTCTTTGACACGAGAGTGCGGACATTGGTCTACGTAGCGAGAGCCCAGACCGACCTTAGTAACTAGGTGAAACCTACACCCTCGATCTCCCAATTATCCTACTACACTTATGAACCCGACCTAACCCTACCCTTTTCTTATTTGATTTCCTCGTTACCTTAGTCGTAGCCTTAGTCTTCTCCCCTTCTTATCATTCTTGTCTAGTTTAGCTCGTTGACCTAGTCTCGTGTTTAGGTAGATCTAGTCTAGACGCCTCTTACCGTCCCCGTGGATTCGACCCGACTTACCCTATCTACGTGTTGGGAATAGTTGGTTATTATTTGACGGTGGGGATCCCCGGCAAATCCGGCCAAAGCCGTTTTTTGTGCCTCATGATGAAAACTTGAAGCTTGCTAGTGATTGGAGACGGTACCTAGGGAGGAAGAGGTCGGTGAAGCTCGTAGGATGGATAGACCCCGGAGACAACATGAATGATGACGTTGGGTCTTGGGATTCCTACTTCTTGCCTCCACCTAGGGGGCCGTGGAGGTTAGCTTGGCTCGTTTTCTTGAGCCCTCATTATGATGTGGCTCGTGCGTTTGACTTGCTCCTCCGAGCCCTTGAAGGCTATAGTTAGGAATGAAGAGTCCACCATCCTAGGTTTGACGGAGTTCCTTAAGAACCATCATGTTGTACATTCCCCTACCTCTCTTCTCTTTAGTTTTGTGTTTGTAATTGTGTTTATTGTGATTTTGTTTCTAGGACTCTTTGTTTTGTGATATTCTTGTTATTTGGATTGTTGATGAGCGTTGTGAGGGAGAGAATTTGATGTTGTATTTGAGTTTATTGTGATAGGTGAAGTGAAGATGATTCCTAGAGAGGAATGGCTATCGATAGAGCATGGATTGTGAGCAAGGGAACGGGTTTTTGAAGCTTTGAATAGCTTTTGGGCTTTGGAGGCCACGAAGAGAGCATCCCGACCGGGAAGGAGTCATCCCGACCGGGAAGGATGAGGCATCCCGATCGGGATGAGGGTGCAAGAATTTGAGCTTTCTGGAGCATGATACCGACCGGGATGGGAGCTTCCCGACCGGGAAGGACGTGTCATCCCGACCGGGATGGTCCCCTACTCCCCTTTATGCCTCTTCTTCGATATTTGAGCCCACCCAACCATTGTATACCCCCTCCCAACCTCCCTACCTCTCCTTGCCCATATCATATGACCCTTGCACCTCATTTCCATACCCTTACCTCATTTTCTCTTCACTTTACACCGAGATTCACATCAAATCTCACCCCCCTCACACCATTACTACCTCAACCATTCGGTTTTATCAAGTTTGAAGCGGGATGGCAATGATGAAGACAAGCAAAGTGCCTATAGTGATCATTGAGACGATGGAGCGAGTGAGTTGCAAACCGATGGGTACGGCAACTATCCTTTCTTTTCCGTCTTTTATTGCTTGTTTTCCCCTTGTTCGTCCCCTCCCCCTTGTACACTTTTGTGTCATGGTGTCATGGTGGCCTTCGAGGCCTTGGTAGTTATTGCTCCCGATTCTCGATGACGTGACTACATCGAGAGTCCTTTTCAAAATCCAAATTTTACAAGATTTTCACCCATTTTGTAGGATTTAGTCGGATTCGGGCGGAATCCGGGCTAGGTGACTTGATTACACCTAGTCCTCCCCTCCCATTCCCTTTTATTTCTTTCTTTTTATTTTATTCCCCCATCCATATCTTTTCTCGTCTCGGCCCATGGTGACTTGACTACACCCCGGCCGGACACATTCTACCCTTTCTTCACTCTTCTTTTTTGATTTTTTAGCTTTATTTTCGTAGTTTCTCTTCTTTCCTTTCGTCTCTCCGCACACTACGATCGAGCATGAGGACATTGCTCGGTTTAAGTGTGGGGGAGCGGTATTCTAGCGTAGTTAGTTTTATTTTCTTAGTTTTTTTTTCGAAAAATCTTAAAAATCCCTAAAAATTTGAAATTTTTTCACAAAAAACAAAAAGATTTTCTTTTGTGTGTTTTCCTTTTTATGTCTTTGTATCGTATATTTGTTTTGTTGTGCGTGTTTTGCCTCCCTTTTTCCTTATAGGTTGCTTAAATCACCGATAGTTTTGGAGAGCTTTCAAGACCTCCGGTAACATCTTCTATCCCTTTTTTCCCTTTGTCTCTTGTGGAGTTTGGAGGAGATTGTGATGTTGTGTGCTCAGGAGGAGCTTGATGGGTATCTGTGGTTGATTTGGTGACTTGTTTGGAAGTTCGGGGTGGTGTTTGTTTTGTTCATGTGCTTGTCTTGTTTTGTTTTATTTTGTTGCCTTTTGTCTCTTTTTCTTTCGTTTTTGTTGAGTCTTTGTTTTGTGTGTGTAGTTTTGTCCTATGTGTAAAAAGGTTTGCGAAAACCCGGTTTAGAGGCTAGTGTGCGAGTGTTTTCCCTTCCTAGTAGTATAAATTGAGTCGTGGACTTTAGTCTAGTAGAATGACCCTAAATCAATGATTTCGTTGGTCCTTTACCGTGAGTCCACCTAGCTTACTAGGGATTTACTACGGGGTTTGCACTTTTGACCATTATGACCACCCACGGTGTGAAAAGACCTTGGTTGCCGAGTCCCGTCCCTTAGGTGACCGTGTTTGGGATCGTTTGATTAGTCCAAGTTTTCCACCTTTTTGTGGGTTTGAAGGGAAGGGCCCGTCCCGACTTACCTATTCACCTACCTCCTACACATTCCACACAATAAAGTTTGCAAATTGTTGAAATCTCCCTTTCTTGTTGCAAAGAAATGCCCACAATTCAAATCAAGCCAAGAAGGGCAAAGAAAAGAAAATGAAAGAAATGAAAGAAAGAAAAGATTGAAGAAAAAGAAAAGGCACAAAAAGCCAAAAAGAAAATAGAAAAGAAGAAAAAGAAATGGCATAGCAAAACAAAGCAAAAATGCAAAGAAAGAGAAAATGCCAAAAGAAAACCCGTCACACAAAAATAATCCCGACTCCTCAAAATAAGCCTTTTACCGACTATTATCGTGAAGAGCCTACCAAAGGACCGAGTCCCTAGGAAGGATGATAGCGGTAATGGTCGGTCTTCCCTCACTTTGCAAATATTTCCACCTTTTTATTTGGACTAGTTAAGCGATTTCGGGCATGGGACGACCCTCTTGGCTCATCGCTAAAGGGGGCGGGGTCTCACTTACCTACAGTGTCGACTAACACCGTGGTTCATCCCTTTTCCTTTCCACCGATCGTCCCGTAGTACGTTCTTAGAAAGTTAGAAGGACCTAGGTAAGTTACCAACGTTTTTGTTGCTTTATCGTCATACTATTAGGGTTTAGTTCATCTTGGTTTGTATTGCTAGCTTGGGAATGTTGTCACTTGCCTTGAGTCCTAAACCGGTGTTTCATTCACCGCTTTTTAGAGGAAAGCGGTATTTATTTCTCTTTGGATGCAACCGTTTATTTGTTTGTTTGTGTGTTTGTTGTTTATGTGTTTCGTGTCCGGTTGCATCCACAGTTTTGTCGCAAGACCTTACTTGCCTTGCGGAGTGCATTTTTCCTCTAAGTGTACTCGCGTGAGTTGAAAGAGCGTAGGGTGCACTAATACCCAGTCGGCTAGTTTAGTAGTTAGTATGTGCTTACTCGAGGGCGAGTAAGGGTTAAGTGTGGGGGAGTTGATAAGTGTAGATTGTAGCGCCTATTTTACTGTGTTTGGTCCCATTTTCCTTGTGGAATCGATCCTTGGGAGCGGTTTATGGGCTACTTATGCTTCCTTTAGTTCGTTTCAGGTTCCCGAGACCATTTGTGAAGATTGGAGCAAATCCGACTCGATACATACACTTTTTGGAGCCAACGAAGTGAAGGAACGATCACTCGATGCCTTGGATTCGACCCCGAGACCTCGGAACCCAATCCTGAGCCTCTTAGACCCGATCCCGAGTCCCGAGAATCGATGAGAAACCCATGAGAAGCAAGGAGGGACCAAAAAGAGCTTATTTGAGGCCTACAAGGCCCATCCCGGTCGGGATGGCCTCAACCCGTCCGGGATGAGGTGTGCATTTAGCGAAGCTACTGACCTGGGTCCATCCACCGGGATGAGTTCATCCCGACCGGGACCACCTCATCCCGACCGGGAAGAGCCATAACACAGCCTGGTGTTATTGATAACACAGCCCGGTGTTATGCTTGATCCCGACCGGGATGAGTTCATCCCGACCGGGACCACATCATCCCGACCGGGACCACCTCATCCCGACCGGGACCACCTCATCCTGACCGGGATGAACCCAGTTCAGACCCGCGCTTCATCTTTTCTTCTCCTTACTCATTGTAACCCTATAAATACCCTCCCTCTTGTAATCTTATGTGATGTTAGACATTACCCATTAAACCCTAGACTACTTTAGGTTAGATTAGCCTAGATTAGAGTAGATTAGTCTTTAGTTAATCGTTAATCTTAGTTTAATCCTTGTATTAAGGAAATTCTTCAAGATTCAACCAAGATTGACAACCTTAGGAGATTGTTTTGGGTTTTTCTCATTAATGCAAGTTTGAATCTTTTCTCCTCTTGTTAGTAGGTATAATCTTCTTATTCTCTTTACTCTTAATCCTTGTTTAATCTTTCAAGTTTCAATCTTTGATTGTTGTTCTTGTTCTTGTTAGTTTCATTATGTATGTTTGGATGTTTGTGTTGTTTCCTCTTGTTTATGTTAGTATTAGTTTGATAATGTGTGAGTAGACTTGTTGTGGGGTTAGTAGGGGGATTAAATGTTGATTATGGATGATTAGGGTTTGATTGTGGGTAAAGGTGGAGTCTTTGTTACTAGTCACATAGTAAGAGCACCATGTGTTTGTTGAATTGCTTGTTAGAGTAGTAGTTGCAAATGTTCCTCTTGCTTGTCTTCCTCTTCTCATTGTGTGATTGATTTGTGGTTGAATCCTTGTGTATTGGGTGGCAACTTGCATAAGTATTCGGGTTTTGTCATTGACACGAGAGCGTGGACATTGGTCTACGTAGCGAGAGCCCGGACCGACCTTAGTAACTAGGTGAAACCTACACCCTCGATCTCCCAATTATCCTACTACACTTATGAACCCGACCTAACCCTACCCTTTTCTTATTTGATTTCTTCGTTACCTTAGTCGTAGCCTTAGTCTTCTCCCCTTCTTATCATTCTTTTCTAGTTTAGCTCGTTGACCTAGTCTCGTGTTTAGGTAGACCTAGTCTAGACGCCTCTTACCATCACCGTGGATTCGACCCGACTTACCCTATCTACGTGTTGGGAATAGTTGGTTATTATTTGACGGTGGGGATCCATGGCAAATCCCTGCCCATCATATGTCATTGTTGTTTTAGTCCGGCCAACTAGATCGACCTTGACTAGTTTCTATCAATATGGGGAAACTCGAGGTAGAAATTACCATAGCTAGAGACTTACCCTTATTCGCCGCGAAAGCGGGTTTTTAGGTAGGTTAGGTGAAGAAACCGAAAGGTGGCATTCCCCTTTATCAATGTTGCGACAAAAACTCGATTCCGACCTTCTTAGACTCCAAGTACCGAATCCCGACTTCCCCCTAACACCTTTTCCTAGATTGATCACCCCTAGCTATTTCTCTAGTTATTTCCCTAGTTTAGACTCGACCCTTAGAAAACCCCCCCTCCCCTTCTAGACATCAAACACGACACTTTAAACTTGCCGTCACACTCCGTTCCCTGTGGACCGACCTCGACTTACCCCGAGTACTCTAGTAGTTTTTGTGTTATTCTGAGTCTATAAATATCGTTTGATCCCCCGTCCTTCGTTAACGACCGATCCGATTGGGAGACGATCATACCTTCCTATCTGACGTCAGCTTCTTCAAGATGTTCGACTTGGGAGATATTTCTTCTCAAAAAGACGATCTTTCTCCTACCGTCTCCCAATTCAACGCACACTACCGTTGGGTGGCGGAGGCCCTCACCATCGTTGCCCAAAACATCATGGTGATTAAGAGGTCTGGAGAGGCGGCTATCTGGGCCTCCACGGACCCGGGTGCCGCTGCCTCTCTGAAGACCAGCCCGCAGGAGGCTGAGAGGAAGGCCGCTGCTGAGGAAGAGAGTCGGGTGGCGGTAGAGTGGGATCTGACGAACCTGTCTAGCGTTCATTATCAGAATAAGGCGGATCTAAAGAAGGCGGTGGGTGAGGCTGAGACCTCGAAGGGTGAGGTAAAAGCGGCGGAGGGTAGATGTCAGATAGCCGAGGATAGGCTTGTTGCTGCGCTTAATGAGACTAAGTCCACAATGGATCGCCTTTGCCTTAGTTGATGCAGATGCCATGAAGCAGAAGCTGTCGACGGCGGAGGCGGCCTTGTTGAGCAAGTATGAGGAGCAGACTTATTTGGAGCAAGAGGTGGTCGAGTCCTACTGTGTCGGGGTAAAGACGGTGACCAACCTTTCTGGCCTCGCCCTGCAGGAGTATGATTCTGACTTTGATTAGACGAGGGTCAACGCCATTTACCAACGGCTCAATGATGAGCGGGTAAGGGCGGAGGAGCAGGAAGAGGCTGAGAAGACGTCGACAGGGGTGGCCGACGTAGCAGGGCCTTCCTCATCTCCCAAATAAGAGTTAGGTCATCGTCCTCCTGTGCCTCTTATACCCTCAGGGAGAAAGAGGAAGGGGTAGCGAGCGAGCGAGCCGACACTGCCCTCTCTTCTACCCCCCTTTGAGGCTTTTCTGGATCTACTAACACCTACCCTCTGGGCATCGGCATAGGCTTGCCCTTTATGCTTTACTGCTTTCCATTTTTCTTTTGTCGTAGGTGGCGCTTGATCCTTAGGGAACGGCTGCCGATTTGTAATAGTCGTAGTCTTATTTTGTCTTTTGGATACTTGATGTATTAAACTCCGGTGCTTCTGACGCCTTTTGTTTTATGAAGTCTACTTTCTTAGCTTCTTGCATTCTTGTGCTATTTGCCTACTTTATATTGTTTTTTCTTCAATGCTTAAGGGTGTATGTCTTTATGCATCCTTAGTGAGAGCCATTCTGCTAGCTCGACCCTCAGTGAGGATCTCCCGGCGATTTCACTTAGGCAATTCAGTGAGAGCTCGTGCCTTTCCTGTCACATCATGGTAGACGACTTTAGACGGTTTCGATTAGCCTTTGCATGTAAGAATAGTGCTCTTATTTATAAGAAGCTACTCATACGGATTGAGCCAGCTGGATCCCACCGGACCATGGCCGGCGAGACCAACCATGCCGACTCTTCAGTGCGTCTTGTCTGGGACTCTTCTGACTACAGAGGTTGTCGACGGTCAGACACGCCTAGCCGGCTTGAGTAGCGACCCCCATCAATATAGATAAGAATATTGTACTCCCTCCTATCTAATCCATTGTACCCATGTCAAACTTTAGGAACTTTGACCGTAATTATTTTAAAAATTACAAACTTTTCTAAGACGAAATTCATACTTTTAGATTTGTAATGAAAAATTCTTTTGTAAAATAATAATTTTTGCAAAGAAAAATTGTGTATAAATAGAGAAAGACGATTAAAGATGTGTCTCGAAGACCACCCAAAAGCAAATGGGAACAGTGGGATAAGAGGGAGTATATGGGACCCAAATAAGGGCAAGAGAAGAAGATGGGATCGCGAAGAATGTTCTTAGATTTAGAAAATAGCGAAAAATGATGTGAATTGGAAGAACTTATTTTTAAGGTCTTCTATTGTCGATGTTCTTATAAATACAAGTTCTTTTTTTGTGCATTTAAGTGGAGTTGTACACGCAATTTCCGTGTTTACCCCTCTCATTTCTCACATTCTCCTTCCGTACAAGAGAAAGAAAACCTACAAAACCAATATACTCCGCTACCGTTCTACGACATCCCCCATTTCAATCCCCATCTCCCCAACGTCGGCCCTTCATCCATCACCGACCTTGGTCGGTGGCCTTCCTTTTCCCCTCTCCCCTCGTCAGCCTCTCATCCCTCACTGGTGGCCGTTTATTGCTTCTCTCGCTTCGTCGACCTTTCACCCTCACTGGCGACCGTCTATTTCCTCTTTCCCATCGCCGATGGTCATATATATTTATCCACGTCCATGTTATTATCCTCTTAATAGTCATTAAATTAATGTAACAATGATATTATTTTGTTTCAATTTAAATCGGATTGTCCTGGTTAATGGTTATTGTTCCTTTAAAGAAAGAAGATTTCAACTCATTTAGATTGTTTCTAATTTAATGTTTTTGTTGGTTCTCGACTATTTAGTGACTGATGATCAAATTGTTGTGTTTTTATTGAACTCTCCAAATTTCAAATTAATTTAATAGCCAAATCATTTTTAGCTCAATGTTTTTGGTGGTTTGAGTGTTTAGTTGTTGATGATCAACCTAATCAATTTCATGACAGTTTATCAATTTCAATATTTGTGGATGAAGTATTTAGTGACACTATGAGCCATTTACTTGAAAAACACGCATGGTACATAATCTTAATTATATCTCTTTGTAGCGTGCGATTCATGAGTTTTGTTGGAAATATAGATAAAAGTTTGGATGACTGATTCAAAATCAGGCTCTATTACTCAAAGGTATATTGCACAGGGCGGGTTTAGTGCAGATAACACATGTTTCTTTTGTGATAAATATGCTAAAAGTTCATCATAGGAAGATGAAGCCCTTTTATACTTAGAGTTATGTTTGGTTTAACTGTCTATTACTCGCTTTGATTCTCCTTCGCTCTGATTCATTTACTTCTTTACATTTTCTTTTTGGCACTATTCATGGGTGGAGATAAACTCTAATATAATTCCTAATGTATAATACACGGAGTAAAACATAGTTATGTGTTTTTTTTAAAAAGTGTCTTAATGAGTACATTGACAAGTGTGATAAAGCAAACGTAAAAAACCAAATGAATCGAAAGGAGTATTTGTTTTACATCTCAGATATAGAGAGACTTGATGATGTCGAGAGTAGGTCTGCGAACTGAAAACGGTTTGGATTTGAACCAGATCATAAAAAATTTCGGGCCAAAATTTAAAAAATTCGGATTGGGATCGGACCGAAAAAACTCCGATCCAAGATCAGAACAAACCGATTGGACCAAAATTCGTACATATTTTTCAAATTTCGGTTAGATCGGATTTAAAAATAAAAAATAAAAAATCAAACAATTGTAATTTTGGTCTTTCCGATCCAAACCGAAAACAACCAGGTTAGGCCCGGAAATCAGAATTGCTAAATTGTTAGATCGGAGGTCGAACGTGATTTTTAATTCTGGTTCCAAATTCCGATCCGATAGATTCTGGTTCGGACCGGTCCATTTTTCCGGGATGGACTGAATTTTGCACACCCCTAGTCGATGGACTCGACATTCACTTGATGCATTTTTATTGTAGATTCAGCTTTACTAATGCAAGAGGGGTGGCGGCGAAAGATCTTTGTAGCATATTAATGGATGCAAATTACCTTGTGAAATAACTTTGAGATAATGGTGTAAAGATTCAGTCTTTGTTATGATAAATGACAGTTAATATGTTACTCCCTCCGGTTTTTATTTATTACCCCCATTTCACCAATATATAGCTGGAGTATTTAATGAAACGGGGCAATAAATAAAAAACGAAGGAAGTATTTTAAATCTTTCTTTTCACTTGCATGTGTTGATGCACTATCAATCTGTCTTCTGTATGAAATAACACTGACTAGATCATGCGTAAATCTGGTTTTTGAATTGGAATAGAACGATGTTATGGGGCCACTGTTGGGCCACTAGTTGCCTCATGAATACCTGACTACATACATTAGAAATCCCGAATCATTTAAAGGATGTCACGATGCAAGAAATGTGGGAAGTAGATGTAGGTTTTGGAAATGAGATGTATTTGGAGAGTACTTCGGTGCATAAGTTCTCAAAACAATAGCGTTGTATAGAGTCTTGGTTGACGAAGACAAGACAGATACTTTGTACATGTTGGGCTCCAACCTCGTCGAGGAAATTCTCGATCAAATTAGCCATAGCGTTACCCGTTATAAATTCAATCCCTCGATGCAACAGATTGGAAACTACTGTGGAAGACTAGTGCTCCCCAACGAATGAGAATTTTTCTTTGGCTCCTACTTCGTAACCATATTACGACAAGTGTTAATAGGGCTAAATGAGGATTTGTTGACGACCCAATGTGTGGAGCTTGCGGTGAAGCAAAAATCGATATTGCATTTATTAAGGGACTGCCGCCTGACCAAAAAGGTGGGAACCTTATACCAAATGTGGACATGGGTTTTGGACAACAAGGGATTTCGAGGTCGGAATGGGTAATAGAAAACTTTAAGCAAGAAACTAAGTCGAGTTTAACTGGTTGACCGACCATTTTTACGGTAGTAGTGTGGAGGATTTGGAAGTGACACGATTACTGGGTCTTTGGACGTGATAACGAGATCCCGGCTCACCCAGCCGGTTCCTAGGACACAAGTGAATCAAATCAAGAAAGCCATGGCGGGTTTTTAGGTGCTCACGCCAAGCAAGATATTCATATACGGTGGGTAGTTCTATCGGAGGGACGGATCGTACTCAACATTCATGAGGCTTCAAAGGGTAATCTGAGCCTCTCGGGGCCTAGTGAAATTTTCAGAGATATTATGGGCAATCCTATTGTAGCCTACTCGAAAATCTTTGGGTATCGTCATGGTCACTAGGGTGGAAATTATGACCCTAAAGAGGGGTTTGATCTTAGCTAAAGAATGAAATTTCCGTCTCATTATTACTCAGATTGATACCACGATGTTGTTGAGACAACAAGACGGTTCTACATTGGCACACTCACATATGATAAGTATTTGCAAATGCCTTATGGGTAATCCAGAGTGGCAAATCGACATTGCCCATGTTTACAGAGAAGCGAATGAGTGCGTTGATTAGTTAGTAGAGAAAAGTGTATCGCAGTCGGTTGGACAGCCTTGGACTATATGTGCTAGAGAACTCAAAGATCACGTTAAAGTTATTCCGCCTGATCCAATCGGACATTGGTGCCACATTTAGTTCCCTTTCCTCTTTTTTTTTTTTGATGAACGAGGGAACCCGCAGCCGCTACCTTTTCCTCTTTAGTTTGCTATGTTTCGTGTGTTTTTTTTCTTACGACTTTTTGTCGATTTGTTTTACAAAAAAAAAAAAATATGGACGCAAGGGGATAAGAAGCAAAATAGCGAAAGGCGGAAGAACAGATAACAAATAGATAGAGGAGGGAAAATGAAGTGAATGGTGTCTTACTCAGACTCAGCCCCAGCCCCCCATTCACATGCATTGCGTTACTTGAACCAATTCATTAATGGATTCGTTGCCTTCAGTCGCCATTAATGGCAACCTCAAACTCGAACCTGACTTCAACAAGGCTCCTTCTTTTGACAAGGTACTGACTACTTTCATATCTTACATCCATCATCTTCTAATCATCATTGATTGTTGATTGCCACTCATATTACTTGTCTTTACACGTAAAGCTTTGATTTTTATAGTTTATTTTCGCCAATGTGAATAGTAATTGGTTTGTAAGTTTCCATGTCGCAAAATTGTGCGTGTATACTGGAAGTTGTAATATTTCTTGATTTTCGAGTCGTTTATCACCTTCAGCTATATCTAATAAAATATAAATGAGCCTCAGCCATCGTCTTTAAGTTTTTGGTTGTCACGAGTGCGAATCTTGGCAGCTCCTAATATCGTTTCTGATAGTCTGATTGTTCTTTATTTTTTCTTCAGAAATTGGTTGGAAAATGTTGAATTCTAGGTATAGGATTAAGAAGAGGCAGTGATCAATTGATAAGAATGAAATTATCTTCCAATTTATAGGTTATATCAAGTGTCTTCTTGAACTTGATATAGGTCGGCTCCTTATGAATGAAACTTTGGAATTTTTTTAGTCAGATTTTGAATTAATTTTAGATATATATTATTTTATTTTCAGAGTCAAATGGTTAGATATCCAAGTAGCCAAGGCAACACTACCCAGCTTGATGCAAATTGGGAGAGAAATTTCTTCAGTTTGAGGGAGGCATTGTCTACAGTAAAGGACGGTACCCAAATCGAATCATTTTTCTATGTTCCGTTGTTTCAAGAATGCATTACAAAACGTTCGTTGATAGATGCCCAAATAGTTCATGCCCACATTGTAAAAACTGGAACCCATGAAGATACATATGTTATGACTTTCCTTGTAAATGTTTATGCCAAGTGTGGTCAAATGGAATATGCACAAAGGGTGTTTGACCATTTGCCTGGAAGAAATGTTGTTAGCTGGAGGGGCTTATGACGGGTTATGTACATAACTCCCAACCTCAAGTAGCCATTCAAGTATTCGTCCAAATGCTTCAAGTCGGGGGTTACCCAACACCTCATACATTTGGCACGCTATTTACTGCTTGTTCGTCTATGCAAGTTGTGAAATTAGGGAAGCAAATTCATGCGTATAGTGTAAAATATGGTGTTGAAACCCAGACAAGCATTGGGAATGCCCTCTGTAACTTTTACTCAAAATGTGGATGTTTGGATGCTGTCGTTCATGTATTTAGAAGGAACGCGGAAAAGAATGTTATCTCATGGACTGCAATTATAGCAGCTTGTGGTGACAATGGGGATCCTGATACCGGTTTAAGATACTTTGTCGAGATGCTTTCAGAGGGTGTGGAGCTTAATGAGTACACACTAACAAGCATTTTGAGTTTGTGTTGTGCGATGCATGCCTTGGAAGCTGGGATCCAAAAACATTCCATGAGCATCAAACTTGGATTCCAAGAGAACGTACGAGTAAAAAATTCAATCATGTACCTTTACTTGAAATGTGGATTAGATAGTGAAGGAAATAGATTATTTGATGAGATGGATTCTATCAGCTTGGTGACATGGAATGCATTGATAGCGGGCCATGCCCAAATGATGGATGTCACTGAAGACAGGATATCTGCCCATCAATGTGGAAATCGGGCTTTGAATCTTTACCTAAAGATGAATCAATCAGGCATAAACCCCGATTTGTTTACCTTGTCCAGTGTCTTGATTGTCTGTAGTTATTTAGTGGCATTGGAGCAGGGGGAACAAGTTCATGCTCAGACCATTAAGAGTGGTTTTTTGGCAGATTTTATTGTTGGGACATCGTTGGTTAATATGTACAGTAAATGCGGGTACATCGAAAGGGCATATAAAGCTTTCTCAGAGATGAATTCGAGGACTCTGATATCTTATACATCAATGATATCAATGGGCGAGCAGCCAAATAAAATCACTTTCATAGGAGTTCTTTCGGCCTGTAGCTATGCTGGCATGGTCGACAAGGCACTAGGGTACTTTAAAATGATGAAAACAAGTTACAATATCAAACCAATAATGGAGCATTATGCTTGCTTGTTGATAGACATGTATGTAAGAGTAGGGCGGCTAAAAGATGCATTCGATTTGACAAAGAATATGGGTTGTGAACCTGATGAATTTATCTGGTCAAATTTGGTTGCGGGCTGCAGAAGTCATGGTAACATGGAGTTGGGGTTCTATGCAGCTGAACAATTGCTCAAGTTGAAGCCCAAAGACGCCGAGTCCTATGTGTTGATATTAAACATGTACCTTTCAGTTGAAAGATGGCAGGATGTTTCCAGAGTAAGGAAAATTATGAAGACTAATAAAATTGGAAAGTTGCAGGATTGGAGTTGGTTAAGCATCGGGGATAAATATTATTCATTTACACCTGAAACTCGATTGGATCTTATAAAACTTGATGTCGAGGATTACTTGGTTAGGTTGATTGAGGAAGTTAAGAATAAAGGTTACGGGGTTCAAAATGCAATATCAAATGGGGAAGACGATGACAATGAAACTCCGCCATCCTCTTCCGCTCTATATCACAGCGAACAATTAGCAGTCGCATTTGGGTTGTTAAATACTGGGAATAATGTGGGGATACAGGTTGTTAAGAGTATAAGTATGTGCAGGAACTGTCATACATTTATGAAGCTCATTTCTGAAACAACTGGTAGGGAAATTATAATCCAGGATAATAAGCGCCTCCATAGATTTGTTGATGGAAACTGTTCGTGTAAAGACTTTGCTAATCTTCTGTAATTGTATTTGTTCTCTGTTTCCTGATCATTTAGAAAATTAATTTGATTGTTTATGATCTAACTGATGTAACTTTAGCTCTGATTCTGACAGCTTATGCATGCAGCTAGGTTAGTCACAGAATGATGGTTTAACAGATGAAATATTCTTATGATTCTCTCATGAAATTTCGAAAGATGATATCCATGTTACCATTTCTCATCAAGATATTTTCATAACATTTGCTCCTCCTCCAATGATTAGGTGTACCCTTGACAAGTTTTTTTTCACTCTTTTCCTTTTTTTCCGATATATTTCTATTTCCTTTACTTCTAGGGTCTTTAATAAGGAGGTGCATAAGCAAGCCTCATTGGGTGTACGACCCTAAGAATTGCTATCTGTCTTTGCTGGCAAAAAAAAACATTTGCTCGAGTGGGTTCTTAGTATGTGCCCTTGTCCCTTGGGAGACTAATGAAATCAATCTTTACAATTTATTGAAATCTAGATATAATCTTTAAGATTTACCACGGCAAGAGTAAGCAAATTTCCGCCAATTTAGATTCACTGCCGTGGGGTAACTGAAGAGGGGCGTTGTACTGTTGGTGGGTTCTCGGGTGAGGGTTGGCGAAGTTGTGGGTTGGGTGGTGTTGGATGGGCGTTGGTGGGTGCATAGGTGAGACGACGATACATCTAAAAGAGGGTTGGGTGGTTTGAGATTGGCGGAAGTGATGTTGGAGGTACAATAAGGAAGGGTTGAAATCGATGGAGTAGGAAGAGGGTTTGGGTGAGGGAAGGTGGGTGAAAGGGAAATTAGTTTGTTTTGTGGAAGGTAACATGCCTCGATATGATCAACTTCCGGGTAGATAACTCGAGACATGAATAATAACCAGGGTAATTGGAGGGATAGTCAAGAAAAACACACGCAATCTCCAGGTTCGAGTTTGTTGATGGATGCGCAAGGGATGATAGGTTGATGGTGGGATTTATCGCGAATCCCACCACCAAGAAACCTCACAAATCCTATATTATGGTAGCTATGGTAAGTAAGGTCGAATTCCTCAGGGACGGTAATTCTAAGCTAAAGTGAGTCACGACTTAGACTAAATTCTAAGAGAACAATGAAGGAGAATTATCGAGATTGAGTATAAACTAGACTAGAGTCTACTAAACGAACTAAAATAACTAGAATAACTAAAATAAGCAATCAAACAATGAGCTGAACGATAATATGTAAGAACTAGGGCTAGGTTGGGTTCATAGGTATCGAGGCAATCAAGGAAAGAACGAGGGTGATGACGGAGTTTAACTACCTATACTACTCCCGGGCTCTCGCAACTTAGACGGTCTTGAGATATCCGGTAGGATAGCTCACTAAACAAAGCGCAATGACAAGAATGAAAGGAAAGGCAAGCAAGCATGTCATCGTCACTACACCCCTAACAAGCGATTCATCAAACATGTCATAGGCACAAAGTTCAAAAGCAATAAGAACACCACCAAAACCACTCGAACCACCCTAATCACCCATTAAGGATACCTAATCCCCCTCCTAACCCTAGAGGGAACTCAAGCATGATTAAGGGATTGTCAACATTCATAGTAGAGGATACAAACACAAGGGAAGCATTCATTATGAAAAAGCAATAACAATCAAACATAAACAAAAGAATTAAACTAAAATGAGATTAGAGAAAGACTAAGGAAGAAGAGAAATTATACTCAACACAAATGGTAGACAAAAGATGAAATCTTGTATAAAATCCACCCAAGAAGAACCACCAATGTTGTCAATAAAGGAGGATTCTTCAATAGATCTCAATTACACCAAGATTAACTAATATTAAACTATGATTAAGCTAGGATTAAAAAGAGATTAAGGAAGAGTGATAACTCCGTTATTGACCGTATTTCTACACCTTTTTGACGTTTATTTAGCCTCGACTGATCGCATTTTCTTAGGCATTTTGGCTCATTCCGTCTATCTTTTGTGTTACGCGGGTTTTCGTGTTTTCTCTCTATTTTTAGGCGTTTTCGTATCGAAAGCGGTGAAACCCGAGAGCACTCGAGTAAAGCGAAGCTTGTGGACCGAGTTCGAGCCTAGACAAGCGCATAGAAGACCAAAAATGGGAAAATATAAGAGGAAAGAGTTACGCACAATGCAACGTGCGTAACGAAAGCAGAAGGAAGGCACCGTGCGCATGTGACCGTGCGTAACCTACTGACCGTGCGCAACTCCGGTTTTTATTTTTCCCCTGTTTTTGGCCCGGTTTTATGTAACCTAATTCCAACGTATAAATACTCGAATTTTATCATTTTGCCTCTCAAGCTTTCATTACACAAGACATACATTTTGAATTCTTAGGGTTTTAGAGAGGGTTTGTAGTCTTTGAAGATCTTCATCTTCCTTATTGTCCAAGATTCAAGCTTTTTATGATTATTATTATTTATTCTTCTTAATCTCTCCATCCTCTTTAAGTGGGTAATTTTTACTTCCTTCTTTGTCTTAATTTCATCTTGTTATCTTTTCTTTTTCTTAGTTTAACTTAGTTTTTGTTATCTTTGTTTGTTACTCTTGTTTGCAATTAGTTTAGTTTTCTCTCACTTTGTTCATATTTATGAATTTCATGTTAGTATTAGAAATCCCCAATTAGATTCTTCCAATTTGACCACTTTCACATAATTGGTAGTATAATTCAATCTACAACAATGTTCATAGTTAAAGACTCCACCTTTATGCTTAATTCCACCAATTTAGCCATGATTAGTGAGTAGTAACCCACTAGGGGTCGATGAAGCCTAAATTCGCCTAAATTGCGCCTCTTATATGTTTCGTATCGATTGAATTGGGTAATTGGGTGAAGTGGTGTGGAGGATTTTGGATTGCCTTGGTTTAGGAGTTTGAGACGGTCCCGATCCCTTGGTCATCGATGGGAGTCGATTAGGATGGGTAACCGGTTTGAGCATCTATCTTGCCTTACCGTACTAGATCGAACACGGGAGTGGTGTCTAGCGTGGTATCCTTCACACTAGTATGCGTGCCTTTTTGACTTGAGTCGGTTTGGGATTTATCACGGGAGTGACCCTCGAATTTGACTTAGGGATTCCGCTTTACGAACCCGGGAGGGAGGTAAACGGGAAATTAAGCCGGACACGAACCCGGGAGGGAGGTGGCCGACCTAGACGATACAACTTTGCCCTTAATCCCGATTCCTTCAATACTCGATGTACTTTGGTGTAATTTAGGTGGATTGAAGCGACATCGTTCCCTAGTCCTTTTTATTCTTGATTAATAGTTATTTCTCTAGTTATCATCTTTTCTTAATTTTTTTTTTTGGTAAAAGGTAAGATTGTATTAAAGAATAATGATCGATGTACAAATGAATGGCTACATCAAATTATGTAGCCAAGTCGTGTCCCTAGCCCGTAGAGGGTGTACAATCTTAGTTATGATTCTAGACCGTATATCCATCTTTATCACTTTAACAACCTGACGGGGAAGCTGCACCGCACCATCAAGTCGACAAAGGTTCCGGTTCCGCCAAACGTGGTAAATCGTTGCATTGACCACAGCCCGTAAAATATTGCATTGGAACTTCGTTCCTCGAACCTTGCACGCCCACTGGAGTGCACCAACCATGGGGATTTTCTTCTTCGTCCACTCATTCAGGCTATCAATAATTTTGGCACTCCACTCACATTCAAAGAAAAGATGCTCCAAGCTCTCCTCATGATTCTCACATAAATAACATCGGTCAGAATTAGCGATACCATATCTAACCAGATTAATCCTAGTGTTTAAAGCCCGCCTAAACACAAGCCACGAAATGAAGCTGTGCTTAGGGATGCTCCACCCACTCCAAACCAGACGAGCCCACGGCACGTTCGGATTGCGAGGCCGAATTCCCTCATAGCCCTCAGCGATGATATAACAGGAGCGAGAGCCATGCCAAAGATCGTTCACAAACATATGTTTAATTTTTTCCTTAGCTTGACAGATCTTTCGCCAAGCCCAAGTGACATATGTATTCGGTTGGTACTCACGCCAAACACGTCCCTTCAGATAAACCGAGTTCACCCACCGGACCCATAAACGATCCGGTTGATCAAAAACCCAGGACGCCAACTTAGCTACAGCAGCCTGATTCCACAAAGATTCTAAGCCCCAAATCCGGTTGATCATAAGCCTGATTCTAAGCCCCAAACCCCCTTCCATTTTAGGACAGCAAATCTTTTCCCAACTTACGAGAGCCCGATTATTCCCTTCCACCCCACCATTCCATAAGAAATTACGGCATAAAGACACAATTCTAGTCATAAGATAACTTGGGATAATAAAAACCATCGCCCAATAGTTATGAAGCTGAGACAGGACAGACTGAACCAAAGTTAGTCTTCCCGCGTAGGATAGCTTACGCGCACCAATGCTAGAAATTCTCGAAATAATTCGGGCTATCAAAGTCTCACAGTCCGATTTGGCAAGCCGAGTACATTGGATCGGCAGACTCAGATACCGAAAGGGCAACGTACCTTCCACACATCCAGAGAATTGAAGAATTGAAGCTTTCACATCATCAGCAACACCTGCAAAGAACGCATGGGATTTGCCAATGCTAATATTCAAACCAGAGGCCCTGCTAAAAAACGCGAAAGCCTTCCATAGGAATTCCATCGAGACAGTGTCCCCTTTGCAGAAGAGAAGCAGATCATCAGCAAACATCAAATGTGTCAACTTCATCGGGCCACACTTCGGATGGTACTTAAACTTCCTATCAATCTCACCAAAGGTCAGAATACGAGAAAAATATTCCATGCAAACAGTGAAAAGCAATGGGGACATAGGATCCCCTTGTCTCAAACCTCTCTTCCCACGGAAAAATCCAAAAGTATCCCCATTAGCGCTAAGAGAATAGGAAACAGAAGTAACACACTCCATGATCAGCCTGCGAAAATGGTCCGGAAAATCTAGGGCACTTAGCATTTGGTCAACAAACGTCCATTCAACGCTATCATAGGCCTTATGGATGTCAACCTTGAACAAACCCCGAGGAGACACCCGGCCTCTCCTATACATTTTAACCAGGTCTTGACAGATGAGCACATTCTCGACAATACTCCGACCCTCAATAAATCCACCCTGGGTGGGCGAGATTAACCGGGGCAAGACTTTGGCCAATCTCGAACAGATAATCTTAGCTATACATTTGTACACCACGTTACAGCATGCAATCGGCCTAAAGTCTTTCACAGACAGCGGCCTGCTCATCTTAGGAATAAGAGTAATAGTAGCACAGTTCAGCTGTTTCAGCAACTTACCAGAAGTGAAGAAATCCTGAACCGCGCTGACGACGTCGCCTCCCACAATATCCCACGAGTCGATGAAAAATTGACTAGTGAACCCATCCGGACCCGGAGCTTTGTCACGGTGAATACCATGCAAAGCCCGCTTGACCTCCGATTCGGTCACGCTCGCCCCAAGTAAGAGCTTCTGCTCGTCATTACAGGTATTCCCTAATCGAACTAAATCAACTCGGATGGGCTCGACCGCCCTCGAATCACCCAAAAGAGAAAGATAATACCGAAGAAACGCATCTTCTATTTCAGATTTCGAGGAACACTCACGGCCCTCAGCATCAAGAATCGAAGTAATAGCATTATGAGCCCTCCAAGCTCTCAAGATCCCATGAAAGTAAGCGAAGTTCGCATCCCCCTCCTTAATCCACCTTTGTTTCGCTTTTTGAGCCCAAAAGTCAGAGCGGGCAACCTGCAGTTTACGGACACGTTCGTTAATCTCCAGCTCCTCCCGCAATAGCTCGATAGACCGATCAGAACGGAGTCTAATTTGCAAGGCGTCGAGCTGCAATTCTGCCTGGCTACAACGAGCTTCAATGTCAGAGAAAGACGCGGCATTGAGCTGTTTTAAAGGAGCTTTTAGACTCCTCAATCTCGATACCAGGCTGAACATTTTCGTACCCACAATCTGCACGTCCCAAACCGACTTCACGCAGTCCAGGAACTCAGGAGCTCGACCCCACATGTTCAAATATTTGAAGGACCGGTTCCTTCTACTCGGCGGTCTCCCTAATTGTACAATACACAGACAATGGTCAAAAGTTCCTTCCGGGAGAAAATTCGCAGATCCATCCGGGAATAACCTGGACATGTCATCATTAACCAAACATCGGTCAATTCGGCTAAAAACTCTAGTTTCCACATCTTTATGCTTATTATTCCAGGTATACCAGGAACCGCTCGCCCTAAAATCACCAATATCACAGTTCGCCAGGCACTCACGAAATGGGATCATTTCCTCATCCGAAGAATTTCCCCCGAGCCTTTCGCGGGCATCGATCACACAATTGAAGTCACCCAGGATCATCCACGGCCCCAAATGAGCGTAGGATTCCAGTTTGTGCCAAAGTACACCCCTTTCCGAAATAGAGTTATAAGCGTACATGAACGTAAGAAAATAGCTCTTACCCGAAGTAGGGGTAACCTTGACATGGATACTTTGAGCACTATATTCCAATATCATCAAGTTCACTCTCTCATGTTTCCACAGGAGCCAAACCCGACCATTATCACAACAATGATTATTAGTAGTAACACTCCAATCAGAAAAAACATTTTGATGTACTTTGGCATAAGCCTTATTCTTTATTTTTGTCTCGAGCAAGCCAAATATATCGACCTGCTGCTTCCTAACAAACTCGCAAATTGCACGCTGTTTATTTATATTACACATCCCGCGCACATTCCAACAACCTATATTATGTGTCTCCATGAATAACCAATTCCAAACCGACCCCTTCATTTCTCTCAACCAATTCTTTTCTTGGGGAGCCTAGTATCATATCAACAAAAGACACCCCATTTTCAACTTCTTTAGACGATAAGGTGCCCTTCGACGTAGCTTCCCCCGATGCACGAGGCCTAGATCTACTTGCACTCACAACATTGGAATTTTTCAGCACTGGTTTCGGCCCCGAGACAGGCCTTGTTGCCAGCGGCATCACAATCCCCCCAATCTCAGTCTTTTTCTGTTTCACATCCTGGCGCGCTTTCCTCAACTCCTCTCTCCGGCAGTCTCGAGCCTCATGCCCGTAGCCCTTACATTTGGAACACCATACAGGCTTCCACTCATATTTGACAAATACATCCACCACATTATCATTTTCATCCATAATTTTGATCTCATTCCTAAATTTCTGCCCCACTTTAGCCATAATCATGACCCTGGCATACCCGAGCCTAGACCTCTCTTCCGTGGCCAAGTCAGACTTGACATACGGACCAACAAGAGCAGCTATCCTAGGCAAACATCTACCCCAAAATTTCAACGGTGGATCATGTAATTGAATCCAAATAGGAACTTCAGGCACATCCGTTTTGTCCAATTTGGCGTCAGGGGTCCATTCTTTAACAATCAAGGGCTTATTATCAAACATGTATAAACCGTGCTCAAGAATTTTTACCTTAGTGGTCTTATCTTTGAAACGGACAAGAAAGACTCCATTAGGCAAGAACGAGATCTTGTCGATACCATGGTCCTTCCATATTCTCCTCACGAACCCTTCTACCACCTCCCATGGCGGGTTAGCGCCCATAATGAAGCAAAACACAGCGGTGCTCCAAAACTCGATTTCATCATCAACGTCATCAGCCGAAAATTTGATCATTTCCTCTTCTTCAACCACGTCAATGGTTTTCTTTCCCTCCCTTTGTTTCCATCCACCCAAATCAACGTCCATTTCTGGACCGGTTTCAGGCACGAACTCCGGGATTTCTTCATCTGCCTCCGACCCGTAATTCAGCCCCGGGATTTCATTGACTCGTGCGTTCATCCTGCTCACTACACTGTCTTCCAAATTCGAATTTTTCACAGCTTTTTTCAGTAACTCCTCTTTTGCTTTAAGTGTGACCGGTTTCATGGATTTGGTCCCCCTCGAGACGGCTTTGTTCTTCTGCCTCATAGGGGAACATAAGATGGGCGTGAGTCAGCCAAGTCGTCGACAGGGCGTCGTCCACCCGAGAAAGAAACGTTCGCTGGGAATTCCTACTTGATTGCCGCAAATCGCCGGAGAGTAGGGTTTCGTGAGGTTATCAATTTGTTTTTTGAAGGTTATTATCCACGTATCTTTTCTTAATTTAGTTTCATCTTCTTTTCAGTAGTTCCTTGTCTTAGTTAATATTCATTCACCTAGCTTTAGTCCCCTATCATCAATCTCTATCGACTTAGATAAACAATTAGGATTAAAACGACTAGGAATCACCACGCTCCTTGTGGATCGATCCTCTATTGTGCTACGATTATATCGTGCGCTTGCGAGGTATTAAAACCCCAACAAAGAGATTAGTCAAAGATTCAGAATTTTCAATCTAGGGTTTCGTGTTTTCAAATGAATACAAGAAGGAATATATATAGGATCCGCCGATTAGAGAACTGAAGCGACAAATATAAAGCCCATTGGACATGACACGGCCGTGTCACATGCGTCACGGCCGTGTCGACTCAGCCCGTCCCGACCGTGTCACAGGCTGTCATAGCCGTGTTGCACTTTAATGTGGCCTCCTTTCTTAGCATCTTCGTCATGGTTAACGTCCTTTGGGGTCGCCTCTAGGGACGCCCCATCTCGTTCTTCCATGGCTTCTTATCAATTACTTCTTTGCTTCTTATACACCGGATGATAGTTGGATTTGTCGTTAATCTTACCACCAAACAAACAAATCAACGTAAACTGGAATAGCAAGGGCAAGTCGGGTCGAATCCTCAAGGAGATCGGGATCGAGTACTAGTTCGGTCTCGGATTAAGAATTAGCTACGTGAATCAATAAAAATGAGTGAGATTAAACTAATAAGACTAACTAATAAAAACATAAGCAAGAAAATAATAAAACTAAGCGAGTAAATCAATCAAATTGAGAAAAACCTAGGGTTCGATTTCCTCCACCGACACACCTCAGTCACGTCATTGAAACCCCGTTAACAAGTCATCGAATAGTGAATTAGGGAGAAAACGCCTCTAAAGGTCCAAACAGCTTCCTCCCAAGTTTGTGAATGGATAAATAGTAATCCCAAGTACCTCCCCCCCGGGCTCGTAATTGGTATCTTAGGTCAACACCAAAATCACTCCCGTAGTATCCCGCTAAGAGCCTAAGTCATTAAGTGTACGCTAGATTCCCGTTCGTCCCTCTCCCCCTCCCGAGGTAAGAGTTCCAACCGAAAAGTCAAGGGCACTTACATTGGGTTCTCACTCCCGTGTTTAACCCAAATTGGTGAGGTTAGTCAAATGGGTAATCAATTTTCCTAGACCTAATCGGCTCCCACCGATGGATAAGGGTCAAGGAACCATAACCAACCGAAAAGACTAATCGAATCCTAACCCCCTAACAATCCCCAACTCAACATACGTTAACTCATTAAAATGGGCCTAATAACAAAATCAAGGCATGTCGGGGATTAATCGTCCCCTAGTAAAAGACTACTCACTACCCATAAAAATAATAATCAAAACACTAATAATTACTCTAAACATAAAAGTTATCAAGATAAAACAATAAAGATAATAACTTTAAACTAATCGATGAATAAATCAAACATGAATGAAAGAGAAATTGATTGAAGAGGAAACAAATTGAAGAGTTTATGGATCCTAAGTACCTAAGAGGGGGAAGAGGTGAATTAGGTACCTTTTAAAATTTTAACTCAAACTTTATTAATTAAAGAGATTTAAACTAAGTGGACAATTAAATAAATAAAGAAGTGAAGACTAGTAAATGCAACAGTCAGTCTGACCGTGACAGATTTGCCTTGGCAAGGAATTAAGCCACAGAGCAAATGTCACAGTATGTTAGACTGTTGTCTGACTGCCTCTATTTCTCTTAACCAAAGGTAATGTTACAGAGAAATGTTACAGTATATCGACTGTTGCAAGTACTTTGAAAAACACAACTAAAACTAATATTAATCCACGAACAAATAAAAGCGAAGCTAAACGACATGTGTTCTACGTTGTATGCAGCGGAAGTAAAGAGAAAAACATGAACACATTGCGTTTTTGAATTGGTTCGGCCAACACTCTAAAGGCCTACGTCCAATGCTTTTCTTATTAATAATTGTTAAGTAATCTACTCCGAAAACTTAAACCCTTACAATAAGAACCAATAACCTACTCCGGTTACGACTCTCGAGTTAGGAAGACTACTCTGTCTCTTCCTACTCCAGTCACGACTCTAATTAACTTATAAAGAAGTTACAATATTACAATCTAACTAAGTTAGACAAGAGCACTCATGACACAATGTAGCAGTTCGTTCGACTGTGACTTTTTGAAGACTTTGAAAATATTTTGCAAAGAATTTTCTTGGTTTTGAAACTTTAATTGACAATTTGCAAAGAGAGATTTTTAGCTGAAAAGTCTTGGAGAATAAGTGTGGTGAGCATCTCCTTTTATAGAGGAGCAAATGAACAAGATTGAAGCTCTTTTAGAAGTCAACACTTTTAGGGATAAACAAAAAGGTTGGTTTTAACAAGGAGACATAAAGAGGACAATCTTGAAGAAGTGAAATAGAGAAAGCAAGTTAAAGGTTTTCCAAATAAAAGAGAAGGATGAAGCTCAAGGTTGAAGCCAAGCAAAATAGGACAAACACTATTTTTGAGGCAACCCCTTTAGGAGAGAGAGAACTCTCTTTTAGTGTTTAGTAAAAAGTTTCACAACCATTTTGGGGATTATTTGGGAAAACGTTTTTGATCAAACAAAAACACTTGCTTGCTCACCACTACACTTAAAAGTCAGTTTGAAAAGATTCAAATGATAAAAGCTTTGAGGTTTGAAATCTTTTCCTTTTAAAGAGGGTCGAACAGAAGTAACAGTCAACCGAACTGTTGCAAACAGTTGGGTTGGCTAGTTACTAGAACTAACTACAATGTATCAAAAGACTCTTATCTTTACATCGTGACACTCTTTGATGTTCTTGATTCTTTGGGCTTCTCGTCTTGATCTTCAAACGATCAATCTCAACATTCATCAACTAATTTCCAATTAAGCATAACCTGAAAAGTTGAACTAAGAAAACACAAATTAAATAGGCTAGATATCATCAACAAACCCAACACAAATGCATAAAGAGTAAGTCTTAAACTAAATTAGAAAACTAATTAACTTAAAAATAATCAACTAATCCTATAAACTAATCATAGAGGAAAATGCTTTTGCTGTTGCTCAATACTACTCTAAACCCTACTAAATTCCTACGGGGTATCTAATAAAAAATCAGCTTTAGGCCCTATTCTTTTGGACTTATATTCAATCAGTTTCAGTTCAGTTCAGCTCCAGGAGGCATATTTTGTCTCTATATTTCAATCAATTTCAGTTAAATTAAGCTCAGTTAAGTTACGTTCAGTCAGTTTCAGTCCAAAAGAACAGAGCCTTAATCTACTTAGAAGGTGGAATTTTTATATGTATCAAAACAAATGACCGAGAAAGACCAAAATACCCTTACTTATATGAAATATAGAGGAGTAAATAAAAGGACCCAATTGTCGTTTCACTCTTCAAATAATATCCAACTGAAAGAGAAACAAAGAGCACGATAGTCTGGGTTGCGCACGGTGGACTTTGCACGGCCAAATGCTCCCTGTCTCGGTTACGCACGGTAGTCGGAACCTGGTCACGGGTCGCCGGAAAGGGGGTATCACGACGGAGGTTGTTGATGGAGTTCGCTATGGCGCACGACGGAGGAAAGGACCGGCGACGGGTCTGCTGTAGCTGCTGCTGATGGTGGTGGATCTCGCCGGTGGCTACGGTGGAGTGGTGGTTGATTTGGTTGTAGTTGATTGAAGGATAGTGATTGATGGTGAATTTGATTGATGATGATCTGAGGATGATGTACGATGATGGTGGAGGGAGTAGGAGATTGGGTTTGAATTGGTTTTGAGTACTGGGTTTGTGAGGGAGATTGATTTGGGTTTGGGTTAGTGAAAATGGGCTAATGAAGTGATAGGTTTACTCTTAAACTTGTTTTGACCCGACTTTTGCCATCTTGATCCGTCTTGACTCGTTTCTCTTGACTCATTCCGACCCTTCTCGATATCTACAAGACAAAACAATGAAGCAGTACCTACAATCCCGACAAATAACAATAGTTGACACTAATTAAACTAGACTCGACTAATAAGCTAAATAAACTCAAAATGACTAAATTAAATCAAATCACGTTATAAAATCGACCAAATAAGAGTCGGAACGTGAGACAAAAATAGTTAAAATATCGACTTATCACCGGAAACGAGACCGAAACGTCCCATTTCTCCATAGTTGGCCTCGGAAACCTAAAACATGCTAGAAGAAGCGTAAGTAGCCTTGGAAGTTGGAACCGCTCAAATGAGTGATTCCGTCAAAGAAAGCGGGACAAAATCATGCGAAAATCACACTACTAAACATGGTTATCAACTCCCCCACACTTAAACCTCACGTGCCCTCGATTAAGTACGAAACTAAACTAACAAACCAAGATAAACTAAAGTACTAGCCGAACGGGTATTAGCGTACCCTACGCCTTTTCAACTCACGCGAGAACACTTAGAGGCAAAGTGCTCTCCGCAAGGCATGCAAGTGAGGTCTTGCGACAAAACTGCGGACACAACTGAACATGAAAGCATGATAAAACAAGCAAGCAGTTGCACCAAAGAAGAAAACACCACCTCTCTCAACAAGGCGGTGGGGAAGAATAACAATAGCGAGCTCAGAACGAATACAAACACTTCAAAGTTAGCTAATCAAAATGAAATGGACAAAAATCTAATACTATCGCAATAAGACACTAAAGACGTTGATAGTCTAGCTAGGTCCCCTTAATCTACTAAGAGGGTACATCGGGGTGATAAACGAGGTAGAATGAAGAGGACCACGGAGTTAGTGAGCGCTAGAGTTTAGTGTGGCTCGATCCTCTTGCGGAGGCAAGGAGGGTCGTCCCAAGCTCAAGGTAGCCAAAAATGGTTTAAACAAAAAGTGTGAAAGTGTTTGCAAAAGTGGAATCGGCCAATCTGCTTACACTATCTTTCTTCCTAGGGACTCGGTCCTTTGGTAGGCACTTCACGTTTACAAATTGGCGAATAAGGTTTATTGTGGAAATAGAATCGAGCGATTTGCTCACGCTGTCTTCCTTCATAGGGACTCGGTCCTTTGGTAGACACTTCTCGTTTACAAATCGGCCAATGAGGCTTATTGGGATATTTTTGTTGGTTTTGATTTTCTCCTTTTCTCTTTTTGTTTTCTCGGAGCCACATTTTTTTTTCCGGCATTGTTTTGCCATTCTTCTCGGCTAAGTGATACGAATTAGTATCACACTAGCAATTGGTAGTAAACAAAGAGGATTTCGATGTTTTACAAACTTATTAGTGGATGAAGATGTGGAAGAGGAAATAGAGAATTCGGGTGTGCACCCCTGAGAACCTACCAAAAAAAGGTAATTTGGACCATTTAGTGCAATGACAACTTTGAGCGAAGTCACCTATGGACATGAGACACGGTAATCAAGACTCGTTCACTCCACGGGTGGTCAAGGTGGTCAAATGCAAGCCTCGGTGTAAACTCCTAGCGGGATAAGGTGGACAAAAGCTACAAGATCAACGTATCTATTGTCTTAAGGCCATTCTACTAGATTAATGTCCAAAATTAAAGTGAGAAACTAACCAAGGAATACAAGTACTCGTAAACGAGCATCACCATTGGGTTTTCGCAAGAGTTTAATTAAGCATGCAAACTAACTAAAACAAAAACAAACATAAAAATCTAGAAAATAAACAACTAAAAACAAACACCCACTCCAACTCTTCAAACAAGCAAAGCAAACCAACCACCAAATCCAAAAAGCTCCGCCTGAGCATCCACAATCACAAAAAGATATACCATCCTCCAATTGCAATAGGGAAAGGGGAAGGGATAAGGGGTAATACTGGATGCCAGTCGTGGAACTAGGGCTGGTGGTGAGCGGACCAAACCTGTGAGAAGAGAAGGAGACAAGGGCACAACACAAATATATACACATGTACAACGACACTAAAAGGAGGAAAAACAAGAAGATATTTTTGAATTTTAGGATTTAAATTTGTAGGCGTTTTTCAAAAAAATTCGAGGATAAGAAAATGAAATATCTCTCCCCCACACTTGAATCGAGCAATGTCCGTAATGCTTGATCAAATAGTGCGACAAAGACAAGAAAAGAAAAAGGGAAAAGATTGGAAAAAGAAGAAAAGGGAGAGGGGTCGGGCCTAGGTGTAATCACATCACCTAGATCCGAGCCAAAGTGGGAAGGAAAGTTAGAAAAAGGAAAAATAAAGGAGAGAGGAAGGCGCGGGCCTAGATGTAATCACATCACCTATGCCCGAGACCGACTAAACTCGAAAAGAAAAGAAGGAAATTGCTTGTCAATTTGGATTTTTCAAGTGGTTCCCGTTGTAATCACATCAACAGGAACCAGGAGCAATACAATTAAGGCCCCGAGGGCCAATTGGACACCAATAAAATAATAGGGAGGGGAATAATTTAAAGCCGAGCAATATATAAATAGATAAGAACAGAAAGAAAGAGAGTATAGCGCAAAGAGTGTACCATAATCAATAGCTCAATCTTCCACATCATCCTCTTCATAATCTTCTTCGCCACTTTGCCCGGAGTTATATCCCTCATCATCCTCCTCCTCCTCTTCATCATCATCATCATTATCATCATTTTCGCCATCATCAACATCTTCAACATCATTGGGGCTAACTTCATCGCCATCATTAGGCTCCTCATCGACCTCCATCGCACCCTCTCCTCCGCTCTCCTCACCCACTTCTCCTCTAACCGAGCCCATGGGAGGGAACCTGGATGGCAGAAACCAAGAGGGGACGCCGCCGAGTGGATCGATAGACCCTTGCTGGGCCTGCTGGTAATATCCAGGACAGAGAGCATAATACTGGTCCCTATGGACGTTGTATAGCCGGAGATCCATGCTCTCAAACATGCCCACGAGACTCTCCTCGAGAGGGAGAGCGGCGGGCATATCCGTGCGTGCGTAGGGGGCAAAAGGTGGAACTGTGATGCGCCCCGAAGGTGGATGAGGAGGCTCTTGAGAATGGGCAGATTGTTCTTGCCGGGAGCTCTCCCCACGCACAAGCAAGGATTTCTTGCTTTTGGAATTTGGTTGCACTTCGCATTCTTAGGGTTAAATATATATACATAGTCCTTACTGGATCACATAAACTAAAGCTCAAATCCAATCTTGCTTCATTAGTGAGACTTTTGCCCTATAGGTCTTCATATGGTGAAACTTCACCCTGCGATCAAATGTCATCCACGACCGCCGGGTGAAACTTCACCCGGTGGTTTCACCAGGTGAAACTCTTCTCCAGATTATGCATTTCGGCGCTCTATTATCGTCGGACAAAACTTCACCTGATGGGTAAAAGTTTCGCCCGGTCATTTCGACCGGTGGTGAACGTTTCTTGAAGATCTTCAGGGAGGTAAAAATGTCGTCGGGCGAAACTTCGCATGGTGATGTCTCATCGGGTGAAACTTCACCCGATGATTTTCTGCCCTCGTTTATGGTCTCTTTCTTTGCCGATCGATTGGATTACTTGAACTTTTAGTCTTGCGAGTTGCTTTTCGGACGGTATTCCCCTCTCTCGTGCTCGTAGAAGCTCGACCACGCCTTTGGTTACAAATCCTATCAAAATAGATAGAAAAACTACCAAAAACAAGTAAAATGCAAACGAGAGACGCTAATGCGAGAAAGACTAAGAATAAGGCGATAATGGCACTTTAGTCTCACAAAACGGAGGAAAACGGGTCTAAATGGGAGGAAAAACGGTCCAAATTTGACACACATCAGGTTGCTAATGAAGCTCATTCTTGTAGTGTGCAGTCCATAACGCACCCGTCACTCTAAATACTAACGCAACCAAGAATGATCAAGCAAAGATATCACAACAATTAAAGAGCTCAAACGTTACATAATGAGTAACGATAATGAAACGTCATTAAATTATGAGGAGCCTATTCCTACATAAATGCTGTCAATCAAGAGTAGAAAATAGTCGCATTAAGGAGAAGAATATATATAAGCATATGATCAAACGAAGAAACAAGATATACATTTCTTATACAATCACGCACACTGCCACTGTAAACATATTCGAAGCATAATTTATATTACAAAATCAGTCCAGGCTTGGTCTGTGGTTTTTTCTCTCACAAGGGTTTTTCCACGTATAAATTTGTTGTCCCCTTCGTTCTTTACATTTTTCAGTTCTGTCTATAACCTTAAGCGTACCTTTAAAACAAAGACTAGTTACCCACTAAACCTACCCTTATTAGTATAATACGAAAAATTACCAAAACACTTACGGTTCATAAGGAATAGTGCATAAAGTTCTTTCTTTTATAGAGGTTACAAAATTATACTCCCTCCGAGTTCCTATTATTGACACGTATTTCTTTTTGGACTGAGTTTGATCTTTTACCTACTTTCCATTTTAGGCCATAAATGTGTGGTTCACATTTACCCACACATTTCTCTCTCTTCCCTTTTTTTTAGAACCACTCATTTTCTCTTCCTTATTTTTCACCCAAAAACAAATGGGTCAATCATAGGAAGTACATGTTTTTTTTAAAAAACGATTATAATTTTATGATAAAGTATCTAAATATACTATGTTTGTATTAGATAGTTTCATATTTTTTACTTTATTTACGGTCAAAGTTTTCTGAATCTGACCTCTAAAAAATAGTTGATACCGACTTTCTATAACAAACGTAAATATTGCAATAAATATCGTAATTAAAGATGATATGGAGTGTTTAAGGAAAAGAAAATTTATCTATAGTAGGTATATTTTAAAAAGGTATGAGGTTAGATTTCAATGTCTCTTAATATTTGTTTGGTTTGATCTCGGAATGGATTGTAATATATTTTTCATGATGCATGAAGAGAGATGAAGTTGGAATCATGGGGAAAGACTATTGATTGAGATTTCAAGGAGTTAGGGTAGAATTAGAACCCCTTGGGTTTCTAACTCCATTCCAAAACCTATCAACCAAACACTAGAATGAATAAAAACCATTACGAAACCTCCAACCAAACACCTCCTAAATGTATAAGATTATCTTACAAACGATTAAGTAATTAATTGTGAAAGTATTTCATGGTGCAAGTTATTAATTTCAACCTTCTCTTTAATTTTTCAAACTTAAATATAAAACCTCCCATTACCTCCCCAAATCCCATTACATCTACAACTCACAAGCCGCCGCCCAGTATATGCATCATCTCCAAAATTAAACTCTCCAAAATAGTTATTCTTTCACAAATAGGGACTTCTTTGGTATGTTAATCTTGTTCTTAGTCTACAATAATTTTATACAAATACTATTTTGTGCTCTGTTAAATCAAATCCTTGTTTGTGATGAATTTTGTTGTTTAATTTATCTTTAATTGATGGTTAACTTAAATAGATGAAGAGTAAATAACATTATATCAAGTATAGATACTCTAAACATTATTGTAGTACTCTTTGCTAATGATATATATTATTTTCGTCTCAGTTATTTGTTTAGTTTTATATTATTTGTGATAAGAGACGAAGTGAGTACAAATTTTTCCTCTGATTTGAATTATTTGGCTATATTGGTGCATCTAATTGACTTCAACTTGTCACTACTCATTTTGTTGATTATTTCGAATTTGATTGTCAAAATCTAAACAATTGGTGATTGTATTGAGCATTTACCCTAGAATGACAATTGCTAGGTATATGTACATCAATTTTATTAATTCATAGTCTTTGGGTGCGTTTGGTTGATCAAATTTGGGTATAAGGTATGAGTTTGGAATCATCTAACCTCATACCTTGTGTTTGTTTGCGAAAAGAATTATTTTCATACCCATACCACGAACCCATGAGGTATTGGTTTCCCATACCCAACCCCCTTCTTGGGTATAAGATTGATACCCATGAGAATCAATTTCCAACCTAAAATCGAAACAAACTAGAATCGAAACAAACACAAGGCATGAGGAATCAAGTTCCAACCTCATACCACCTTGGTATGATTTCTCATTCCAAATTCATACCTATGCACGAAACAAACGCCCGGGTATCCATACCGAATGACTTTTTTTGAATAAAAAAAGACTCGTTTTTCTTATGTATTGGTCGAAAGATCCTTCGGTGTTATCAAATTGTCACTCTAGTTTTAGGCTTTTATATCAAAGAAAATGAGATGACGCCACCCAGTGACGTCCAATTTGACCTGGGGTAACATAATAAATAGTTAGATATTCATACTATTTAAGAATAATCTTTATTCTGAATGATTTTCTTATAATAATCTCATCTTCATTTAATCTCATAATAAATCATACTATTAACATCTTGTTCTTATTATGAACTTTGGTGACAGACTACCTGTTAATTAATCAAATATTGTTTTTTTCCTTTTTGTTTACAATCCATCCTAATATCTTTTCTTTCATTAATACTCTATCCGTCAAGGTCGATTGTTTACCTTTTTTTTTTTTTTTTTTTTTTTTGGTGACGAGGGAACCCGCAGCCGCTACCTTTGGTGCGCTCTGGGTAAACCCCCGGGTGTACGCAATAGCCTGCAAACCACGCACACCATGTAAGCCGCCCTTTGGACGACAGGCTCGAAGCCTAGATGGCATAGCCTCAGGCCATACAACTCCCACAAGAACGCTCTTGCAGGGGCTTGAACCTGAGACCCATGGGGTTGTGGCCACATGTTTTAACCACTAGGCTCCACCCTTGCGGGCGATTGTTTACCTTTGATTAAAATATTTTTCACAAATTATATAAAAGATATAGATATGACCGAGACAAAAGGAGTAGATTTTATGTCTTCATTACTCTTTATCATAGACTTTGAAATACAACTAACATCCTAGTACCATCAACTATCGATAGATCCACCAACCACCATCTCAACAACACTGATCATCACTTAACTGTCCGACTCCCTTGCGCCACCACAAAACCACAACAATGACCCACCCTACAGAATCAAACCTCATTCTCCAACCCTGCCATTGAACCGTCATTCCATATCCTACCACACCATTATTAGTTCATTACCATCACCATCAGCCTCCACTAAATTCATTATTCACCATCTTTCCCATTGTCGACTACCTAAACCGACGCGAAACTCCTTGAAACGTCAAATCCCTCCCCTAGATTTAATGACATGTGAATGGAACACTCATGTTTTTGGGCATATTTTGTGGTTAGGAAAGGATACAAGTGAACAATCACACAACCATCAACGAACGCACTGAAATGGATCGGGCATCACACATTCACACTAATTATCTTTTGGTTTATCAGGGGACTCGATTCTTAGTATACGCGGCCCTAAACATGCTAGAACAATTTTTGAAAAATATTATACAATCTCCCACACTTAACCAATATTCACCGTCCAAACCAAAATTAAAATCAAATTACATCACAACCGTCAGATCAACCTCAGCATCATCATTATCGAACATTAATCTCAGGGAATCATTGTCGTGCTCGAAAAAATCCCTCCACCCTCTTGTCTTCATCTGCAAACCCGAACTCGAAGCATTAGTAGTACCACTCAACGGTCGAACAAACCAATCCTCACCGCCCAAACCATAATCAAAATCAAATTTCATCACAGCCGTCAGATCAACATCATCATTACAAAACATTAATCTCAGGGCTTTATCGTCGTACACGAAAAAATCTCTCCACCCTCCTATCTTCGTCTCCAAACCCATCATCGAACCATTAGTAGTACCACATGACAATCCAACAAACCAATCCTCACCGCCAAAACCAAAATAAAAAAAAAATCACCACATCCACCAGATCAACATCATCATCTTTATCATCACCGGACATTAATCTCAAGCCATCATCTTCATACTCGAAAAAATTCCTCTACCCTTTTATCTCCATCGCCTAACCCGAACTTATCGAAGCATTAGTAGTAGCACTCAACGTTCTAACAAACCAATCCTCAACGTCTAAACCGACATCAAAATCAAATTTCATCACAGGCGTCAGATCGACATCACCATTATCATTACTAAACACTAATATACTAATATCAAGGTATCATCGCCCTTCTCGAAAAAATCCCTCTATTCTACTATCTCCGTCTCCAAACCCGAACTCGAAGCATTATTAGTAGTACAACCCAATGGTCCAAAAAACCAATCCTCACCGTCCAAACCAAAATCGAAATCAAATTTCATCACAATCGTCAGATCAACATCATCATCATCATCGTCATCATCATCATCATTAATGAGCATTAATCTCGGGGCATTGTCATCATACTCGAAAAAATACCTCAACCCTCTTATCTCCGTCTCCAAACCCGAACTCAAAGCATTAGTAGTACAAGTCGACGATCCAACAAACCAATTCGCACCGCCCAAACCAAAATCAAAATTAAATTTCATCACAGCCATCGGATCAACATCATCATTATCGAACATTAATCTCAGGGCATATCGCCTTACTCGAGAAAATCCATCCACCCTCCTATCTCCATCTCCAAACCCGAGCTCAAAGGATTAGTAGTACCACTCAATGGTCCAACAAACTATTCCTCATCGTCCAAAGTAAAATCAAAATCAAATTTCATCTCAACCGTCAGATCCACATCATCATCATCATTACCGTACATTAATCACAGAGCATCATCTCCCAACTCGAAAAAAATCCTTCTACTCTCCTATCAACCTATAGTCGAGTTATCTAGTTACTTAAACTATTATAAATTGATGTGAACTAGTGTCCTTACACTTGTGAAACTCATTACAACTTATTATTGGATAGTTTATGTCTTGATATCAACATTCGATGATCAACAATTGATGAAGATTGGCCTGAAAAGTTCAACGAAGAAACACACATTTAATAAACTTTGTCATCATCAATCAACCCAACATTTTCGACTAAAGTTTCTGCGCTCGGTAATGTTTTGATCTTTGTGTAAAATATCTCGAGCTAATAAGCAAAGTTTTCAAGCTTTTTATCATATATTTCGAGTATGCGAGTATATTTCCTGACTTTTGTACTTCCTCCAACTTTCTAAGATCTTCCCATTGGATATATATTCATTTAAGTGAAATATAAAATAAGCAAATGGGAAGATGTCAAGATGTTAGATGGCCAGAGGAATATATTTATGAGTTTCCAATTAAATATTAAGGTTATTTCACAATAATAATCGAAACTACTTTTCGTCTTTTTAAAGTAATCTAAACATTACTTTAACTAGGAATAAACCATAAATTGTTTCCCTCTTCTCATATTACACTCAATGACCAAGTACCTCCTTAGCGGGTCACTCACTCTATTAGTCTCCTTAGAAATCCACCTAATGAGTAATGACCCTGGCCAACCTTTATCATCACCATCTCACCAGCACCACCCAACATCTCCCATAACAACCACGTACACCTCATTGGTTTAGACCACCACATCTAAACACCTCTCGGGACCACCGTAATAACATTCCCCTGACTACCGTAACATCTTCCATGAATCCCATAAACCCCAAATTAAAACTTACCCAGAATTATAATAACCCAAACTATTATCCACGTTCTTAGAATAATCTCAAGTACATGTAATCTCATAATAATTTGAACTTTGGGTATGTTTCTCTCATAACAATCTAAATGACTAACTACTTATTTAACCGGTCACCACTCTCTAAAATTAACATTAATATTTTCCCTAATCATCCCTTAGACGCTCCTAGGGGTGTGTTCGTTGATCCAAACCTGGATCGCACCGGATAGCCCGAACATCGTCACCAAAAAAATAATAACCCGGAGACCAGACCAGTCAGAAGAGGACCCGGACCGGACCAGACACCTTTAAGATCGTGTTGTGACGACCGGAACTGAACGGGATAATATACTAAATTTGATTTTTTTAAAGTGTGGACCGGACTGGATACCGGACGCCATTACTTTTGGAGACCCAGAGACCGAAACGGTATGTGCCTGGCTCAGTCTGGTCCAGACCGGACAGTTCAAGTCAGTCCAGTTTACCGGGGGTGGAGTTGGTTTTAATTAGACCTGGCAAAACTGACCCGACCCAAATGACCGTCCGAATAAGCCAACCCGAACTGAAATCCCGAGGTTGACCCGTAACCCGAATTGACGCAGGATAACGCGAAAATGACCCGACTATTATTATTGAAAACAAGTCGATATCCCTAAAAAAATTGAAAATAGCAAACCCGAAAGCGACCTGAACCCAATCCAAAATGAACCCGGTTTTTATAACCCAAAAATGACCCGACCCGTCCCCAAGTTAATTTTAATTGTCGCACACTCGCACAAATAAGATAAGGAAATGGTGGTGGATTTGGTTGGTACGAAAATGAAGTTGGGGAGTTGATGATGGTGAATCGCTGGTACAGTTGGTTTTGATGGAGGTTGATGATGGTGACAAAGGTGGTAACGGAAGACAAAAAATGATAGAGAAATATCAAGTTACTTTTAACTTGTTATAACAAGTAAATATCTAATGAGTCTATTTTAAGAATATGATATTTAAAATTGAGATTATTATGAGATTACATGTACTTGCGATTATCGTAAGAAGGTGAGTAATAGTTTGGATTATTCCTATGAAATAATCTAAATTATTAAAGGAACTTCTCGATTTTGGCTATCAAAAAACACCCAAGTGTAATATCATAGGAAATGGTAATTGTATAGTTTAGTAAGGGATAAACTAATGATCGATTATTTCAAGAAGATGACGAATAGTTTGGATTATTCATATGAAATAAGCATCATTATTTTTGTTTAGCTTTATTTTTCTTTTAAAGATTTTTTTTATTTAGCCTCATTTCTTCTTATAGAAATGTACTCTTACTTTTTTACATTTTCTAAAAATTTGTGTCAAACTCATATGGGGCTAATCAAAAAAAATGGAGGGAGTACTATTTGTCAAACACCTAAATAAAAACGGAATTATTTTTTCATACTTGCATGTTACTCAATCATTCCTAAAATTTCCTAAATTTTTCAATATTATATTTTTTATCTTTTCATTGCTTTATTCCTAAACTAAACAAGTTTTCTCGTTAAAAAGTAATCATCGTCAATTCTAAAACCGATTCCATCAATTATTAGTGAATTCAATATGGATCATAATTCGGTAATAGATATTTTGTGTAAATTAGTTTTAATTGAGTAATTAGGGTGTAAAATATAAATTTTTTAACCTGCAATAATATAATAACAAATACAAAATAATATGGAAACAAGAGTTTTATTTAATAATCGAAAGATTGAGTGTTACAATTTTCTGTGGATCTCTTGATTCCATCTCGAAGGTTAGAGTTTTGATAGTTCTACGGAGTCTTATTGATTTAGATCTGTAGGGGAAGATGGAGTCTTTTTAGTGACTTATTCCATTTACCTACAATTTGGTAGTAGGATGATGGGGTCGTGTGTGAGACTTAATCCATCTGACCTCCTCTAAACCTTGGATACTGGACCGTATTTATAGCCTAGTAGCTTAGAGATGAAACTAAAAATATTCTACAATACCCTAAGATATTATCACATTATTAATTGATATTTATCTCTAACTACTAAAGATATTAGACATAAATAGATACTGAAATATATAAAATTTTGGTGTCTAAATAGGGTTAATTCCGAATTAGAGATAATTGAGTAACATTGAATTTGAGGGATTTCTGTTATAATTATTGATTATTTCATGGGAATAATCCAAACTATTACCTACCTTCTTAGAATAATCTCAAGTACATGTAATCTTATATAATAATAATACCAATTTTAAGTATCATATTCTCAAACTAGACTCATTGAATATTTACATGTTATAACAGGTTAAAAGTGACCTGATGTTTCTCTCTCCTCTTTTGTCTTCCGTTATCACTTTCGTCACCATCATCAATCTCCATCAAAATCAACTCTAACACCGATACACTATCATCAACTCCCCAACTTCATTTTTGTATCACCCAATCCACCACCGATTCATCCTCATCATCTTGCGCGAGTGTGCGACCATGAAAACCAACTCCACCACCGATAAACCGGACTATTCGGTCTAGACCAAACCAAACCGGGTACATACCAATCCGGTGTCTGGGTCTCCAAAAAGGTGGTGTCCAGTCTCTGTTCCGGTCCACACTTTGAAAAAAAAATCAAATTTAATACTCCGTCTAACTCTTTGGAATTGCCCCCATTTCATTAGAATAATACTCACATGTATTAAAAATAGGGTTATTTAATAGCAATAATACTGACTATTGGGCGTATTCCAATAATAATACCAATTACAGTTAATCCTAGAATAATACATCGAATTGAAGTATTCTAATGATAATGGTACTGTGGACAGGTTACCTGAATAACCGGTCCACCTCCCCTTAAGCGCCTCATTTAATTCCTACTGTCACCATTACCATTTACTTCACTCTCCATTTACTTCTCACTCTACCTTGAGGATGAATCTAGACCTGGTAAGAGGAAGAAATCTGATACAATAATTGTGAATGACAAAACAGATTTCACAAAACTTAGTAGATTGATAAACATAAACTCCCGAATTGGACCCAGAAACCATAATCGAAACACTAATCGAATAAATATAAACCCAAAAAATAAACCCTAATCAAAACAAACCCCAAATTGTCGAAATTTGCAGAAAGATAAAATAAAACCTAATTGAAACCAAAACCCCAAATTTGTACAAAATAAAACAAATTGAGTTATTTCATGAGAATAATACCAACTATGCGTGTGCTTCTTAAATTAATACATACTATACGTAATCTCACTTTAATACGAACTATGTCTTCATTAACCTCACTTTGCTATGAGTGACCGGCTACCTGTTGAACCTCCCTTATTCAACTCTTTCTCTAACTCTTCTTCTTCTTATTTACATTTCGTGTTCATTTTCGGCCATTAAATAAATAATTAAATTTTCCGAAAATTCATCTTTCATTTCTTTTCCATTTAGTCTTATAGAAGTTATGAAAAAAAAAATGTTTTTTTTTGTTATTTTGGCTTTCACGATGACTACAACGGACCTAATAAAACCCTAGAAAGTTAGAACAAGTCACCATGACCTGTAATAGCAAGTCATAATTTCATACATAACAAAACGAGATTAATGAATGCGTAGTTCATATTAAAATGAGATTACGTATAGTTTGGATTATTTGAAGAAGCACACATATATTTGGTATTATTCCCATGAAATAACCCAAACAAATTAGCAATGTTTAAAATCAAAAAGAGAGTACCTGGGAGTTGAAGGAGACAGAGAATCAGAGATGGGGCGATAATTAATTTTGATGGTTTGATTGATTATCACATTGGATAATGCTCCGTATGTCTTTTTTTTTAATTAAAATGAAGTTTATGTTTATGTCTTGATGGAGAGCCCATTATTAGATTTAACGAGGAGAGGAAGGTAATGGAAATCAAGACTTTTTTAAAAAATTACAGAGTTGCCATTGAAGACAAGGATCTAAGTAGGGAGATGGAGAAATAAGGTAAAGAAGGAGGGTGGGTGTGGATTGAATAGATTGAAGTAGCTGGTTATTTTCGAGGAAGGTTACCTGCTGTTACAGGTAACATATGCAACTGTACCATTATCATTAGAATGCTCCAATTCGATGTATTATTCTGGGATTAACTGTAATTGGTATTATTATTGGAATACGCTCAATAGTCTGTATTATTGCTATTAATTAACCCTTAAAAAAATGGGGCAATTCCAGTTGGAGGGAGTATATTATTTTCCCTGTTCGGCCCGATCTAAACCTGATCTTAAGGGGGTCCAGTATGGTCCGGGTGCCCTTTAATCAGTACGGTCATCCGGTTTGTATTTTTGGGTGATCGATTTTCGGGTCTATCCGATCCGGGTTTGGACTGGTGAACACACCCCTAGGAGGGTCTAAGAGATGTTTGTAGGAAAGATTAGTGTTAATTTTAGAGGGTGGTGACCCGTAAAACAAGTGGCCGGTCATTTAGAATGTTATGAGAGAAAGATATCCAAAGTTCAGATTATTATGAGATTATATGTACTTGAGATTATTCTAAGGAGGGTAATAATTTGGATTATTCCCATGAAATAACTCTATAATTATCGAATTAATTTTGTCTTTTTAATTTGATTACAATTTTAATTAATTATAGTTTTTTTTTATTGTAATTTGATTTTGTGATTAAAAACGAAAAAAAACCGAAAAAAATGTAGTGGTCGGAGTGGCGGCTGATGTGGTGGGACGAAGTGATCGCCGGCATAATGGGGTGGGGGAGGGAAATGAAGATTGAGAGCTTTGAGATTTTTTTGTCTCTCTAAAAGAGTTCTCTAAAAAAATAAAATAGGGAAGGGAAATGGGAGAGGTAAGATTGTAATTTTTAGGGACATTTGAGTAACATGCATGTATGAAAAAGTAATACCCAATAAAAATAAGATAATAGAATCTATATATACTCTCTCCGAGTCTGAATGATCTTCCTCTTTATTTAATATATGGAGGTATATTTTAATCAAAGGGGAAGATCATTCAGACTCGGAGGAAGTACTATATTAAACATCAAACAAACCATTCTCCATCCTTTATCTACCTAATAATAAATCTTAACTAAGCCATGTGTCATGATTTTATTGGATAAAATTACAAACCCGACCAACAAAGTCAAGTCAAACAAAAAGGAGAGAGTTTGTAATTAATAACAACGTTTTAATTACCGAAGGAAAACAATCAATTTCATTGTTCATTGTCTAATTAATTCGCCTCCCTTCAGCTCCCACCTCCCATTAATAATTGAATTAGATAATATATAATTCTAGCAAATGAAAATTTAATATCAACTAATTAATCAAAGTTGTCAATGTTAGTAAATGTATATGATAAATTTAGATAAACTTTTAATGAACCATGTATTGTTGGTATATAAGTGGTATTGGATAGAAAAATTTTTGATTTAATTTCCAACTCCATTTTCATAACTTATAGCCGCCCTAGGAATATATGGGTACTATTATTTTTGAAACACCCTACATTGATTGAAGATGTCCTATTTATGAGCTTAAATGACTAGTGCTTAAAGGGATTGAAAGTACTACTAACTACTCATATGAACAAAGTGCACTTTCTTTTCTGGTCATCCATGCAAAAGAACTCCACAGTTAAGTGTGCTTGAGTGGGAGTAATTTTAGGATTGGTGACCTCCTGGGAAGAAATGACTCGTGTGGATATGTGGGACCAGTACGGAGCCTTGTGAGCTACCGCGACAAACATTTTCGGTCCTAGGATTGGGCCGGGGTGTTACAAATGGTATCAGAGCAACCCTGCGACCGTGCATTTGGCACCTAGCGGAGGTGGATTCTGGGTCAGCGGTTATGCTGCCAGGCGCAACGAGGACGTTGTGTTCTTCAAGTGAGAGTGATTAAAACACCCCACATTGGTTGAAGATGTCCTACTTATGAGTTTAAATGACTAATGCTTAAATGGTTTGAAAGTAATACTCATATCAATAAAATGCACTTTTTTTTTCTAGCCATCCATGCAAAAGAACTCCCTCCAGGATGCGCATGAGTGAGATCAAAATGCACTGGAAAGGACTCATGTGGGTCTATGGGACCAGTACAGAGCCTAGTGATCTAACGCGACTAATATTTTCGATCCTAGGATTGGGCCGGGGTGTTACAATTTTAATTATTACTTTATTTTAAGTTGTTATTAAACGTTAATATTTGTTAATCTTCCATCGACTAATTAAGCATAACAAATTATAAACTATTAACACAAACAATGTTGGAAATTGTATTATACCACCAGTTATATGTACAACCATCTCAAAGTTGTTGAGCTTTTGTGTATACTTACCGAGCTTATACATGTTTTCGAGCTGAATTGTATGTTTTGGAGCTTAAATATTCATGTGATTTAGCTCGACAACTTTACACTAAAGCTCAAAAAGATTATAACAAAGCTCAAAAACTGCGTGATAACACTTAAAATCATAAAAATCAGTTGTGCATAGAGTTCCCTGTACAACTGGTTGTATAATATACTCATTGAACAATGTTTAGGACGAATTATAAGGTAACGGTCAAACCAACCGATAAGAGAAGTAGAGATAACACAAGACACATCAGATAATAAGGAAAAAGTGAAAGAGAGAAGAAACTTAAGGAAACCATCACCATAAACTTCAATCATAATCTAATACACAATTAATAATGAAAAATAACAGAACAAAACTAACACTGACAAATGTGAAACATGAAAATCAGAAATAAGCACAACAAAAAGCAAGAGCAACAAACTCAACAATGTGAACGAGAAGAAACAAAGGAGAAGCTAGCACAAGGTCGAACAATAAAATAAGATACATCCCATTATTTGTATAATTTCACGTGCAAAAGCTGAGAAAGTAAAAAATACTCCCTCCGTTCACGTCGATCATTCCCTTATTTCTTTTTTAGACCTTCAATTTCAAGCTTCTCATTTTTATTTTAGTCATTGTTTTAATATTAGGGTTATTTAACAGAAATAATACCAACTTTGGGTGGTATTCTATAAATAAAACCAACTTCAATTAATACAGGAATAAAACCATGTATGAGACATATTATACACGAATGAAATTGCCTCTTAAATGACCGGATGAAGTAGGTTTTTGTGGGTCCCATATTATTAATTAACACACATCTTCATCTTCTAAACCAAATTCTTTCTCCTAAACCCTAATATCTCCAAATCGACCCATCAAATTCATGTTCTTCTAATTCATAGGACTTTAAAACCCCTAAATTAGACCCAGAATAAAAAAAGCCCTAAATTAGAAAAGGAAACCCAGCTGAAAAATCGATATGAGAAAATGAAAACAACACTCACCATTGACATTGTCGACGCAAAGGATTGAGGAATGAACTTCTGTACAACTATAACCTCTGAAAATGAGTTTTCGACAATATTAATGGTAATTATAAAGACGAACGTAGCTGAAACTTGATAAACAAACAAAAGTTTCGAAAAAAAATTACCTTCGACAAGATGAATTGAGGAAGAAGAAGATGAAGTGATGAATTTTGGAAGCAGAATAAGAATTGGGGAAGAAGATGAAGTTTGAAGTTAAAAAATTAATACAGTGTGTGGTTAATGAAGTTGAAAATTATATTAGTGAAATATTGACTTGCATAGGCGGTAGCAGGTAAAACTATTCCATTCGTGTATAATATGTCTCATAAATGGTTTTTATTCCCGTATTAATTAAAGTTGATTTTATTTATGGAATACCACCCATAGTTGGTATTATTCCTATTAAATAACCCTTAATATTAAACAAATACTTTAAACCTTATATATTAACATAAATGTCACTATCTACCATACATTTAATATTAAACAAATATTTAAGTTTTACACATTTGTACCTTTAATAATAAATAATCGATTTCTTAAAACTTGTGCTAAAAGTAAAAGGGAAGCTTCGACTTGAATGAAGAGAGTATAAAATAAGGGAGCTAAAAATGGAGAGATCAGAGAGAAAGATGTTAGAGTACTGTCTTATCTATATACTCCATTAAAAGTTAAAATCAAACAAATCATCCCTCATCCATCATTTATCTAATATGGAGTACTATTTTCTAATAAAGTCATGTGTTCTGCTCTAATTGGTCAAAACAACTAAACCAAACGACAAACAAAATTAAGAAAGAAGGGAGTATGTTAAAAAACAGAAGCAATCAATTAACAAATTTTTTGATTAAAAAAAAACTCAATTAATCTTTCCCCTCGTCTTCCACCCTGCTTCTGATTAACAAATGTTAGAATATATTATATTTAGAGTATATTTCTTGGAGATATTATTTTGGTAATTGTTTCCAATTAGGATTGTTCACTTGTATGGTAGTTGTTTCCAATTAGGAAATTCAGAGATATGGAAATTCCTAGTAGTATATATGTTGTCTTGTATCAAAGTTTGAAGCAATGAGAATTCAAGGAATTAATTCATCTCACAAACCTTAGAATTTATCATGGTATCAGAGTTTTATTGAGCGATCCACACACACACAAAAAAAAGGAAGAAGAAGAAAGAAATAAAACCCAACGTACCAAGACATGGCAGGTGGTGACGATCAACAAAAAGACAGCGGAATTAAGATAATTCCAGCGACATCTCCGCTTTACTTACATCCTTCCGTTAATCCTAGTCTTAATGTCACACAAATCATCTTCAATGGAAGTAATTACGATATGTGGGCAGATGCAGTCAAAAACGGACTAGACGCGAAAAATAAATTGGCGTTTATCGAAGGAAAAGTGAAGAAGCCCAAGGGAGATAATGAAGAAGATAATCTGGAACTCGTAGCATGGCGACAATGCAACGCTATGCTACGGGCATGGTTAAGAAACGTGATCGATCCTAAGTTACACCCGAGTATCAGCTTTTCTCAGCCCATCCAAGACGTCTGGGACGAGTTACGTGATAGATATTCAGAGGGGAATGCTCCCCGCGTTCATCAATTGAAAAGTGACCTGAACGAGTGTAAACAAGGACGAGACACCGTGGTGGAATATTATACAAGGCTGAAGATAATCTTGGATGAGCTTGCAAATTACAGTAAAATTAAACCATGTACCTGTGGAGCAGCGGCCTCAATCGCGAAAGAACGAGAAGAGGAGAAGGTACATCAATTTCTTATGGGATTGGATTCGAAGCTGTATGCGCATGTCAGAACCAACCTCCTAATGGGGGAACGAATCATCTCTCTATCTCGAGCATATTCAGGTATCTTGAGAGAAGAACGACACGCCTCCATGGCGAAAGGAAAAGAAGAACGCCACGACGTAGCAATGGCCACGCGTGTGGCCGGAAGAGGCCGAGAAACAGGCACGACGGACAAGCCAGGAAGCGATGAAGATTCGCCGCCTTCATGTACTCATTGTGGAAAGTTTTACCACACCGAAGAAAATTGTTGGGACAAACACGGATATGAGGAAGTGCAGGCAAGAGAAAGAGGGTGAGGTCGACGCGGAAGAGGTGGCGGACGTGGGGGCCGTGGCAGGGGAAGAGGCCGCAGCAGCCATGTCCCGAATGCAGCAACAAATCAGTCCGGGCATAAAAACGCCGCTTTTACTGCAGAAGAGATGGATCGACTTCGTACTTTGCTTATGTATAAAAGAAAACCGAAATTAGATCATTTGCGGGTTCTAGGTTGTATTTGTTATGTCCATAACAAAGACAAGCCCAAGGATAAGTTTGGAGAACGAGGGAAACGGTGCATATTTATCGGATACCCACGTAGTAAGAAAGGTTGGAAGGTATATGATCTGAAAGAAAAACGAGTATTTGTGTCTCGTGATGTCCAATTTTTTGAACATACCTATCCTTATTCCACCTCCATTACGTCCACACCATCTAGTGACACAAACCTCACACCTCCCATTGAAGTTTCCTTTCCTTATGATGATGTACATGTGAGTCATGACGTAAGGAACACGGGTGACCCAGGTGCGGCGGAACGAAAGGGGGAGATGGCTGATGTCGCGGCTGGTGAAGGGGGGCAGACTGGCGACGTAAGAATTAGTCCAGCTTCTGCCGAAGATGGAGTTGAGACGGGGGAGGTAACCGAGGGTGAGATAGAGGAGGAAAATACCGTCGGGAGTAGTGATGAACCGAGGATGGGGCGTGGTGCCCGAAATCGCTTTGAACCACGATGGAAAAAGGACTATGTATGCAAATCGACAAGACTAGTAAACCCCGGCTCGAATGATCATCTCGCCCTTGATACTTCCTCACGGTCAGGTACTCGTTACCCTTTAATTAACTACGTTAGCATCGATTGTTTTTCATTGTCTCACAGATCTTTCATGGCGAAGCTTGATGAGGGCCGTGAACCCAGTAATTACCGAGAGGCCGCAACCGACCGAAATTGGCAACAAGCCATGAGAAACGAGATAGATGCTTTGGAGAAGAATAAGACATGGAAATTGGTAAGTTTGCCTCAAGGCAAGAAACCGATCGGATGTAAGTGGGTATACAAAATTAAATACCGAGCCAATGGGACGGTAGAGCGATACAAGGCAAGACTTGTGGCACAAGGATTCACACAAGTAGAAGGTATCGACTATCACGAAACTTATGCCCCAGTCGCAAAAATGACTAGTGTTAGATGCATGTTAGCCGTTGCAGTGCAAAAAGGTTGGTTCATAGAACAATTAGATGTGAACAACGCTTTTTTGCATGGAGATCTTGACGAGGAAGTATATATGAAGATACCGCAAGGATTTGGCAAAGGACAAGATAACAAGGTATGTAGGTTACTCAAATCTATTTATGGTTTGAAGCAAGCTTCCCGAAATTGGTTTTCAAAATTAACCGTTTCAATGAAGAAATATGGGTTTGTCCAATCACTTGCTGATTATTCATTATTTACTTACAACAAAGACGGGATTTTCATTGGAGTGCTGATTTATGTTGATGATATGATTATAGCTAGCAACAATAGTGAAGCGTCCCGAAAATTCAAAAATTTCCTAGATAAAAGTTTTGGAGTTAAGGACCTGGGAAAGATTAAATATTTCCTAGGAATAGAAGTAGCACACAATAAAGGTGGATTATTTCTAAATCAAAGAAAATATGCAATGGGAATAATTGAAGAAGTAGGAATGCAAGGTGCAAAGACGGCATGCACACCGATACAACCGGAGCACAGGTTAGCTACGGCAACTGGGTACGTCCTCAAGGACGTAATGAAATACCGGCGTTCAGTAGGTCGGCTCGTGTATTTGACCATAACGAGGCCGGACCTAGTTTATGCGGTACATGTACTCTCACAATTTGTGAATGAACCAAGAAAGGAGCATTGTGAAGCGACTTTGAGAGTGGTTCGTTATCTTAAAAGAAATCCAAGCAAAGGAATAAGTTTTAAAAGAACGGGGGATTTGAAACTTTGTGGATATTGTGATTCCGATCACGCACGGTGCCCTGTAACTCGAAAATCGCTGAGTGGATATTTTGTGTCATTAGGTGGTTCACCGATTTCGTGGAAGGCTAAGAAGCAAGTAACTGTATCCAGATCATCCGCAGAAGCAGAATATTGAGCCATAGGTTTGGCCACGAGTGAGTTATTGTGGTTGAAGTCATTCTTGGCATCGTTAGGAGTTTTTCATACCGATCCGATGAAGTTGTATTGTGACAATGAAGCGGCCATACATATTGCTCGAAATCCCGTGTTTCATGATCGAACAAAACACATTGAAATTGACTGTCATTTTGTTCGTCAACATATAAGTGAGAAAACGATCAGTTTGTTTCATGTAAGGAGTAAAGAACAAATAGCTGACTTATTCACCAAAGCATTAGGAGGTGAATTATTTGATCATCTGAAGTTCAAGTTAGGACTCGGTTTACCGAGTGCGCCAACTTGAGGGGGAGTGTTAGAATATATATTATATTTAGAGTATATTTCTTGGAGATATTATTTTGGTAATTGTTTCCAATTAGGATTGTTCACTTGTATGGTAGTTGTTTCCAATTAGAAAATTCAGAGATATGGAAATTCCTAGTAGTATATATGTTGTCTTGTATCAAAGTTTGAAGCAATGAGAATTCAGGGAATTAATTCATCTCACAAACCTTAGAATTTATCAACAAAACACTCATTTTTTTGATTAAGAAAGAGGGAGAAAAGAGGAAAACTCCTCAACTCCCACCCCGCTTCATCTTCCCCTTCCATTCATCTTTCCCTTTCATAATTTATATCATAAGTGTATTATCACCAACAACAATGGATACAAAAATTATTATGGAGCATGGACCTCAGTATGGTACCCAAGAAACAAAGCGACCCGATTAGACCTACAACCAAACCTCAATATGAACCTCGGTGTACCATCCAAATAGAATTAGAGATTGCGGTAAACACACAAATTAAAAAGGAGAAGAGAAAGCTAGACAAGGGGTAAGTGAACAAATATTATGTACATCAACTAAAATTAATACATTGTTTATATTTTAAGAAGAAAACTAACACGCCCAAAATGTGTTATAGGTCTGAATTGATAGTAAAAGAAGCAACTATAGCAATAGAAACAATGGAAGAAAAGATACCAAAATTTGAAAATCCCAACTAATGACGCGAGCAAAAAACTAAGAAATATCAAAGTTATACTTCAATATGATTACGTTTTTTTAATAAAAGTAATAAAAACGAATTATTAGTTACTCCCTCCGATTTTAATTTTCGCCTCATTACGTTTTGCACAAAAATTAAGAAATATGGATAAAGAGAGAAATGATGATGGAAATTTGATAACTAAGCACAATGACTTATCAAAATTAAATGAGCAATGCTTAATATAAAGGCAAAATATGTAAATAATATAAAAACATAAGGGTAATATGGTAATACAAACAAGACAAATAAGGAAAGTAAATCAATGTTAAAACTTGCCAAATAAGGAATACGGGGCTAAAAATAAAAAACGGAGGGAGTATTATGCATTAAATTTTAAGCCATGAATATGTGGCTCATATTCACTCATTTATTTCTCTCTTTTCCTCCCTCATTTTTGAGCCACACATTCTCACACCCTTATTTTTCCCCCAAAATTCAAAGGAGAACATAAGTTAGTCTCGGAGGGAGTATAACGTTATATCTCATTTTCTCCAATGACCACTTACTTACGTTCTTACAAACAAACTTTCAGTCTAATTCACCTTACTACACTTGTGGTGACATGTTTGATGCATGTTTCGGCTCTTTCAGTCCACCTTTTTTCCCCGTCATTCATTTAACATACGATTTATAAAGACCATAACTTGGATATTTTTCCGCAACTTGGATTGTTTTTATACTGAGAGACTGTCTCTGATTAAATTTATTGAGAGACCAAATATAAGTTTATAAGGCGGTCTTTGATTGTATGGTTGTCACAATATAGTGGTACTAAACGTAATAAAAATAGGTACGTTTAACATAAAAAAAATATACAAATAAAAATGATTACAGTCTACGATAAAAAGACACATGCTTGTTATGAAAAAAAAGTACAAAACGAAATTGTCATCTTGATGGACATCTAACCATAAATTGGATACGAATAACACATAAAATGGTACATAAAAGTGGTCTCTCAATAACTTATTGAGAAACCGTCTCTTTATAATTTTTGTGTTTTATAATATCATAGTGGATTCTATTTTATTGATGGAAATCAATGAGAGTAATTAATTCTTATGGAGTAATTGTTATTCAAAACGACTCCATATTAAAAAGTCATTGTATTAATTGCAGAAGTTTCACAATCTGATCTACTTTGGATGTGCTTTCATATTACATACCAATTTTAACAATTTAATTCTATACTCTCTCACATCCAATCCAATGGTAACATTTATCATAAATGGATCATCCAATCAAACTGCTCATTCTTTTTTCGGCAAAGAACTTTACCAACTAACCCTCAAACTTTCCATTTATTTACAATAAATGTCATTACTTTTTACCCACCTTTATTTGGAGCCCTTAACTTAACCTTTTGATTTACACATAATATTCTCACTTTTTACTCATTTTCTTAAAATATGTGTCTAACCCAATATTACTATTGAATTGGATGAGAGAGAGTATTCAATCTTCCAGATTACTTATAGAATTGCAAGATTTTCTATATAACTAAAGAAAACACAAAATCATACTACATTTTGTTCTATTTTTTCCTTCAAGAATTGTTAATATTTATTATATATAATTGTCATCTAAAATACCAAAGAATTTGAACCAAATAATGGTGAGGCCAAGGATTCAACTGGAGAAATTAAATGGAGAATTGTCAAGAGAACACTACTACTTGCACAACAAATCAATTGTCTCAAAAAAAGTAAAAGAAATGAGTATTTTGACAGGTGCACAAATTCTTTTTATTGGATTTTCTCCTGGTGGTACCCCTACTCTTCACTTAGGGGATGATAAGTAAGTTGCTAATTGATTATCTATCATTCATTTTTAATTATATTTTTTAACATTTACACGATTTTCTTAAGGTTTGTAACTTAACGTGGCATCCACATTTTTCGAACTAGAAAAATTTGAGCAATCACAACTTAGGCTAAAGAGTTGAAAATGGTGATTTTGTTCGTCTAATCAATTTTCTTTACAAAAAGTACAACTTTAGAAAAACAAATTATTAGAAAAGTTTTATACTGAAAAGATTTATTATTATTGAAAAGATTTACAATAACTTATTAAAAGATTTATAATTAATATTGAATTATCTAAAGAAAATTAATTAACATGCCAATAAATATTAGTTGAAGTTTAATTAATTATGAACTAAAACAAGAAGGACAAAGTTGTTAACTTTGCAAAGTAAATGGGAATTTTGTCCTAAAAAAAGTTATGCTAAAGTCTCACATATCATGAATTGTAAGTGAAAATATATTTGTTATGCAACACAATTCGGAAGATAATATATAGTCCCTTCGGTTTTTATTTATCGTCCAATTTCAAAATAATACTCCTATATATATATATATATATATATATATATATATATATATATATATATATATATATATATAGAGGGGGATCAGGTGAGTCCTTCTATATATATTGAGTCCGTGAGTTCACCTAGATTAGGGGTAGATAAATGTTACTTCAACGTATGACTAATGTTACTCCAACAACTCATCACATCCACTTGCCACTTGATTAGGGATAGATGAATGTTACTCCAACATATGAATAATGTTACTCCAGTGTTACCAACTTGTTACTCGCCGTTTGGTTCACCTTTTGTGGGTATGAGGTATGGGTTTGGAATGACCAAACCCCATACCTTGTGTTTGTTTGTCTCTTTTTTTGTTTTCATACCCATACCTCAAACCCATGAGGTATGGATTTCTCATACCCACCCCCACCCTTGGGTATGAGAATTGATATCTAGGTATCAAAAGTATTTTTTGTTTCCAAAACATATTTATTGGAATTTGTTTGTACGTTTATATTGTTATTTAACTGAACACTTATTTTCTCAATGATGAAAATGTGCATAAAATAATTCTTATTCAAAAATAAAACGGAGTATTAATTTTTGGTTAAAGCATTTTTTCTTAAGGTGACAAACATTTTAAAAAAAACATTATTGTTCAATCAAGTAAAAATGTGTAAAAAATAATATTCTATCATAATAATGATAATAGATTTTTTTATTAAAAGTATTTTTTTTTTCTTTAGATTACAAACATTTTTTCCCAAGATTACTCATACCAAAAATGAACCAAACACAAGGTATTAGGAATGAAGTTCCAAACCTATACCACCCTGGTATGATTCCTCATTCCATACCGGTACCTTTGTGCGAACCAAACGGCCCCTAATAGATAATACGGAGTATGTGTTACTCCAACTAATTATGTTACCAACATGTTACTCCAAGTCATCTCATTCATCATCCATTGAAGTATTATCCAATGGATGAAATAAGGACTTACGGACTCAAATATATTGAAGGGTTCATCTGAACCTCTCTCTTTCTCTCTTTCTCTCTCTCTACTTGCATGTTACTCATTTGTACTTAAAAACTACACTAATGTCCCTCTCATTTCCCCCGGCCCTCCCCTCCCACTTATATTAGAGTACCACCTCACTACCCCGGCAACAACTCCAACCCACCACGCCTGCCGCAACTCTGATCACCACTCCGGCCACCAATTACAATATGACAAATCAAAATCAAAATTAAAATAACAAAATTGCAACAAGAAAAATAAATTATACAATTATAATAATAATTAAAATACGAGAATTACAACCGTACAAATCAAAATTAATTCGATAATTAACACAAAGTCTAATTACTACAAAATAATACAATAAAATTTAAATTAAAAATTTAAAAAACAAAAAAAAGGAAAAAAAATAACACAAAAAACCCAAACAAGAAACGTGACCCACCCTCCTGCAACTGTCCACCGTACGTCCACCCTCCTCCGACCGTCTAATAGGTCGTCGCTGCCGTCATTTCTTTCTTGCAATTTCCGGTGTCCCCACCCTCCTACCACCCTAAATTCTAACCATTTTAGAAAAAATTAAGCCTAATTATCAATTAAATCATATCATAATTTTCAAGTAAAATTAAAATATCGATTACCGAACTATAATCCATAGCGAATTCCCAAATAACGATCCATCTCTTTTCAAATTTGACTAGATTTAAGAAAGAATTTGGATTAAAAGTGGTTTAGAAAAGAAATAAAACAGTAAGTATGAAAAAGTATGAGAAGGGTAATATAGTAATAATCAAAAAATTTTAAGGATGATTGAGTAGCAAGCAATTATATAAAGTAATTCCCATATATATATATAGATAGAGAAAGAGAGAGAGGCAGGATCTGGTACATTTGTCATATTTGATATAATTTACTTTTTAATTGTGGCCATTAGATCTCACATGATCAAGAGCTGAGATTAAAACTCAATTGTTTACTGAGAATAATGTTATCAGTTTATTTCAATGTAAATACGTAATGATTTCAATGTAGAAAGTTAGTTATTGTACTCCCTCCGTTCAAGTCCAAGCTTCCCCTTTCTTGTTTTGACACTATTCACAATCAAGGATAACTTTCGATATTCACGACAATCTATTAGAAAAAATATATCCATGTGGGATTTTGTTTGATTCGTCTTTAAAAGTACATTATTAATATCCAATTTTCATAAGTTTTACTAATATGTTACGAAAGATATTAACGATGCAAAATGCGCGTTGGCAAACGTGAAAAAGCAAAAGGGAAGCTTGGACTTGAACGGAGGGAGTATTGTATAACTTGTGTTATTGTATTGAGATGAAACTCAAATATAATAAATTTTAGAATAATGTTATCTAATGTTACGTAGTTATTCCAATGTAGAAATGCAGTTATTATAACTCGTGGTATTATATTGTACTGAGATGAAATTCAAAAATAATTAACTTTATAATAATGTTATCTGCTTTTACGTAGTTATTCTAAAGTAGAAACTCAGTTATTGTAGTGAACAACTCATGTTATTATATTGGGCTGACACAAATATAATCAGTTTTAAAATAATATTATCTGATTTTACGTAGTTAGTAGTCCAATGTAGAAACTCAGTTATTGTAATTAATAACTCGTGTTATTGTATTGGGATGAAACATCTTGCATATCATTGAGGGTGCACCCAACAAAAGAAATTTCACTGAAAGACAAAAACAAAGAGGGGGTTAGTTACATTACAGAAAAATTGAAGTACAATAATCACATATGTGCTATATAATAACTATAAAAACACTATAGAATAACTATGGTTATAAAACATAGTAAGTAATATAATAAAGGGTTATTTCATGACAATAATACCAACTATAAGGGGGCTTCTTAGATTAATCCCAACTATACGTAATCTCGTTTTAATATAAACTATGCCTTCATTAATCTCTGATTGATATAGGTGACCGGTTACCTGGAAAACTGGTTGAACCTTCATCTTCAGTTTCGACTATTTGTTATGTTTTTTTTTTAATCTTTCCAAATTTCATCTTACATTTTTTTTCCCGATTAGTATTATAGAAGCCATGAAAAAAATGATTTAATTTTCTTGTTGTTTTGACTTTTATGAACGACGACGGAACACTCAAGGACCCTAGAAAGTCACAACCGGTCACTATTACCGGTAATAGCAGGTCATAATTTTGTCCATAGCGAAATGAGATGAATGAATGCATAGTTCATATTATAATGAGATTATGTATAGTTGAGATTATTTTAAGAAGCCCCCTTATAGTTGGTATTATTGTCATGAAATAACCCAATAAAAAATTAATAACTTCAAGAATAATATAGAATAATCGCAACAATAGTATAGAATAACTGGAATAACATAATAAAATAATTGGGTATTTCATATTAATAATAATGTAACAAAACCAGAAATTCATGATATTCATAATATGTAGTTATTTCAATGTTTATATTCAAGTATTTCATTGTTCATATTGGTATTTTTAGGGTTTTGATTTCCCCCCAAAAAAAATTGAATAACGTGAGATTGAAAAAACCTGGACGTTATTGAAAAAAATTGAAAAACGCAGTACATAACAATTGGTGAGATTAAAACTGGACGTCATTGAAAAGAAATTGAAAACGCAGTACATAGCAGCTGATGAGATTGAAAAAATTGAAAAATCGTATGTACAGTACAATACGATTGAAAAACAATACAAAAAAAAAATTGAAATACAGTACAATACATTGAAAAATTGAAAAACAATACAACTGATACAAAAAATGAGATGAATGAAATTGATCCTATATTAATTTAATTAGATCAAAATTAAATTAATATCAAAAAATTAAGGTAAACGCAGTACATAACGCAGTAAATTGAAAAAATTGATACAATACAATACGATTGAAATTGATCAAACAATACAAAAAAATTGACATACCTGATTTCCCTCAAAATTATTGTGATGTGATGGATTTTGAATGGGATAGTGTTGAATGTACGTTTTTATTTTGTGAGGGATTTGGGGATTTTGAAAGTGGCAAGGATTTAAAAGAAGCAGAAATAGGGTTTGAGGATTTTGAAAGAAGCAGAGATTTTGAATATAGCCTTGTATCAAGTTTTAATCTCAGCCCTTGATGCACTCATATCTAATGGCTGATAAAAGTGGGTAAATTGTACATAATGTGACACAATGTAAAAGATCCCACTTCTATATATATATATATATATATATATATATATATATATATATATATATATATATATATAACCAATTAGATTAGATAGTTACAAAATCAATCCCCGCAATTTGAAGCATGTACAATAGAGAGGATTTACCATCCTCTTAGCACTCTCTTTTCTCTAAGAGAAGGTTCTCTCTATTGTAATGCCTTCTTTGTGCATCCTCTTAGTAAGAGGAAAATGACTTCTTTCTCTAATTTTAGAGGAAAAACATTATCGGTCCTTGTGCCCAATTAACCAATTATATATTGCATGCGATTTATTTTTATTTTTTAGCTTTTATAAAAATTGGATGGTAATTAAAATAATAAAAAAAAAGTAATATATAAGAGAATCATCTCTATTGTGGGAGAAAATTTGAATAATAGAAGAGGAAGAAGATGTAGATAGTGAAAAATGTAGTAGAAGAAAGAGAGTATGAGGTGTCGAAAAAATAGAGGGTGAAAGAAGAAATAAGATGATGCAAATCTTCTCTTTATTGTACATGGTCTTAGAGATGATTTTTGGTAAGATCAAAGAAATAACTTTTTCCTACTCCGTGTATATATATGTGTGTGTGTGTGTGTGTGTGTGTGTGTGTGTGTGTGTGTGTGTGTGTGTGTGTGTGTGTGTGTGTGTGTGTGTGTGTGTGTGTGTGTGTGTGTGTGTGTGTGGACATGACATAGGTCCACCCCGACGCGGCCACGCGCGGGTTTGGGGAGGCGAATGAATCTTCATATGAGATGGTCAAATTGAAATTTAAATCGAAGTAGGAGTCGCCACCGAATTTTGTGGTTATTCGGAACCGTTCGAGCCCACTCTATGTCGTAGTGGGCCGTATACAAAATACGGCCCATTTCCGATGTCAGAGTTTATTGGGCTCGTCCCTTTGCATATCGATACCGATGCCGACTGGGCGGTTAATCGTATATTGAATGACTCTCGTTGCCAATGGTTTCGGACATCCGGAAACCACGGTTCTGAGTAAGGGGTGAGGGTACGTGTTGGGAAGTTCACTAAGAACACCCAACCCCGCCCGCACTTAGCGGCCTTTACTAAGATATCGTTCGTTTTTGGTGTATACGGGTTAGTTCGACGGTTGAATGATATGCAAACATTATTTTCCTAAGCATGTGAGAAAAATAAATAAATGGGTTGCTAAGTCGTTTAATGCATATTAAACTAATATCGTCAAAGTTATTTTAGCATGTGAATTCGTTTTAGTCTAATAAAACGATAAAAACAAATAAAAAGCTACAAACACGAGAAAACGAGTTAGTAACGATGAATAAATTGAAAAAGACGTAAATAAATAATATGCATGATTTTAGAAAAGATTTTATGACACGTGATGGATTAGCACGTGTTGACCGAGGTAAAAAAAAAAGTATTTTTTTTAAAAATATGTCGCGAAAGTCGCATTTTAATATAAGGTTCGAAAAGAATTAAAAATAGAAAAGCAAAGAAACGAAAAAAAAGGGACTCGGCCGAGCAGGCTGCCGCGCGAGTCGCCTGACAGGCGCGCGACTCGCGTGGCAGTCTGTCCGGGTTTTTTTATTTTGTCGAAAAAATCGTTAATTCTTTATAAATCGCGTACAAATATAGATTAATTTATACTCGATTTATATTTTCGATATTCGTCGTATTCGATATTCGATTATGAAATCGATATCGAATAGTCGGAATGATTTTATAAAAAGTTTTGAAAAACTTGTTTTGAACGAAAAAAAAAAAAAGAATTTTGAACGAAAAAGATGTTAATTTTCTCTGCGTTAAAAATCATCGAATTTTGTTAAAAAAAAGGTAGTGATTTTATTAGCATCAACGAAAATTAATTTAATTTAGTTCTTGTAGATACGATATTCGATTAGAGAATCGGTATCGTATTTTAAGAACGTTATATATAAAAAAAATACTTTTTAACATCGAAAATAAATAAAAATATGATGCGACAAACGACCCATATTAATAATGCGAAACGATCGATGAAAAATAAAAAAATAAAAAAGACGGACGAAAAGAGGGGAGAAAGACGTGAGAGAGAGAGAGAGAGAGAAAGGAGAAGAATCGGGTTTGATTTACACCCTCAACCTACATGCTTTAGTTTCTCGGTATGAGGCTCGTCGGACGGTGGCTTAGGCACGGGAGCGTCGAGATGATGCGGGTGAGTTAAGGTGGTGCGGATTGGTGCGTGGGACGAGATGGGTTCGGCCGGTCTGGATGGGTCGGTTTTATCGGATTTCGGGACGGTACTTCGGTATTCCTTCGGATGTGTGTGACTAATATTTGTTGTGTATTGGTCGGTGATTTGTGTATCGGGATTATTGATGCTTCATGTGTTGAATATGAGGTCCTATTTATAGGAGTCAAGGTAGTCTTGCTTGTGTGGCAAGAAATACCGGTTTGGATAGGAAATACGAGAGTTCGTAAGGGAATAAACTTCTCGTTTCTGAGGGGAGAAGTCAAGTATTCGGCTGGTTGGGGAGTGTTGGCCGAGCATTCGGCTGTCTCGGCCAAGTATTTGGAGCCCGGTCGATGTCTGATTCGGTTTCCGGATAGAATTCCTACTTGAGATCGAATTCCATCCTTAAACGGATTTGTTTAATATTATTTGAAGATAATTTTTTTGTGGTGAATCAGCCGTGTAATGTCACGGCCAGCTCGTGTGACTCGGGAAAATATCTTTGACCGGGTTTGACTCGGTCGCTAAAAGACGGTTTTACCCCCGGTGTCGGAATCGACCCAAATTAGTCTCATTTGACTAGAAACGACCTACTGGGCCTGGATTTGAGGTTGGTTTTGTAAGATTTGTACTCCGTAATAAGCCTAAACCAAATGTCCATGATTTCGAGCCCATATCCGAGTCCATTAAAGCATGTTTGCGTCCGATCATCATCGGGTGTTTGGCGGGACCTACTATAGACACCTGGCGGTCAAAATGTGGGTGTCTACAATATGATCATTTGAGGCAGCACAACTCGCCGCACCCATTGTGGCACAATCTCAACCATTAGGTTAAAATCAAATTAAAGGCTAAGATTAAAACAGAAACCCATACATAAAATTTTTCGGAATTTTTTTTTTCCAAAAAAAAAAATACTTTTTTTCCGAAAAAAAAAATGATTTTTTTCCGAAGAAAAAAACATTTCTTTTTCCGAAAAAAACATTTTTTCCCAAAAAAACACACTTTTTTTTCCGAAAAAATAAACACATTTTTTTCCCAAAAGAAAAAAAATCCAAAAAAAAATCCCGAAAAAAAAATCATTTTTTTAATATTAAAATAAAATTGGTGTATATAAAAACAATTTCAGTGTATATAATAACTGTTTCAGGGTGTATATATATATATATATATATATATATATATATATATATATATATATATATATATAACAATTCTACTATATCAAATAATTAAGTACATATGATAATTATTTCAGTGTATATATTTTGATTAATTGATGTATATAGTAATCATTTGAGTGTATATAAAAGTTATTTGGATGTATTTTCCATTATTGATTACTTGGTGTACATAATAACTATTTGGGTGTATATAACAATTATTTTACTGTATATATTGAGTTCTTAAGTGTATATATGTAGAGAGTTTAATAGCGTATATAATGAGTTTTTTAGTATATATAACAACTATTTTGTTGTATGTTCCATTATTGAGTAACTGATGTACATAGTATTAATTATTTGGGTGTATATAACAATTATTTTACTGTATATATTGAGTTCTTAAGTGTATATATATGCAGTGAGTTTAATAGCGTATATAATGAGTTTTTTTAGTGTATATAACAGTTATTTTGATGTATGTTTCATAGTTGATTAATTGGTGTACATAATAACTATTTGAGTGTATATAACAATATAACAATTTTTTGCTGTATATATTGAGTTCTTAAGTATGTGTGTGTGTGTGTGTATATATATATATATATATATATATATATATATATATATTGTGAGTTTAATAACATATATAATGAGTTTTTTTAGTTAATAGTATAACACTTATTTGGATGTATGTTTCATCTTAATCTAATGGTCTAGATTGTGTCTCAATGGGTGTAAGGAGTTACCCTGCCTCACCGGAACCAAGAGAGTTTGGTAAAGATGAAACCAAGAGAGTTTGGTAAAGATTTGGAAGTTAGAGAGTTGCAATAGTAGTCATTGATGGTGGATTAGATGAATGACCAAGATTGAAAAAAAAAAAAAAAGATGTCAAACTGACAGAAGCAGTGGAGAGATGCAACAATTCCTCTCAATCAAATCCTCACTTCTTACAATTTCATGCTCCATCATCTTCATCTTCATCTTCATCCATCGAATAAAAAAAAACATCATCAGCTTCAAGATCCATTCATTCATTCAACAAAAAAAACATCCTCATCTTCAAGATTCATTCATTCAACAAAAAAAAAACCATCTTCAAGCCTCATTCATCCAACAAAAAATAAGAACATCTTCATCTTCAAGCTTGATGAATGACGGAAGTTTGATGAATCAAGCTTCATTCATCCAACAAAAAATAAGAACATCTTCATCTTCAAGCTTGATGAATGACAGAGGTTTATATGTGCAATGTAAAAACATTCTAAATTAATAGATGAAGTCGCACAATTTTGTTGTTACAATCACACACTATGGCTGTTACAGTCACACAAAATACCCTTATAATCACATGTGTCAGAGTTGTTGCACTCACAAATGAAGCGGAGAAAGTCACACAGAATACAGTGAGAGTCACGCTAAATAAAAACAAAAGTCACACATTCATTTTAACTGATAAAAAAAAACTTGTTCATCTTCAAGCTTCATTCATCAAACAAAAAATAAGAAATCTCCATCTTGGTTCTTTGTTAATTTTGTTTGTGGGCAAGATATTATTGACTTTTTGGAAAAGTGAGATTTTTTAATTGTGTATGTACGATGTGTGATTTTTGCACGAAAAATGTGTGACTTTGATGTACAAAATGTGTGACTTTAAGCACGATTTAGGTGACTTTATTAATTTAAGGGCGTGACTGTATTTCTAACAACTTGTGACTTTGATGTACAAAATGTTTGACTGTAAGCGCGATTTGAGTGGTTCATGGATATTGCGTTACAAAATATATGAACTTATTTATAGTTTTTAATCATTCGCGAAAATACAGTATTTGATAAACATTCAATTAAAGAAGATATTATACATTAGGAAAAAATCTTAAGATACTTAGAGCATATATATCCAAACAAACACGCATAAAAACATATAAGAACATATAAAAACATAAGAACATTCATATTTCTAGACACCATTTTTCAAGAACTAATCTTCATATTTGATAACCAAACTCTTCAAAGTGTAAGTGTTACACAAAATACATACAAAAGTCGCACGCACATTAATGCGAAATAATAGAAATTACTCCCTTCAAAGATGCGTTTATTAAAATTTACTCCCTTATGATTTTTTTTTAATATTTTACACCAAAAAGATGCAAAACTTCAAAATTTACTTGCAAATCACTACTCCGACGAGTTAATCCGATGAGTTTGAATTATTTTGCTTGTTTCCTATTTTTTATACCGAAAGTGCCCCTTTCTTCTTCCTACCCTTCTTTCCCCCCTTCCCTTATGCTCTCATTTAGTCTGCAGACTTGTAAAAAAAAAATCTCCACAATTGATTGATGAATGGATACTCGAGTTTTGGGTTTGGTGATTTTCGATTTAGGAATTTAGGGTTCTTCTGGAATTGGGACTGAAAGAGTTGGGAAAGTCGAAATGAGGATGAGGTGGGGTGGGGGAGGGGCGTACTATTAATGAAGGGCATTTCGGTCAGTAAAATCATAAACTCATCGAAATAGTGATTTGCAAGTAAATTTTGAAGTTTTGCATCTTTTTGGGTGTAAAATATTAAAAAAAATTCATAAGAGAGTAAATTTTAATAAACACATCTTTGAAGGGAGTAATTTCTAATTTACTCTAAAAATAACTATGAATCCAACGAGTCACGGTCACAGTCACGCAAATTATACATAACAGTCACAACCAACTACAACCACAGTCACGTAAGTTACACCTCACAGTAATTCATAAACAGCCCCAATCAAAGTCACACAAAAATATATTCAAAGTCACAGAACATACAAACAAAAGTCACACGGTCAATCTTCAAAATGTTATAAAACATAACATATAAATTGAAATCTTATAAAACGTAACATATAAAATGATTGAATAACAAAATTGAAAATTGAACAAATAATAAATACTTCGTAACATAAAATAATTGAATAACGATATGAGCAAATAAATACAGATTTGGTGCAAGTCAAGTGGGAAAAAAAAAGGGAAATAATTGTGAGGAGAGAGTGGGAAAGATGGGTGATGTAAGAGGTGGAATGATATGAGGGAATGATTGATGCGTCAGTTGCTCCCCCCTCTCATCCTTTTTTTTTTTTATGAAATCTTATCCAGCCATTAATCTATCTTTTCTTTTTGATGGAAAGACGGGATTTTATATCATGGAGTATCAATTTCTGCCAGTGCTGTGATAGAATCCGGGCAATTCGACACATACAACGATTCATCCCCACTCTCCGCACACAGTCTAGCGATATGGTGTGCAACAACATTTCCCGTTCTTTTGACATGAGACCAACGACAACTAATAAAAAAAAAATTATAAGACAAAATATCCAGAATGTGGAGTCCTAGCTGATTCCGTGGTGAGCTATCCTTCCTTATCGTATCGATAACAATGTTGGAGTCACTTTCGAATATCATCCGGTCATAGAGCAGCGCCTTTGCCATCTCCGCACCCAATTCCAAAGCCTTGGCCTCAGCAATGATAGGGTCCCAACCCGCATGATGTCGTCTGCAGCACGCCATAATGAAAGTTCCCTCTTCATTACGAGCAACAACTCCCAACCCAACATCGCCATTGGAGTATATCGCAGCATCCGTGTTCATCTTCAGGAAGCCCGTTGGCGGAGGGGTCCAAGACACGGGCCCCGCACCTCCCGTCGACCCCCCCGAATATGTGTATCACGGTTATACTTGTGATATTCCTCCACCGTCTTAAGCATGCCTAAAATAACTGCCTCCGAGCTCGGTGGTGAATCTTCGAAGATCCTCAGGTTCCTAACGTACCAAACTCCCCAAAGCATGGCCAAAAAGCGATGTCGGCCCTCGCCATGGAGTCTGGACAAAACCCATAGAAACCGTTGGACAAAAGACGAGGATGGAGCAGCTAAGAGCAGGTCGCGAAACTCACTTTGAAGCCAAAGAGAATTGACCCAATCACAATAAAACAGGGCGTGCATAATCGACTCTGCCTCCCTGTCACATAAAATACAAACAGAATCCGGACTACAATGACGGCTCGCCAAATTTGCCCGAACTCCAAGAGTGTTAGTGCACGCGCGCCATAAGAAATGGGTTATCTTCGGGACCGTTTTCAGCTTCCAAATGGTCGACCAAATGGCCTCTGCTCCAGTTCCTTCCCCGGATAAATCGACGGGCGGGCTCAAAGTGATACCCAATCGATAGCCCGTTCGCACACTGTACTCATCGTTTTCGTTGGGCCACCAAAAAAGTTGGTCATCAGGCAGTCTATGACTTAGGGGGATGCATAAAAATTACTTAGCATCAGCAGGCACAAACAAATTCCTCACCAGGTCCTCTTTCCAGGAGCTCGTAGCCGGGTCAATTAAATCCGCGACACGGAGAAGGGGGTCTGCTTCCAGGTTCGGGCACGGAACACGCCTCTGATTCTGTACTGGGATCCATGCTTTGTCCCAGGCATTCATCTTTTGGCCGTTTTCAATGCGCCACCTGAGACCATCAAGTAAAAGCGGTTTTGCATTCCAAATACTACGCCAAACGTAACTCGGATCATGGCCTCGTCTAGCCTCAAGGACTTTCCCATTTTTGAAGTACCGGGCCTTAAAAACCTGACACACCAACGACTCCGGTCGAACAAGAAAGCGCCACACCTGCTTGGCTAATAATGCTTGATTAAAAACTCTCAAGTCCCGGAAACCCATCCCTCCAACATGTTTTGGTTGACACATTTTCTCCCATGACCACCAATGGAGTTTTCTCTTTAGGTCCGTAGAACCCCACCAAAACCGCGCTATGATGCCGTGTAAATCGTTTATGACTCCATCCGGGATTGTAAATAGGCTCATCATATAAGTCGGAATAGCTTGGGCTAGTGCTTTGATCACCACTTCCTTCCCCGGTTTTGACAAGAGTTTTTCTTTCCACCCCCGAAGCTTCTTCCACATGCGATCTTTAAGCCCCATAAAAATCGCCTTCTTAGACTTACCAATAATCGTAGGTAGCCCTAGATACTTCTCATATCTCTCCACTTCTCGAACATGAAACAAATTCTTGATCATATCCCTATTCCGAATTGTAACTTTTTTTGCTAAAAACAACCTCAGATTATTAGTAATTAATCTTCTGTCCCGATGCTCTCTCAAATTGGCTAATAATTTTAGCTAAAGCGGAGCATTCCGTTTCATTTGCCCTAGCAAACAAGATACAATCGTCAGCGAAAAAAAGATGAGAAACTCGTGAGGCGGCCCGACAAACACGCGCTCCGTGAATAGCCCGATCACATGCTGCCTTACCCAACATATGAGAAAACACATCCACACACAAGAGAAAAAAAAAAGGGGAAATAAGATCTCCTTGTCGGAGGCCCCTGGTAGGGAGAGCCGCATTTAGTTCCTTACCATTGACACGGATAGTTTGTGAGACCGAGGAGACGCACGCCATCACCCTCCGGCACCAATCCTCCGAGAAACCCAACCGTGTCATCACCTTCTCAAGAAACACCCATTCCACCCTATCGTATGCTTTACTCATGTCAAGCTTAAGAGCTACCGTCCCCGTCCTACCTTCACCTCCTCTCTTCATAGCATGGAAAGTCTCAAAGGCGATAAGAGCATTATCTGTAATCAAACGACCGGGGGTAAAAGCGCTTTGATTCTTAGAAATAATACCGTCAAGCAACGGTTTGAGCCGATTAGCTAGTGTTTTAGATATAATCTTATAAATAACATTACATAAGCTAATGGGTCGGAACTCAGTTATCTTTCGAGGAGTATTACATTTGGGAATCAGGACCACCGTTGTCTTATTCACCTCATTTAAGTCCACCCGACCCTCCAACCAGAGTTGGACAAAAGAACACACGTCATTACCCACTACATCCCAATATTTTTGAAAAAAGAGAGCACTCATACCGTCCGAACCCAGAGCCTTGTTGGGATGCATTTGGAATAACGTCGCTCGAATTTCCTCCTCATTTGGTCGTGCGTCAAGTTGTTGATTCATGGTCAAATCCACTTTTCCTGTACACTATTTAATGCTTCTTCCAAGTCAACAGGGACTTCAGTAGAAAAAAGATTCTCAAAATATGTAGTAATAATATGCCTTATCTCTCCCTCCTCCGTACGCCAGGTCCCAAAATCGTCCTCGAGCCTCGCAATGGTATTTCTTTTCCGTCTTTGCTTTGCCTTGTGATGGAAGTAGGCAGTATTTTTATCGCCGTCCTTTAGTTTGTGAGTCTTTGCCTGGGTACGCCAAAATGTCTCGACCTGGGACCTCAGCTTCGCGACCTCCTTGGAAAGAGTCTGACATTGAACCAACATGGTGGCTGACGCAGGTTTTCTCTGCCAAGACCCTAGAGCACTTTCTTTTTCTCGTAACCGCCTGTTGACATCACCAAAACGAGTACGTGCCCAAGCCTTGAGACGGGCTGACACGACCTGAATCTTCTCCAACACCCTCGTCCCTTAAAAAACCCCCCCAAACATCCTTCACAATTTCTCCACACGACGCATCAGATAGCCACATTGGTTCAAAACGAAAAGATCGTCCTGAATTCCTTGTCCTAGGCTGCTCATCTTGTTGAATGAGAATTGGAGCATGATCCGAGGCAAAGATCGGGTTATGAACCACCATGGCATTCAGAAATAAATCGCTCCATTCACTAGTAGCTATGGCACGGTCAAGCCTCTCTCGAATGAAATTGTGAGTATAACGGCCCCGCTGCCACGTGAACGGGCTCCCAGTAAAGCCCAAGTCGTGTAATCTACAATAATCTAGCGTACCTCGGAAAGCATCCATATATACCTCCCTACGGAGCCTTCCCCCTTCTTTCTCCTGTGGGCTTAAAATTTCATTAAAATCCCCAAAGAGAACTATTGGGACCGGAGTAGCCTGACAAATAGCTCGAATCATCGTCCAAGTTCTGTGTTTACTCGTATTATCAGGCCATCCGTAAATCCCATCTGCTCGCCACACAGCTACACCACTCTCATCCCTGACCTCCACTACCACATGATTGTTATCATACGAAACAAGCTCTGCGTTCACATCCTTCCACCACATACCCAGTCCTCCCGAACGGCCTCTACTGCTAACACATATACCATCATTATAACCACACCTTCCACGTAACCGAGTGAGATCGCTCTCACTCATCATCGTCTCCATGATGAAGACGATGTTTGGGCACTCCCCCCAACAAATCTCGGTGAGGGAGCCAACCGTCAGGGGGTTGCCCAACCCCTGACAGTTTCAACTTAAGATTTTCATTGCTGTTTGCGGAGCTGGGCCGCGCCAGTCTCCGCTACTTTATCAATGATATCCAATGCAGTCACATCGTATCGAATACGTTTCACCGACTCCTCAACCTCCTCTCCCTCCACCCGCGTATGTCTATCGTCATCGCTCCTCTTTAGCCCCCCCCCCAATCGCCCACCAATTTTACCCTTCATCCCGTCACGGCTCTCATTATTTCTCCCCCTACTAATTTTCAGGTATTTCCGAGTTAACAGTTTGCCGCCTCGAACCTCCGTTTTATATGGCCCGCCCTTAGTGACCTTAGCAGTAGCAACATTCAGCTTCCCCTCGCGCAACTGGCTAGGACCAACTTTGATTAGGTTTAGAGCAGCTTCCGCCTTACCAACCGAAGTTTGCTCTTTCTCTTTCAATGTCACTCCTCTGAGCATTTCGACCATGCGTGCGACCTCCTCCCTCTCAGTTTGCTCCTCATCCGCGTCATGAAAGAGCTTTCTAGCGCAGCTTGACTGACCATTCTCCCTCTCCTTAGTGTCCTTGCCCACCACTCTCCAGGGGGATGCTTTCAACCACTCGCCGTATTTTCTCCCTTCCCCAATCGGCCCCCGCCTATCCCCACAGTCTTTCTCACCGTGTCCCATATGCCCACACACAAAGCAATAAAGAGGAAGACTTTCGTAGCAAACTCTAGCCTTCCATTGTTTACCGCCCCGAGTCTTGAGCGTAATCGTATTTGTCAACGCCTTACGGACATCCACAACTACTTTAAGTCGCATAGACTGGTTAATCTCAGGGTTGACGGAATTATCGACTTCCACAAAAGAACCCACAAGGTTCCCAATGTTACAAGCATTCTCAATGTTAAGACGACCCGAAACTGGTAGATCATAGACACGGATCCAAATGAGTGAAAAAATAAGCGTACCTCTGAGGGGACATCGTCATCTCGCAGATCCGCCATAATAAACAAATGACGTTCAAAGTGCCATGGCTGCGCCGCGAGGACGCGATTTTTATCACGGACATCATCAAATCTGAAAGTGATCAGTTTTGTAGTTCTATCAACTATCTCCCCTACCACTCTCGCCTTTGTCTTCCATGCCCTAATCATAGTATCGATTAGGGCACGTAGGTTGATATTTTGTTCCGTCCATAACCGCCCCACAACGCACTTTCTTACGATGTTTGGACCAGTCTCCTCATCACCGACCCACTCCACCTCATTTCCTCCTCCACCATCATCGTTATTTGTCATCTCGTCCTCCATACCAGTCAAGTTGAGATCAAGGTTGTTAATATTCATACTGACGAAAAAGAAAAAAGGTCAAAGATTGATTGTAAAGAAACAAAAGTAAGAAGGCCTGACAAAGCAGGTATCAATCCCTAGGCGAAACCCTAGGAGCAGACCCCCTCCCAAGGAAAAACCTAGAGGGAAAATTCAGCGCGTCTTATTATTATTATAACCATTAATCTATCTAGACTCTTCAAAAGTTACAAACTTTCTTGATTATTTCTCTCTCTTTATATATATATATATATATAAACAATGTTTTATAATTTTATCTTTTCACAATTGTATAATTAATTACATATATTTGTGTTTTTGACTCAAATTTGGGGGTCAATTAACATGGTAATGAGTGAGAGTTGTTTTAGGGCACACGTGGGTGCTTGATTTTGCAAGAATGTAGAGTATTTACTGTGTTTGTTGAATTTACCGCAAGTAATGTAATAAATTTCAAGACCAGTTATCAAATGAGACGATCTCACGTTAATGTTAGTGTGGTAAGACCCATTCACGCAACTAAAATTTACCAAAGTTTATTTGTATACACAACCAAATTAATAACCATCATTAAAATTTATATAAATACATTTTGCTTTTTATATATTAATAGATAGATTAAATACTTACATTAAAATTGATTAAGTAGATTATTAGTACATATTTACACGATACTCCGTGTATATATACATGCATACAAATTTATGTACACTTGGATATGCGTATAAATGATTTGACTTATTATTACATGTATCATAAAAGTAGATTATTACAAAATCCAAATTAAAGTAGAAAAATACAATGGAAAAAACTTTTACACGTGGAGTTATGATAACAAAATTTAAAATGCATGTTATTGTGCGAAACGCGAGAGGCTACCTAATACTATCTCCGATTTTAAATGATTGTTCTCTTTCGTTATAATACTCTTCAAATATATTACCCTATATTATTATTATTTTTGAAAGCATTACCCTATATTATTTTGTTGTATGTAAACTAATTATGCATATTTTGCTTTTAAAATACAGCAATTTTATGGATATTATGAGGAAATTTTCAAGAATATCTTACAATGATGGAGAAAAGAGGTTTGAATTTATTTTACAATTTACACCCAAAAAATCATTGATTGCTTTGATTCTTACTTTCCACACACATGAACTATTCCTAACTTTTTTTATTGATTCTTGATCAACTCAGGAGGCATGACAATATTCAGGTTAACACATTACCATCTCAATTGTTCACTAAATCAAATCAAATCAAATAATTTCGTGTAAACGATATTTTTCACGGTTTTTCTAACGTGTGTCCACTGGACACACGTTAATAACCTAATTAAAGCAAGTTTAAGTAGGATAATATCATGAGAAATCGTGATACCAAGTTATATTTTCCATACTTACACAATATTTTAGTAAAACTTGCTTTAATTAAGCTATTAAAGTGTGCCCAGTTGGCACACGTTAAAAAAACCGTATTTTTTATATGGATTATCTACTTGCTATAATCATATTTTGTTTATTTTCAAATGATATATCTTACTTTTTTTTGGTTTGTTGCTAATTTATAGACCCTCAAAGCTAATTACCAAAAAGATGAAGGGTACAATATAGAGGTTGATCAACTTTTTAATGCATGGTAAGCTTTCATACCTTCTATAGTCAACATAATAAAGAATATGATTAAATAGTATTTCCTTCATCTCGTTCATTTATTTGTTTTTTTATTAAATAACTCTTTTGTCGTTCATTTATATGGTCACTAGTCACTACTATTCAATTGACAATGAAGAGATAATGTAAACAATTTATTTTTAATCATTGATATAATTATTTAGTAGCAAAGGACTAAACTTTGATATATCTATTACCATTGTACTATGCAGGAAACTGAAGAAAATAGAGGTTAGTATTAACTACATTTTAAGTTTATTTATTTTATAAAGCTTTACTTTACTACCAAAGTACCAAATACTATACTTCGGATAATAATAATAATAATAATAATAATAATAATAATAATAATAATTGTTGGTTAGTTCCATTGAGTCCTCCGCATTGGGTTAATAGAACAAGTGGAAGAGACTGACCGACAAACAAGTGAGGTTTCATCCTAAAACCAATTGGTGATAGGAGGAGTAGGTCTTCCCAATCGATGTGGGACAATTCTCATCACACATGGGAAGAGACCTCAATAATACTCCCTCCGTTCATAATTTTTTGCTTTATCATTTTTGTAAGGAGTATTTTAATAAAACGGGACAAAAGATAGGGAACAGAGGGAGTAATAATGATAATGATAATAATAATAAAATATTAAATTAAGCTTCTTGTTGCCAATGGTACGATTGATTATTAGGAAATGCGTGAAGAATTGAAAGGGCTAAATAAGGAGCTCAATGATGCAAATCACAAAAAACGGTATAGATCAGATCATTCATTGTACTTTAAGTAAACAGTAATTACTGTTATATACTCCGTATGTTATTAATTGTACTTATGAATATTTATGCATGTTTGGCTAACGTTTTACAGTAGCTACGAGAACCCTGAAAAAATAATGAGCTTCTCCAAACTTCAGGAGATGGAGCAAAGTCTGCTATTGTCTCTTGATATCATCCGCAAAAGAAAGGTATATAAGTAGCTACATACAAGAATTTGAAAATGGATTATTTCATGGAATAATATCAACTATGTGTGTGCTTATTAAAATAATCAAAACTATCCCTATTCTCATTTTAATATGAACTACGCATTCATTAATCTCGTTTTGTTATGCATGAAATTATGACTTGCTATTACAAGTCATATTGACTTATTGTAACTTTCTAGTGTTTTATTAGGTCCGTTGCAGTCATCGTGAAAGCTAAAATAATAATAAACATTTTTTTCATAGCTTCTATAAGACTAAATGAAAAAGAAATGGAGGATAAATTTTCGGAATTTTTTTTTCTATGGTCGAAAATAAACACGAAATGTAAATCAGAAGAAGAAAAGTTAGAGAATGAGTTGAATAAGGGAGGTTCAACAGGTAGCCGGTCATCATAGCAAAGAGAGGTTAATGAAGACATAGTTCGTATTAAAATGAGATTACGTGTAGTTTGTATTAAGTTAAGAAGCACACGCATAGTTGGTATTATTCTCATGAAATAATCCACATCACATATAATTAAATGGGTTAAAAATTATCAAGATATCCCCTTACAAAAGATTTTGTTCATCACATAAAGTTATTATCTAGTATTCCCTCCGATTTTTTGGGTTGCAACGTATTCCATATTTGGTAAATTCATTAGGTTTGCTACATTTTCAATTTGGGCTTTATTTTTCTTATAAAATGACTAACATATCCTTCACTTTTCATTATTATATTTCAAAATATTCACTAACTTTTTACATATCTAACTTTTTTTTATTATTATTGTATTGCTTAATCTCACAATAACATCATTCATTGTGGCCCACACTTGCTTTTCTTATTTTTGGTTGCTTTTCTTATTTTTGGTACAAATAGTAAACGTTGCAAACCCAAAGAATCATAGATTTAGATTTTAAACAAGACCTTGGAAGTGCAAAATTCTTTGATGCATGCATGTTTTAATTTCTATCTAATACTTTAATTTAATTTATGATTTATGTCTATTTGCACCAGGAGCTAGCAAGAACCGAACAACCAAAACCAGTTGTTGAAAGAGGTGCTGGAACTACTATGGAGCCATTTCAAGTCTACATGCCTCAGATGCTTAATGGGTACGTACACCCTTTACTCTTTAACCAAACGGTTACTACCTAGTACTCCGTATATGATTTTAGTTTGGAAAGTCGTACTCAATTTATTTACTTAGTACTCGTTATAAGGTTACATGTCAGCGAGTTGGTATGCTACTATATTACACTTCTTCTAATATTACGGCGATCACGTAAAGAATTGAATGGATGGGAAACTTAAAAAACAACACGCATCCAAAATCATAAAAGAAATCCTTTGATGGGTCTGATGGTTGAAAGCGAAAGATTGGGTACGAGCGCTTGAAGTAGCATTATCATTGTCAGTGACCTCCAAATTCTGTCGAATCTTACGAGATACGGAGTGACAAGTACCAAGTGTACTTAGACCATGGTTATCTATGGATACATTTTCTCTCCATAGGGGGTCCCACATCTTCCACCTCATTTTTTCTACCTTATTTTCTCTCTCTTATAAAATACTCCTACATCTATAGATTCATTTTTTCTCTCCATAGAGGTCCCACTCATCTCACCCCATTTTTTTATACATTATGATTATAATTATATTTCGTAAGTTTGGAACTTTTTCTAATAAAAATAATAATTTACGAATCGATTCTTTCACTTGAGTTTTTTACCTTATTGTTTTTTTTAGATTTCGAATATAATTTGGAACTAAAAGTCGAGAAGAATTTTATAAATTACGACATTTAATCGGAAATTAGATATAGTATTACATAAACAATAGTAACAAATTACGTCTACACTTCAATTAAATTACGTTACAAGACTAATTGCGTTACGAAATACGAAATACTTTAATAATGCAATTAAAAAAAAAAAGCAAAATAAAATCACATCAAATCCAACAACTTCCAACTTTCAATTTTTCTCTCTCTTCATTCTTTTCTCTCCGTGGGGAAGGATTCAAAGTCATTCTCCATCATGATGGAGAGATAATCCATCGATGTGGGACTCTCCACACTCCATCCTTCCCATGGATTCAAAATGAATCCATGGATGTACATGCTCTTATGCTCTTGCAAGATTAATGTAGAAAGAAAAGAGGAATGGTAAGACAAGTAAGTCTACATCAATGGAGATAAATCTCATTATTAGAGGTTATTATTATATTTTTTTTAATTTTATATTCATGTATGACTATGAAGATGGAGTCGACCAAATTGGTTTCGAGCCACATAGGGCCTAAGCAATATGAGTATTATTGGTAAATTGTACACAACTTAAGTCTTTGGTATGGATGTATGATACAGGAATGATGAACTGCTTACTGGTGCAAATGTCCAAATGTTCGAAAATGAAGCATCTACCTCTCAAGCACGACAACTGTAGATTGTTTTTGCCTGAGTTAACGGTGGATTGTCATGGCCTTAAACTCTAGTCTTCTTATGAACAAAAGAATATTTATGTTGTTTTAAGTACAACAATGGATTTCTACCAAAAACAAAAGTACAACAATGGATTATATTATGTTGATGGATCTAGTTTTTTTAGTACTTTTTGTTTGAAACAAATTACTCCCTCCATCCCAAAAAAATTTCTCATTTGATATGGGCACATCTCTTAAGGATTAATAGTATAATATTACAAGTGGGTCCAATCATAAAAGAAAGTTGGCCTAATCCAACTAAAATGAGTGACATATTTTGCAAATAGGTAGTGTTAATAAGGGTAGTATTGTAAAATAAAACCATCCAAATAAGAAAATAAAGTAAATGAGAAGATGTTAGTGGGATTTCCCTTTTAGGAAAGTGGGAAGAAGATAGTGGGATGGAGGGAGTATACTACACTGTACGACTGACCTTAAAATTAGGAATTTATGGTAAAATGTTACACCCTCTCATCCAATCCATACTGACATTGGATTTTGAGTAACTTTTAAAAAAATGGGTAAAAAGTAAGGGTATTATTAGTAAATCAAATGGTTTAATAGGTTCAGCTAAATTAAAGTGGGTAAAAAGTAATGACGGTTTTGCAAAATAGAAAAGATATAAGGATTATATGGTAAAGTCTTTTGACATAAAAGAAATGTAAAGCTTTAATTGGATGGTTCGTTTATAGTAAGTGTAAAGTTTGGATTGGATGAGAGAAAATACTAATTTAGGTTATTTAGTAATAAAAAAATTTATCTCTCTAAAACTTCTAGAGCAAGGCTATATTCTCCTCGGAGAGCTACTTTACTACTTGTTAATTGCTAAATAGTCCTAACCTTTACTACTGCCACTTTGCGCTACATGCATTTAATTTTTGTTTTCTTGTGACAACTCCATCCTAGAAAGTAGGATCTCATGATTACATGCATCTAATCTAACTTCTTAAATTACCTGAGGAACTTCTAAATTTTCAATTCCACTTTTCCACTTTTTATTATCTGAGTAGTCATTTCAAGTTAAACTCATGAGTAACTCTTCATCTTCTTCCTCTTCCCAAAACAGCCCTATCCCCAATCTTCTTCATCAAACAAATACTACTCGTAATAACGTCTCTCCACAACACATTACAAACAATACTAATCACCACTCCATGCCTCAGCAAATACCATGTTCATGGAATCATACTCATCCCTTTACACATCAACCACTGTCATTTATACCTAATGTAGTACATGCACAACAACATCTACACACACAGGCACAACCTTTACCGACCATGCATGACAATTTTGGTCGATCTTTTGCGGCTGGGAACCTCTTTCATGAGGTGGTTCCGACAGTAGCTGAACCTCAAGCATCTCAAAGGGCTATTCCGAGAGCAGGGCCAATAGTCACTTTTGATCCTTTTTGTTCATGCAAGGATCGATTGATATGTGGAGCAAATGCCTTCTTGGGTATATGTTGGACTACCGCTCTTTTGAAGGCAATACGATAGACTGGTATGTTCAAAAATATTGGAAAACTAGGGCACCACTTACAGTTTCAAAATTTGGAGATCTATTTTTGTATTATATTTTGAGAACTCGTAAGATCAGGAGGACATGCTCTACAAGAATACAATTGTTTTTTATAGTGCTTTGGTGGTACTTACCCGCTGGAAACCCGAGACGGTCCCTAAAACGATCAGGTTTGAATATGCATGTTTTTGGGTTCGTATCTGCGGTTTACCATTTGAATATCTCTCAATCCATGTTGCTAATACTATTGAAAGGATAATTAGTGATCAATACACGGTTGAACCTTTTACAGTCCTCCCAGCTAATGATTTCTTAAGGGTCCGTGCATGCATAACATTACATGAACCACTTATTCCAGGTTGTTTTCTAACCACGACTGATGATACTCTCATATGGATCCAGTTTAAAATATGAGGGGATTTATAAATATTGTGTCCGATGTGGAAAAATTGGGCATAAAAAGTCTCGATGTACGGAAACAGTGTCTAATATTAACAATAGTGTCGGAGCATCTCTGAATAGGATTAAGGAAAAAGGATTCCTTCATGGCCAAACAACGAGTTCTTTTGGTCTGTTTAATTTGGATATGAGGGGCTTGCCATGTACATCGACTTTTATGACGTCTAGGGTTACTCTAGATGGTCTGTCATACACACGTTCTCCGGCAGAGAAAGAAGTGGAGCGTGTTATACCAATGGATATAGGTATAATGCCGGGGGGTAGAATCCAACCGGGTCAAAGGTTTTCACAAATTAACCGACCTCTTTGTTGGCCTGTTATACCTTATCACTTTCATGCCACCTGTAACCGATTCACATAATATTCCCTGTTCTTTTGAGGAAAACCCTAACCCTATTTTTCAACCACATGAACAAGGACCCACTACAAACATGCCAGCAAATCAAACCACTGAGATTAGGGCTTATCCTTTTATAAATACAAATCCTTTTGAGGACAATCCACCTATACCCCAAACTACACAGGAACAATCACCACATCAGAATACCACCGAAAGACAGAATGCACAGCATCTTTTACCTCTCTCTTCTCTTTCTAATCTAGAACTCCTACTACAGAACTATGGTCATACATCACAACCCACTCTTCCTTATGGGCCAATAAATCTAGACCTTGCAATTCAATCAGCTATGGCATTTAGAGTAGAGGAAAATAGAACGATTGCAAGAAATTTGGATGATGTTATGGGATATAATCAACAATTCCAGTATCCGACTACTACTCCTATCATTATCCCACATCCATCCTTGGAGTTACAACTCTATGGATTTGAGGGGGGAAGTTCTTCGAAGTCACAGGGGGCAAATTCTGATATGAACAAAACTCCAACTCGAGTTCTTAGTTGGCAAAGTTCTAATTCATTATCTGGGGATACGATGTATGAAGACATAGACAACACTCCATTTGAACAGGAGGAATTACAAGAAAATTCAGAATTTATTTTGGCAGGTCGTCAGGTATTTAGAGAATCTATATCTAATCCAGTGCATCGAGGGCTGAAAGCAAATGAAGCAGAAGGTAGTAGGAAAAGAACTTGTGATCCAGGAAGTACTTTACCAACTCCTAAACGAGCTGCTAGTGATTCGCAGATGATCAAAAGGAAGTCTACTCAGTGTAATCTTAAAAGAAAGGCCGAATCAGATCCTATGAAAGCCGAGGCCGGGTCCGAAAATCTTATAGATATCCAATCCGCGGTGAAATGTATGAATGGGATGCAGAAGAAAAGATGTGCCACTAAGAGGGGAAATGATAAGGACGAAATTGAACTACTGAAGAGTTATCCTTGATACCTGAACCTTTAGGTTTGGCGCTGGCAATGTATAATCCGGATAATTTGCAGCACTCCTTTTCTCAGATGCAGATAAAACCGGCATTTCATATAAAAATCACTGATGAAGATGACCCGTCCTCCACTTCGATGGAGTCCAATGATGCTGAAGGTGTTGCGGGGATTGACCCTGATCAATCCCTTTTATCCCCATGATAGGACTTAGTTGGAATTGTAGGGGTTTATCTAGCCCCCTTAACCCTATAATTCCTTAAATAAGGGCTATTAGTAATACGTTTTATCTAAACTTCTTGTTTTTGTCTGAAACTAAGTGTCTTGTAAATAATGTCAATTCCCTCTGTAGGAGTCTTGGGTTTGAAAAGAGTTTTGGGGTTGACTCCAAGGGTAGTAAAGAAGGTATGTGGTTTGGATTCCGTAGAGGATCTCCGTTTTCTTTTGTTTTCGGTTGTAAGCACTTCTTAATTATCTTAGTAAATGGAGGGTCGGGTTGCTCGTGGTATCTTGTTCTTGTCTATGGTCATCCTCAAACCAGTAAATGAAGCAAAGTCTGGAGCAGAATTAGTGACTGGCTTTGCAAGTTAGATAATGCATATATTCTACTTGGAGTTTTCAATCAAGTGGAGTATTATAGTGACAAATATGGAGCTAATGCAAACAAATTGGAAGGTGCAAATAGATTTACTACTTGGAAAGTGGACCATAATCTCATGGATATTCCGTTCAAAGGACCGCCGTTCACGTGGTGTAATAACCGTGATGGAGAATGCCGAACTTACGAACGCTTAGACAAAGGATTTGGATCACATGATTCGAATAACATCTTCCCTAATACTAGTATCATCCATTATCCCATCCAAATTTATGATCATTCTCCTATAATATTGGACACTGACCTATTTGGACAAAAGACGAAACAATTATTTTGCATGGAGTCATGGGCATTAAACAATATCAAATGTTTAACACTAATGGGATTATAAATATTCATGGTGCTAGGAATCAAATACTACCCCGGAAGCTTACAAGAGCAAGAAACACATTAAAAAAATGGAGTTTAGACAAAAGAAAGGAATGAGGAGGCAACTGGCAGGATTTTGACAATCAACTAGAAAATATTTTAGAAGAAGAAATTACAACCGGAGAACATAACCATGTGAGAGAGACCATGAGTAAAGTAAAAGAATATGCCATCAATTCAGCGATCTATTGGAAACAACGAGCAAAGCTGAAATGGAATTTAGAAGGTAATGCTTGTACTAAATATTTTTTCAACTGGGTTAAACGAAGGAAAGCAAGAAACCATATTGAATGTCTTAAGTTAGCACCCAATGTCTGGACACCAGACAAAAACCAAATAAAGGAAGCTTTTCATACCTACTTCTCTGAGATATATCAAAGCAACCGGGATCGAGCACCGTATGAAAATTTTGCGGATCAAGTACAAGATTTTTATCCACATAAAGGCCCTAAGATTACTTATCCTCAGCATGATCACCTTCAGAAACCATATACCAACTCGGAAGTTCGTAAAGCTATATTCCAAATTGGAGGGAGAAAATCGCCGGGACCGGACAGGATTCCAGCTGAGTTCTTCCATAAAAGTTGGTATTTCACAAAGAAGGATGTATATACAATGGTACTAGGAGTTATTAATGAGGGATGGGAATTCAGTAATTTGAACAAGACGATCATCACTTTACTTCCGAAAAGAGAAAATCCAGAAACAGTGGATCATTTCAGACCCATAAGCCTATGTAACGTCGCAATGAAGATTATTACTAAGTGCATAACAAATAGGCTAAGCTACATTATGCTGACACTAATTGGGAATTTCCAGAATGCGTATACACCGGGGCGGAGTATTACAGATAATATTCTAGTTGCACATGAGCTTGTCAATAAAATATCGAGGACGCAAAATGGAAAAAATGGACTACTTGCATTTAAGGCCGACTTGAGCAAAGCCTACGACCGAGTAAATTGGAGTTTTCTTCAGGCTACATTGACTCATTTCGGTTTTCCGGAATCTACAGTCCAATTAATTATGCGCACTGTATTATCCGTCACGTATCAGGTCTCCATCAATGGTGAATCATCATCAGTTCTAAAACCCACCAGATGTATAAGACAGGGTGACCCATTGTCTCCATATTTATTTGTTCTGTGTATGGAAATCATCTCACTTAAATTATCTGAAGCACAAGCAAGGAAGGAAATTCAAGGTGTTTCACTTAGTAGAAGAAGCTGGTCCGTAACTCATTTACTATTCGCGGACGACTCTTTTTTCTTCCTGTAAGACACAAAAAATTGCATATCAGCCTTCCACGATATTCTCCAGAAATTCCTTACATACTCTAACTTAGCAATTAACAAGGACAAGTCCTCGTTTTTCTTCAGTCCGAGCTTCAATATTGGTGCTGCACGCAAGGTACTACAACTCCTACAGGTAAATCCTAAAACTCCACTTGGTAAATATTTGGGAATTCCACTTGAACTTAGTATAGTGGGAAATGGATCGACGAAGAAAAGTAGGAACTACTCTTTCCTCCACGAAATGATACAAAAAAGGTTAAGTTCTTGGAACAGCTTACTATTATCTCAGGCGGGTAGGCTGTAACAACCCTAAATTTTCGCAACCAAAATAATAAACCAAAAACGGAAAACTCAAAGCTGTTACTCCACACTTAGCTTACCGAGCCAAGTGCAAGGAAAAGGATAAATAATAAGTAAATAAAAATAGAAATTTGATAGCTAATTAAATGGAAACGTTGCAGCGGAAGTCTTAAGTCTTACAAAATCCAAAACGGTTTAAAACAATCGCAAACCAATAATAATAAATTAAGTAATAATATAAATAGTTTGGAGTCAAGTTAAATAATAAAAGTTCTTCCTCGCTCAGCATAACCCATACCAGAATGCACCCATGCAGCAATTCAAGTGTACCTATCAGCTGTACCCAAAAACACAAATAGTTACAAGTTCCAGTGGGGGAACGACCCAAAACAAAAGGACGTCAGCAAAGCTGAGTAAACTATAATAATATAATAAATTGTGAAATAATAATAATAATCATAATAATAATAATAATAATAATAATAATAATAATAATAATAATAATAATAATAAACTGAAATCAGAATTAAAACCATCGTTTAAATATCAGAATACCATAAAAATAATAGTCAAAATAAAACCAACCAATATATATTTTTCGCAACCTGTGTGCTAAGGTCCTACCCTTGCACGGTCTAGAGGTAACCACCTGTGCTTAGCTAGACTCATAATAGTGCGCACCTCTCACATTTGGACAGCCAGTAGGATGAAACTGCCAAAGAAGAAAGTCTAACTCCCTAGCAAGTGAGGGCCGGACAAACCTCACTCAAAAAAATAGTTTCGGGACAAAGTCCCAGGAACGTCTTAGACGCACCTTAAAACCGTCTAGACCAACAGAACTCCCAGAGTCTGTTATAAGTTACTAAAAATTTTACCAAAATAGTACCAATATGTGAGTCGTGTCACAAAGTTCAATATCCAAACATTACGAGTATTATAAAAATATTTACGATCGACGAAATAATTTACAAAACCGTTATAAAAATATATTTTGATCCGAACATGCTCTTTACTTAAGAGTGAAAAGGGTAAAACGTCCTTACCTCTCAAGACGGGCAAAACTTAGCTAGTATTATTCCAAGAATTCTTTCTCCTCGAACCCACAAGCTACAAATAATATAAATGGTTCAACAAACTAACCAAATACGTAACATTAAGACGACCTAAAGTTACACACCAACTTATTACTATAACTCGTCTGAATTCTCGTCTCTGATTTATATAGTTGTCTTAAATGACCCAAATAGACATGTCCGAAGACTAACAAAACTCCAATTTATTAATTACTAATCGTCATAAGCTCTTGTTATCTCCCACGTACCCTAAATCTCCATTTGCTTGTAATTAAATATGTACCCAAGAAAATCTCTCAATTCTATGTCCCTGCTAATGCGTACTCCCTTAGTATTACTTTACTTATTTAGTTATTAGGTCCATCATCATCAACCGATCTACTATTTCGCCAATCACCCTTAAGCTATAGACCAAAGACAATCTTAACCCAAAACAAACTACCAACAACCCCGATATGACGATGTCCCAAAAATTACAGCAACAGTATATCCCACACGACAATATTTAGTAAACCCGTCATCGGAACCCAAATATCAATAATTACGACCCTTCTTTCCAACACAAATCGATAATTAAGGACAATAGAATTACTCCCAAATAATATTTACACCACACCCATATATTTAATCATATTTAGTAACTCATACGTCCTACTCACAAAACTCGGTTTATATTAAAAGAGAAAACGAATAAAAGACCTTTAATAAAATCGATACTTACAGTTTTATGAAGAAGGACTAAACACATGTTGGTGTAAGAAAGGATCAAAAGAACCGATCTTCGATGACGATGGAAAAGTCGGACACGACGAACAGGGTTGACGGTGTAGTAGTAGCAGTGCGGCAGAAATAATAAGGGTGATGTGGGAAGGTGGGTATCAGGGGGTTTAGTAAAACTTAGGTTAAGATGGGACATACATCCAAATAAGTGTTATATACACTAAAAAGATTCATTATATACGTTATTAAACTCACTATATACACACACTTAAGAACTCAATATATACAGTAAAAAAATGTTATATACAGTTAAATAAAAAAATGTTATATACACTCAAATAGTTATTATGTACACCAATTAATCAACAATGGAACATACATCAAAATAACTGTTATATACACTAAAAAAACTCATTATATACGCTATTAAACTACTCACTGCATATATACACTTAAGAACTCAATATATACAGTAAAATAATTGTTATATACACCCAAATAATTAATATGTACATCAGTTAATCAACAATGGAACATACATCAAAATAACTGTTATATACACCAAAAAACTCATTATATACGCTATTAAACTCACTACATATATATATACACTTAAGAACTAAATATATATACAGTAAAATAGTTATTGTTATATACACTCAAATGGTTACTATGTACACCAATTAATCAACATATATACACTGAAATAATTGGCATATGTACTTAATTATTTGATATAATAGAATTGTTATATACCTTAAAACAGTTATTATGTACACTGAAATTGTTTTTATATACACCAATTTTATTTTAAATTCCAAAAATTTTTTTTTCGGAATTTTTTATTTTTTGGAAAAAAAATTTCGGATTTTTTTATTGGAAAAAAATATTCCGAATTTTTTTTTTTCCGGAAAAAAAAAAAAAGAAAACCGAAAAATATCGATTTTTTTCCCCGGGAAAAAAAAATGGGGAAATTTTTTTATGTATGATTTTTTGTTTTAATCTTAGCCTTTAATTTGATTTTAATCTAATGGTTGAGATTGTGCCTCAATGGGTGCGGCGAGTTGAGCTGCCTCAAAGGATCTTAGATCTATATATATATATATATATATAGAGTGAGGATCCGGTGAGTCATCATCTTTAAATGAGTCCGTCCCGTGATTATACACTGTTGGATGTCGTAGCAATGGATGTGCCAGATTGAGACACGTCACTTACCTAATTATAACAAAACCCATGATTATTCCTCTTCTTTCTTTATGTTTCTCGCTTATCTGGTTGTCTCACCCTCTCCCTACCATTGTTCAAAGATTCCTCCATCAATGATTTCACCAAATAACTTTAACAAATATATTGTAAATTAAATGCCACAAAACACATTTTAATTTATTTGAAAACACAATTTCATTTATGCAGTGACTGAAAGTAATTTCACTTGTTGCGATTGTCATAACCACGTCATGTTTTTGGTTTTGTTTTCGATTTTATTGATTTCTTAGATCCTTTCTGAAATTTTTAGGTTCACAAAGTTATTTTTATCGATTTTTTACGTTATTCAATTGGGCATAGGATTCGTTGAGTGATCCAATTAGTTTCTGATTTTATATATTTATGATTGTTTTAGCAATTTGATCTTTGTATTTTATTTTTGGATTGATTTTTGTTTGGTTATTGAATTTGGTTACTTGAGTAATCTGATTAAGCGTGTGCAACTTGTTTCTTTTGATACTAGTAATGTTTGCATCTTTTCAGTCTAAGATTTATCATTATGAATTTCGGTGTTATAGATGTGAGCTGCATCGTTGTTCTGCAGGCTGTTTTTTGACACTGCGCACCAAGTAATTGATATTTATTTTTATGATTTTCAAGAGTTATAGTGTCACGATAACATTATTGTAACATTGGTTCAACAATATTAATACTCCGTATTACTCAATAACAGATATTCAATACTTTAATTTACAATTTGAATATTATTGTGACAATGTTATTGTAATTGAATGTGACAATGTTACTGTAAGGATATTACTGTAACAATGTTACTGTAAGGATATTACTTTGATAAGGATATTACTGTGACAATGCTATTGTAAGGATATAACTGTGACAATGTTACAGTAATTATTACTATGACAATGTTACGGTAACACATTTATTACAGCAATAAGGTTACTCTGTGGAGCGTATTTTTTTTTGTAAAACACTATTATAATTTTTTATTACTCGTATTAATTTGTTGATTAAGCAATGTTATTCAAATGATAACTAGTGTTGGTGATTTAACTGGTTTGAGTGTTATTATATCAATAATGTTACTGTAAGGATAATACTGTGACAACGTTACAGTAATTATTAATATGACTATGTTACAGTAACACTTACGAGTATATTATTACAGTAACAAATTCCTCAAGCCTACTAGAGAATCTCAGAGATGACATTATGGAGTAAACTCCATCAAAACACATCATTCCAATAAACACCAAATCCGTCAACAACACAACATCATCGCATTCATCAAGCATTAACACCACCACAACTAGGGATGGCAGTGGGTCCAAGACCCGACCCAGACCCGGCGGGTCGGACCCGAATGGGTCGGGTCTGGGTCCAAATTTTCCAGACCCGTTGGGCATGGGTCGGGTCTGGGTCCTCCCCAAAAAATTCGGGTACGGGTACGGGTCTGAGTTTTGGGACCCGGACCCGACCCGTGGACCCGTTTAAAAAAAAAAAATTGAAAATTAAACCTACTGAGTACTGAGTTACTAACCAACCCGACCCGTGATATATCATGTATCACTTAATATGTTGTTTTAATAAATTACTTTGTGACGAATGTTTTTAAGACGACCTTTGTGTTGTATTTTGGGAGACGTTGCGGTTGTATTGTGAGATTTGTAGACACTTTTTTTTTTTTTTTTTTTTTATCATTTTTATGCGTTGTTTGTAAACACTTTTAAAATCTTATGCGTAAGGATTGACTCAAGACATTACGTAGTTTTTTTTTCGGAAATTAAGTTCGTGTTTTTCTACGAAATTTTCATCGAAACAACGAATAATACAAAATTGTAATAAATAAGGTGGACCCGCGGGTAGACCCGGACCCGGTCCAGACCCGGCCGGTTCGGGTATGGGTCCGACAATTTTGGACCCGTTCGGGTCCGGGTCGGGTCTGGGCCCGGGGTTGAAACTTCGGGTCCGGGTCCGGGTCCGGGTCCGGGCGGACCCGACCCAGACCCGACCCGTTGCCATCCCTAACCACAACCCATTCATTCCCTTCAAACTTGCATCATTCACCATGTTATTTGAGCCACCTACTAAACCTCCTCGTACCATCTCCGTCTTCGACTAACAAACTTCAACGACCAGCTCTTCTCCGATATCCATGGAAGTCACTCTTATCCGCTCGTCAGTACGCGCAACAACACAATCATTACTAAGTTTCTTATAGCCACCTTTGAGTTAGCAAAACTTGAATTTTGGATGATTCAATTGATTGATAAACCATAGACAACGATCTGACAATGAAATGAAAAAATTGAGAAATAGTACCTATAATTAACGTCAAGAATACCAATAAATAGAGAAACAAAATATTATTGGGGGTAGAATCAACGATTTTGACGATGTTAAATCGTACGTAGCCAATGATTGTAGTCGTTGTTGCCAGAAAGATGTTGCACGTTCATTGTATGAGAGGAAAGAGAAAGCACTACCTAAATAAAAAGTGTGAAAGAGTAAAGGAAGTTTAGTTAAGTGTCCACGTGGGTCAATGACATACGTTTATTCACTTTTGATCCGATGGAGGAGAATCGCGGGACAGACTCACCTAAGATAAGTGGACTCACGAGATGAAATTCCTATATATATATATATATATATATATATATATATATATATATATATATATATATATATATATTTATTTATTTATTTATTTATTCTTTTTTTTTTTTTTTTGTGTTTGGTTGAGTCAATGTCAAAGTCTAAGTCGAAAACAAGTCAATTTATAAAACAAAGTTCCACTTTTAAAATAGTTCAAAAAAATCAATTTACTATAAGAAGACTCAAAATACTTTAATTTTATAAAGACATTGAAAATACTTTTCTCGACTTAATAGCCCGATTTAAATAAAATAGACCAGTAACGCCTTATAATTGACTCGGAAAATAACGGGGTGTTACAGACTTCCCTCCTTAAAACAAAACTTCGTCCTCGAAGTTTAAACGCATCCTCAAAAACAAAGTCTCACATTACTCATATGTGTCCCAAAATGACCCATTCACTCCATATATCCAAAATAAACCAAAGTTCCTCATATATATCCCAAATAAATCATTTACTTCATATATATCCAAACTCCGCCAAAACACACCCAACCTCTAAAATGGCTCACAACTCTAAATCCTCAAAAATCCAAAGCACCTAATTCCTCAAATTTTAAAGTACCACAAATTCACCACCCCTAATTTCACAAGGTAAGATCACCTAAATCCACAAAATAATGCTAGAGTTCTAACCCACAAAATTCTCACAATCCTCAAAAATGTCACTTAGAAAGCTAAGAGCATGCCGGGTAAAATAAATAAATATTTTCAAAGTTTTGAAATTTCACAAGTAAACCACCAATATGAGTAAACAAATATTTCGAGAATAATAACCAATAGAAAAACCAATATCCAACCATAACCAACAATAACCAATAGATTCATATTTGTATTTGGAACCAACAAGCAATAATAACATGAAACCACACAACAAGGTTAATCCAACAAAATAAAGTAGTAAATAAAGTAGTCATGCATAGTTTCTATCCCCCTTAAAATAAAGCTTCGTCCACGAAGCACGAAAATTTACCTTAGGCAAAAAGATGAGGGTATTTTTCTTTATGGCTGACTCAACTTCCCAAGTAGCCTCCTCCACATTGTTATTATTCCACAAGACTTTAACCATTCTTGTCTCAGTTCTACGGGTTTTACGCACCTTACTATCCAAGATCTGAACAGGAGTCTCCTCGTAGGTCATAGTTTCATCAAGCTCAATAGTCTCCGGGTCTAACACATGTGACGGATCACTAATGTATTTCCTTAGCTGGGAAACATGGAATACATTATGCACTCGTTCTAGATCAGCTGGTAAATCAAGTCGATACGCCACCTCGCCAATACGCTCCAAAATTTCATACGGACCAATAAATTTCGGGCTCAATTTGCCCTTCTTACCGAACCGCATTACTCCTTTAGTAGGCGAGACACGCAAAAGAACTTTGTCACCAACCTCAAATTCCACGTGCCTACGAGTCTTATCTACATAGCTCTTCTGACGGTCTTGAGCTGCCTTCATCCTGTCCTGTATAATACTAACACTCTCAACCATTTCAGTGATCATCTGAGGCCCTAGAATCACATGCTCACTAATATCGCCCCAACATACTGGACTCCTACACTTGCGTCCGTACAACGCCTCGAATGGTGTCATCTGAATTGTAGCCTGATAACTGTTATTATAAGAGAACTCAATCAGATCTAACTTATCCTCCCAGCCTCCCTGAAATTGTAAGATACAAGCTCGTAACATGTCCTCAAGTATTTGATTTGTTCTTTCAGTCTGACCATCGGTAGCTGGATGAAATGCTGTGCTCATATTAAGTTTGATTCCCAAAGCTGTCTAAAGTTTCTCCCAAAATATTGAAACAAATCTGGCATCCCTATCTGACACAATATCCTTAGGAACTCCATGAAGTCTTACCACATGATGTACATAAGCATCAGCAAGCTGCTTCTTCTTCCAAGTATCTTTCATCGGAATAAAACGTGCACACTTAGTCAGCCTATCAATTATCACCCAAATCATATTATTACCCTTCTGTGACCTTGGCAAACCAGCTACAAAATCCATGGAGATTGAACTCCACTTCCACTCGAGAACTTCTAAAGGTTGCAACTTCCCTTGAGGTCTCCTGTGTTCACTCTTAACCTTCTGACATATCAAGCATCGAGACACGAAATCTGCAATATGTTTCTTCATACCGGACCACCAAAATGCGAACTTCAAGTCCGCATACATTTTATCACCTCCGGGGTGAACAGAATACGGTGTTGCATGTGCCTCAGTCATGATTCTTTCCTTAATCTCCCAGTTGTTAGGCACACAAACTCTATCATGAACCTTAATCAATCCACTCTCGTCGCGCCGGAACAAAGTAGGCTCATTCACTAACTTATCCTGCAAATATTTATCACCAACCTGCAATTCTCTAATCTCTCCTATCAAATCACTCTCGACAGATAACACATTAGACGGGGTTCCTGGCTTCGCCATTTGGATCGCAAAGTTCACAAATTCTTCCCTTAACTTATCACGGTTCATCACTAACTGTATCGTATGGAGAGATTTTCTACTTAAGGCATCGGCCACCACATTAGCCTTTCCTTCATGATACTGGATCTCGACCTCGTAGTCCTTAATCAACTCTAACCACCTCCTCTGTCTCATATTAAGCTCCTTTTGAGTGAATATATATTTTAAACTTTTGTGACGATCAGAGAAAACCTTAAAGGGTACACCAAATAAATAATGTCTCCAAATCTTCAAGGCAAAGACTACGACTGCTAATTCTAAATCATGAGTGAAATAATTTTCTTCATAAGGTTTCAACTGCCTAGAAGCATAGGCAATCACTCTCCTATTCTGCATAAGAACACAACCTAACCCATTCTTAGATGCATCAGTATAAACTTCATAAGCTTCATTTCCATCCGGCAAGGCTAACACCGGAGCAGTGGTCAACTTCTCCTTCAAAATCTGAAACGACTCCTCACATCCCTCATCCCAATGAAATTTTGTGGCTTTCCTCATCAGTGTGGTCATTGGTCTAGCTATTTTAGAAAAATCTTTCACAAATCTCCTATAGTAACCAGCTAAACCCAAAAAGCTACGAATTTCAGTCACAGATTTCGGTCTAGGCCACTCCTTAACAGCTTTAATCTTAGCAGGATCCACTGATACCCCATCCTTCGATATAATATGCCCCAGAAAAGCTACTTGATCCAACCAGAACTCATATTTCGAAAATTTGGCATACAACTGCTTCTCTCTCAAAGTACCCAGGACAATACGTAAATGTTCCTCATGCTCATCCTCACTCCTCGAATAAATCAGTATGTCATCAATGAACACCACAACAAACTTATCTAGGTAAGTCCTAAAAGTTCGATTCATCAAGTCCATAAACACCGCAGGTGCATTAGTCAACCCAAAAGGCATCACAGTAAATTCATAATGGCCATATCTAGTGGAAAATGCAGTCTTAGGGACATCCTCAGGTGCTATCTTCAATTGATGGTACCCAGATCGCAAGTCTATTTTAGAGAAAACAGAAGCTCCCTTCAACTGGTCAAACAAATCATCAATCCTAGGTAAAGGGTACCTATTCTTGATAGTAACTTGGTTCAATTCCCGATAATCAATACACAACCTCAAAGTTCCATCCTTCTTCTTCACGAATAAAACAGGGGCACCCCAAGGCGACACACTAGGCCTAATATACCCTTTCTCCATCAATTCATCTAATTGTTTCTTAAGTTCTTGCATTTCTAACGGTGCCATTCGATATGGTGATTTAGCAATTGGACCCGTCCCTGGCACTAAGTCGATTTTAAACTCAACTTCTCTAGCAGGAGGCATTCCCGGTATTTCCTCAGGAAACACATCAACAAACTCACTCACTACTAGAACTTCACTCGTCAGGATATTCCACCCTCAAATCCCTTATATGACACAAAATCAACTCAGCTCCCCTAGATAAATACTTTTTCACTTTCATAGCAGAAATAAGTTTCACTCTAGGACCCTTTACATGACCCCTATAAGATACTCTCACATTTTTAGGCCCTCTCAAGGAAACTTTAATCTGTGCACAATCAATATTAGCCCGGTGAGAACCAAGCCAATCCATCCCCAAAATCACATCAAAGTGAGGTAACGGAAATTCTATCAGGTTTGCCTTAAAATCATGATCACCAATAAACACAGACACATCCTTAAAAATTCTTTTACAGTTCACTAAGTCCCCAGATGGCATGGTAAAATCATAATCCACAATTTCACTAGATTCAACATTTATTTTATCCACAAACTTAGTTGAAATAAAAGAGTGAGATGCACCAGAATCAAACAGAACATGAGCTGAAATAGAATTCACAAGAAAGTTACCCGAAACGATGTCAGTATTTTCTGCTTCTTCTCTATTCATGACATAGAGCTTCCCAGTGGGCTTCTTAGTACTCTGCGCCCCATTCACTTGTCCTGCGGGCTTACTAGCTGCTGTAGTGTTGCTCTGAGTCGGAGTTGGGTTCTTATAAGTGTTATTAGATGCAGACCCACCATAACTCTGAGTTCTTCCCTGACCCTGAAATCGATTACCCTGATTCACACTCACACTGGCAGATTGTGCACTACGGGGTCGTCCTGCCTTCTTATTAGTACATTCAAACTCACGGTGTCCCAATTTTCCACACCAGTGGCATGTCACCCTATTTCCCTGACAGTCAACTCCTGGGTGATCTCCTTTGCATATCTTGCAGTAATAGTGTCTGGTAAAAACTTGCCCTGTCCCCTGACTTTTACTATTCCAGTTATTCCCTTCTTCTTTCATATTCCCGCCAAAAGATCGAGACTTATTCTGAGGGTTGTTATTATTATGGAAATTTCCTCTCTTAGCTACGGTGTCAGATTGACTCCCCTGATACTCCCTCTTTTTGGTCACACTAGTTCCCAACTCAGCCTCCATTTTCTGGTTACTCCTCTCAATGTTCACAGCTCTAGCATAAATATCCCTCAATGAAGTGAAGGTCTCCCCAGCAAACCTACCCTTAATCTTCCAATTTAACCTATCCTCAAACCTTGCCGCTTTAATTCGCTCAGTTGGCACCAACTCCGTAGCGAATCTGCTGAGTTCAATGAATTTGTTGTAAAAATCCTTCACACTCATCTCATCCGTCTGCTTTAGATCCCCAAATTCAGCCAATTTTTGGTTCTTCACATGGTCGGGGAAAAATTCTTCCTCGAGTAAGTCCTTAAGGTCATCCCAGTCTTTATCATGAAGTACGACGGTACCATTTGCATTTCTCACCCTCTTCGGTTTCATGAAATCATCTTTCACAGTCTGCCACAAGATATCTGCTTCCTCCTTCAAATAGAAAATAGCGATCTGAAAAGTGCGTTTTGTAGTGTTTATTTCTTGTATTTAGTCTTGTTTTCTCTGCTGAAATCGCTCCTTGGGGCGGTTTTAGAGACTACTTATGCTTCTTCTAGATTGTTTTAGGTTCCTAGGGGTCATCTCGAAGAAACGGAACGATTCCATCTCGTTTCCGACACATATGGAACCCAAGAGAAGAAGCAACGATGATTCGGCGACTCCCCAAGCACCGAGCATCGATAAGGAGTCAAGGAAGAGCTAAACAGAACTCATCCCGAGCGGGACCAGGCTATCCCGATCGGGATGAGGTGCAAGAATAGCCAGCTCACTGTCAAGCATTCCCGATCGGGATCACATATTCCCGATCGGGAAGGAGGAAGTCTCCCGATCGGGATGAGGCCCTCCCGATCGGGAAAGATGGAGCAAGAAGGGAGCCTACTGTGAAGCTGTCCCGATCGGGATCGCATATTCCCGATCGGGACCATCGTTTCTTCCCGATCGGGATTTCACATTCCCGATCGGGATTTCACATTCCCGATCGGGAGGACCCAGTCTCTGTTCCGCCTCCTTCTTTTATTTCTCTCACTTACGGAACCCTATAAATACTCCTCTTGTAATATTTTGTAGAAAAAAGAAACCATAGAGAGAATTATTGCCTCTTAGACCCATCTTAGTAAAAACTTTCCTTAATCACTTCTTATTTAGCATTAATCTAGTGTTAATCCTTATTGTTACTTTGGATTCTTGAAGGCTTGTATTAGATGTTTCAATCTTGACAACATTGAACATCTTTTGGGTTGAATTTTATGCAAAGTTTCAATCTTTCCATTCCATTGTTGTGTTGGTATAATCCTTCTTGCCTTTTCTCTTTTAATATTAGTTTTACATTAAAGTTTCAATCTTTATTTAGTGAGTATTGTTTCTCCTTGTTTATCTTGCATGATGAATGTTTTAGCCTTTGTGTTATTTCCTCTTGTTTATGTTAGTATTAGTTTAATTATGAGTGAGTAGATTCTTGTGGGGTTAGTAGGGGGATTAAGGGTAGATTATGGGTAATTAGGGTTTGATTATGGGTAAAGGTGAAATCTTTCTTACTAGTCACATGTTTAGAATACCATGTGTTTGTTGAAATGATTGTGTGGGTAGTAGTGGCCATGCTTCTCATGCTAGCTTTCATTTACTCATTGTGTATTTGAATTGTGATTGTATGTTTGTGTTTTGAGTAGTTTCTAGCATAAATGTTCGAGTTTAGTCTTTGTCACGAGAGTGCGGACTTTGGCTTTGTTGCGAGAGCGCAAACCGACCCTAGTAACTTCGAGACACCTACACCCTTAATCATCCTATTACCCTTCTACGCTTAAGAACCCAACCTAACCCTACTCCTTCCTTTATTTGATTAATCCTTCTCCTTAGTTGATATCTTTCTTAGTTAAATTGTTTAGTTACTCTTGTTTGATCTATTTAGCTCATATCTTACGTAGTGCATAGTTAGCCCAAATTTTCGTTACTTTCCTTCATCCTAATTAATCAATCATCGTCTCCTTTGTGTTCTTTGGTAACCTAGTCTCGATTACGAGTCGACCTAGTCTAGACACTACTTAATCATTCCCGTGGATATCGACCCGACTTACCCTAGCTACCGTTAGGCGTAGTTGGTTATTTATTGACGGTAGGGAACGCGGCAAAATTCCCGCCATCAATTTGGCGCCGTTGCCGGGGAACGGTGTTTGTTTAGACTTTGTTTGCTTAGTTTCTAGATTTAGTTACCATCTTGTGTGTCTATCAATCATTCCTTGCTTCTTGTTTGTGTAGAGTTTATTTCTTTCTTGTCTAGTGCCCTTAAAGCACTAGACTTCTCACGTTTGTTCCCTAGTCCACAGTTTATGCCTAGAGGCGGAAACCATCCTCTTCTCTTTAACTCAGATCCGGAAAGGTTTTTCCGAAACCTTCGAAAAAGGACAGTTGCTAGATCGAGAGGTTCCCAACCGGGCACGAGCGAAGATTTTGAGCAAAACGTGGAGATTGATCTAAACTCTCCACCTAGAGAAGCTACCGAAGAGGGTTTTCTAAACTTCTTCGGCACCCACAATTCAACCACATCTTATTCTACATCACCGACATACTCCCCAACTACTTCACCTCCTACATCTCCAACCACCTCTATCCCGAGTTCTACACCATCATCACCAATCCATCACATCATGCCGAAATTTTCTTCACATTCGACAATCACGGAAGATGTTTTGCCCGGTCCCGCCACTTTACCGGCTACCTACACCGGCAATTTTGTGGCTAAGACTCAATTCATCCAATTGGTCGAGCGGAGCCAATTTAGTGGTTTGCCGGCGGAGGATCCACATCAACATATGGAAGCCTTTTCCGACTATTGTGATGCCATCTCACAACCGGGAATAACCCAAGACCAAATCCGGTGGGTATTGTTCCCTTTCTCTTTGATCGGCAAGGCTAAGCAATGGCTCAAAGGTTTAGACAAGACGGCTCTCGGTATTGATACTTGGAAGAAGCTAGCCTTAGCATTCTACCAACAATTTTATCCACCGGAGAAGACCAATCTATTGAGGGCTTCAATCACGGGATTTCAACAACGTGATGAAGAAAGCCTCTATGAATCGTGGGAAAGGTTCAAAGCCTTGATCCGTTCTTGTCCTCACCATGGTTTATCACAGTGGTTCCTTGTTCAACAGTTTTGGAACGGGTTATATGAAGATTCAAGAGCCATACTCAACATGGGATCTAATGGAAGGTTTACCGAGGTAAATGATGACCAAACTTGGTCAAGAATTGAGGAGATGGCGGTACACAACTCTCAATACTCAAGGCCTAGGAAGGCGAACCGAGGGGGAAAGCACGAGATCGATGCCATTACACAACTCAGTATTGACCTAGGAGCACAATTAAGAACTCACATGGAAACTATTGACAAGAAGCTCCAAAGCCATCTTGATAAAGGTACAAGCACAAGTGCCTCCCACCAACATTCAATGCAACAAGCCAATGCTATGGGAGTTGTACCTCATTCATCTTATTATGGGATATGCGAGATTTGTGGGATACATGGACATGAGCCTTCATATTGTCAAAGTAGCATTGAGGAAGCGAATGCTTTTCAAGCATTCAAGCAAGGTGCCCCATACTCCAACTTCAAGGCTCAAAATGTGCCGAATTCTCATGGGTTCCAAGGGAACTTCCAACAACAATCCCTACATCAACACCGTCCATATGTTCCACCTCCCTTAAGGGACAACAACCAAGGGTACCTAGGTTATCAAGGCTATCCAAGGCCTTCCAACAACTTCCAACAACATAACCAAGGCGCCTATAACAACAATCAAGGGTTCCAAAATCAAAGGAACTTCAATTATCAAAGTGGTTTCCAAGGAAACCAACACTCACAAGGATCTCAAAGCAACAACCAAAGTCACCAAAACTACAATCAAGGTTACTCTCAAGGTTTTAATCAAGGAAATTCTCATGGGTTCCAAGGGAACTTCCAACAACAACAACAAGGGTCTCAAGGTAATCAACAAGATGCCAAGCCTAGGAGTAAATCACCCACCTATGATTATGGCTTTCCTCTATCCATCACAAATACTCCACATACTCAACAAGCTCCAACACCCGATTTTGATATGCAAAATACAATGATGGAGATGCAACGAAATCAATTGGAAATGCAAATGAATCAACAAGAATTCTATGCTCAACTCCAAAGAGATAACAAGGCTAGAGACACTCATATGAAAATGTTGGAAACTCAATTGTCTCAAGTAGCCTCGGGTAGCTCTTCAAGGCAAAAAGGGCAATTGCCTCCTCAAGGCACGACACCGAACCAAGCTACCGCTAATGCTATCACCTTGAGGAGTGGTTCTAGCTATGAGCCACCTATGATGCCTAATGAGGACGACTATGGAGGAAAACCAAGGGAGGAGCCTATACTTGAAGAGGTTGATCAACCTCTAGAGGAGTCTCACGATAAAGAAGTCCGTAATCCGGACTTAGAGGAAGAAGTGCTCGTTGAAGATATAGATGAGGATGGTAATGTTCTTTCTTCACAAAAGACATCATCCACTCTCATTCCCCATGAGAAATCCAAGACAAAGGGGGCTACTCCAAGGCTCAAAGAGACCCATGGTGAGAAATTGAAGTCCAAAGAAGTGAGGGATGCTACTAAGGTTAACTTACCTTTTCCCTCAAGACAAGCCAAGTCCAAAACGGACAAGCAATTCGAGAAGTTTCTTGAACTTGTGAAGAACCTAGAAGTGACTATTCCTTTTACCGAATTGATTACTCAAGTGCCTACCTATGCTCGGTTTATGAAGGAGATCCTATCTAGGAAGAGATCGTTGGGAGAACCCGAGACTATTGCCTTTACGGGGGGATTGAGTGACATGTACCTACAACCATCCCCACCTAAGCTCAAAGATCAGGGAAGTTTCTCCATACCATGCAAGATTGGAAATATACACATCGAGAGAGCCCTTTGTGACTTGGGAGCGAGTGTAAGCGTCATACCTTACTCCATTTGTGAGAAGGTAGGCATGAACGAGCTTAAGTACACCACCATTACACTCCAAATGGCGGATCGATCTATCAAGCGCCCCCTTGGCATATTAGAGGATGTACCGGTTCGCATAGGCAAGTTCTTTGTTCCGGTTGATTTCATAGTGCTCGACATGGCCGAGGATGCCAACATTCCAATCATCCTTGGACGCCCGTTTCTCCATACGGCGGGTGCCCTTATAGATGTGAAGAATGGAAGACTAACCTTGGAGATTGGGGATGAGAAGATCTCCTTTGACCTCCATAGCACAATGAAGACTCCGAATATCAACGACTCTTGTTGTGTAATTGATGTACTTGATGAAGTTGTTGAGAATGCCACCGAGACATTTTTGGTGAAAGATCCTCTTGAAGCTCTCCTAACAATGGAGCTTGAGAAAGCTAAAGATGGACTATGGGACGAAGACTTGGATGTACTTAAAGAGGCTCTAGATGGGGAGGAAGTTGTCACTAAGAACCGGGTCAAAGATCAAGCTACACCTTGTGGAATCTACTCGGTTGAGGTACAATCTCTTGATCTTAAACCCCTTCCCCCTAATTTATGTTATGCCTATCTTGATGATAAAAAGTCTTGTCCGGTCATAGTTAACTCTAAGCTTGAGTCTAACCAATTGGATGCTTTGCTTGAGGTTTTGAGGAAATATAAGAGCACCATTGGTTATAGCCTTGATGACATACAAGGGATTAGTCCCGACTTTTGCATGCATAGGATTCACCTAGAGGAAGACTTTAAGCCTAGTGTCCAAGGACAAAGGAGGTTAAATCCTAATATGCAAGAGGTCGTAAAGAAAGAAATCATGAAACTCCTTGATGCCGGGATCATATATCCCATATCGAATTCAAATTGGGTTAGTCCTATACAAGTGGTTCCCAAGAAGGGTGGAATCACGGTCATAAAGAATGAAAAAGTGAACTAGTGCCCACTAGGTGTGTCACCGATCATAGGATGTGCATTGACTATAGGAAACTCAATAATGCTACAAAGAAAGATCACTTCCCAATCCCATTCATTGACCAAATGCTAGAGAGGTTGGCTTCCCACACTCACTTTTGCTTCCTTGACGGTTTTTCGGGATTTTTCCAAATCCTGATTCACCCGGATGACCAACCTAAGACTACATTCACTTGTCCTTATATATGGAACCTTTGCATATAGACGCATGCCTTTTGGCTTGTGTAATGCCCCGGCTACCTTCCAAAGGTGTATGATGGGTATCTTTTCGGACTATATCGAGTCTATTGTTGAGGTTTTCATGGATGATTTTAGTGTTTATGGTAAAGACTTTGAGTCATGTTTGGTAAATTTGTCCAAAGTGCTAGCTAAATGTGAGGAAGTGAACTTGGTGTTGAATTGGGAGAAATGCCATTTCATGGTAAATGAGGGCATTGTGTTAGGTCACTTGATCAAAGATCGGGGCATTCAAGTGGACGGGGCAAAAATTCAAGTCATTGAGCATTTGCCCCCGCCTACAAATGTCAAGGGAGTTCGGAGTTTCTTAGGCCATGCGGGATTTTACCGCCGATTTATAAAAGACTTTTCAAAATTGGCCAAGCCTCTCACCGAACTCCTCTTGAAGGATGCCCCATTTGTGTGGACTAATGCTTGCAATGAGGCTTTTGCTAGGTTAAAGGAGGCTTTGATCACCGCTCCCGTTATCAAATCGCCGGATTGGTGCAAGCCGTTCGAGGTGATGTGCGATGCTAGTGACTATGCGGTAGGGGCCGTGCTAGGTCAAAGGGACGGGAAAGCCTTACATGCCATATATTATGCTAGCAAAACCCTCGACAATACCGAAGCTCGGTATGCTACGACCGAGAAAGAGCTATTGGCCATTGTGTACGCCCTTACCAAGTTTAGATCCTATCTTCTCGGCTCTACGGTGATAGTCTTCACTGATCATTCCGCTTTGAAATATCTACTAGCCAAGAAGGACTCGAAGCCACGATTACTCCGTTGGATTCTTCTTCTCCAAGAATTCGACCTCGAGATTCGTTATAAGAAGGGAGCCGAGAATATAGTAGCGGATCACCTATCGCGCCTTCGAGTTGAAGACCTCGAGAAATCTCGCATCGATGACTCATTTCCGGATGATACTATAATGATTGTTTGCACCACGTCGTCGGACCAACCTCCTTGGTTCGCCGATTATGCGAACTATATTGTGGAGGTGTTCTTCCCCCGGATTTGAACTACCAACAAAAGAAGAGGTTCTTTTACGAGGTCAAGCAATACTTTTGGGATGATCCGCAACTATTCAAAGCATGTGCCGATGGCTTATATAGGAAGTGTGTCCCTCAATGGGAACAAAAGGGTATTATGGAAGCTTGTCACTCATCCCCATATGGAGGACATCACGGTGCCTCAAGGACGGTCGCAAAAATACTACAATCCGGGTTCTATTGGCCAACGATGTTTCAAAATGCAAGGGAATTTGTTTCTCAATGTGACGCGTGCCAAAGGACCGGGAACATATCGTGGAGGCACGAGATGCCGCAAAGGGGGATTTTGGAGCTTGAATTATTTGACGTATGGGGGATAGATTACCAAGGCCCATTTTCATCGTCAAAGGGAAATCGCTACATCCTAGTAGCCGTGGACTACGTTTCAAAGTGGGTGGAAGCCATTGCCACACCCACAAATGACGCTAGGGTTGTAATGAATCTCCTAAAAAGGGTGATATTCCCCCGGTTTGGAGTTCCTCGTGCCATTATAAGCGATGGAGGAACCCACTTTCATGAAAAACGCCTTGATGCTATCTTGTTGAAATATGGCGTACATCATAGGACCGGCTTGGCTTATCATCCTCAAACAAGCGGCCAAGTAGAAATCTCGAATCGGGAAATCAAAGCTATCCTTGAGAAAGTTGTCACAAGGAACCGGAAGGATTGGAGCATGAAGCTCGACGACACGCTATGGGCATACCGAACGGCGTTCAAGACACCTATAGGCACATCGCCGTATAGGCTCGTCTACGGGAAAACGTGTCACCTTCCAGTCGAGATGGAGTTCAAGGATTTTTGGGCCATAAAGGAACTCAACTTCGATCCTACTTTAGTCGGCGAGAAGCGGTTGCTTCAAGTGCACGAGTTAGAAGAATTCTGACTACACGCCTATGAAAGTGCAAGGATCTACAAAGAACGCACAAAAATATGGCATGACAAGAGGATCAACAAGAGGTCGTTTCTAGTGGGTGACAAGGTGCTATTATTCAATTCAAGGCTTAATCTATTTCCCGGAAAGCTCCGATCACGTTGGTCCGGACCATTCACAATCACGAAAGTCGGTCGGTACGGAGACTTCGAGTTGAGCACAGAAAAAGGTGAATTGTTTCGGGCAAACGGTCAAAGAATCAAACTCTACAACGAGAGTGCAACCAAGGAGTTAGTGGAGGTCCTTCACCTCCAACCAATCCCCTCATAACCAATCCAACAAACTCGGTTTGGCGGAGTTTCTCAAGAACCGCCATGTTGTAAATATCTTTTCCTTTCTTCTTTTAATTTCTTGTGAATTATTTCGTGTTTCCTGTTTTTCCCTTAGATTTGGTGTGCGTAGAAATTGCTTTTGGTAATTTTGTTATGAGCGTGGTGAGGGCGGGAGTTTTAATGATTTTTTGTGGAGTTATGAAAGGTGATGGAAGATTTATGGGTCAATTTGGTTGAGGTTGGCGATTGCTTGAAGAAATCTTGGAAGAAATTTATTGATTTTTTTTGAGCTTTGGTGACCATTTGCTATGCAAGAGACGCTCTACATCTATCTCCTATGATTTTCGTCATGTATTCCTAGCTCGGTCTCCTATTTCTCCTACAAGTTCCGGCTCGTTGGGATTTTTAGTGGAAGACGGAAGCTAGAGGGTCGTTTTTGAGCTTAATATGAGCTTTTGAGGACGGGATTCCGGATCCCAAGGATGTGTTTTTTTTGAAGATTGAGCTTGAGGTCATCCCGTTCGGGAAAGAGAAGAAAACTCGATCGGGTTCGGATTTTCCCGTTCGGGATAGTGGTGCAATTTGGAGCGGCTACTGTGAGCCCATCCCGTTCGGGACGATGTCATCCGATCGGGATGGTGAAGGAAACCCGATCGGGATTTATCCGTCCCGTTCGGGATGGTGGTGCATTTTGGAAGGTCTACTGTGGCACGATCCCGATCGGGATGATGAAAACCCGTTCGGGATGGAAGGAAAAAAACCCGATCGGGTTCGAGCCATCCCGATCGGGACGGTGTGTTACGATGCCCAGTTCGCCCGATTGAAGCCCAGCTCGGCCCTCCCCTCATTAACCCAAGCCCGACCCGTCCTAACCCCCCTCCTCTTACCAATAAACCCCAAGCCAACCCAACCCATTTCCATATCACTTCAACGTACCTCTACCAAACTTCATCTTCAACCTCTCTTCTCCATAAACCCCATTTTCAAAACCTAACCCCAAATCACCATAAATCCTCCATTTCTCCACCAAACTTCACCAAATCACCTCCAAAACTTCATAAAATCGATTTCTATCTCATCCATAAGCACCCTAAACCCATTTTCTACCCTCAAAACCCCCAGAAATTGAAAAAAATCGAGTTTTTGTGCCCATTTTTCTTCAAATCCGAAAATTGGGGTTTCTTCTAATCCTCGATTTATTAGGGTTCACTTGGGAGGCTTAATTCATACGTATTAAGCTTCTTTGAGGTATTTTTGTGGGTCTTAGCTCTTATTTGTGGGAAAGAAGGATTTTTGTTTTTGGTGTACTATTATTCTAAGCCTTCATCATCAACTATGGCACCAAAGAAGAGAGGAGGATCGGTGGTTAGCAGAAAAAGAAAGAATGCTTCGAGTTCAAGAACCGAGCAAGAGCCCGAGCCCGTGGTCGAGGTCGAGGAGCAGGAAATTGCTCGTCTCCCGGACTTTCCCAACCTGATTTTTGAATCGGAAGAGCAAAAGGAGAAATTTATCAAGCTCCTTGGTAAGCCCCTCGAACCAACCAGATTTATATGCAAAATCATACTTCGAAAGCTAGGAATCTTAGAGCAATGTAGAGAATTCTTTGTTGGGATGGGTATGGAAGCACTCTTTCACATGCATGAGCTTACCTATAGGCAACTCACTTTAGAGTTCCTAAGTAGCTTTTATCTCGAAATTAGATCCCGACCACACCGAGTCACTTTTAGGATCAATAACGCATCCCATATGTACACCCTCTCCGACTTCGGTGAGCTCTTTGGCATTCCAGATGTTACCGATGGTCGCATACCCAACGAATTTAATGTGGTTGACGTATGGCGTAGTATCACGGGTCTTACACTTGTGGATTTTAGGCACTTGTCTAGTCGTCTTGTCCACCACCCGGTCCTACGTATATGGCAGCGTTTTGTAGCGGGTACTATTTTCGGGAGGTGTGAGACGGGTACCTACACCCAACAAGAGTTGACCTTAGTCGGGGCATACTTGAATTTAAAGAGGCAACATCGATTCACCCCCGACGTCACACTTGCTCTAGCCAAGCATTTCGAGAAGGTAGCTAAAGGGGGAAAGCATATGAGAGAAATTGCTATTGGGGGGCTTATTACTCATCTAGCCAAGAGGGTGAGTCCGACATTTAGAGAGGACGGTTTAATCCCCGTACCGGGGGGCACAAGACTAGATGAGGACCGTTTATCTAGGTATCATCGATGGATTAATTATGATAATAGGCTTAGAAAGTACCTTTGGAGCACGGCGGGTCGGACGCACTTTTTCCTACCGTGCGATACACTCCCGGCTCTTGCGCCTTTGCAACGATCCACCGTGCCGGTTCAAGAACCTAATCTTTTATTGCCTTTTATCGGAAGTGATCAAGGTGCCTCCTCTTCCCATGGGCCCCGACCACGTGCTCGTCTCCAGATCCCGGCTCGACCACCACCACAACAACAACAACAACAACAAGCTACACAACCCCAACACAACTATCCCACCCCCCGGCATTCATTGATGTCCCTCCGTATGCACCATACGCTCCCTTTGTTTACCCTTCGCCCCCGGCCGACCTTTCTATGGCCGCCATGCTTAATGCTCTACATATTGGGCAATATGAGCATAGGAGGGATGATTACTATGCCCAATACCCCAGGTACCATCTCCTAGCTCAACAAGGGTATATAAATCCGCAAGGGAACCTACCATCGTGGTATAGACCGGAATACTTCCAAGGCCACGGTAACCCTAGTACTAGTGGCGGTGTGATGAACGATGAGGAGATTGAGGAGGAGGACGCTTGGGATGTCAACATGGGGGAGGGTGATGACGATGACGATGATGATGGTGAAGGTGATGAAGATGATGATGGTGATGATGGTGACGATGACGATAATGATGATGATGGTGATGGAGGTGATGATGACGGTGATGACTAGCCTCGATGATGATGAGGCGATTGGGTAGCCATAGGGGCCTTGAGGATTGCTCCCGGTGGCTCTTGACGACGTGATTACGTCAAGAGTCACTTCAAAATCCAAAATGACAATTGGTAATTCATTTACTTAGTTTTTATTTCTTTTTATTTTTTTTAAGTTATTTTTATTTTTGTTTAGGATTAATCGTTAGAAATTAGTGGAAATCGGGCGGAATCCGGGCTAGGTGATGTGATTACACCTAGTCCTCTCCTCCCATTTCATTTCTTTTGCTTTCTTTTTAACTTTCCCCCCTTCCATATCTTACTCTTGACTCGGGTCTAGGTGACATGATTACACCTAAGCCCGAAAACCCCTTTTTCTTTCCTTTTCTTTTTTCCTCTTCTTTTGTGTCTTCCACGCACTATCGATCGAGCATGGGGACATTGCTCGATTTAAGTGTGGGGGAGCGATAGTCTAGTTTCATTTTCTTAATTTCTTTTGAAAAATTCCAAAAATCCCTAAAAATTAGATAATTTTCGAAAAATCCCAAAAATATTTTCTTTCGTATCTTATTCTGTTTGTGTTGTGTATATTGGTGTTTGTGTGCGTTTTGCTTCCCCTTTTCCTTGTAGGTTGCTCGATAACCATTAATTTCGGAAAGCTCTACAAACGCTCGGTAATATCATTCCTTTCCCTTTTTCTTTTTTCCGTTGCGGAGTTTGGAGATTGTGTTTGTGTTGATGGTGGCTCGGGCGGAGCTTTGTGAAGTTTGGGTTATATGAGTAACTTGTTTGGATCGTAAGGGGTGGTGTTTGTTAATTTGTTGTGATTGTTGTGTATGTTTATTCTTTCTCTCCCTTTCTTCTTTTTGTGTTTTCTTTTTCTTTTGTCTTCGTTTTGTATAGTTTGTGTTAGGTGTAGGTAAAGTGTTTCTTTTCGAAAACCCGGTTGTGTGATTTAGGTGCAAGTGTCTCTTATTCCCTAGTTATCGTCGCATTTTGATTTGTGGACTTTATTCTACTAGGATGACCTTTAATCAATGATTATATTGACCTTTTGCCTTAAGTCTATCTTTTCTACTAAGTATTTTACACCGGGGTTTGCACTTGACCACCTTGACCACCCCCGGAGTGTTTAGGCCTTGGTTGCCGGGTTTCATTCTCTTAGGTGACCTCATTCAGGTAACCACTTTCTAGTCCAAATTCCTCACCTTTTTGTGGGTTAGGAAGGGGTGCACACCTAACTTACCTATTTTCCTACCATTCCTCCATCTCCAACATAATAAGCTTTGCATTTGGATTTTGGCAAGTTGCATTCTAATGTCTAATTTGGGCAAGCCAATTGAAAAAAAAAAAAAAAAAAAGCCCAAAAATTTGTCCCCAATCGATTGACTTAAGGGGAAAAGAAACAAGAAGACCGGAAGCGAAAGAATGCTTGCCCCAAGTCAAAATAAAAAAAAAAAAAAAAAAAAATTCCCACCAAAAATGAAATAAAAATGATAAACCCTTTTACCTTGTCGATGCGTCACCATGAAGGGTCTACCAACGGACCGAGTCCCAAGGAAGGAAGATAGCGGTGACTATTCGATTGTCCTTCTTTTGTCTAGTCCTTTGTCGATGCGTCGCCGTGAAGGGCCTACCAACGGACCGAGTCCCGATGAAGGAAGATAGCGGCGATTATTCGATTATCCTTCTCTTTGCTTAGCATTTTCCCCCCTTTTTGTTTGGGCTAGTTGGTTATTTTGAATTTGGGACGACCCTCTAGGCTTCGCTTCGGGATTGAAATTTCACTTACCTACAGTGTTGACTCGCTCCGGGGTACATCCTTTTTCCACTTCATTTATCGTCCCGGTGTAAATTTTCTTTAGAAGACTAGAAGGACTTAGGCAAATTGTCAAGATAATTGTTGCTTAGCCGTCATCCTATTAGAATTTGTGTCCCTTTCTTCTTGTGTAGCTAACTTGGGAATGTTTCGTTTGCCTTGGGTTCATGACCGGTGTCTTCCCACCGTTTTGATGAGGAATTCGGTGTTTTTCTTAGTTTGGATACGTCTCTTTTTGTGTGTTTGTGTGGTTGTCTGTTTTGTGTGCGAGGCGTATCCACCATTTTTTTGTCACAAGACCTCACTTGTCTTGCGGGGAGTGTTTTACCTCATAATCACTTCGGCGTGAGTTGAAAGGGCGTAGGGTGCGCTAATACCTACTCGGCTAGTAGTCTAGTGTCTAGTGTCTAGTTATCTAGTTAGTTAGTTTGTACTTACTCGAGGGCGAGTAAGGGTTAAGTGTGGGGGAGTTGATAAGTGCATTTTGTAGTGTTTATTTCTTGTATTTAGTCTTGTTTTCTCTCCTGAAATCGCTCCTTGGGGCGGTTTTAGAGACTACTTATGCTTCTTCTAGATTGTTTTAGGTTCCTAGGGGTCATCTCGAAGAAACGGAACGATTCCATCTCGTTTCCGACACATATGGAACCCAAGAGGAGAAGCAACGATGATTCGGCGACTCCCAAGCACCGAGCATCGATAAGGAGTCAAGGAAGAGCTAAACAGAACTCATCCCGAGCGGGACCAGGCTATCCCGATCGGGATGAGGTGCAAGAATAGCCAGCTCACTGTCAAGCATTCCCGATCGGGATCACATATTCCCGATCGGGAAGGAGGAAGTCTCCCGATCGGGATAAGGCCCTCCCGATCGGGAAAGATGGAGCAAGAAGGGAGCCTACTGTGAAGCTGTCCCGATCGGGATCGCATATTCCCGATCGGGACCATCGTTTCTTCCCGATCGGGATTTCACATTCCCGATCGGGATTTCACATTCCCGATCGGGAGGACCCAGTCTCTGTTCCGCCTCCTTCTTTTATTTCTCTCACTTACGGAACCCTATAAATACTCCTCTTGTAATATTTTGTAGAAAAAAGAAACCCTAGAGAGAATTATTGCCTCTTAGACCCATCTTAGTAAAAACTTTCCTTAATCACTTCTTATTTAGCATTAATCTAGTGTTAATCCTTATTGTTACTTTGGATTCTTGAAGGCTTGTATTAGATGTTTCAATCTTGACAACATTGAACATCTTTTGGGTTGAATTTTATGCAAAGTTTCAATCTTTCCATTCCATTGTTGTGTTGGTATAATCCTTCTTGCCTTTTCTCTTTTAATATTAGTTTTACATTAAAGTTTCAATCTTTATTTAGTGAGTATTGTTTCTCCTTGTTTATCTTGCATGATGAATGTTTTAGCCTTTGTGTTATTTCCTCTTGTTTATGTTAGTATTAGTTTAATTATGAGTGAGTAGATTCTTGTGGGGTTAGTAGGGGGATTAAGGGTAGATTATGGGTAATTAGGGTTTGATTATGGGTAAAGGTGGAATCTTTGTTACTAGTCACATGTTTAGAATACCATGTGTTTGTTGAAATGATTGTGTGGGTAGTAGTGGTCATGCTTCTCATGCTAGCTTTCATTTACTCATTGTGTATTTGAATTGTGATTGTATGTTTGTGTTTTGAGTAGTTTCTAGCATAAATGTTCGGGTTTAGTCTTTGTCACGAGAGTGCGGACTTTGGCTTTGTTGCGAGAGCGCAAACCGACCCTAGTAACTTCGAGACACCTACACCCTTAATCATCCTATTACCCTTCTATGCTTAAGAACCCGACATAACCCTACTCCTTCCTTTATTTGATTAATCCTTCTCCTTAGTTGATATCTTTCTTAGTTAAATTGTTTAGTTACTCTTGTTTGATCTATTTAGCTCATATCTTACGTAGTGCATAGTTAGCCCAAATTTTCGTTACTTTCCTTCATCCTAATTAATCAATCATCGTCTCCTTTGTGTTCTTTGGTAACCTAGTCTCGATTACGAGTCGACCTAGTCTAGACACTACTTGCGATCCTAGCCTGAAACTCATGTGGGCACCCAACAACCAAGAAAATTTTCTCCTTCTCCCTAATCCAGTTATCTAGCTCAGTAGGATCCCCTTTCCCAGTAAAAGATGGCGGCCTATTCTTCTGTACCGCTTCAGACATCCCAGCAACAGTAGGTGTAGGATCGTTTTCATTCTCAGCCCTCTCATTCATATTCCGCGCAACCGTAGTCATCTGTTGCACAGCTTCGACAAGAACTGTGTTTTGAGCTGTAAGTTGCGTCACCATAGCAGCCATATCATTATTGTTGTTTTCATTTTCTCTTCGTGGAGGCATGGTTACTATAGATATAAACAAGGTTCTATTAAGTATTGACATAAAATCGTCCTAACACAAATAATATCATAAATAATAACATATGTAGCATTCACAGTTCAAGTAAAGGTAATAGGACAAAATATTATCATATATATGCAAATATGAATATATAAATCATGTGTATGCAATGCACCCAAACCACCCAACACTCTGTTTTTTTTTTAAAAAGGTAAAAGTTTTTTTTTTCTTTTTTTTTTTTTAAACCATTTCAAATTTTGCAAAACATTTTGGAAAGCCTATTGCTCTGATACCAACTGTAACAACCCTAAATTTTCGCAACCAAAATAATAAACCAAAAACGGAAAACTCAAAGCTGTTACTCCACACTTAGCTTACCGAGCCAAGTGCAAGGAAAAGGATAAATAATAAGTAAATAAAAATAGAAATTTGATAGCTAATTAAATGGAAACGTTGCAGCGGAAGTCTTAAGTCTTAAATCCAAAACGGTTTAAAACAATCGCAAACCAATAATAATAAATTCAGTAATAATATAAATAGTTTGGAGTCAAGTTAAATAATAAAAGTTCTTCCTCGCTCAGCATAACCCATACCAGAATGCACTCATGCAGCAATTCAAGTGTACCTATCAGCTGTACCCAAAAACACAAATAGGTACAGGTTCCAGTGGGGGAACGACCCAAAACAAAAGGACGTCAGCAAAGTTGAGTAAACTATAATAATATAATAAATTGTGAAATAATAATAATAATAATAATAATAATAATAATAATAATAATACACTGAAATCAGAATTAAAACCATCGTTTAAATATCAGAATACCATAAAAATAATAGTCAAAATAAAACCAACCAATATATATTTTTCGCAACCTGTGTGCTAAGGTCCTACCCTTGCACGGTCTAGAGGTAACCACCTGTGCTTAGCTAGACTCATAATAGTGCGCATCTCTCACATTTGGACAGCCAGTGGGATGAAACTGCCAAAGGAGAAAGTCTAACTCCCTAGCAAGTGAGGGCCGGACAAACCTCACTCAAAAAAATAGTTTCGGGACAAAGTCCCAGGAACGTCTTAGACGCACCTTAAAACCGTCTAGACCAACAGAACTCCCAGAGTCTGTTATAAGTTACTAAAAATTTTACCAAAATAGTACCAATATGTGAGTCGTGTCACAAAGTTCAATATCCAAACATTACGAGTATTATAAAAATATTTACGATCGACGAAATAATTTACAAAACCGTTATAAAAATATATTTTGATCCGAACATGCTCTTTACTTAAGAGTGAAAAGGGTAAAACGTCCTTACCTCTCAAGACGGGCAAAACTTAGCTAGTATTATTCCAAGAATTCTTTCTCCTCGAACCCACAAGCTACAAATAATATAAATGGTTCACCAAACTAACCAAATACGTAACATTAAGACGACCTAAAGTTACACACCAACTTATTACTATAACTTGTCTGAATTCTCGTCTCTGATTTATATAGTTGTCTTAAATGACCCAAATAGACATGTTCGAAGACTAACAAAACTCCAATTCATTAATTACTAATCGTCATAAGCTCTTGTTATCTCCCACGTACCCTAAATCTCCATTTGCTTGTAATTAAATATGTACCCAAGCAAATCTCTCAATTCTATGTCCCTGCTAATGCGTACTCCCTTAGTATTACTTTACTTATTTAGTTATTAGGTCCATCATCATCAACCGATCTACTATTTCACCAATCACCCTTAAGCTATAGACCAAAGACAATCTTAACCCAAAACAAACTACCAACAACCCCGATATGACGATGTCCCAAAAATTACAGCAACAGTATATCCCACACGACAATATTTAGTAAACCCGTCATCGGAACCCAAATATCAATAATTACGACCCTTCTTTCCAACACAAATCGATAATTAAGGACAATAGAATTACTCCCAAATAATATTTACACCACACCCATATATTTAATCATATTTAGTAACTCATACGTCCTACTCACAAAACTCGGTTTATATTAAAAGAGAAAACGAATAAAAGACCTTTAATAAAATCGATACTTACAGTTTTATGAAGAAGGACTAAACACGTGTTGGTGTAACAAAGGATCAAAAGAACCGATCTTCGATGGCGATGGAAAAGTCGGACACGACGAACAAGGTTGACGGTGTAGTAGTAGCAGTGCGGCAGAAATAATAAGGGTGATGTGGGAAGGTGGGTATCAGGGGGTTTAATAAAACTTGGGTTATATATATATATATATATATATATATATATATATAGAGGTAGGTTCTAATGAGTCCCTATATAAGTGTTGAGTCCCTAAGTCCTCATCCCATCCGTTGGATGGGATGAGGATGGATGGACAAGATGCATCCTAATATTTTGTATTAAAAAAAAAAAAAAAAAAAAAAAAGAGGAAGATTTACTATCCTAAAATAACTCCCATGATTTTAGGAAACAATAACTCTCATAATCACAATCATTTCTCATTCATTCATTCACGTTATAGGTTCATTATCAAAACCTTAAAAAAAAAAAACGCTCCCATCGATCATCACGTTCATTCATTCATTCATTCATTCAATTAAATCTGTGCTCGAAATTCCGTTACTATGAATTCAATGATCGCGACATCTTCATTAACTGTTGATAAACAATTCATCGAGTATAACAATGGTGAGTTTCGATATTGCTTTCATGTTTTGCGTCAATTTTTATTCATTATTTTGATTAATTTGCGTCAATTTGTGTTAATGGTTTGCGTCAATTTTCATGTTGATATTGTTTTCATGGTCGTGTTATTCATCATAGATTCATATGCAAATCGTAGAACACACAAACGGTGAGTATATATATATTTTGTAATTTATACTGGAATCGCCATGAAAGTCATTAAGATGCTACTCAATTATTAGTTTTTACGTTTACAATATATTGAGTTATTGTAGTTCATATACTGCGTTACTTTAGTGTAGAGCATCTGTTACTTTAATGTCTACAATCTGTTACTTTATATGTCGTGTTACTTTAATACACTCCAGTTGTTACTTTAGTGTTTTTCATCTGTTATTGTAGTGCATTGCAGTGTTCTAAGAATTTTGAAAACTGCCATATTAAAAAAAAATAAAAAAAAAAGATATTGTTTCCTATAATAATGGGACGTGATTGCCACCAAAATAGGAAACAATATCTCCTAAAATAACTCCCATGATTTTAGGAAACAATAACTCCCATAATCACAATCATTTCTCATTCATTCATTCACGTTACAGGTTCATTATCAAAACCTTAAAAAAAAAAAAACGCTCCCATCGATCATCACGTTCATTCATTCATTCAATCAAATCTGTGCTCGAAATTCCGTTACTATGAATTCAATGATCGCGACATCTTCATTAACTGTTGATAAACAATTCATCGAGTATAACAATGGTGAGTTTCGATATTGCTTTCATGTTTTGCATCAATTTTTATTCATTATTTTGATTAATTTGCGTCAATTTGTGTTCATGGTTTGCGTTAATTTTCATGTTGATATTGTTTTCATGGTCGTGTTATTCATCATAGATTCATATGCAAATCGTAGAACACACAAACGGTGAGTATATATGTTTTGTAATTTATACTGGAATCGCCATGAAAGTCATTAAGATGCTACTCAATTATTAGTTTTTACGTTTACAATATATTGAGTTATTGTAGTTCATATACTGCGTTACTTTAGTGTAAAGCATCTGTTACTTTAATGTCTACCATCTGTTACTTTATATGTTGTGTTACTTTAATACACTCCAGTTGTTACTTTAGTGTTTTTCATCTGTTATTGTAGTGCATTGTAGTGTCCTAAGAATTTCGGAAACTGCTATATTAAAAAAAAAAAAAAAAAAAAAATATTGTTTCCTATAATAATGGGACGTGATTGCCACCAAAATAGGAAACAACATCAAAGAGTAACGCCATATAAAAAAAAGAAAAAAAATACTACTTCCTATAATTATGGGACGTGATGACTTCAAAATAGGAAACAATATCATATAGTAATATACTGCGTCATACTCTCATTTTTATCATTATATGAATTTTTGCACTAACTTATATCTGGTGTTATTTTAATGAACATTATCTGTTAATTTAATTCATACTATCTGTTACTTTAATGTCTGACGTCTGTTACTTTATATCTGGTGTATAAGCATACTCTGTTAATTTAATTCAATGTTACTTCAATGCACTTCATCTGTTACTTTAACTCTTGTTATCTATTACTTTAATCCACATGAATGATGTAGGGATGTGGGTGAGAGTTTCCTCCATTGTGCGGTGGTGAGATTAAATCAAAGCTTCTGAGATGATGATGAAAAAGATGAAAAAGAAGAAAGACGGAGAGAACGAGAAGGATGAAGAAGAAACAGAATTATAAGTAGGACATTATGAGTAACAAGTGTGAAACATTGGAATTGTAATGGAGTTGATTTAGTTGGAATCTTGTACCACTTTTTGTTTTGTAGTATCTTAATAAAAACAAACATTGTTCTTTTTGTTAATTGAAACTCCTGTTTTTGCAAGAGACTACTATGCAACGTAACTGATTTTATGAGTTAAAGTAACACAGTTCATGAATTAAAGTAACACATTGTATAAGTTAGAGTAACAGTTTTTGCAAGAGACTATGCAACGTAACAGATTTTATGAGTTAAAGTAACACAGTTCATGAATTAGACTAACACATTGTATGAGTTAGAGTAATAGTTTTTGCAGGAGAATATATTAAACAACGTAACAGATTTTATGAGTTAAAGTAACGCAGTTCATGAATTAAAGTAACATAGTTTATGGATTATGGTAGTAACATAGTAACATACGTACAATGGCAGTAGGAAAATAATGATTTTTTGGTGAAAATGAAAAAAAAACTTAATTTTGAAAAAACTTGTTGTATGAGAGAAAAAACATTTAAAAAGATTGATAAGAGAGATAAAAGATTTTTATTGAGATAATTAAGGAGGAGAGAGAGAAATGATATATTTACCAAATTTGTTAGTTATTTCCTTAATTATGAGATTAAATCTTGTCCATTAATATAACCTTGAATCAAGAGCTAAGATGGGGACTCACGGACTCAACATATATATAAGTGGACTCACCTGATCCCACCTCTATATATATATATATATATATATATATATATATATATATATATATATATTCTTTTTCTTTTTTTTTTGCGTTTGGTTGAGTCAATGTCAAAGTCTAAGTCGAAAACAAGTCAATTTATAAAACAAAGTTCCACTTTTAAAATAGTTCAAAAAAATCAATTTACTATAAGAAGACTCAAAATACTTTAATTTTATAAAGACATTGAAAATACTTTTCTCGACTTAATAGCCCGATTTAAATAAAATAGACCAGTAACGCCTTATAATCGACTCGGAAAATAACGGGGTGTTACATAGGCTAATTCTGATTAATTCCATATTATCATCACTCTCTGTTTACTTTCTATTGGTATTTAAAATACCGATAAGTGTGACTAAGAAGATTGACTCCCTCTTAGCACAGTTTTGGTGGTATGTAATTAAGAAGGATAGGGCTATTCACTGGGCTAGTAATATTGTGATTCAATTACCAAAAAAATCTGGAGGGCTGGGTATCCGTAATATATCCTTATTCAATCAAGCACTACTGGCAAAGATAGGATGGAAGCTACTCACGAACCGTAACTCACTGCTCTATAATACCATTGGTGTGAAATACTTACACAATGTTGAGCCCGTCTTGAACGATGATTGGCAGCTGACTGTTAGAATTTATGGTAGACTTAATAACTGATTAGTTGTTTGATCAGTTTAGAGTTACTGTATTGTGGTCCATTTCGTGATCAACCTAAAATCTAATAAATATCTATCTCTTATCTCCTACAATCCTATATTCCATTAACCACTATACAGAAAGTTTATCTAGTTGTAACTTTATCTTTGATGGAAAGATTAGTATAAATACAACGCTATTCAGGGTCACTATATTCATCTTCTCTATTCATATATACACCATCTAAATCTGAGAGGAAAGAATTTAGAACCGGCAATATAGTTAAGACGGTCGACGGTATTCGAGAACGGTATTTTCGGGTTGTAGATAAAGCTGTTCAGGAATCCGTTAAGCAATGGCTGGAGGTTATTTCTAGATCTTAATTATAATTTAGCTTCCGCTTTTGAGTTTATCGTTAGGTTCGTTTATTAATTAAGAACATGATAAATTCATATAAAGAACTTACATTTGGTATCAGAGCTTCAGTTTATACCTCTGTCTTTCTTGTTTTGTCTTCATATGATTATACCATTAATTTACAGAATCGTTGAGAATAGATTTACTCTGTATAAATTGATTATATCTGATTTTCCTCGTACTACGCATAATTGTTGTTTCTTCTATCTTCCTGTTTTACTTTTGTATCTCGATTGTTTCTTCCGGGTTGGGATATAGTCCGTATAAAGGAGGTGAGAATGAAACTTCTGGGAAAATATAAAGGATTTATATATTTTCAATGATAATACTGTATTTTTTCTGGGCTGTGTTAGCTTATTTGTGGAGAAGATGAAAATGGATTTATTTTGTCTTATTTGTGTGTCCAATTCGGCAAAGCTTTTACCTCCCTTATTTCTCTGACATATTATGAGTACACTTTATTCTTTTCACATGATATGTAATTAGTTATATTTTGTACTGTTCATATATATTGTTCACATGACTTTCGTATATTTTTGTTAGGTCACGTAATTAGTCATGTTTTTGGATGATATGAATATTAAGTTTCACATAATAAATCTAGAATTATTATTATGTCGGTTTTAAGCTGTCTATATACCTTAAGCTAAAATATATAGATTAATAAAGTAATGTTGAGTGATTCGTAAATTTTATTGATTAGGGAGTAGCCACAGCATCTCTGATTGTTTGAAATTTCGTTTTGGGAATCACATGTAGTAACTAAACATCAATTGTAATCAATCGTACGTAATATAATAAAATATACCCACAGGAAATTTTGTTATATTTGTATGATTAATTAGGATGAATATTAAACTATATTTCTTGATCTACCCACAGGAGTTAAGAAATAAAAATTTAATAGTCCCATCATTGAGTTAATTAAAATAATTAAAATTATTATGAGTCTAATTTGAGTAGGACTTTAGCCCACAGGCAAGTTTTATGTCACTAGATTCATATTAGCATGATTTTACATTGGTAAAGCATGATTATAGTTATGTCTCAAATTATTAATAAGCATGTTATTTATTTATTTGCAGTTATTTTGTCTGGTAGTTCTTCTGATGTCAAATTTGACATTCCTGAATTGAATGGTGAAAATTATAAGGTCTGGAAAGAGAGAGTACTACTGCAGTTAGGATGGATGGATATTGATTATGCTATAAGGAAAGACGAACCACCTAGTATAACGGAAGCTAGTGAACCTGATGAGGTAGATCTTTATGAAAAGTGGGAGAGATCTAACCGTCTCTCCATTATGTTCATAAAGACCAGGTTATGTGCTAGTATTCGTGGTTCAGTTGATAAGTATGATAAGGTTAAAGACCTAATTAAGGCCATCGATGAGCAGTATGTGACTTCAGACAAATCTCTTGCCAGTACCTTAATTATGCAATTTTCATTCCTAAAGCTCACTCAAACTAAAGGCGTGCGTGAGTATATCATGCGCATGAGGGATATTGCGGCTCAACTTAAAGGCTTGGAGGTTACTATGTCCGACTCCTTTCTGGTACACTTCATTTTATGCACTCTTCCTTCACAATATGCCCCATTTAAGATATCCTACAACACACATAAGGATAAATGGTCTATTAATGAGCTTATGACCATGTGTGTTCAGGAGGAGGGTAGATTGCTACTGGAAGAAGGTGAAAAGGTGAACTTCACCACTTCTAAAAAGAAGGGTGATGATCACACTAAAGACAAAGGAAAGGGGAAGGTTCCAGCTCAGTCAGTCATAAAGAAGGAATCTTCGTGTTTCTTCTGTAAAAAGAAGGGACACATGAAGAAAGATTGCCCTAAATTCAAAGTCTGGCTGAAAAAGAAAGGTAATTTTCTAGCACATGTATGTTATGAATCTAATATGGTTTTGAATCATAATACATGGTGGATTGACTCTGGCACTACAATCCATGTTTCGAATACCTTGCAGGGTATGACAAACCTAAGGAAACCGGTGGGCAGTGAAGCCTCTATCTATTCAGGAAATCGGATGGGATCACATGTGGAAGCCATCGGGACATGCACTTTAATTCTTAGTAGTGGTTTTAATTTGGTTTTGCAAGAGACATTTTATGTTCCTAAATTTGCTAGGAATTTGATTTCAATTTCCAGACTTGTACGCTTTGGATTTTCTTTTAAATTTTCGGACTCCGGTTTTAATATTTTTAAGAATTCTGAAATAATTGGTTGCAGTATATTGTCTGAAAATTTATATCGTCTCAGTTTGCAAAATGATATCACTGAAAGTACTATGCATGTCAATACTGGTTTAAAAAGATGTATTATGGATGAGAATTCTTCTATGTTGTGGCACCGGAGATTGGGACACATCTCCATTCAGAGGGTTAAGAGATTGGTGAAAGAAGGGGTACTTAGTACCTTAGGCTTCACCGATTTCGAGAATTGTATTAGTTGCATTAAGGGAAAGCAAACTAATACTCATAAAACTGGTGCTAAGAGGAGTTCTGAGTTATTAGAAATCATACACAAGGATATTTGTTGTCCGGACATGAACGCTAATGATCCAAAATACTTTATCACCTTCATTGATGATTTTTCGCGATATATGAATCTCTACTTACTTCGTTCCAAAGACGAAGCTTTAGATGCCTTTAAATTGTTTAAGGTTGAAGTAGAGAACCAATGCGATAAGCGCATTAAAATCGTAAGATCAGATCGAGGTGGTGAGTACTATGGTAGATACACCGAGAACGGACAAGCACATGGTCCATTTGCTAAATTTCTTCAAGAGCATGGGATTGTTGCCCAATACACCATGCCTGGTTCTCCGGACCAGAATGGTGTAGCAGAAAGAAGAAATCGGACATTAATTAACATGGTGCGGAGTATGCGAAGTAATGTTAATCTTCCATCATTTTTGTGGGTTGATGCTCTCAAAACGGCAGCGTATATATTAAACCGGGTTCCTACCAAGGCCGTCTCTAAGACACCTTTTGAGTTATTCAAAGGTTGGAAACCGAGTTTGCAACATATACGCATTTGGGGATGTCCGTCTGAAGTGAGAATTTATAACCCACAAGAAAAGAAACTTGATCCAAGGACTATTAGTGGGTATTTCATTGGATATGCCGAGAAGTCTAAGGGTTATAGATTCTATTGTCCATCTCACAGCACTAGAATTGTGGAATCGAGAAATGCTAAATTTCTTGAGAATGACTTGATCAGTGGGAGTGATCAATTTCGGGAAATTATTCCTGAAAAGGATCACAATGAAGTTCCACCATCTGACTCAGGTGTTCGGTTGGTCGTCATTCACACTCCTCAAGTCCAACCGAGTGTTAAACGACCAAATAAAGAAACTCCACATACTGCTGAACGAAATGTGGTAGAGACTGAGGAGGTTCGGCCCGAGCGTGAACAAGGTCCACCCGAGGGTGAGCAAGGTCCACCCGAGGGTGAACATGCTCCATTAAGAAGATCTACCCGAGAAAGAAAAACAACAATTTCTGGTGATTTTATGGTGTATTTACAAGAATTGGATTATTGTGTTGAAGCCGATAATGATCCTTTGTCATTTTCACAAGCCGTAAGTTCTACAGATTCAAACTTATGGATGAATGCTATGAAAGATGAGATGAATTCTATGGCATCTAATGGAGTCTGGGATCTCGTCGAGTTGCCTGATGGTGCAAAAACCATTGGATGTAAGTGGGTCTTTAAGACAAAGAAAGACTCGCTCGGCAACATCGAGAGGCATAAGGCAAGACTCGTTGCTAAAGGATTCAATCAAAGGGAAGGAATCGATTACACAGAGACTTTCTCTCCTGTATCCAAGAAAGATTCTCTTCGAGTTGTCATGGCATTAGTAGCTCATTTTGATTTCGAGCTACATCAGATGGATGTGAAAACAGCATTTCTCAATGGAGATCTAGAAGAAGAGGTTCATATGAAACAACCTGAAGAATTCTTCTCTAGTGATGGTGAGCATTTGGTTTGTAAGCTGAATAAGTCTATATACGGTTTGAAACAAGCTTCCCGACAATGGTATAAGAAGTTCCACGAAGTTATTTCTTCATTCGGTTTCGAAGAAAATATTATGGATCAGTGTATATACCTTAAGGTCAGTGGGAGTAAGATTTGTTTCCTTGTGTTGTATGTGGATGATATTTTGCTAGCAACCAATGATAAGGGGTTTCTATATGAGGTGAAACAATTTCTTTCAAGTAACTTTGATATGAAAGATATGGGCGAGGCATCTTATGTCATTGGCATTAAGATCCATAGAGATAGATCCCGAGGCATTTTAGGCTTGTCTCAGGAGGCCTATATCAACAAAGTACTCGAAAGGTTCAGAATGAAAGATTGTTCACCAAATGTAGCACCCATTGTGAAAGATGACCGGTTCAGTTTGGACCAGTGTCCTGGGAATGACATTGAGAGGGAACAAATGAAAAATATTCCCTATACTTCAGCAGTTGGTAGCATTATGTATGCTCAGGTCTGTACCAGACCTGACATTGCATATGTTGTTGGAGTATTAGGCAGATATCAGAGTAACCCAGGAATCGATCACTGGACAGCTGCAAAGAAAGTGTTGAGATACCTTCAGGGTACTAAGAATTACATGCTTATGTATAGACGAACTGAGAGTCTTGAAGTGGTAGGGTATTCCGATTCAGACCACGCTGGCTGCATTGATTCACGAAAATCCACCTCAGGATATGTGTTTATGCTAGCCGACGGGGCTATTTCTTGGAGGAGTACCAAACAGACAGTGGTAGCCACTTCTTCTACGGAGGCTGAGTTCATTTCTTGTTTTGAGGCTACCTCACATGGTGTATGGCTGAAAGGTTTCATATCTGGTCTTAGAGTTGTTGACTCTATTAGTCGGCCAATACAAATGTATTGCGATAATACAGGTGCTGTCTCTATGGCTAAGAATAATAAGAGTGGAGGTGCAAGTAAGCACATCGACATTAAGTATCGGGCCCTTAGAGAACGTGTTCAAGAGAAGAAAGTGACTGTTGACCACATTAGCACTGATCTTATGATTGCCGATCCCTTGACTAAAGGCATGCAAATTAAGAATTTCAAGGGTCATGTAGTAAGTATGGGACTTGGTCCCGAAATGTGATACATTTATTATGTTGTTTTAAACCTTTCATTCAGTTGGATATTATCTCATTTTAATTTATACACGTACGTATTTTGTTTATTGAGAAATATCATTTTGTTTTGACCTAGAGTAAACATATGGTTTATTCATTAAGTTGAGAGTGGTGATAAACCGAGTATATTGTAATACATGGAAGGTTAATTCTCGTCTTAAATAAGAGGATTAGTCGCTATGATTCGTATATGCGGTTTCTCGTTTAAGTGACCAAGTGGGAGAATGTTAGAATTTATGATAGACTTAATAACTGATTAGTTGTTTGATCAGTTTAGAGTTACTGTATTGTGGTCCATTTCGTGATCAACCTAAACTCTAATAAATATCTATCTTTTATCTCCTACAATCCTATATTCCATTAACCACTATACAGAAAGTTTATCTAGTTGTAACTTTATCTTTGATGGAAAGATTAGTATAAATACAACGCTATTCAAGGTCACTATATTCATCTTCTCTATTCATATATACACCATCTAAATCTGAGAGGAAAGAATTTAGAACCGGCAATATAGTTAAGACGGTCGACGGTATTCGAGAACGGTATTTTTGGGTTGTAGATAAAGCTGTTCAGGAATCCGTTAAGCAATGGCTGGAAGTTATTTCTAGATCTTAATTATAATTTAGCTTCCGCTTTTGAGTTTATCGTTAGGTTCGTTTATTAATTAAGAACATGATAAATTCATATAAAGAACTTACACTGACCACATCTAGTACATGGATTTGGAAGGGAATACATTGGGGATTGCAACTAATTCTACCAGATTTGGAGTGGACTATTGCTTGGCTCCCATCCACGATTACCTGCTCTAAGGGGCTAACTAGGTTAATGGACGTCCTCCGGAAGTTAACCCATCATTGTCACATCCGGTGGGAGGATTATCAGAAATCATTGTCAACGACTTAATACGAAATGGAAAAGATTGGAATCTCAATATACTCAATATACTTTTCTCAAAAACAACTGTTTCACATATAACAGCTATCCCAATACCGGAGTCCGATGTTCCAGATACACTCAATTGGAGCCAGAATAATAATGGCATCTACTCGGTTAAAAAAGGATATGGAATCCTCCTTCAAAGACGATGGGATACAAAAGCATCGGAGAAGGATAGGAAGCGGATTAACAATGCCTGCCAGGTACTAATCTCGAAACTGTAGAAAATTAAAATGCCGAAGTGGTGGATGACATTCCTTTGGCGCCTTCTTACTGGATGCTTAGCTATAGGGGAAGAATTTAGGGCGCGTGATCTAAGATTTGAATACAACTGTGCTCTATGTTTGTCAACTAACAATAATGAAACAAGAGAACATTTATTTAAAGATTGTGAGTACGCAAGACATATATAGGCCTGCAGTCAATTGGGGATCAACGCAATATCAGGAAATAACTTACCTATTGATAAATGGATTTATAATTGGGTGAAGATTCTGCAAATACAAGAGGAACCGGAGGAACGAATAATGGAATTTGTAGCTGTTCTTTGGACTATATGGTGCATGCGAAATAAAAGACGCTTTGACGGAGCACTACCACCAAGCATGTTCTTCAGAGAGGTCTATGAGACAAACAGAGCAAGCATCGGAAAAAAAAGAACCCGCTAAATTAGAAGGAAAAATATATCAGGAGAATGAGAATTATTTAGAGCTAGCGGACCAGCTGCAAAAAGGGATCTCAATACTATTAATACACGGATACTATTCATGCGACCCCCTTATAATGTACGTTGATGCATCTTGGAAACAGAATTTGGAAGCAGGATTTGGCTGGTACGCACACCATCCAAGGTTGAGGACATACCATTGGTCGAAGGTAGGAAGAGCTTAGTCACCACAACAAGCAGAAGTAATTGCTTTCAAACAAGCAATTAGATGGGCATTATGGAAAGGGTTTCATCATATAGAAGTCAACTCAGACTGTCTACAGCTAATCCAGACACTTCTACAGCTCCAGGCGCCGTTTCGATATTGCAGCTCAACAATAGCTGATATTACTAATATGCTTAATTTATTTCATTGTGTTTCTGTAGGTTTTGTACGTCGAGACTGTAATAAACTAGCACACGAACTTGCCGCTAGGACAAATAGGATATAATATAATATAATACCACTTGTAAAAAAAAAACGGTTATTTAGTAACTACATTATATTAAATACTGTACTCTATAGTGACCACTATTTAATACGAAAATGTGGTAAATATTTACCAGAAAGTGGTAACTAACTAACCTAAAATTGTGACTTTTTATCATAAATTATAATGTTTTTACTATTGTTTCATGATACAACGGTTATACAAAATAATTACCGCTTTTTTGATGTTCGCTATTTTTAAGTGATTTAAATTAAACCTTGAATGAAGATATAAATACTGTTACGATTATCATAAATTTTTAAGAGACATTTTATCATAAATTACTAGTACGGTTATATTTATTTTTTTAATCATTTCCTAAATCTATATAAATACTCACTAGTTTAGTACCCGTGCAAAAGCACGGCTTACGTAATAGTATCATATTATCGTACCTATTATCATATTAAAGATAAATTACACTTAAATTTGACATATTATTTAATTTGTATTCTTTAATCAGACATTAAGGTTTAAAACTTACCAGGCCAACACACTGTTTAATTCTAATTCTAATATTTTATTTACGTTCTTTAAGGACTATTTGATTTAATATCTCAAATAGAAAAAAAAAATTAATTAAGAGTCACCTAAAATATAAAGATAATACTCAGTGCGGGCCTACTGCCTAGCAAATGCATGTAGACACAACATTATTTATATTTATTTACATAATCTTGATGTTTAATTAGGTACGTATCCCTTGAATATTTAGACCGATTCTTTTTTTTTAAAATTATTTTCAGTTTTTATAATAATCTTTAAATAGGCTAAAGTCGAGGAGTAATATACATTATTCACCATGTTTCATTGTTATTTTCTTACTCATAGAGCAACTCCGCCCATAAAATTTGATCCATTCTTGGTGGACGATGAATAATTTTAGCTACTCCATCCATAAAAAATTTATCCTTCCTCAAGAATAATTCATTCTCATCCGAGAGAACAAGAAGCTGGAGGAAGAGTAGCAGTGGGACCCGCGCGGAGTAAATGCAGTTTTTTAATTTTTTTTTTTGTTTTTCCGCACCAAAACGATGTCGTTTTGACTGAATTATATTCAAAACGGGTCACTTTGTGTCACCTACTGCACACCTTCTGCACACCTATTCAACTTTTTCAGAACCAATAAATGACTAACACGTGGCAGACTTGGGTGTTGAATTTAATTTACCACCAACGGATATGTCTACTTTTTATTTACCCACATTACACTCAATATTTATTACACTTCATATTTATTACTCATCAGTTATTACCACCAACGTCGAAGTCTTGCATGGTTGGGCGACTCTGGACAGAACGCCATGTGAATCTCAAAGCCGACATTGACACGATGTATAGGGTTTGGAAGACGGGGGCCCCGGTAGTGGGAGAAGTGATTGATAAACAGAAGAAGGTTTTCACCTTCCAATTCGATGACGTCCGTGACAAGGATAGAGTTCTCATAGAACAGCCATGGCACTTTGACCGCCATGTTTTGGTGTTGACGGAGTTGGAGGGAGATGCTATTCCCGCTGAGGTACCTCTTTTTCTCTCTCCTATTTGGGCACGTATTTATGACCTACCAGTCATGGGGAGGGGAAATATGGAGAATATTGTGAATATTGGCTCGTTTGTTTCAATGGACGATTATGTGAACCCCTCTATTAATCGGTCGTTGCGGCTAAGGGTGGTGATTGATGTCCGACGGCCATTTCTAGATTCGATATTAATGAAACAAAAGGGGCGGAAGACATGGCGTGCTAGGGTAGCGTACGAAAGTCTACCCATTTTCTGTTATGTCTGTGGCCAACTAGGGCATGGAGAGAAGGACTGTGGGGAAAGGAAGGGGGAGGTTGGTGAAAGCAGGAGGTTTGGGGAGTGGTTGAAGGCGTCACCCTGGCGTATTTCTAGACAGTCGATGAATGTGGGTGTTAAGGATACCAGTAGTTGCTCTCGCAAACTTTTTGGTGATGAGGAGGAGGCTGTTAGAGTGGAGGAGAAAGAATTGGGCAAAATGGTGGAAATGCTCCGTGGCGTGTCTATTAAGGGAGGGGTGGTTTCGGGGAACCTCGCTGGGTTGGAGAGGAGAGATGGAAAACTGGGGAAGGAGGGGGCAGTGGTGATAAGGAAAGGGAATGGGTGGACCCTACTTTGACAAGGGCGGCGGGAGATGCAGGAAAAGAAGGGGAACCAGTTAGGTGTATAAAAGCGTTTAAGGCTGCTCGTGGAGGGAATGGGAGTAAGGGAAAGGGAAGGGCTGGAGGTAAGGGTGTCACTGGTGATGAAGAGAGTAGAAAGCGGGGGAGAAGCGTGGAGGGAGACCACGATGATGGGAACGACGGAGCTAACAAAAGGCTCTGTGAGACTACTGATTTTGACATGGTACTGGACCACAACCAGATAGTAGCGGAGTCTGCGGGAATGCAGGCCCGCGAAGAGCAATGAAACTTCTCAGTTGGAACTGTCAGGGGTTGGGCAATCCCCTGACAGTTAACACCCTCTAGGAGAGGTGCTGGAGGGAGGGCCCGAACATCGTTTTCGTTATGGAAACGATGATTAAGGCGGGGGAGTTAGAGAAGGTTAGAAATAAATGTGGTTTTACTGAAGGTCTTTGTATTAGTAGTCAGGGTAAATCGGGAGGTATTGGGATGTGGTGGAAGGATGTTGAGGCGGAGATCGTTACCTACGATAATAATCATATATGTATCAAGGTTAAGGATCCCGAGAGCGGGTTTATTTGGCAAGCGATGGGTGTGTATGGGTGGCCCAGGTCATCGGAGAAGTTCAAGACTTGGAATTTGCTTCGTAATCTTTGTGTGGATAGCTCTTTTCCGAGGATTGTGTTTGGAGACTTTAATGAGATCCTTTGTTCGGAGGAGAAGTTCGGAGGTGCTGTTAGAGGAGATCGGGAAATGAATGCGTTTCGGGAAGCGATCCAGGAATGTTCACTGCATGATCTGGGTTTCGTTGGGCCCTGGTTTACTTGGCAGCGGGGCCGACACGTTGGGAGAGTGATTAGGGAGCGTTTGGACAGAGCCCTTGCTAATGGGGAATGGTTCCAAACGTACCCGGATGCCCGTGTAACCCACATGCCTATTTATTCGTCTGACCACGCACCTCTAGTTATTGCAACGGCGGGGAGTCGGGATTGGAAGGGACGTAGAAAACGCTTTCATTTTGAAGCTATGTGGCTTTCTGATGATGGCTGTAGGGACGTGATTAAGGAGGCTTGGGATGGGGGCGGGGGATGCATCGAGGATAGAGTCAGGCGATGTTCGAAATCTTTATCCACTTGGGCGCGTATGACGTTTGGCGATTTGAGGAAGAAAATTCGGGAGGCGGAAGGGGAACTTGGGGAGTGGCAGAAGAAGGATCCTTCGGCTGACATGCTAGATAATTGCCGACGGATAACTGGGGAGCTCGATTTACTACGACGTCAACATGAGACGTATTGGTATATGAGGGCTAGAAAGACGGAGATGCGTGATGGCGACAAGAATACTAAATACTTCCACCACAAAGCTTCAAATCGACGAAAACGTAATACGGTTAGGGGACTCGAGGACGACGCAGGAGTGTGGCAAATCGGGGAGCCGGAAATAGCTCAGATCGCGAGGGGCTATTTCGGAGACCTGTTTCGGTCTCAAGGGGTAAGTGGGAAGGAGAGGGTGCTGGGGGTTATTGACAAAGTGGTCTCGGATGAAATGAATGCCAATTTATTGGGTCAGCCACGAGATGAAGAAATTAAAAGGGCTTTATTCGATATGCATCCAAATAAAGCCCCAGGACCCGATGGTTTGCATGCTTTGTTCTACCAAAAGAACTGGGATATTGTTGGTAAGGAGGTGTGTGGGTTTGTGCGGAGTTGGTGGGAGGGTGGACGAGACCTTGGGCAGATTAACTCGACTTCGGTGGTCCTTATCCCGAAGGTTACTGAGCCCCGTAAGATCACGGAGTTTCGACTTATTAGTTTGTGTAATGTTCTGTATAAAATTGTTTCGAAGACACTTGCTAATAGATTGAAACCAATGATGAACCTGCTTATTACGGAGGAGCAAAGCGCCTTTACCCCGGGTCGGCTAATTACGGATAATGCACTCATCGCGTTCGAGATTTTTCATGCCATGAAGAGGGGTGGAGAAGGGAAACACGGGAGTGTTGCGTTAAAGCTCGATATGAGTAAGGCGTATGATAGATTGGAATGGGAGTTTTTGGAGGATATGATGAGGACGTTGGGTTTCGCTGAGGATTGGATTGCGAAAGTAATGGCCTGTATAACAACGGTCTCCCAGGCGTTTGTTATTAATGGCCAGCTTTCGGAGAAGGTGACATCGGGCCGCGGTCTACGACAAGGCGATCCTATCTCCCCCTATTTATTCTTGATCTGCGCGGACGCGTTTTCCTATCTTATTAAACATGTTGTTCGGAGTCGGCTAATCCATGGTGTGCGAGTTTGTCGGGGAGCCCCGGTAATTTCTCATCTCTTTTTTGCTGATGATAGTATTCTTTTTGCGAGGGTAACTTTGGAGGAATGCTCTAAGATAGCTAATATTATTAGCCAATATGAAGGAGCCTCGGGACAGAAAATCAATTATGCCAAGACGGAAGTTGTGTTCAGTAAAAAGGTTACTAGCAATGTCAGGGGGGTGATTGGAAATATTATGGGGGTAAGAGAGGTTAATAGACACGAGAAGTATTTAGGGCTACCTACAATCATTGGGAGGTCGAAAAAAGTCGTCTTTATGAATATTAAAGATAGGCTTTGGAAGAAGACTCATGGGTGGAAGGAAAAATTCCTGTCAAAACCGGGGAAAGAAGTGCTTATTAAGGCCGTCGCGCAAGCTATCCCGACGTATATGATGATTATTTTTGCTATACCGGATGGTATCATTTCTGAACTTCATAGAACTATGGCCCGCTTTTGGTGGGGGTCCACCGATAATAGCAGGAAAATTCATTGGATGAGTTGGGAGAGGTTATGTCGACATAAGGTTAGAGGGGGCCTCAGGTTTCGCGATCTTAGAGTCTTTAATCAGGCTTTGCTCGCGAAACAGATTTGGAGGTTGTACACCAATCCAATGAGCCTTGCTGCCCGTGTACTTAAAGCTCGTTATTTTAAGAACGACTCGGTTTTGGAGGCGCGAAGAGGTTTCGACCCAAGTTATTGCTGGCGGAGTATGTGGGGGGCAAAGTCCTTGCTTCTTGAGGGGGTTAGGTGGAGGGTGGGAAATGGTTTTAACATTAATGTCTGGTCTGACCCCTGGTTGCCGGGATCTATGTCTCATCGCTGACCTGTTCCTAACATTAATGAGGAGAGTTCTATGAAGGTTGCGGAGCTGCTTGATCTGGAAAATGGCTCATAGAATGATATGAGATTGCGTGAGGTCCTGGTAGAAGACGATGTCCTTCGTGCCCTTGAGCTACCAGTGAGTTCGACGGGTGTGTCGGATGGTATGTTCTGGTGGCCTGCTCATGATGGGGTATTTTCTGTGAAGTCGGCATATCGGCTCGGCACTTACGATGTGGTGAATTGTAACCGCGAGGCAGGTTCAGGGGATAATTCGGTTTGGAAAGCCTTATGGGGGTTGCCCATTCCGCCCAAGTTGGCTCATTTCGCCTGGCGGGCGTGTGGCGATCTCCTGGCAACGCGTTACCATTTATTTAAACGGAAGTGTGTGGAGAGCTCTTTATGCGGGCTTTGTAGGGATTCTTGTGAGTCGACAACCCATGCTTTATTCGACTGTTCATCTACGAAAGATCTCTGGTTGGGGTCGGGGATGGAGGATTTTCTTGCTACTGTCCCGCGGGTGTCTTGTTCTGCAGCTGTGGAATGGGTCTTCGAGAAGTTGGATGTGGCTGAGAGGATCAGGTTTTTGACAATGGCGTGGTGTGTGTGGACTGTCAGGAACTCCTTGATCTTTGAAGAAACCCCTGCCCCTCCTCTGTCAATCGCTCGTGGTCTTAATGCTCTTGTTGCTGACTATGCGATTTATATGGATAAGGTGCATAGGGCGGGAACTGAGTCGGGGGTGGGGGTGGGGCCGAGCTGCTGGTTGCCACCGGGCCGGGGGAGGGTGAAGGTGAACTTCGATGCTGCTGTGTTGGGTAATTGCGAAGTGGGTCTCGGTTTCGTGATACGGAACTGCGATGGGCATATTGTGCGTTTGGGGAGCAGGAGGGTGGTGGCTCGGTGGGATCCTGACATCGCTGAAGCCATGGCGGCCAGATTTGGGGTATCCGAGGCGATTAATGGGGGCTTTAACGACATCATTTTGGAGGGGGATTCGCTCAACGTTGTTAACAAGGTGAGGAGCGGTGTGAAATGGAGAAGCCCGATTGGAGTTTGTATTAGTGATATTTCTAGTCTGTTAACCTCTTTTTCTTCTCATAGCTGTATGCACGTAAAACGGGGCGGGAATACCGTTGCTCATTGGGTAGCTAGATTGTGTACTACCAGGAACGGTCAGATTGTTTTGTCCTCAAACTTTCCGCTACCGGCTCTCGAGTTAGCGGAGGTTGATCTTTATTAATATATGAGCCCCGTTTTTCCCCTCAAAAAAAAAACTTTGTATTATATATATATTATTATTATTATCTATAAATACAACTCCAAATTTTTTACCGTTTACAATTACTTCCTACACTTTGTACATCTTTAATTTTTTTACCTTTCAAAAAATTACAATTCATTCTTTATAATTTTAATGGATAAAAATAATAATAGTAGTAATACTAATTTTAATTATAATGATCTGTCATATTTTGCGTATCTTAATTATATGCAAAATAATAATTATCCCCCACCAAATTTTGTTCCACATCCAAATTATCGACCCACTCAAATTCAATTTCATACTAATTATCCACACCTAAACTTTAATTCGCCTTCGTCATTTCCTAATTCCGTCGATTATTCACGAAATCACAATAACCACCCTTCCGAGCCTGTGAGAAGGTCATTATTTGGTGATGAAAATCCAAATTTATTTTCTCAAGAGACCGTCAACTATTAAAAATCTCCGGTCGATTTGTCAAATAATGAAGACAACATTGACGATCTTCAAATCGTCAGTGAAACTCAATATTCTATGGACATTTTGATGCGTGTCGTTTCCGCAGTCAAAGTTAAATTTATAAACACTACTAACTCTACGATAGATAGGGTACGTAGAGGTCGATCCCACAGAGACTGACGTTATTATCTAAGACGATTTATTATTTAATAGTATATATATATATATATATATATATATATATATATATATATATATATATATATATATATATATATATATATATATATATATATATATATATATTAGGGGGGGTTTTGTTGGCTAAAAAATAATAATAATAAAATAAATAAACATAACATAAATAAAAAAATTAATCATAACAATATTCGAGACATGCAATATATGATATAGTCGGGTTAATCATCGATTCAATTAATTAGACTCAAATAGATCGGTAACTATTTAATCTCTTGTAAGCAAGTAAATTAACAGTTTTATCTTTTTTACCCGTTAAATTCCGTTAACCACGCAAGTTTAATCCTAACTAAATTAGATTGACTCAACCATGTAAGCACGGATCAAGTCAATAAATTTAATCGCGTTAAGAACACCAATCAATTAAATTATATAGAACCAGAAAGCTGCAATTAAATATAACTCAATTATCATACAAAATTATAGGAGTAGTAGTTAAATTAGATCAGTAAGCTGCAACCTAATTTAAAACACTATTAATTTAACAATCGACTCATGTAAATAATCTAGGTGATCAGGCTAAATTAATAAACATGAAAACAAAAGTCAAATCGTGAATTTCATACGAATATCAAAGTACTAATTAAACGTTAAAACAATAACGTAATCTCATAACTCATAGACAATAATCGGTACATTACATGTTCGAATAACTGAAAGATTAAACTAAGTAACTAATTAAACTGTAAATAAACTAAATAAGATAGATAGATAGATACAACCGTTAGATAAATTAGGAGTTGAATTGATCGCGTCCTGCATTACAATCCGGTTGAATTTGTACCGACCTTGGCCGCGAAGGCCAAGGCCTTCGCCCTATTTCTATGTGTGTGTTTTTGTGGCTCCTTGTTCTTCTCTTTTCTCCTTCTTAAAGCCCTAACGCCTCCTTTTATAGTGTTAATTTGGTTCTAGTGAAATTATTTCTTTCCTTAATTAATTGATCTTGCTCTTACAATTTCACATCTTCTTCTTTCCTTTTTACACTGGATTTTCTTTCCTTAATTTTTCATAATGGGCTGATGGTTTTATGCTTGATTTTGACCCATTAGATGATGGAATTTGATTTTCCTCTCTTCAACAAAGTTGTTCATCTCGAACTTAGCTTTCCAATGCATTTTGATTCGCGTTATTCCGACATCGTATGAGTGAGATATTGTCGTCTTAAGACAAACCTGCAAACATCCTACGATACATATTAAATACTCAATTTAGCACCAAAAAATAATATAAGGCCGATAATATATCAAAAGTTACTAAAGTTATAACGTTTAGCTCAAATAATACAAAGACGGCATAGAAAATATAATATTAAATGGGTAAAAATATGCATAAATATCGACTTATCACATTTCTTCCGCAACACACACCACGAAGTTTGCGACGAGAAAAGGAAAGACGAAAAAATCTCAACAAAAACGAAGGCCCAATGGAACAATCACGAAGATGCCGCTCTTATTTCTGCGTATGTCCGCATTTCTACTGATCCCGTTATTGGTTGCAACCAAAAGAAAGATAAATTTTGGGCAAGGGTGAAGAAGAAGTACGACGAGGCTCAATGTGCAAATGAAGCTAACCTACGTCCCCGGGAAATTGGTATGTTGACAAATCGGTGGTACAGGGTTTCCGCTGGGGTGTTAAGATGGGTCGGTTATTTTGAGAAAGAGAAAAGTAGGCTTCCGAGCGGCATGTGTGATGAGGATGCGTATGCCGATGCTCGTAGATTATGTGGAAACACATATACATACGAAAATCAGTGGCATCTACTAAAAAAATTTCCGAGGTGGGAAGAACATTTGGCGTCTACTCCAAAGGTTCAACTCTCTTACGCCGCCCCCACCCCTAATGTCACCCCCTCCGATAGTAGCGCAAAACGTAGCAGAGCCGACGATTTAGAAACAGATGCATCAATGGCTGAGGGTGGAAGTAGTCAACGCCTGATGGGTGTTAAAGCGGCTAAGAAAAATAAGGGAAAAGCTCGTCTCGTAAATGAGGAGGTCGTCTCGGTTGTTAGTGACCGATTAGGGCAGTTCGTTGAGGGGATGTCGAAATCGGAAATTCAAAAAAACCAAAGGGATGCGGCGATTGAGAAAGATTTAGCATGGAAGAGAAAACTAATGTTGTTTGAAACGTTGAGACAAATCCAGAACCCGACTCCGGAAGATATAGAGATGTTGGTTAAAGCTCGTCAAGATGTAGCCGATAATATCTAGTTTTAATTTGAGCCTATATATTTGGTATTTGTTATTTTTAGATGTCGCGGATTTTATTACGTTGTGTTTAATATTTATTTTTTATTTAGTTTTATTGTAAGGTTATGTAGTTTTATTTACGTTTTAATATGTAATCTTGTAGTTCATTGTATAATTAACGTATTTCATTTCTTATTATGAACTAACGTGTCATTTTATTATCAAGGAGAAAAGACTACATTTTGTATTCAGGAATTACTGTTCACATTTTGTAGTAACGTAGTAACGGTCACAATTTTAAATGATGGACAACCGTGACATTTCCGAATTTGAAATTATCGTCATTTTTCAAATTGTGAAAATAACGGTCACTTTTTCGAATTTGAATGGTCACGGTCACGTTTCCCTGCACTGGAAAAACGATCACGTTTTTTAATTAGATTTTACTGGTGACATTTTCGAATTTGAAATTTACCGTCATTTTTCAGATTTTGAAAATAACGGTCACATTTCCGAATTTGAATGGTCACGGTCACGTTTCCCAGCACTGAAAAAATGGTTACGTTTTTCAATTAGATTTAACTGGTGACATTTCCGAATTTGAAATTTACTATCATTTTTCAAATTTTGAAAATAACGGTCACATTTCCGAATTTGAATGATGACCTTATAAAAATTCCCCTATATATAGAATTACTTGTTGTAGTATTCATTTAATCCAAACATCAAACTATATTTAATTTACATAACTACACCAATTATTACAGAATTTTCAAAATGTCGTCATCTTCCTCTCCCACTTCACAAGACTCTTCTGATTTCGAGCATGAGTGTTACAAACTCGGCGCCGAGGCTCTTCAAGTCATGCTTGATGTAGCTACTCAAAATACGAGCAGTAAGAGAAAATTAGGCTACAAAAAAAATATCGAAAGAAATCGAGAGGAGGGGTATAATCAAATTTTCAAAGATTATTTTGCCCCGCAACCAACCTACCCCGATAATATATTTCGCCGAAGATTTCGTATACACAAGCATTTATTTCTCCGGGTCGTCGAAGGAGTCAAGGCACACAGTGATTTTTTCCAATCAAGGCCGGATGGGAGTGCAAGACCGGGCATCTCAGCTTTACAAAAGTGCACTGCAGCGATTCGGTTATTAGCTCATGGAGAGGGAGCGGATCGGGTTGATGAGTATTTGAGACTCAGTTCAACTACAGCGGCGTTGTCGCCACAACACTTTATGGACGCTATTATCTCTCAATTTGGTGATGTCTACATTAGAAGCCCCACTCCAGAGGATCTCCGCCAAATTTTACAAGTGAATAAGAGGAGGGGATTTCCGGGTACGATTGGCTCTATCGACTGTATGCATTGGACTTGGCAAAATTGTCCACATGCATGGAGGGGTATGTATCAAGGTAGGAGTGGGAAACCTACTGTCGTTCTGGAAGCGGTAGCCACACAAGATCTATGGATCTGGCACGCTTTTTTCGGTCTCCCTGGTACTTGTAACGACTTAACGGTTCTCTATCGATCCCCAATTTTTGATGATCTTTTAAACGGGAGAGCTCCGTCGGTTAAGTATGCAGTTAATGGTCGTGAACACAAAACCTGCTACTATCTTACCGACGGTATATATCCGAATTGGTTAGCATTTGTGAAATCATTCCCATTACCGCAAACACCGAAAGAGAGGTTCTTTGCACAAAGGCAAGAGGCGGTTAGGAAAGACGTGGAACGTGCATTTGGTGTATTACAAGCAAGATTCGCGGTTCTTCGTTACCCGGCAAAGACCTGGGATGCTAATATTCTGAGCAAAATTATGAAGACGTGCATTATACTTCACAATATGATTGTGGAGGATGAACGACATACATATGCTAACTATAAGGATCCATCAGAATTTCAGAACAATGCTGAAGAAGGAGAATGTAGTGTTCAAGACTCGGAACCCGATATCTCCTATGTGAATGAAATAGTGCAATACATCGCTAATCGAACCAATTTAGAGGCCAGTTCAAATAATCAATCTCTTAGAGATGACCTCATCGAACATATCTGGCGCAAGTTTGAAGGTCAGGCTCCAGAAGACAGCGATTGAATTTAGATTTTTATAAAGATTAAAATTTTAATAGTACTTATGTAATCCCTAATTTCGTGCTACACGTTTAAAATGTGTTGAATATGTATTAGCAAGTATGTGGTATTTTATTTTGTCCTATAATTAAGTGTTTCGAACAATAACGAAAGTATGTATTATTTTATTTCGTATTTATTATTAAGTTTATCAACAATCAGGGACGGAGCTATTGGTAGGCCCAACCGGGCCCGGGCCCGGGGTGGTTTTGAAATTTTTTTTTTTTTTTTTTTTTGTGTATTTTTGCCAATAAAAAATAAAAATAAAAATCTAGAATCAGAAGTATGAACAGAATATCATCCACCATATATTACAACTAAATATCCTAATTTTTAGCCTTTAAAATTAGTAGATTACTAGATTTCCTAATATAATATATAAAAAAAAAAAAATTATTCAATGTTTACCTAGTTTACAATCACTTCACATCTTCAATAAATAAGGGTAAAATCAACTAATCAAGCACAAAATAATTGAACACGATTCTTGAAGCCCTTGACTCATTGAGCAACGGACTGAACAACGAACAAGCGGTGCTACGACGGAAGTGCGACTGTGCGGCCGTGCGGCCGTGCGGGACTGCCGGACTGGACAAGGTGACAAAAGGGCACAAAACTTCATCCAGAATTTCTAAACAATTAAACAACCAGAATTTTTGAGGTAATTTCTGAAATCAGTTAACCGATTTATCAATTTTTTTTTATTTTTACTTGAATTTTGGTATTATTGATGTATTTGTTGGATAAGAATGTAAGATGAGCAATATTTATCTTTTACTAGTACTAGTATGAATGAGTGAATAAGAAAATTAGGAAAGGGAAGAAGTAAGAAATACTCTCTAATCTTAGAAATAGAGTTGAAAAGTCAAAAGTGGAAGAGTGCAGTAAGTGTCATTGTTATTTGTTAAGTACTTAAGTGTTAAAGTGTAGGCTGTAGAGTAGTGTAGGCCGTAGAAGTGTGCAGAGTAGGTTGTAGGTTTGTGATTTGTGACTCTTCAATTGTATCCGTTTGGCTGTTTTCTTGGTGAATATACGAATAGTCAAATACAGTAGATACTAGATAATTACCAAAGTTGGCGTTTTGCTACTTGTCGTCTTAATATTTTTTAATTTGAATGATTAAATGTATCATTCTTTAATTCGAATATTTTTTTTCTGTAGTTTTATAATGGAAAAAACACCTACAATAGTTAAACTTTTTAGAAGAAAAATTGGTGAAAGTTCAAGAAATGAGACAAATGAACAATCAACAAATGCGCCGAATGAAAGTCATGATACTACACATCTTGATAATAGACCTACAAAAATCTTAAGAACGGTAGAGCCTTCAACTAATTCTGATCAAATTGAACGAGATCCGGGAAAACGTAAGCAAATTTGGGAATATCCACCTGAGAAACAAAATGACGTTAGACGAGCTTATTTTTTGAAGGGTCCATATCAACCTGTGTTTCAGCCAAAAGAATACAAAAAATCAGGTTCAGAATCCCATGGTCGACGGTTTCAAGCTTCATGGTATGATAAGTTTCGGTCATGGTTAGAATATTCACCCGAAAAAGATGCTGCATTTTGCTTTGTGTGTTTTTTGTTTAACAAACCAGATCGTCATAGGGCTTTTACTATTGATGGTTTTAGTAATTGGAAGAATGCCTTTGGAAAAAAGGGTGCTTTTCTTTTACATACTGATGCTGAACCAAATTCACATCATCAAAATGTTGAAAAAGAGTTAGAAGATTTTCTCAATCAAGAAAGACATATACCAAATATTTATGCTAAGCAGACACCTAAAGAAATTGCTAACAATAGAATGAAGCTCGGGTGTTCGATTAAAGCATTGCGGTGGCTAGCTTTACAAGGTTTGGCTATGAGAGGTCGGGATGAAAGTGAGAGTTCAAGTAATCGGGGGAATTTTCTTGAACTTCTAAAGCACCAAGCCTCATTTAACACTGACATAGTGAGAAATGGTTCAAAGAATGCCACTTACACCTCACCAGACATTCAAAAAGAAATATTACAGATTTTGGGAGAGAAAGTTAAACAGGCAATTAAAGAGGAAATTGGCACATCATCTTTTTGTATAATTGTCGACGAGGCAGGAGATGTGGCTGGGAAACAACAAATGGCTCTAATTTTGAGATTTGTTGATAATCTTGGTCTAGTTAAAGAGCGCTTTTTCACAATCATTCAGGTTTCAAACACCAATGCTATGACACTGAAAGATAAAATATTTGAAGTTTTCAATCAGTATTGCTTTGACGTGAAAAAATTACGAGGGCAAGGTTATGACGGTGCAAGTAATATGCGTGGTAAATTAAATGGTTTACAAGCAGTGATCATTCGAGAGTGTCCTTGTGCATACTATGTTCATTGTTTTGCGCATCACTTACAGTTGGCACTAGTAGGAGCAGCAAAAGAAGTCATACCTGTGTCCCAGTTTTTCTCCAAATTATCATTTGTTGTCAATGTGGTTCTTGCATCTTATAAGAGAGTTGATGAACTTCGGAAGGCTTATTCTAGTGAGATAGATATGTTGATTGAAGATGGAGAACTTGAAACTGGTACTGGTTTGAATCAAATAAGCAATTTGCAGAGACTAGGAGATACACGTTGGAGCTCCCATTTGAAGTCTATCTCAAGCCTAATACAAATGTTTAGTGCTACTTGTTCGGTACTCTATAAGCTTATTGATGAAGGAGATACATCTGCTGAACGAGCACAAGCAACCACTGCATTAGACACTCTAACCTCTTTTGAATTTATCTTCATTTTGCATCTTATGAAGAAAATTTTAGAGGTTTCGGACTTACTTTGTCAGGCTTTACAGCGAAAAGCTCAAGATATTCTAAATTCATTACACCTTGTTGACAGTACAAAGGTTCTCTTACAAAAATTAAGAGACGATGGGTAGGAATCTCTCTTAGCTGAAATTGTCTCATTCTGTGAGAGACGCAATATTGAAATCCCTGATATGAATGCCAGATATGTTGAAAGAGGAGGTTGTGCTCGTCATCAAAGGGATCATAACACAATTGAATCCCACTATCGAGTGAATTTATTTTATGCTGCAATTGATGTGCAATTACAAGAGTTGAGCCACAGGTTCAATGAAAAATCAGTAGAGTTGTTAACTCTCAGTTGTGCTTTGGAGCCTAGAGCAAATGGACAATTTTTCAATATAGATGATATTTGTAATCTTGTCGATAAATTTTATCCCGAGGACTTCACGGAGGTTGAGAAGGAGGAATTAAGAGTACAATTGCGTCATTATGAGGTTGAATTATCTCGAAATGAGGATATCAAGAATTTCGCGACCATTTCTGAATTAAGTCAATGGTTGGTGACTACGAGAAAATTGAATATCTATTCTCTTATTTTTAGATTAATAAAACTTTTGTTGACTCTACCTGTATCAACTGCAAGTGCTGAACGTGCTTTCTCGACGATGAATATTGTAAAGACCACTCTCCGCAACAAGATGGAAGTTGTTTTGCTTGAGAGTTGTATGCTTATCAACATTGAACGCGAGATAGCGAAAAGTTTTAGCATTGATTCAATTATAGATGCATTTCGAGATTCGAAAGAACGGAGAATCCAATTTTAGGTCATAGAACTTGATCCATGTACTGAAGTACTCATTTTTGTAACGTATTTTTAATAATATTTTTGGATATTTTTGTTTATATATATATGTAGATAGTGACGATTTAGTTCCGGCCCTATGCATAATAAATTTCTGGCTTCGTCCCTGTCAACAATTAATGTAATGTATTTTTATTTATGTGCGCTAGTAACGTTTAATCGTCGTTTTATGAATCTAAAAATTATTTCTCTTCTTAGTTTCCTAATTATTTGATTCGAAACTTATTAATGCGATATTATAAATAAAAAAATTCTTCTTTCGAAAAAAAAATACATTAAAATAGTGTTTATACTAATGCACAATTATAACGGAGAAAATACGTTTACAAAAATAACGTTAATTTGTAATTAAAATATGTGAAATTTACGAAAAATATTTAAATTATTAATATCAAATAAAATAGAGAAATGTAAAAATGATTGAGTGGGGTAATGTAAAATTGTAAATGAGATGGAAAGTGTTGGGACCCACTGAAGAATAAAATTCTCATTCTTGGATAGAGGAGTTTTTTTAGGATAGAAAAATTATTAGGGCATTAGAGCATCCTCATCCAAGAATGAAAAATCATTCTTGGATGGGACCCACCTCATCCACCTCATTACTTTTATCTTACTTTTTCCATCGTAAAAGAACTGCTCCATCCAAAAATGAAGTTTCTATTCTCCAGTGGGTCCCAACATATTTCATTACTCCAATGATTCATTTACACATCTCTTTAATTTATTTTAATATTAATATTTTTATCATGGGGACCCACGATTTTCATTCTCCACTCCATTTGTTTGAAAGAATGAATATCTTTTCTTCATGAAGAATGATTTCTCCATGGATGGATGAGCCATTTTTCTCCATTCTCCTCCAAGAATGGAGAATGGATGATGGATGGAGATGCTCTTAGCAATAGGAAGTTCATCCAATAAGTTCATCAATATGGACGAACATGTATTTGTTTTTGTTGTTGTTGTGGTGATGTTCGTTCATCCAGGTTCTAAAATACAAACATGCCCATGCACTCCTTTCAAGAGTGGGACATGGTGTCTTTGTACTGTATGCACACTCCATTTCACACTCCCACTCCAATTTCTATTTGATAATTTAATTTATGTACTTTATTATTTACTTTGTTCATTAATACTTTGATTTATATAATGGTTAACAAAATATTTATAAATTATTATGGAATAATTAATTGTATTAGTCATTTATTACTGTATTTAAAAGTGTATAGAATAATTAATGGAATAATTTGTGATTTAGTAGTTACTCCGTATTTAAAGTATATAACATAATTATAAACAAATAATAAGTTATTTATTACAAAATAAAATATAATACGAGTATATATGATTAAACACTAGACAAATAAATATAGGTTGAAACCCGACCCACCCTATATGAAATATTTCTGACCCAATACGACAAATAAATATTTTATTAAAATCATTATACAAATACAATAATACTAACCCATCGAATAAGACATTAAAATACTATCAAAATATAAATAAATGTATTATTTTAGTTTTTGTTGGGAAGTAGTATTATTATTTTTTTTTTTGCAAGGATGTGTATGACTCTTTATTCATCCATGAAGGGCAAATATAGAGACTAGACTTACAAAAACTATCCTCTATATGTGTAAAGTATACACAAAAGAATCAACCTAACAACTCCCTACTAAGATCTATATTTTGTCCTCTTAGTTTGGTAAAAACATCAAATTTTACAAGTTGAACCAATGTATGTGCCTTTCGACTCCGACTATTAAAAATTCGTGCATTTCTTTCCCTCCAAATGTAATAAGTAGCAGCAGCCAATGTGGCCCTGTACCATTTCTGTCTTCTATGTTTTTTTGCCCTTCTAGTCACACACCACTTCATTTCAGCAATAAGAACATTACTGCGCCCTTGAATCTTCATCCAATCATGTAATTCTCTCCATACTTGTGCAGAAAAAGAGCAGGCAAAAAATAAATGTTCATGTGTCTCCAAAGCCGCTGCACATAACACACACCTATTCACCATGACTGCCCCTCTCCTCTGTATGTTATCTAGAGTTGGCAGTCTACCTTGCCCAGCCATGGATGCAATAACTCCATGCTTAGGTATCACCCATGGTCCTTGAACTGAAGTAAGCCATTTTCTCCTCGTCCCCTTGTGTCGAAACCAGTCATATACTGCACTCATCTGAAAGATCCCACCTGCAGTCCATTCTTGCATCCTAGCCTTGGCTTTATCAATGCCACCTTCCTGCGTAATAATCTCATCCCGAATTTTTAAGATGCTTTTGAAGTAGTATTATTATTGTTTTTAGAATGTTAAATTATTAAAAATAATGTAATTTAAATTAAGATTTACTTTTTAAAAGTGTATGGAGTAATTAATTTTATTAGTCATTTATTAAACAAAATATTATGATGTTAAATTAAAAATCAAATATTTTGGGTAGAAATTAATTTTAAGTAGTGAGTGGATTGTGTGTGGGACCCATTTATAAACTTGGATGAACTTGTACTATTGTTGACATTAGTTTTTTGGAGTTTGAGTTTGTAGATAAGTGATGTGGCAGTGATGTGGCGGAAAATGAACTTGGATGGACGTTTGTTGTTGTTGTTGCTCTTATAGATATGATGAGGTGGAAGGAGTGGGTCCTACCCAAGAATGGGAAAACCATTCATGGGTAGGCATGCTCTTAGACCATCTCCAACCTTGAGTTGGAGTGGCATCATGAGGATGATGTTGGGTGAAATTTGTTCTCCAACCATGATTGTGGGAGAATTTGGTGCGTCAACTTTGTGAGCACTATGATGAGGCTCAACTTTGTGAGCAAAGTGATGAGCTGCGTGAAGTGCATTTGTTTGTACTTTTTTTTTCTAATGTAGTACCCAATAGGGACTTGATTGTCAAGCCCATATTCAATCTATTTATTTCATATTTCTTTTGAACTGTTTACTGTTTTTTTTATAAAAAATCTTATTTTTTTTTCAAAAAAAAAATCTAAGTTTGAAATTTTTTTCTCTATAAATAGAGTATAATATTGGGTGCTTCGTATTTCTACTCTATTAAAAATAAATGTAATATTGTCTTTCATACTTATATTTTTAAATAAATTGTTGTTTTTTATTAAAAATTCTGAGGCAACAGCCGAGTACAAAATTTGAAAACCGAGTCCAACAATCAAATTAAATTATACGTACTCGATTTTGTTAATTAAATTAGTTAACAAATTATTTTCATAATTAATAAAAAAGTGTGGAATGGTGGGGTATTAAAAAGTAAGAGAGATAAATGATGAGAGAGAGTAAGATGGTGAGGAAAAGATGATTATGGATGGAGGAGTGATTTTTTGATTGTGAGGTAGATGAGTGAGAAAGAGGAAAGATGGAAGGATGATGAGTAATGGTAGACCATTGTTGGACATTCTCATCCATCCTCCATTCTCAATTCTCTATTCTTGGAGGAAATGGAGAAAAATGGTTCCTCCATCCACGAAGAAACCATTCTTCATGAAGAATAGAAGATATTCATTATTTTGAAAGATTGAAGTGGAGAATGAAAATCGTGGGTCCCCACAATAAAAATATTAATATTAAAATAAATTAAAGGGATGTGTAAATGAATGAGTGAAGTAATAAAATGTGTTGGGATCCACTGGAGAATAGAAATTTCATTCTTTGATGGAGTAATTCTTTTAGGATGGAAAAAGTTGAATAAAAGTGATGAGATGGATGAGGTGGGTCCTATCCAAAAATGAAAAAATCATTCTTGGATGAGGATGGTCCTAGGGACCTTTAGTTTTCTAGTGTCCTAAAATATTCTTGTTTCTACATATGAGTGAGATAATTTACTTATTTCCTAAAATCCTCTTTACTACTAAATAGAGGTTGCTTAGGTAGCAGACTCACATTAAAAGTTTTCCCTCCAAAAACTTTAATTTTTAATTATGAAAATAAATAACTAATGATACAAATCAACAATTAAATCATATTTACAGAATTTCCATTTATACAAATTTACTTTTATGATAAATCAAGAAATAGAAAAATATAGAAAAAAAATGAAAATACGTATTTAGACTATTATTTGACTTGGTTTAATTAAAATAGTAATTAATCAATTATATTAACTAAAAGAGTAAGTTAACCTCTTTATTTACACAATACGGAGTACTAATATTAATAACATATATTTCAGATTTAACACATTATTACTGCAATATTTTAGTTTTAATTTTTTTATTATTATGAATAATACTATTATTTAAAAACCATGCAAATACATTCATCCATGTTTATATTTTCTTCAAGGAGTATCATGTGTAGTTACAATCATTGATATATCATTCTATAACAAAACTAATACTATTAAACTTAAGTATATTTTATAAATATTCTAAAAAACTTTTATTATTTTATACGATTATCAAATCAAAAAATTTTTTTATAAATGATGATAAGCGGTATATGCCGCACATTTGTGCGGGTTCTAAACTAGTAGTTCATCAAAAGTTTGGGCGGAAAAATTTTCACCACAACGCGACATGTGTCATTTTCTATTGTAGTGGTTTTCTTTTTAGTATATATAATAAATAAATATATTATTTCCTAAAATCCTCTTTACTACTAAGAAAATAAAAGTTGCTTAGGTGGCGGACTCACGTTAAAAGTTTTCCCTCCAAAAAGCTTTAATTTTCAATTATGGAAATAAAACAATTAACGATACAAATCAATAATTAACTCATATTTATAAAATTTTCATTATAATCACTTAGTTCCATTTGATTCTTTGCATTTTACCTTTTCACATTTGTCAATGCATGTTTTCTTTTGTCTATATCTTTAGTTACGTATTTCTAAAAATTATAAAAAAAAACTATATTTATAACGTATTCGATTAGACAATTTAAACAAAATCTCACATGACTATATTTTATCTTATATATTAGAAGTTACATTGACGCTTTAACTCACCTAAGAATAGTGCCCAAAAAACAAATGTAAAGAATCAAATGGAACGGAGGAAGTACAAACTAAATTTTATGATAAATCAAAAAATTGAAAAATATAGAAAAAAAATGCAAATATTGACTTAGTTTAGTTAAAATAGTAATTAATCAGTTATATCAACTAAAAGAATGAGTTTTCTCCTTTATTAACCTCTTTATTTAATACTAATATTATTAACATATTTTCAGGTTTAACACAAAATTTAATACATTATTACAGTAATGTTTTTTATTTTATTTTATTATGAATAATACCATTATTTAAAAACATTGCAAATACATTTATGTTTATATTTTTCTTCAATCTTATCCTTTATACTCCCAAGTTTTAATGTGTGATTACAATCATTCATATACCATTTTATAGCAAACTAATATTAAAATTAAGTATATTTATAAACATTCCAATAAAACTTTACTCCCTCCGAGTTCCTATTATTGTCCCATAAGGTTTTGGGGTGAAAAATAAGGAAGAAGAAATGAGTGGTTGAAAAAGGAAGGAGAAAGAGAGAGAAATGAGAGAGTAATTGTGAACCACACATTTATGACCTAAAAAGGAAAGTGAGACAAAAATCAAACTCAGCCCAAAAAGGAAAGTGAGACAATAATAGGAACTCGGAGGGAGTATTATTTAATACGATTATCAAACCAAAAAATTCTATTATAAATGATAAGTGGTATAGGCCGCACATTTGTGCGGGTTCTATACTAGTTAGGGCTGTGCACCGGGCCCGATCCGGACCGAACCCGGAACTGGAATCATCAAATTCCTTGATCCTGGACCCGAACCTGTTACCAAAATTTTGACCCTGGTCCGGCCCGGAAAAATACTGGGTCCGACCTGGACCGGACCGGTTTTGGCCCGGTTTGGACATTGCTGTGAAATTTGCATATTGTTCTGCTCACTGCCTATTGTTCTGCACAGCAACTGAACACGAAAAGTCCGTATATAATTGATCAACTTTAATCTGAAATCGTAAATCATACTAAAAACGAAAAAACTGAAAATAAGAACACGAATACGAAATAAGTAGATCACAATCTGGAAAACGAACACCATAAACGAAAAAAATTAGGGTAAGTAAAATGAAACCACAAATCATACTTTAGCAAATCAAAAAGAGAGTCCGGTGGGCGGTGGAGGGAAGTGCGTCGGAGGGAAGAAGGAGCAGCGGTGGGCCGATGGTCGGTGGCCGGCGGAGGAACTGCAGCGACGGCCGGCGGAGTCGGTGTGAGTGCTGGAGTGGAGGAGTGGAGGGTTAGGGACTTAGGGTTAGGGGAAATGGGAAAGGCCAAAGGGGAATGACAGGTACTTCCTAAACAGCAGATGGGCCGAGATGCCAGAAGCAGCAGTAGCAGCAGTGATGATTTGTCCCCCTCTCTCACTACAATTCAAATCACCTATTCTAATTCATACTAAACACCCATTTATTTTCTATACAATTTAATCAAACCACTCCCTCTCCAAAATTCAATTAATACTCTTCTTTGACATACTTTTTCAATTCTTCAACCTTCATCCATCTTCATCTTCATCTTCAAGCTTCATTCATCCCACAAAAAAAGAACAACTTCATCTTCAAGCTTCATTCATCCCACAAAAAAAGAACAACTTCATCTTCAAGCTTCATTCATCCAACAAAAAAAGAAGAATGTCTTCATCTTCAAGCTTCGTTCATCCAAAAAAAAATAACTTCATCTTCCAACTTCATTCGTCCAACAAAAAAACATTCTAATTAATATTTTCTAGTTGGAAGTATTATTTTGATTGACTGTAAAAATATTCTAATTAGAAAAAAGAACAACTCATTTAGTGCGTAATGCTCTTGCAGAATTGCAAGGTCACACACTTTCAGTTGTATAGTCATACTCATTATGTTGTAGAATTACACAGTTGTACACTCATTGTAGTCACATATTCAGTTGTATAGTCATCATTATGCTGTATAGTCACACTCGCTATGTTGTAGAATCACGCATGCAGTTGTAGAATACCTTGAGATTAAGGTATCATGCGTATAATCATCTTCATCTTCATGCTTGTTTTATTTTTCATATCTTCTTTTTTTGTTATTTATAAAACTATTCATCTTCATTATCTAAAAAAATGAAGGTTGAATATGGATGAATGAACGACTGTGACTTTTCTCAGTAACGACATTCTAAAAAAAACGAAAGTATTAATCATATAAAAAAGTATTTAAACCAACTTCATCTTCAAGCTTCATTCATCCAACAAAAAAAGAATTTCTTCATCTTCAAGCTTCGTTCATCAAAAAAACAACAACTTCATCTTCCAACTTCATTCATCCAACAAAAAAACATTCTAATTAATATGTTCTAGTTGGAAATATTATTTTGATTGACTGTAAAACATTCTAATTAAAAAAAAGAACAACTCATTTAGTCCGTAATGTTCTTGCAGAATTGCAAGGTCACACACTTTCAGTTGTATAGTCACACTCATTATGCTGTATAGTCACACTAGGTATGTTGTAGAAGAATACCTTGCGATTAAGGTATCATGCATCTAATCATCTTCATCTTCATCTTCATGCTTGTTTTATTTTTCATACCTTATTTTTTTGGTATTTATAAAATTATTCATCTTCATTATCCAAAAAAAATGAAGGTTGAATATGGATGAATGGACGACTGTGACTTTCCTCAGTAATGACATTCTAAAAAAACGAAAATATTAATCACATACAAAAGTATTTAAACATTCATTAAATATTCAACTTCCATTCATGTTGGTTTCTTTTATAGTTGATTTCATGTTTGTAAGGAGTGTGACTATACAACATTAGGAGTGCGACTATACAACATGACGAGTGTGACTATACAACATTAGGAGTGTGACTATACAACATGGCGGGTGGGACTATATAACATGGTGAGTGTGATTATACAAATACGACCACTTTTGGCTACAAACCAATTGGTGCACAACTACGTGGTTTTAAAGGAGAAAGGATGAGTGATTTTGCTATAGACCTCGTGTGATTATGAAACTAGAAAATAGCGATGGAAATATATTTACATTAGAAAAAGTTCATCCTTTACATATAGTACGTCAAACATAAAAACATTAAACATTCTAACCCAGCAAACATCCTTTATATATAGTACGTCCATCCTAAAGCAAACATTTTATCCCATACAAACACTCAAGAGCTTAACGGTGGTCTCCGGTACGTGCGCAACAATACGTTGTCCAATTACGTGGTCGGTCGATGTATCTTCCACAATCTTCTTCTTCCCACCGCCCTTTTTACTAACATTCCTCTTTCCAGCAGTGATTTTGTAGACACCCGCATTTTGACTGCCAGGTGTCTATGACAGTTTCCAAAAAACACCCGATGATGATCGGACGCTAACGTATTTCTACGCGCTCGGATACGGGCTCAAATCCATTAGTTGCTGGCTAACGCACTTACGGAGTACAAATCTCACAAAACTGACCTCAAACCCAGGTCCAGTGGGCCGTTTCCAATCAAATAAGGCTAATTTGGGCCGAGACCGACACCGGAAATAAAACCGACTTTTAGCGATTGGGTCAACCCCGGTTAAAGTCGTTTTCGAGACATACAAAACAGCCCTACAACATCAAAAGTCCAAGGCAAACACAAACCCATCAAAAAACCCAAGTCACGGTCCAAAGCAATGGACCCGCGCGACCCAGCTGGGCCACTCGATCGAGTGCCCCACCCACTCGATCGAGTGGGCCCATATTCAAACCCGACTGCAGGCGTAACGGGCCACTCGACCGAGTCAGCTGGTTACTCGGTCGAGTAACCCTAACCGGGTGCCCTTGCCTTTGCCTATATAAGCAACCCCATGCACACACAATTACATATCTTTTTTCAATCTTTTCACAACCCTAATCGATCCTTTACACCTTGCAAAACCCTAATTACTACAACTCTAATCAAACCCTAAGCACTACACTAGCAAACCCTAAACCTAGCTTTAGGAATCGAAACCCTAACCACCATAACTCAACCTCCATAAACCTCGAAGCTCCCGTGTTAAAGCCACAACTACGAGCCTTATCCGAGACAAGAACAAGTATGTTGAGGGTGCAAAACCACTTTTCTTTCCCTTCTCCTTCTCTCTCGCGTCATGTGTCGTCCATGTCGTCGCAATCGTCTTTTTTTTATTTTTATTATTTTGTTCGCATACTAATATCAATAATATAAATAGTATACAACATTAAAATATTCGTCGATTCGTGTCGAGCATGAATGATGGTGGGATAAGGAAAACCGAATATAAAACTGTACTGCACACAGCGTTGCAAGTCGCTTATCCCATCACCCCGATTGCTTGATTGTTGAGACGAATTAACATAAACCATAATTTTCTTATTTTATCATCGTTATCGCATATTAATCAATTCTAAAATTTATTTTCAAAATCAAGTCTTTATTCAATCAAAGCGTCGATCTTTTAGATTCGATACCAATTCCTTAATTGGATGTCGAATCTAACGATCTAGTCAAATAATTCGATCAATTCGATTTTCTCGTTGATGCTAACGTAGATGGCACGTTACAATTATGGCACTACAAACGCGGAGAGAAATTCATATCGTTTTGATTGACTTAAAACGACTTAAATCAATTTTCTTTATTTTTCACTCTAGTATTCCATATCGATTCAATAATCGAATATAGGATACAACGAGTATTCAAAATTAGAATCGGGTATAAATTCAATAATATTTATGTCCGATTCAACAAAATCAATGATTTATAAAATCCGAGTCGAGCATAAATTGTACAATATTTATGTCCGATTCGGTAGAATCATCGAATCATCAAAAATCAAAAGCAATTTCAAAATCAATAATAGAATTGCAAGCGAACCTGGTTCGTACAGGTGCCACTCGACCGAGTGCCTCGGTCACTCGATCGAGTGACATCACAATTTACCGAGCAGAATGCTCTTTCGACCTCTACTCGTTCGAGTCTCATAGTGACTCGATCGAGTAGCGACGTACTCGGCCGAGTTGGTCAATAACTCGGTCGAGTAGGGTCATGAAATCCGGGACAGAATACCTTTTGAGGATCCACTCGGTCGAGTCTCTCAATGACTCGGTCGAGTGACCCTTTATCACATTAAACCTTGAGTCCTACAATAGCATTCGAGCCTCGTTAATCGTTTTTTTGACTTAGGTCAACACGTGCCTAATTAATCATGTGAAACATCTTTTCAAAACCATGCATTAATTCATTTGCATCATTCTATACAATTCAATATTTGCACAAACCGTTATTATTTGTTATATCGTTACTAACAGTTTGTTGTTTCTTTTGTCAATTTTGCTTGTTTATTTTATTTTATTAAAATGAACCCACATGCTAAAATTCAACTTCGACGTTAGAATTAATTGCATTAAATCGACATAGAAACCCTTTTCAACTTCATTCACATTCTTAGGGAAAATAATCTTTGCATATCATTTTCCCGTTCAACTAACGCGCGTATTAGAAAGTCATTCGAGATCTTAGTAGAGGCCGCTAAGTGCGGGCGGGGTTGGGTGTCCTTTGTGGGCTTCCCAACACGTACCCTCACCCCTTACTCAGAACCTCGGTGTCCGGATGCCCGAAACCGTTGGCGCACGAGAGTCATTCAATACACGATATCCGATAATGTCGGTATCGGTATCAAATGCAAAGGGACGAGCCCAATAAACTCTGACATCGGAAATGGACCGTATTTTGTGTACAGCCCACTACGACATAGAGTGGGCTCGAACGGGTCCGAACTCCCACAAAGTTCGGTGGCGACTCCACTTCGACCTAAATTTCAATTCGATCCATTCTCATATGGAGATTCATTCGCCTCCCCAAACCCGCGCGTGGCCGCGTCGGGGTGGACCTATGTCATGTCCACAATTTGGCGACTCCGCTGGGGATTAACTGATGTGTGACTTACCATCGGCATCCTCAGGGTGAGACTCGAATAGAAATCGTTTGACAAATACAATAAGCGTTTTAGTTCTACGGTTCATGCATAACCCATATTTTTCCGGGCCGGTACTCGCGACCGACGTCCCACTATACCGTTGATGTACTCCAATATGGATATGTCAAAAGGTGTCCATAGTCGATTCGAGTGGGTTTCGCGACATGTTCTAAACTCAACTCGACTTAGAAAGTCCATCCCGATCAACGTCTAGACTATGTACACTGGTATAGACCCTCTCTAGACCGACCGAGACTTAGTGTAAAGCATACATGGCGTCGTTATAATGCTTGACTACATGCTACTTGGTTTCCGTGTCGTTTTCAAAAACCGTCATTTCAAAAATGCATCTTTTCAAAAATATTCAACTTTCAAAAACTCGGAAAGCTGCCGAAATTTAGGACTTATGATTTGACTCAAAACAAGCCTATTTTCTAGCCGACATGCTGTCCATCTCAAAATTCGAATTTCCGATCCACCATTCGATTTTCGAATTTTCAAAATCTCAATTTCACTCTTCAAATCTTCGAGATGCCTTTCTCGATTTTCAAATCTCCGAGATGCCGTTTTTTATTTTCAAATCATCGGGATCTCATCTTCAATTTTCAAATTGTCGGAAATTCTTTTTTCGATATTCAAATTTCAAAATTCCAAATATTCAACTTTTCAAAACCCGGGACATATACCGAGTTTAGGATTTTTTATACTCAAAATAGCCTATTTTCTAGCCGGTATGCCGCCCATTTCAAAACTCGAAAACATTTTCGAACTTTCAAAACCGAGGCCCGATACACTTTCCGATTTTCTCGAAAAATCGGGCCTTTCTCCGAGTTCTCTCGGACTTTCCAAAAACAATCAATTTTCAAAACCTTCCTCTTCTAAGGACTTCCCGTATTTAGCAGTTTCGGGTCGTGTCTTAAGTCGTCAAGGTCTTTAGCGTCAAAACTTTGTCGATCTTACATCACGAGTTTCTTCCCTACCCCAATCCGCCTTATTAGACTAAGGCAAGGCCCACCTATGTAGGACATACTCCTGCAAAAGAGGGCCCGTCTACACAATCGATTCCAAAGTCTGGGGATGTTTCACATGGACCTTCCTTAGAACAGGACTCGGCCCACATAGCCGAATCCTAAGGAAGGCCCACCTTTCACAAGTCACCCGTCCAGGTGTCTTTTCCGAGTCAACCTTTTACAAGGCATAGCCCTATAACAAAAGGTTCGTGGTCCTTACGTCTAAGGGTCACTCGTCCAACACTCGAGTATTAACAAAATCTTCAACCCCACTCGGGCGCTACCCTTCAGCAGGGCGATCAATCACGGTTTCTCTAAGGGTCATGTCTTACACGTGTCTCGCGTACCCCACTTTTGAGTCACTTGGATGTCACACCGTCTGAGTCCTATCTAAGTCCTTGGTCTCACCTGGGGCTATTCTCCGACGGAGCGATTAATCACGGTCACTCCGAGAATCGCACCCTACACATTTGCCTTAGGAGAGTCTAACCCGAGTCAAACCGGAGTCGTCTCCCCTCCCGCGCTATTTCCTATGCCTTGGTGAATTTGAGTTCCGAAGCAACTTTACTGATTACGCGGTATTCTTACAGACATGCCACCGCAAAACAGACATCAAAAGATGCAAGGAACTTTGGACGAACTAAAGGCCGCGCTGGCTAGGATGGAAACTCAATTGACTACCATCCAGACTAACCAAGCAACCTTAGCCACCCGTCTAAGTGTCGTGGAGAAAAGGACTCCTGTTGCTGGATCTGAGCCCACTGGGCCCATAGCTGAACTAATCAGCGTTGTTCGCAGGCTCGAAGAACAGGTTCATCTGTCGACGAACAATTCGATCCACACTGAAAATGCTCGTTCCTACTCACCTTTGAATGACGAGCTACCTGCTGACCTCAACCTTACGGGAATTCCAATGTTTGAGGGTACTGAAGACCCGGTCCATCACATCCGGGCTTTCAAAGATTTCATGGCGGTCCAAGGGGTAAAGTCCACCATGTTTAAGCACTTATTCCCTTCCTCCCTCGAGAAGCACCCCAAAGCCTGGTACTACAGGCTCGATTCCAAGAAATACCCGACCTGGGATGACGTGGCGACTGAATTTGCTCGGAATTACGCTGATAACACCGAGATCCAGACTACAATGCGTACTCTGGAAGTGATGGCCCAAGAGCCCAAAGAAGGGTTCACTAGATATCTTCAAAGATGGAGGGCCGAGAGTGTAAAGTTGGTAGACAAGCCCAACGAGAAGACACTAGTGGAGGCATTCATCAACAACCTCCTACCTTCTTACCGCGTCCATCTTAGGTATGCCGGCATTTCAAACTTTGCGGTGCTTACCGAAATGGGCATTAGGATTGAAGACAGTCTTCGACATAATGAAGATCTGGGTGAAGCTTCTACTGAAGGCTATACTGGACATCAACTCGAGTCCTTAGAAGCCGACGACTAATCCAAGAATCTGGATCTGATTTGAGTCCGAGTCTGAGTCCGAGTCTAGGATGTGCTATTTCTTCCAAAGTCAAAGTCAAAGTCAAAGTCAGAATCAATTTATTCTGTCCTCTTTTTCAAATTTCAATAAAATCAGCATTCAATATTCTTTCCCATATATACTTTCCTTATGTGTTTCCGAGAACATGATGAACACCATCATACACTGTGAGCACATGCACGTGACTATTATAGGCACATCAATAGTGACTGCAGGAAACCGAGCCCGTGTTTTCCTTTTACCTATTCCATGTCTGGTATAGAAAAGCCACATAACTACCCTTAGCAGGAGCATATCGAATCCTATGACAAATCTGGGTAGTCTCCTAGTTTGGGTCCAAGACGGGAGGCAAGCCCATTTCCCACAACAAACACCCATCCGATAAGATCAACCGACCCCTACCTTTGGTGTTAGTCTGACCAACAAAAAAAACTGGACGAAAAAAAAATCAAAAACCCATGACCGGGCCTGAGAGGTCAACCAAAATTCAAAAAACCCATGACCGGGGCTGAGAGGTCAACCAAAATTCAAAAAACCCATGACCGGGGCTGAGAGGTCAACCAAAATTCAAAAAAAAACCATGACCGGGGCTTAGAGGTCAACCAAAATTCAAAAAACCCATGACCAGGGCTGAGAGGTCAACCAACATTCAAAAAACCCATGACCGAGGCTAAGAGGTCAACCAGCAAAAATTCAAAAAACTCATGACCGGGGCTAAGAGGTCAATAAAAAAATCAAATACCCATGACCGTGGTCAACGGTCAACTCAAGTGAAAATCCTTTGACCGGGGTACGGTGAAATTCAAAATTATCAATACCATCCAATAGGGGAGTAACAATCAAGCTGGTTAGCTAACACCACACTCAGTCTTCCCACATTACAACCCTCAAGACCTCCTCGAGACCTAGGCTAGAGACAGCCCGGAATTTTGAGGATTCAAGCTCCATAGGATACCCCTAACCATTAGGGCCAGACATGGAAACTAGATCCCGCATTATCAAACCAGCCCAATCGAAGTTCGAGCCATCATTACTCGACTTCCCCCTTTTCTACCACATTGCAATACCTTACCCTCGAAGCCTTAGCTCCACAAAATCGAGCTCTAGATTTCGAATCATCAAAGCCACTTACTTCCTAGCACCACATCTCCAAAAACATCCAACCTAGTTACCAACCCCAAGCATAGGAACTCAACCTGCGGTCGGCATAGAACATGCCCAAATAGTTCACACCACCACTGGGGGCTACCCCGGAGAACGCTCACAGACACAGGATCAACATCCTAACCATTCTAGCCCTTTGATCAAGACATCATTGGGAATGCACCTAGCTTACACCATCGCTATGGCTAGTTACACACAAAGTCCTATTAGCTTAGGCACCATAATATATCTTTCAATCCACTGAACTACGGCATGGTTTGATTTCACTACACGTGGATACGTAGGCAGCCTTTCAACAGAGGTACAACCACCCACATTAACACATATTCAAAACGCACTATCATTCCGGTCACGACACTGTCATGTTCTCAACAGCTAGCTTGGTCGTCCTGGGGGCTTCTTGATGCGCGCGGGATCATCGCCTATCCAACGCGGTCAAACAATATTTATAAACTCCAACTAACTACTACGTAGTAGTGGTAAGTCGGGGATCGATCCACAGGGACGGGCTAGGTAAAATCGGTCGAGTCAAAGTCTAAGCGTGATTGGGTCGAGAAAAGGAGGTTTTGGGTCGAGAGGTCGAGAGATCGTAGGCTAGGGTCAATAAGTAGGAAAGGTGTTGGGGAGAGTCGGGATTCGGAAATAGGGTCTAATAGTCTCGGGATCGAGTTTTTGTTACAACGTCAAAAAGGAGAGTGCCACCTTTCGGTATCCTCACCCAACCTACCTAAGCCCGCTTTCGCGACGAAAGGGTAAGTCTCAATCTAAGGTAATTTCTCCCCCAAGTTTCCCCATATTGGTAGAAATGAGTCAAGGTCGGCCTAGTCGCGATTCTAAGTCAACAAAGACACAAAAACCTTAACATCGATAATTAACAAGTAAACAACCCACCAACATCCCTTGAATAAAATAATCCAAATCCTCCTCTTTAATTCCCCAACAAAGAAATCTACTCACAATTCATCATGGAAATCATTTCAACATGCATATTAATTAGATCTAAGCAAGATAATGATGAGAAAACAACATAAAAACTAAACTAGAGATTAGGGAGTGGAAGAGAATTATACCAACTATGTAGATCTATAGGAAATAAGAGGATTGCATAAGTAAAGATTGAATCTTTGATGAATAAAGTGAAGAACTTGTCACTAATCCTTCATTAAACCCAACAAATCTTCAAATAAAACTTGAATAATCTTCTTACAAACTTGAGATCTAGATAATTTTTGATGGAAATTATGTAGATCTACTATTAATTACTATGTAAACTACTAGAACTTTGGAGGATTTCTACTAGAATACTACTAAACTACTACTAATGGATAGTGTAATAGGATGGTGGAGTGGTGTAATGTCTTCCCTCCTTAGCACAATGGAGAGGTGAGTTGGGCAATAAGCTAGGGTAACATATATATAGTAATCTCTTAATGGGTATTTAACCTAAAGCCCATAATCTAATCCTTGCCCATTAGTGAGACTTTGTCCTTTGAGATGCAACTTTGCCCAATGAGTCTTCATGGGGTGAAACTTCACCCTGCGGTTGACGACATTAGCACCACCGGGTGAAATTTCACCCGGTGAGATTTTCTTCTCGAATCGCCATTTTTGACGCTTTTCTCCATCGGGCGAAATTTCACCCGGTGGGCGAAATTTCGCCCGGTCATCTCATAGGGTGAAATTTCACCCTATGAAATTTTCGTCCAAAATGGCAATCTGGGGAGGAACACCGTCGGGCGAGATTTCGCCCGGTCAAATTCTCATCGGGTGAAATTTTGCCTTGTGACTTCAGAGGGCCATAACTCTCTCATTTGATCTCCGATTGGGGCGTGTGATATGTCGTTGGAAAGCTAAGAAGATAAGCTTTCACCTCCAACTAGAATCGCTTCGATCCCAGGTCTAGAACTCTAGATATAGTCATTTGAAGTTCGACCTCTCCGGTGAAGATGCACAATGGACTATACTTTTTCCTTTTTGCTCAAGGTTTCACCTCTTGGGTTTGGACTTTGGATTTTGAGCTGTGTACTTTGCTTTTCGGAAGATTTCCCTCTCTCTCATGCTCATAGGAGCTCGGACACGTTTTTGGTCGAAAATCCTATCAAAATAGACAGAAAACTACCAAAAACACGTAAAATGCAAAACAGAGACGCTAATGCGAGAATTACTCAAAATACGGCGATAATCGCACTTTATTCTCGCAAAACGAAGGAAAAACGGGTCTAAATGGGAGGAAAAACGGTCCAAATTTGGCACACAACACTTCTCTTAGGCAGAAAACCTCCATCCACTCACAAAATCCAGATAAATTCAAAAAAAAATCTAGCCTCCTTTCTATAGTGTGTCCTAGTACTCGGCTCAGTCGAAGACGAGAATCTGTCGGGACTAGAAGCAACACCCACTTCGGGACTGTACCCTAAAATCAAAAATCCAGAAGGGCACCAGACTAAAGCAGTCTCATTACAGACTACTGCCATTCCCCTATAACAGATCGTTCCCATTTCAACTTCGACCATGTTGCCACTCGCCTAGGCTACGGAATAGCGCAACTCAGGAGTCTTGTTAGGCGGCCCACTCCCCTACCGAGTCACGGTCCAACCCCTCGAGAGTCCAGTCGTGTCTGTGAACTCGTCCGATCATGTCCAAAGTCGAGTCTGTCGGTAGGCCTCTCTCTTCAAATTCCACTTTGAAATTTGTAAAACTTAGCCATTTGAGAAAATCCTTTTCGACAAGGTCAAATTTCGGTCTATTTAAACTGCAAATTTCTTTTCTACCCCTTCCCATTTTGAAAACCTAGCCCGTGAGTTGCTTTCAAGATTTCAATTTCAAAAAATTTCAAAAATCTCAAAATTTTAAAATTTCAAAAATTCAAAAATTTTCAAAAATTCAAAAGGTCAATTTCCCCAGCACGAGTCATTCTACTACCTACGTGTTGCATGCAAATTTTATATGACTTATGCAGGTACGACTCAAACAGGGACATGCAATCCTCTGAATCTCCCCAGCATTTTCACGGGATGGCCTACACACACAGGCGCACCCAGGACTTACGCGACAAGTCCAAATACCCCACGGAGGTAATAACATCAAGCTCATGTATGATTTCTATCTTATGGCTGGCGAGCCCTTCACGCGAGTCTAATGGACTATAAACGACCCGACCGGAAGTCTACCAGGTCTTAGCTGGCTTGGTAGCTACTCTGACTTTCGCCCTGTCCAAGCCTCAGTCAGAGTGGGGCCTCTGTAGACACCCGCATTTTGACTGCCAGGTGTCTATGGCAGTTTCCAAAAAACACCCGATGATGATCGGACGCTAACGTGTTTCTACGCGCTCGGATACGGGCTCAAATCCATTAGTTGCTGGCTAACGCACTTACGGAGTACAAATCTCACAAAACTGACCTCAAACCCAGGTCTAGTGGGCCGTTTCCAATCAAATAAGGCTAATTTGGGCCGAGACCGACACCGGAAATAAAACAAACTTTTAGCGATTGGGTCAACCCCGGTCAAAGTCATTTCCGAGACATACAAAACAGCCATACAACATCAAAAGTCCAAGGCAAACACAAACCCATCAAAAAACCCAAGTCACGGTCCAAAGCAATGGACCCGCGCGACCCAGCTGGGCCACTCGATCGAGTGCCCCACCCACTCGATCGAGTGGGCCCATATTTAAACCCGACTACAGGCGTAACGGGCCACTCGATCGAGTCAGCTGGTTACTCGGTCGAGTAACCCTAACCGGGTGCCCTTGTCTTTGCCTATGTAAGCAACCCCATGCACACACAATTACATATCTTTTTTCAATCTTTTCACAACCCTAATCGATCCTTTACACCTTGCAAAACCCTAATTACTACAACTCTAATCAAACCCTAAGCACTACACTAGCAAACCCTAAACCTAGCTTTAGGAATCGAAACCCTAACCACCATAACTCAACCTCCATAAACCTCGAAGCTCCCGTGTTAAAGCCACAACTACGAGCCTTATCCGAGACAAGAACATGTAGGTTGAGGGTGCAAAACCCCTTTTCTTTCCCTTCTCCTTCTCTCTCGCGTCATGTGTCGTCCATGTCGTCGCAATCGTCTTTTTTTATTTTTATTATTTTGTTCGCATACTAATATCAATAATACTAATATTCGTCGATTCGTGTCGAGCATGAATGATGGTGAGATAAGAAAAACCGAATATACAAGTGTACTGCACACAACGTTGTCACCCACAAAAAGGCGAATAGAATTTGGACTAAAGGTGCAATGGTCATTCAAGCAAGGTCACCTAGAAAACGGGATGCGGGAACCAAGGCCTAACTCCTCCATGGGTGGTCAAGGTGGTCAAATGCAAATCCCGAAGTAAACCTCTAGTAGAAAAGGTGGGCTCAAAGCTAAAGGATCAACAAATTCATTGCCTAAGAGTCATTATACTAGACTAAGGTCCAAAATCTACAGTGGGTTATCCATAATGGAATGTAAACTCTTGCAACAAGTTTGTAATCGGGTTTTCAAAAACATTTAGTCATAGACACGCTATACAAAAGCAAAAGGGACACACGAAAAAGAAAAGGCAAATAAAAGAAAACACGAGTAAAGTCATGCACTTCGTACTCCATCGACATTCAAGCACAAAAATCAACCACAACACCCAAAATGCTCATCTCTTCGAGAGCCTCCAATAGCAACAACCTAACTCCTCTACAAAGTTAAAGAAGAAAGAAGGAAGGAAGTTACCAAGCGGGTGCTTTCATAATCTCTTCAATTCGCGCTATTAAGGTGGTGGTTACCTGTAAGAGTAGAGAACAGGACTATACAAGGGACACGAAAACATAACGAAAACGAGAAAAGAAAAAGTTTTTGGTTTTTCGGAATTTTTCAATTTTTATGGTTTTTTTGAAAGATTTTTGAAAAACAAAAGGATAGTAGATCCCTCCCCCACACTAAAACTGTGCATTGTCCTCAATGCACAAGTAGAGGAAATGATCGAAAAAGACGGAAAAAGAAAGATAAGAAAAATCTTTTTGGATTTTTATAATTTTTCAAATGTTTTTGGATTTTTTGAATGTTTTTAGGTTTTTCAAAAATATTGAGAAAAGAAAAAGAAAATAAAATAAAGAAAACGATAAGATAGTGGCGGGCCTAGGTGCAATCACATCACCTAGACCCTAGCCAAGTGGCTAAGAAAATGAGAATAAAATAAAAGGAAAGAAATTAAAAGAAAGGATGGAAAATGGGCGTAGGTGTAGTCACATCACCTAGCCCGGATTAAGAAAAATTTTGAGAAAATGAAAAGAATTTGGATTTTCAAAAGGTCAATGGCGTAATCACATCGCCCAATGATCGGGAGCAATACCAAGGCCGCTTTGGCCGCAACAATCGAACAATGGGACAGCTTGCAAAGTTATGTTAGAGGTAAAACAATCACAATGATCAAGGAATAAGAGGAATAAGAACGGAATCAACCAAAGAACATGCAATTATAGATTATTAAAGACTCATCGAACCAACTCACACACAAATACACAACACACACACACACACCACCGACTCCAGGAGAGGGTCTAGTCTGAGCGATCGTCCGACGCAAATGAAGCGCTAGGAGACCCATAGAAAAAGGGTATACCTTCGGAGGATGGCTCGGGACAAAACTCCTCCGGACCGTCGCTAAGCGAGAGGGCAAAGTCGGATTCAATCTCACAAAGGTCGTAGATCGTACGACCTTTGGGCAACTTATAGTGTGCATACTCCCAAACTCCCCTTCCTCCCGACTCAGTCTTGGTCAGTCGGAATTCACCAGGACCCCAAGGTAGGTCCCAATTTTTGTGAACATGGATAGTGGTTCAGTGTGTGTTCGGAACTATTAAAGCTCTTCCATGGCTAATGTAGACGAGGCGCTGATGAGGTACATGAAAAATCCAAGTCGGAAAATAGGCCTCGTCAAGCCATATGGAATCGTCTAGTGGGGTGAGGTGGTCGGTCGAATAACCCAATTTGTTTGCAATTATGGTCACGAGACCTCCACAATCTAAGGAGGGGCGTTGGGTAACAATGATACGGTGGAAATGCAACGCCACGACAAGTGGTAGGTCTAAGGGGTTAGGGTTACCGAACAAAGAGTCACAGATCAATTGCAGGACACACACATTAAGAGTATAAATATTATCGGCCGAGGGTAGCAAGAAGTGGGAGAGCATCTCGCAAAAATAGCAAATTGCGGGGTTACGGATTTTGGAGGCAAAGGATAAATTAGCCTCGTAACCCCCTTTACAGCGTGATATGTGCTTCCAAAGATCTCTCCTAGATACACAGGCTTGTACGTTGCTCGAGGGTGCACTAAGTCCGGTACCCGATGAGGGTAGGCCTAGCACTAGGCCGAACTCGGAAATAGTTAAACGATGGGGTTTGCCAAATAGTCTAAATTTAATCGCTCTAGGTGTGGTCAGATTGTCGATGGCGAAAGTTCCTAGGAACTCGCAAGTAAGGTCCTTATAGGTGAAGGCTGCAAGGCTAAGGAGCTCGCTAGTTCCGGTTCTCGACGATAACTCTTTAATATCGTCTACTATTCCTAGATTGGTCATTGTGTGGGGACAAGGTCACCTAGTGCTCTGAAAGATCTTTTCAGAGAAGGTCCGAGACAAAGAAGTATTTAGACAAGGTAAATTCATAGGCTTAGAAGAATACGAACGTTTAGAAGGATTAGAAGTCGATGCCATACCTTGTTTACGCGCGGCTCGCCTTGCTCTTGTCTCCATAGTGATAACCTTGCAAGAATAATCCCCAAAAAAACTTGAGCTTCACCTCTTCAAAGAACCCAAATATAAACACCTAAGATGTGGATGGAACTATGAATGGAGGCTTAAATGTGGTTGGGGTGTATGGAAGGTGGTTTGATGTTTTTATGATGGGTGAAAATGTGGAGTGAATTGTGGGATAAATAGTGTGATATAAATAAGGGTGGTTGAGGAGGGAAAGTGAAAGTTTTAAAGTGGGTGGTAAAATTTGGTGTAAAAATTTTTGGAGGGAAAGTTATGTGGGATATTTGGGAAGTAGGGAATTGATTTTGTAGTGAGAAAATATGTTATAGGTGATTGACGTTCAAGCTCATGCTACCGGGTGAAATTTCACCCGGTCAAGCACCACCGGGTGAAATTTCACCCGGCGGTAATCCGCCATGAAAATCGATTTTGCCAACTTTTTTCCACCGGGTGAAATTTCACCCGGTGAAAATCTCACCGGGCGAAATTTCGCCCGGTGGTATCTTCACCAATTTCGGCAATTCTGGCAACTTTTCGTAGGGCGAAGTTTTGCCCGGTCGAGTCTCACCGGGCGAAGTTTCGCCCGGCGGTCTTCTTTGCTGCGTTTTTCCGCCTTGCCATTGCATGGCTCTTCAATAATCACCTAGAGATTCAAATATTGACTCGACTCACATTACATAATCAATATCTCCCACAAACTTGCTTGTGGTCTTCAAATTACGCTCCATAACTTCTCCAAAAGCTTGATCTTCATCCAAATAATTGCTCCATGGCGAAATCCAAGTTCATCCATTGTTCTCAAGCTAACAAAGCTAACAAACACAAACAAATATAATACGTATATACAAGAGAGGGCCCAATCCATGGCTTCTAAATCTTAAAAAAAACAAAATGACACAATTACATCACGAATACACCACCAATCCTCCAACAAGATACAAGCACGCATCATAATCCACAATCCCAATGGAACAATCAAATAGAATCTCTTCCATACTTTGATCGCTTCCAAATTCTTCATCATCTATCCATGTTGGCTTCTTGTTGAAGATTCCTACATACAAAATCAAAACACAAAAAAAACGTAAACATGCACTAAAAAGCTTGGGTTGCCTCCCAAGAAGCGCGGTTTTGGCTAGGACCGCCAAACCTTAAAGTTTATTAGTCTTCAGAGTGTAATCTCCACGATACCCATCAAGGGCTCGGAGGTGTAAGTCAAAGGCTCTAGAAGAGTCTTCAGAAAGGCTCATGTAGCCGAGCCAAGCTATCATGAGAAGCTTCAAAGTCGGAAGCGAGAAACGATTATCAAAAGACCAATCATCATATTTCTTGTGGTCTCCCGGGTCTTTCCATCTCACAAGTCCAAGTGACCATTTCTTCCCAAAATTCCTTCTAGCTTTCCCAAGCTTCACAATCACACCACTCAACATGAAAGGCGGTTTAGGATTTAATTCCCCATTGTACATCCCCATTTCTTCTTCAAGTTGCGGGCTCATATCCCTAAATCTCAAGACATCACTTGTCCTCATATCATCGTGAAGGAGAGATTCGGAACTTTTACCGACGGTTTCAATTTCTCCTAAACCAAAGTTTGGCTTACTAGCAAAGGACTCGTGATGCTCTTCAACATTCTCGCACAAGGGCAACTTGATTTCATCATCATTCCAAGACTTAACATCATCTATTACCTCATTCAACTCATCCCAAAGACTCATATCCTCGACATTCTTGATTGCATTTACCATGTGGCAATTTCGGGATTCGAGTTCCTTGTTGGGAGTAAAAGTGGTGATCTCTATCCTTGATGACAAAATGTTGCCATTCTCATCGATATCATCAATGATCACTACTTCGCCTTGAGTTGCTTTCTTGGATTGCATTGTGGGGTAAGGAAACTTGGTGTCCATAAGCTTTCCACCATTTTTCATTCCATCAATGATGGTTGATTTTTCTTGAATGACCTTGGTGGAGGGCAAGGAGACTTCTACCTTCTCGATCATGTCCACAAATCGGCTACACTTGATATTACATACCTTTTTGAACTTTAGCTTGTTGCGGAAATGGTAAAGTTGGTGCATAGATCGATGGAGGTGGAACATCGGATTCCTTCTCCTCAAGTGTCTTCTCTGGCTCTTGCCTTCTCGCTTCCCTTGAATTTGTTTGTTTGTCTTCGGCCTTTGCAACTAACTCAAATTCTTCTTGAATTCCCCGGTTTTGTTTGGGAGAATCGAGGGTGGTTGCATGTGGTACTTCTTGTTGTTGCAAATTTGATGTTGTCTTGGTACTCAAGTGATTATGAGGGTTTTCAAGCTCTTTTCCTTCTCTTTGGATAACAACATGGGTTTGGCATGGTGGATCCCTTGGGTATTGAGGTTGAACGGGAAAGTCATGGGGTAGGTGCATGGAAGCGACTAAGGCTTTAGATGCTCGTTGAGATTTCAAAAGTTCGAGCCTTGCCTTGTCTTTTGCATTTTCATTCGTCAAATACTCTACTGTTCTTCGCAATTCGTTTAATGAATTGTCCCATTGACCGTTTCCTTGACTTTGTTGAAAATGACCTTGGTTGCCAAAGAATTGAGAGGGTTCATTGTAGCCTTGAGAGTGCAATCCTTTATAACCTTTATTACCTTGGTAATTCGGGTTTCCTTGATACACTTTATTGACCAAAGTCTTTCTCATATCAATGGTCGAACCATACCCTTGACCACTACCTTGACCATGTTGATAATTACCTTGATTTCCATAAAAAGGAGAGGGTTGGTTATGTCTTTGAAAATCGAACCCTTGGTACCCTTGATTTGACCCTTGGTTACCTTGATAGTTGCATTGGTACCTTTGATTGAACCCTTGATTGTAATAATTACTTCCTTGATCATGGTAATCGTTTCCTGGATTTGCATTCTGATTATGGAAATTTCTTTGAACATGATAGTTTCTACCTTGGTGGTTGAAGTTTCCCTTTTGACAAGGAGGCATAAGTGGAGGCACTTTGACAGACCCTTGGTTGAAAGATATTTGTTGAATGGAATTGAAGGGTCTTTGTTGTTGACTCGATTGATACATATCTCTTGATTGGATCCGATACATACCTTTTGGTGTACACTTTGCATTCGTAGCCTCAGGTTTCTTGGTTAGCTCTTCCTTTTTCAATTGGGGTTTCAATTCATTATTTATAGGAGAATTTGCATCTCCCATCTTCTTAGTATCTCGAGGTTGGCCCCAAAGAGAATCGCATTTTGCCATTTTTTTCCAAAAGTGCTCTAGATGCATCGTCCCCAAGAGTGTAGAAATCTCCTCCGGCCGCCGAATTTATATTTTCATTCCATCTCAAGGATAAGGCTTCGAAAAAAGTTAGAGTTGTTAACCACTCAGGAATGTCATGATGAGGGCACTTCCTAAGTAGATCGTGAAACCTATCCCACGCTTCACTCAAGCTTTCATGTTCTTCTTGACGGAAGGTTTGAATTTCAATTCGGTATTGATTGGTTTTCGATGGAGGGAAGTACTTCTCTAAGAAAACATTTGCAAGGTCAGACCATGTTTGGAAGGTGTTGTTCGGATGTCTTTGTAACCATCTCTTGGCATCGTCCCTCAAAGTCTTAGGAAAGAGGATGCGATGTAGTTGACATGAACTAAGACCGTTAAGCTTGGCTCCAACTAGCTTTTATTTGAAAGAGCATACATGTTCAAAAGCATCTTCTTGATAGAATCCATGGAAGGTATCTAATTGCACTTCATTGATCAAGGAATATTTAAGCTCAAAATTTTCGGGGATAATTCCATAGAAAACGGGGGAAGAAAAATTCTCGTGAGTGAGTTGTGAATGTGAACCGTGAGTTGTCATGTTCACTTTTTGAAGGTTGTTTGGTGATGGAGGTGATTTGGGAGGTGAAAGGGTTAGAGAATTTTCTTGTGGAGATGGTGTTTCATGTAGATTGAAGGGTGGTTCTATGTTTGGAGTGATGAGGGGAGTTGTGGAAGGTAGATTTTGTGGAGTGAAAAGTGTAAGTGATATGGATGTTGGTGATATGGATGTTGGTGACATGGATGTTGGTGATATGGATGGATTTGGAGGGGATGGAAGGATAGTATGTATGGTTGGTGGTGTGAGGTACGGATGTGGAATCACTCTAGTTGAGATATTTACCATGAATCTCAAGGCTTGGACTGCCATCTTTGGCACGGAATCGAACCAAAAAGTTGATAACCTATTCCTGGCAAACACACTCAAATAGGAAGTGAGTCTCCTAGCACCAAGTGGCACTAGGGTAGAGAGGAAACAATAACCAAACACAAATAGACTAAAAGTCAACCAATCAATCGCCGTCCCCGGCAACGGCGCCATTTTGATGCGCGCGGGATCGTCGCCTATCCAACGCGGTCAAACAATATTTATAAACTCCAACTAACTACTACGTAGTAGCGGTAAGTCGGGGCTCGATCCACAAGGACGGGCTAGGTAAAATCGGTCGAGTCAAAGTCTAAGCGTGATTGGGTCGAGAAAGGGGGGTTTTGGGTCGAGAGGTCGAGAGATCGAGAGAGGTCGAGAGATCGTAGGCTAGGGTTAATAAGTAGGAAAGGTGTTGGGGAGAGTCGGGATTCGGAAATAGGGTCTAATAGTCTCGGGATCGAGTTTTTGTTACAACGTCAAAAAGGAGAGTGCCACCTTTCGGTATCCTCACCCAACCTACCTAAGCCCGCTTTCGCGACGAAAGGGTAAGTCTCAATCTAAGGTAATTTCTCCCCCGAGTTTCCCCATATTGGTAGAAATGAGTCAAGGTCGGCCTAGTCGCGATTCTAAGTCAACAAAGACACAAAAACCTTAACATCGATAATTAACAAGTAAACAACCCACCAACATCCCTTGAATAAAATAATCCAAATCCTCCTCTTTAATTCCCCAACAAAGAAATCTACTCACAATTCATCATGGAAATCATTTCAACATGCATATTAATTAGATCTAAGCAAGATAATGATGAGAAAACAACATAAAAACTAAACTAGAGATTAGGGAGTGGAAGAGAATTATACCAACTATGTAGATCTATAGGAAATAAGAGGATTGCATAAGTAAAGATTGAATCTTTGATGAATAAAGTGAAGAACTTGTCACTAATCCTTCATTAAACCCAACAAATCTTCAAATAAAACTTGAATAATCTTCTTACAAACTTGAGATCTAGATAATTTTTGATGGAAATTATGTAGATCTACTATTAATTACTATGTAAACTACTAGAACTTTGGAGGATTTCTACTAGAATACTACTAAACTACTACTAATGGATGGTGTAATAGGATGGTGGAGTGGTGTAATGTCTTCCCTTCTTAGCACAATGGAGAGGTGAGTTGGGCAATAAGCTAGGGTAACATATATATAGTAATCTCTTAATGGGTATTTAACCTAAAGCCCATAATCTAATTCTTGCCCATTAGTGAGACTTTGTCCTTTGAGATGCAACTTTGCCCAATGAGTCTTCATGGGGTGAAACTTCACCCTGCGGTTGACGACATTAGCACCACCGGGTGAAATTTCACCCGGTGAGATTTTCTTCTCGAATCGCCATTTTTGACGCTTTTCTCCATCGGGCGAAATTTCACCCGGTGGGCGAAATTTCGCCCGGTCATCTCATAGGGTGAAATTTCACCCTATGAAATTTTCGTCCAAAATGGCAATCTGGGGAGGAACACCGTCGGGCGAGATTTCGCCCGGTCAAATTCTCATCGGGTGAAATTTCGCCTTGTGACTTCAGAGGGCCATAACTCTCTCATTTGATCTTCGATTGGGGCGTGTGATATGTCGTTGGAAAGCTAAGAAGATAAGCTTTCACCTCCAACTAGAATCGCTTCGATCCAAGGTCTAGAACTCTAGATATAGTCATTTGAAGTTCGACCTCTCCGGTGAAGATACACAATGGACTATACTTTTTCCTTTTTGCTCAAGGTTTCACCTCTTGGGTTTGGACTTTGGATTTTGAGCTGTGTACTTTGCTTTTCGGAAGATTTCCCTCTCTCTCATGCTCATAGGAGCTCGGACACGTTTTTGGTCGAAAATCCTATCAAAATAGACAGAAAACTACCAAAAACACGTAAAATGCAAAACAGAGACGCTAATGCGAGAATTACTCAAAATACGGCGATAATCGCACTTTATTCTCGCAAAACGAAGGAAAAACGGGTCTAAATGGGAGGAAAAACGGTCCAAATTTGGCACACAACACTTCTCTTAGGCAGAAAACCTCCATCCACTCACAAAATCCAGATAAATTCAAAAAAAATCTAGCCTCCTTTCTATAGTGTGTCCTAGTACTCGGCTCAGTCGAAGACGAGAATCTGTCAGGACTAGAAGCAACACCCACTTCGGGACTGTACCCTAAAATCAAAAATCCAGAAGGGCACCAGACTAAAGCAGTCTCATTACAGACTACTGCCATTCCCCTATAACAGATCGTTCCCATTTCAACTTCGACCATGTTGCCACTCGCCTAGGCTACGGAATAGCGCAACTCAAGAGTCTTGTTAGGCGGCCCACCCCCCTACCGAGTCACGGTCCAACCCCTCGAGAGTCCAGTTGTGTCTGTCAACTCGTCCGATCATGTCCACAGTCGAGTCTGTCGGTAGGCCTCTCTCTTCAAATTCCACTTTGAAATTTGTAAAACTTAGCCATTTGAGAAAATCCTTTTCGACAAGGTCAAATTTCGGTCTATTTAAACTGCAAATTTCTTTTCTACCCCTTCCCATTTTGAAAACCTAGCCCGTGAGTTGCTTTCAAGATTTCAATTTCAAAAAAATTCAAAAATCTCAAAATTTTAAAATTTCAAAAATTCAAAAATTTTCAAAAATTCAAAAGGTCAATTTCCCCAGCACGAGTCATTCTACTACCTACGTGTTGCATGCAAATTTTATGTGACTTATGCAGGTACGACTAAAACAGGGACATGCAATCCTCTGAATCTCCCCAGCATTTTCACGGGATGGGCCTACACACACAGGCGCACCCAGGACTTACGCGACAAGTCCAAATACCCCACGGAGGTACTAACATCAAGCTCATGTATGATTTTTGTCTTATGGCTGGCGAGCCCTTCACGCGAGTCTAATGGACTATAAACGACCCGACCGGAAGTCTACCAGGTCTTAGCTGGCTTTGTAGCTACTCTGACTTTCGCCCTGTCCAAGCCTCAGTCAGAGTAGGGCCTCTGTAGACACCCGCATTTTGACTGCCAGGTGTCTATGGCAGTTTCCAAAAAACACCCGATGATGATCGGACGCTAACGTGTTTCTACGCGCTCGGATACGGGCTCAAATCCATTAGTTGCTGGCTAACGCACTTACGGAGTACAAATCTCACAAAACTGACCTCAAACCCAGGTCCAGTGGGCCGTTTCCAATCAAATAAGGCTAATTTGGGCCGAGACCGACACCGGAAATAAAACCGACTTTTAGCGATTGGGTCAACCCCGGTCAAAGTCGTTTCCGAGACATACAAAACAGCCATACAACATCAAAAGTCCAAGGCAAACACAAACCCATCAAAAAACCTAAGTCACGGTCCAAAGCAATGGACTCGCGCGACCCAGCTGGGCCACTCGATCGAGTGCCCCACCCACTCGATCGAGTGGGCCCATATTTAAACCCGACTACAGGCGTAACGGGCCACTCGATCGAGTCAGCTGGTTACTCGGTCGAGTAACCCTAACCGGGTGCCCTTGTCTTTGCCTATGTAAGCAACCCCATGCACACACAATTACATATCTATTTTCAATCTTTTCACAACCCTTATCGATCCTTTACACCTTGCAAAACCCTAATTACTACAACTCTAATCAAACCCTAAGCACTACACTAGCAAACCCTAAACCTAGCTTTAGGAATCGAAACCCTAACCACCATAACTCAACCTCCATAAACCTCGAAGCTCCCGTGTTAAAGCCACAACTACGAGCCTTATCCGAGACAAGAACATGTAGGTTGAGGGTGCAAAACCCCTTTTCTTTCCCTTCTCCTTCTCTCTCGCGTCATGTGTCGTCCATGTCGTCGCAATCGGCTTTTTTTTTATTTTTATTATTTTGTTCGCATACTAATATCAATAATATAAATAGTATAAAATATTAAAATATTCGTCGATTCGTGTCGAGCATGAATGATGGTAGGATAAGGAAAATCGAATATACAAGTGTACTGCACACAGCGTTGTCGGTCGCTTATCCCATCACCCCAATTGCTTGATTGTTGAGACGAATTAACATCAACCATAATTTTCTTATTTTATCATCGTTATCGCATATTAATCAATTCTAAAATTTATTTTCAAAATCAAGTCTTTATTCAATCAAAGCGTCGATCTTTTAGATTCGATACCAATTCCTTAATTGGATGTCGAATCTAACGATCTAGTCAAATAATTCGATCAATTCGATTTTCTCGTTGATGCTAACGTAGATGTCACGTTACAATTATGGCACTACAAACGCGGAGAGAAATTCATATCGTTTTGATTGACTTAAAACGTCTTAAATCAATTTTCTTTATTTTTCACACTAGTATTCCATATCGATTCAATAATCGAATATGGGATACAACGAGTATTCAAAATTAGAATTGGGTATAAATTCAATAATATTTATGTCCGATTCAACAAAATCAATGATTTATAAAATCCGAGTCGAGCATAAATTGTACAATTTATGTCCGATTCGGTAGAATCATCGAATCATCAAAAATCAAAAGCAATTTCAAAATCAATAATAGAATTGCAAGCGAACCTGCTGGTTCGTACAGGTGCCACTCGACCAAGTGCCTCGGTCACTCGATCGAGTGACATCACAATTTACCGAGCAGAATGCTCTTTCGACCTCTACTCGGTCGAGTCTCATAGTGACTCGATCGAGTAGCGACGTACTCGGCCGAGTTGGTCAATAACTCGGTCGAGTAGGGTCATGAAATCCGGGACAGAACACTTTTTGAGGATCCACTCGGCCGAGTCCCTCAAGGACTCGGTCGAGTGGCCCTTTATCACATTAAACCTTGAGTCCTACAATAGCATTCGAGCCTCGTTAATCGTTTTTTTTTACTTAGGTCAACACGTGCCTAATTAATCATGTGAAACATCTTTTCAAAACCATGCATTAATTCATTTGCATCATTCTATACAATTCAATATTTGCACAAACCGTTATTATTCGTTATATCGTTACTAACAGTTTGTTGTTTCTTTTGTCAATTTTGCTTGTTTATTTTATTTTATTAAAATGAACCCACATGCTAAAATTCAACTTCGACGTTAGAATTAATTGCATTAAATCGACATAGAAACCCTTTTCAACTTCATTCACATGCATAGGGAAAATAATCTTTGCATATCATTTTCCCGTTCAACTAACGCGCGTATTAGAAAGTCATTCGAGATCTTAGTAGAGGCCGCTAAGTGCGGGCGGGGTTGGGTGTCCTTTGTGGGCTTCCCAACACGTACCCTCACCCCTTACTCAGAACCTCGGTTTCCGGATGCCCGAAACCGTTGGCGCACGAGAGTCATTCAATACACGATATCCGATAATGTCGGTATCGGTATCAAATGCAAAGGGACGAGCCCAATAAACTCTGACATCGGAAATGGGCCGTATTTTGTATACAGCCCACTACGACATAGAGTGGGCTCGAACGGGTCCGAACTCCCACGAAGTTCGGTGGCGACTCTACTTCGACCTAAATTTCAATTCGATCCATTCTCATATGGAGATTCATTCGCCTACCCAAACCCGCGCGTGGTCGCGTCGGGGTGGACCTATGTCATGTCCACAGATTTCACTGCGACAAAACACACAATCAATCTAAATCACACAATGAATATGACTATATAACTGAATATGTGACTACAATGACTGTACAGCTGCGTGATTGTATAACATAATGAGTGTGACTGTACAGCTTTAACTGTGTGACTATACAACATAATCAGTGTGATCCAACAACATAATGACTGAGATCTTACAACATAACGAGTGTGACTATACAACTTCAACTGTATGACTATACAGCATAATCAGTGTGATCCTACAACATAATGACTGTAAATATACAACATACTGACTGTGATCGTCTTACAACATAACGAGTGTGACTATACAACTTAAACTGTGTGACTATACAACCTAATCTCTGTGACTATACAACTAAATTATACTTATTTATACTTCAATTATCATTAGCAAAGATGATTACACATACTAATCACTGCAAGAATTTGTGTGATTCTACAATATAATAAGTGTGACTATACAACATCAATTGTTTGACTATACAACCTAAAGTGTGTGACTACAAAACTGAAATCGTAAAATGGAAAATAAAAGTCATACAGTTCATTATACTTCAATCATCATTAGCAAAGTCATATTCATAATAAGAAAGATGATTATACCTACGAATCAGGGCAAATTATTTAAACATTCAATAAATATTTAACCTCCATTCATCCATATTCAACCTCCATTCATCCATTATTTAAACATTCATTTTTTTTTGGATAATGAAGATGAATAATTTTATAAATACCAAAAAAAAAGGTATGAAAAATAAAACAAGCATGAAGATGATTAAACGCATGATACCTTAATCTCAAGGTATTCTACAGTTGCATGCGTGATTCTACAACATAGCGAGTATGACTATACAACATAATGAGTGTGATTATAGAACTGAATATGTGACTACAATGAGTACGTGTACAATTGCGTGATTCTACAACATAAAGAGTGTGACTATACAAATGAAAGTGTGTGATCTTGCAATTCTGCAAGAACATTACGCACTAAATGACTTGTTCATCTTCATTCATCTTCATCTTCAACATCTCCATCTTCAAGCTTCATTCATCCCACAAAAAAAGAACAACTTCATCTTAAACTTCATCTTCAAGATGAAGTTGTTCAATTTTTTTTGTGGATAATGAAGATGAATAATTTTCTAAATACCAAAAAAAAGGTATGAAAAATAAAAGAAGCTTGAAGAAGATGATCGAAGATGAAGATGAAGATGAAGATGAAGAAGAAGCTAAAAAAAAGATGAAGATGAAGAAGAAGTTGACCATTCTTGCATAGGAAGAGCATCTCTCATTAGTAGCATATTAAACCTAATTAGTATGGTTATGAATGTCATTAGATTTAGAATAATGACAATTCATTTTCCATCATAAAGTGACTTTGGATACCTTTTGAAGTTAGTCTCATATGACACTTATTATATAAGTATGAGAATGATAAGACATATGAGCATATAACATCAAATGTCATCATCCAAATCTTTTTGATAAATTCTGAGTATACCATCGAGTTCTAACTCCTAATGGTTGAGTACACAACCTTTTAGGAGTGTTGTGTGACCTTGGGGGACGACGCCCATTCCGATTTGTACCGTAGTCAGGGCGATTTCGTTTCTCATTCAGTGGCCTTCATACCACGACACAACAACGTATATTCTCTAGTTATATATCGCCCCTATAGTGACCCTATATTTCCAACAGTTTATGCATAAACATACCTTGGTATTATGATCGGAGTTACTGACGGAGTATATTGTGTTAAAAACGGAGTATGATCGGAGTTGTTGACGGAGTATGATCGGAGTTATTAATGGAGCTTATTTGATGGGGTTTTGTTAGAGAGATGAATTGAATTAAGAAAATGAATTCAAAAGAAGAAGATTGGGAAGGGTAATAGGCGGGAGAGTAGAGGAGGGAAGTAATGCAATGATTGATTTGGGTAAGAGGATGTTTGGCAACCTTAATGCCAGTCTTCCCTTCTTTTTTTTAAAATTGAAGGTCATCCATCCATCCATCTTAAGATGGATGAAAGGCCAAGATCAACACTAAAGAACTTCTAGGAAGTTACTAACTTCCTCTCTCTCTCTCTCTCTCTCTCTCTCTCTCTCTCTCTCTCTCTCTCTCTCTCTCTCTCTATATATATATATATATATATATATATATATATATATATATATAGAAGTGGGATCAGGTGAGTCCGCCTATATATGTTGAGTCTGTGAGTCCTCATCTTAGCCCTTGATTCAAGGTTAGATTAATGAACAAGATTTGATCTCATAATTAAGGAAATAACTAACAAATCTGGTAAATATATCATTTTTCTCTCTCCCCCTTAATTATCTCAATGCAAATATTTTCTCTCTTTTATCAATCTTTTTAAATGTTTTTTTCTCTCACACAACAAGTTTTTTCAAAATTAAGTTTTTTTCATTTTTCACCAAAAAATCATCATTTTCCTACTGCCATTGTACGTATGTTACTATGTTACTGCCATAATCCATAAACTATGTTACTTTAACTCATATAACGTGTTACTTTAATTCATGAACTGTGTTACTTTAACTCATACAATCTGTTACGTTGTTTAATATATTCTCTTGCAAAAACTATTACTCTAACTCATATAATGTGTTACTCTAATTCATGAACTGTGTTACTTTAACTCATAAAATTTGTTACGTTGCATAGTCTCTTGTAAAAACTGTTACTCTAACTCATACAATGTGTTACTTTAATTCATGAACTGTGTTACTTTAACTCATAAAATCAGTTACGTTGCATAGTAGTCTCTTGCAAAAATAGGAGTTCCAATTAACAAAAAGAACAATGTTTGTTTTTATTAAGATACTCCAAAACAAAAAGTGGTACAAGATTCCAACTAAATCAACTCCATTACAATTCCAATGTTTCACAATTATTACTCATAATGTCCTACTTATAATTATGCTTCTTCTTCATCCTTCTCGTTCTCTCCGTCTTCTTCTTTTTCATCTTCTTCATCATCATCTCAGAAGCTTTGATTTAATCTCACCACCGCACAATGGAGGGAACTCTCACCCAGGGGCGACGCTAGGGGGGGTGCATGGGGTGCAAGCGCACCCCCCCAAACTTCTAAAATAAATAGATATTGTGTAGCTTTTTGTATTAGTATTAGTATAGTAGCACAGTGGTAAAGGTTGTTACTTCTAAGTGAGAGGTTGTGGGTTCTAATCCCCTTGTCAACATTTTTCTTTTTATACTAATGGTCCACATTAACTGATATCCTCATAAATAAACATAATCTATTTATTTTCTAATAAATTTAGAAATATCTCTATTTAAAATTATTTATGCATTAATTAAGTACGATTAATATTCTTTTACACTATTCTATATTACGTTCAACTCAATCAGAATATCATAATATCGGGTTTCTTCAACATGAATACATGAATAAATTTTTTATTTTTTTCATAACAGTTCGCCGCGCTTTTTATAAGCTTCAATTTTGTTGGTATTTAAACTTCATTTTGATTCCGAAATCCTAAATTCATGTCGTAACTAACGTTTTAGTACTTACTTTTCCGCACCCCCTGTACTCAATTTCTGGAATCGCCACTGCTCTCACCCACATCCCTACATCATTCATGTGGATTAAAGTAACAGATAACAAGAGTTAAAGTAACAGATGAAGTGCATTGAAGTAACATTGAATTAAATTAACTGAGTATGCTTATACACCAGGTATAAAGTAACAGACGTCGGACATTAAAGTAACAGATAGTATGAATTAAAGTAACAGATAATGTCCATTAAAATAACACCAGATATAAGTTAGTGTAAAAAATTCATACTCCCTCCCATCCAAACAATCCTTTACACTTACTATAAATGGACAATCCAATCAATTCTTTACATTCCTCTTTTGGCAAAATATTTTACCTTTTAATCCTCATATCTTTCCTCTATTTACCCTAAATGTCACTACTTTTTCCTTACTTTAATTTTGGTGGTCCATAACACCATATGATTTACCAATAATACCCTTACTTTTACCACTTTTTCTTAAAATTGATGAAAAACCCTATGTCAAGGATTGTTTGGATGGGAGGGAGTATAATGATAAAAAATGATAGTATGACGCAGTATCTTACTCTTTGATATTGTTTTCTATTTTGAAGTCATCATGTCCCATAATTATAGGAAGTAGGAGTAGTATTTTTTTTTCTTTTTTTATATGGCGTTACTCTTTGATATTGTTTCCTATTTTGGTGGCAATCACGTCCCATTATTATAGGAAACAATATTCTTTTTTTATTATTTTTTTAATATGGCAGTTTCCTAAATTCTTAGGACACTACAATGCACTACAATAACAGATGAAAAACACTAAAGTAACAACTGGAGTGTATTAAAGTAACACGACATATAAAGTAACAGATGGTAGACATTAAAGTAACAGATGCTCTACACTAAAGTAACGCAGTATATGAACTACAATAACTCAATATATTGTAAACGTAAAAACTAATAATTGAGTAGCATCTTAATGACTTCCATGGCGATTCCAGTATAAATTACAAAACATATATACTCACCGTTTGCTTGTTTTACGATTTGCATATGAATCTATGATGAATAACACGACCATGAAAACAATATCAACATGAAAATTGACGCAAAATATGAATGACACGACCATGAAAACAATATCAACATGAAAATTGACGCAAAACATGAACACAAATTGACGCAAATTAATCAAGATTAATGAATAAAAATTGACGCAAAACATGAAAGCAATATCGAAACTCACCATTGTTATACTCGATGAATTGCTTATCAACCGTTAATGAAGATGTCGCGATCATTGAATTCATAGTAACGGAATTTCGAGCACATATTTGATTGAATGAATGAACGTGATGATCGATGAGAGCGTTTTTTTTTTTTTAAGGTTTTGATGAACTTGTGAATGAACGTGAATGAATGAGTGAATGAGGGATGATTGTGATTATGGGAGTTATTGTTTCCTAAAATCATGGGAGTTATTTTAGGATACTAAATCTTCCTTTTTTTTTTTTTAAATACAAAATATTAGAATGCATCTTGTCCATCCTCATCTCATCCAACGGATGGGATGGGGACTTAGGGACTCAACATATATAAGGGGACTCATTAGAACCCATCTATATATATATATATATATATATATATATATATATATATAGAAGAGGGATGATGATGATGATGATGTGATGATGATATTCAATTATACTAATCTTACTCTATTAGTATACAATTTACAATTTTACATAAAAATTATATATACATAAAATAAATTATAATTTTCTCCATTTTTAATTGTTGTAATTCGAAGGTTATGGTTGCATATTTCGGGATTAATTGTTTTAATTCAAGTATTAAAGTATTGAACGGGTTATTCGGGATTCTCTTTTAATCTATCGATTCTCGATATTCGGCCTCTTCTTCGGAATTCTGCAAGCTTTGTTTGCATTTTCTAACTAATCTCATTTACTTTATTTTCGTTAATTTTTGTGAATATTTTATTGATAATTTTTGTGTTCACTTCACTTATACTCCGTAAATATTTTTTTAATTTTTAATTAAATTAAATTGTTAATTTTTTTTATTAAATCGTTAATTAGTCACTCAAATTGTTAATTAAATTGTTAATTTTACCTAAATTGTTAAAGCCGTTAAAAAATATAAATCATGTCGGAATCACATCATACCGAGTCTGGGTCAAAGAGGACTCAATCACGTCAAGTAAGCATATAACCCCCAGCTTCACAAACACCACAATCTGAGGCACATACATAGGGTCAAAATATGACCCAACAATTTAACTATTAAGGGATTAAGTTCGACGCGGACCTTACAGTTTTGATCAAACCCCCAGTGCCCTCAAATCTAAGGTTCCCAACAACCTTTTATGATCCCGACCAACCTATTTAATTTTCCAGTCGAAACTAACTTTGATAACCCACCAATGTCGGCCCGACCGCCTCTAGGCCCTTTCCAACAAATGCCATATACACCATTTGTACCACCGTTGTATCAGTATACATCTACACCTGAGTCATCTACACAGTTCATGCCAGCATTCACAACACCACAGATCCAACCCACACAAACAACGAAACAACTCGTAGATGAGGAGATATGGAAAACTGAAGAAGTAATGACCGAAATTTGTGCTTCTGGTAAATCAAGTGTAGTGGGGCCACACTTTATCTTAAATAGAAATAGATCATTGGCTAAATGTAGAAAATGTGATAAGATTTTAACTGCTAAAAGCACATCCGATACCGGTGACCTTGCATGACACATGGAAATTAAAGATGAATTCCATAACAAGGTTAAACATCCATTGATCAACTTGTGACCCGAACGGCTTCTCTGCCAGACTATAATTATGATTATAATGTATGTGCCGATGAAATATCTATAATGATTATTCAAAAGGAAAAATTGTTTTCACTAGCTGAACACAAAGCGTTTGACAGATACGTTAGAACCAATCAACCGGCTCATAAGGAAACGAGTCGTCGGAGTGTTAAAAGTAACACAACGAAAAAATATATGGAGCATAAAATGGCGCTTATTTCATAGTTTCAAAACACGACATCTAAATTTACTTAAACAGTTGATGGATAAGATTTGGATCACGATTATTCATATATGATTAACTGCTCACTGGTTAGATTATTATCATAATTGGAATTAATTACAAAAAAAAATTGTAGAATTTGCTAAATTAGAATTCCTACATAGCGCAACTAATATCCTTAGCATTATTATGAACGGGTAAACGAATATGGACTTAGATTTAAAATTTTTGCTGTTACTTATGATAATGTCACGTCTATGACTTCTGTAGCTAACATGTTAAAGAATAGTTTAGAAGAAGTATTTTTAGATGGTAAATTGTTACATGTTCGATGTGATGGTCATGTGTTAAATTTTTGTGTTAAGGATGGTCTTACGGGGCTAAGAGAGGCGATCTTTTGTTAAGTTTTTCTAGAAACCAATTACAAATAGAGGTAACAGTGGTATCAAACCTAATAAAAATAGGTACGCTTAACCTAAAAGAGTATACAAATATAGATGGGGTACACTTGTTATAAAAAGCGGTACAAACAAAATTGTCATTTAGAGGTACATCCAATCATAAAATAGGTACGAATAAGGGATAAAGTGATACTGACAAGTGGTCTCTCCCTAGACTTTGTGCTAAGAGAATATCACACTAAATTTAAAAGGATCGTTATGCACACGTGCAAGTGAAGGCGTCAAGAGTGGCGTTACTTTTGTAAAGAAAATGGTTTAAGGTATCGAAAATTTCCCATAAAAATAACACGAGGTGGAATTATATATATACAATATTTACGGCTTGTTTATATAAGGAGCCACTAACTACTTGGTGGAATCGTACTATTCCTAATGATCCTTTGTTTGTTGATGATTGGAAAATATATATTGCCCTTTTGACCACATTTTGCGAGGTAACATCTGCCTTTTCTCATGTATATGGGCCTAAATACTGCCCCTTATAATTATTTCATTGTTAACCTTATTAAAATCGCCGATATATATTTTCTCAAAATATCGAGGCCAAGATACTTACTAAGAGTACGGTTTCTACTCGCCATGGAGACCAACTGAGTCAAATATATATATATATTGGTCTGATATTCCTCTAGTTGGCCTAAGTATATACAACTATTGTAGGCCTTAGGTGAAAATATGAGGGTACAATGAACTTAGGTACAGAGTAATTGTTATAAACAACTAATGAACATAAAAGTCAACATAGAGGAGTATAAAACCGAGATTAGAACAATTTTTTAAAATTATTTAGCCATTATGAGTCTCTTTACGGTAATAACACTTGTCTTTCTTCACAATCATTTGCAGCTAGTAGTAATAGAGTAGATTCAGGAACCGACTTCGACTCGATCATGTGTACACTCACTCGAGTAATCCATACAAGTCAATCTACTACAACATCCGATCTGGTAGGATATTATATGTACTGCAACTACGATCATATGCAGGCATTTGAGGCTGATGGTAAACTAAATCTTGATCTTGCAATCTAGTGGCAAGATCAAAGTAGTACTCTTTCCGTGATGTCCGCAATGGCGAAAGACTTCCTGTGATCATTTATTGTGTGCGAACGTTGTTTCAATGCCGCTAAGAGGGTGTTGGATGATAAATGTACATCTTTGTCTTCCGACACCCTCCGAATGTGTGTGTGCTACAGATATTTGATGGATGCGAGAGATAGAAGACAAGACGAGGAAGAAAAAGATTCTTACAATGACTCCGACGTAACTACCATCGAATCTGTTGCTCTTTAGAACTGCCGAACTGTATACTGTAATTAATCATTCATTGACTTATAAGTCTATTGTATGTACTTTGTTTTTTTCAACATCTCTGTAAGTTTATGTTTCTAATACATTATTGATTATTCTAATTGTAACCGATCGGTTAAGATTTTATATACTGTCTTACATATTTATAACTTATAAATCTACTGTCTTACTTACGTTTGCTCATTGATTAATATTCGCAATTAATTCATCAAACATATTTAAAACCAAAATTTTAACAACTATTAACACCAAAAACAAATAATATAATACGGAGTATATAATACCGTAGAAATCATAAATGATAAATCGTAATCGTATAAATCCTAAACAATAAATTACAGTATAATTTTGTAGACACGGAAAATTTATTTAAGTGTCGAAAATACAAGAAACTAATTATTCTGAGTCCATAACAAATTTTGACTTAGTTTAGTTATATTTGTCCTTTAAAAGTTAAAGTCAGCTCGGTTCATTTCCGAGCTTGGTTATTTGACCCAAAAGTCAAGTAATCGTAAGTTTGGTCCAGAAGTCAAGAAAATGTCAATCTGGCCCAAAAGTCAAGAACTCGTCAATCTGGCCCAAATCTCAAGAAAGTGTCAACTTGACCCAATGTCAAGTATTGACCAAATTTGACCTAAAAGTCAAGAAACGATCAATTGGGCCTGAAGAGAAGTCAAGATTTCAAAAAGCTCAACTCCAAGTCCAACAAGAGTGGATGAAGAAATTCTATAAATGGAGTGTTTCTCCACCATTTTAAGGGGGACAACAACAAAAATATACAACAAAAACTCACTACAAAAAGTGAAGAGAAAAGAAGACTACAAAAGCTCTGAAGTTCTCGAAGTGCTCTTCCTTCCAAGTAGTGCCGCCTACTCAAGGAAGTAAAGACCGTTGAAGTGTGCCTAAAGCAACGTAGTAGAATTAGAGAAAGAATAAAGAATTGAACACTTAAACTTTCTGATATTAATATTCTAATTTGTTTATCTGATTTTGTATTACAGATATTTATAATATCGCGATACAAAATTTGTTGTTACAATTTTTTTTTTAAAAAAAAACAGTTTGAGGCACGACCCAGGCCCGACACACGGCATGACCCGACCTTTGCTAGGAGTCAGGCTTCGGCTGGAGGAGGGGCGACGGGCCGGGCCTCCTACCCGTGCCTAGGCCGTGCTTGGTTGGAGGGGGCAAAACCAGAACGAAGTGCTAGGTCTATATTTGACCCATCATAAAATTAAGGGAAAATTGTCATTTTATACCCTCAATAACTTTGTTTTTCAAACTTTATACCTTACGTAATTTTTTTTCAAAACTTATACCTACTTATTCTATCAATCAGATAATCAATACCTAATTTTATTTTCCGTCAAAGAATTAACGGAAACCGTCACCCGGAATGTTTTATTTGTAATTTCTTTAATTTCTCTTCCAGTTATACCCCTCACCCCATTAAATCATTCATCACATTTGCTTCAACCCACCCTCATAATTATCTCATCTTCATCGTCTACCTACCATCTTCAAGTAACTCTTCTCTTCAAAATTTTTTCATCTTCTCGTTTTGTCTGTAAATCATAAAATTAATGCATCAATTTTGTCATTAACTAGTTGAAAACCTCCACCATACCAACACAAAGTACAATTGATTTTTTGATTCTCCATTTCACAGAATCTGTTATCCAAATGAAAGAGATGAATCAGAAAAAACAAAAGGAATATATAATCTGTCATTTATATACAATTAATGCTTTATTTAAAATGCAAACTGAGTTAGCAACTCGTCACTTTCAGCAGGAAACAAAATTAGGGTTAAATTATGACAAAAAGACACAACCCATCAAAAGATATTGCTCAGTTTTTTATTTTTGTTCAATATAAAGTAATTACAAAGATAAGCAACATCAAATTAATCGAAATTGCAGTCGATTAATCACGAAACTGCAAAAAAAAAAAAAATCGAACCTGTCGTGTATTGGAAGAAGAAACTCAATTGAAAATTAGGGTTGAATCACAAAATTGGTGTAGGGAGTAGAAGATTTGGGTTGAATTTGTTACAGGTTGTTAGATTGTAAGTTGTTAGCATTGTTAGTTACAGTAACTAACTATGACGTGACAATATAAGGTTGTTAGAACAACTTGAGGTTGTTATATACAACACTCATTGTAATCATTACTCATTCAATAATTCAATACAAAAATTCTTCTTCTCTCAAGTCTATCAATCCTCTCTCTTTTCTCTATCCTCTGTTCATCCCTAACATTGGTATCAGAGCTCTTTCTGGGCCAATTTTTTGTCGAAGCTGGCAAAAACAAGAAAAGGTGCAGCAATGGAGGAACAATTCAGAAACATGGAGTCGAGGTAAAAGAAATTGGAGGATCAATTGTCTTCCATGGGGGTTCAATTTACTGAATTGATGAAAGTTCTTCAGGATCGAACTAATAAGGCTGTAATCCAGAATGCGGTACCTTTAAATCAGAACAATCGAACTCTGGGGTATGTTCCTAAACTAGAATTCCCAAATTTTGATGGTAGTAATGCGAGAAATTGGTTGTGGAAATGTGAAAAATACTTTGTTTTGTGTAAAATCCCTAATAATCAGAAATTAGATTTTGCATCAATTCATATGAGTGGTAAGGCTGAATGTGGTATAGTAGTTACATTGTTGGACGGATGAATTTGTCTTGGGTCGAGTTTGTGGTGGATTTATGTGCTCGTTTTAAAGATGAATCTGGTAGTAATGTGGTAGAACAATTCAATAAGTTGTATCAAACTGGGTCGATAGAAGAATATCTTGATGAATTTGAGTCTTTGCGAGCTTTAATGTTGCAGAAAAACCCAACTCTACCTTCCGACTATTTTCTTGATAGCTTTGTTGGGGGCCTTAAACCTGGGTTAAATCCATTTGTATGGGCATTTAAGCCATCTTCTTTGGCAGACGCAGTAGAATATGCTAGATTACAAAAGGAAAATCTAGCGACCATTAATAAGGAGTATAAACCCAGATTTCAGAACTTTAACAACAATGGGGGGAAATAGGTTGAACAATGTAAAGCCACCACTATTGCCTACTCCTAGTGCCCAACCTGTGTTCAATAAAACACAAGGTTCCTCTAAATTTCCACCTAAACCCACTAAATATATTTCTGCTGCTGACCGAGCAAGAAAAATGGAAAAAGAAGAGTGCTATTATTATGACAAACTGTTTGAAAGGGGGCATAAATGTGAGAACAGACAAAACCAATTATTTTTGGTTGAGATCCCTGGAGCAGGTGAGGAAATGGAAGGAGATGAGGAGGATGATATAGATGATGTAGGTGATTCAAGGGCTATAAATGAACCCTTTATCTCTGTTAATGCTCTGAGTGGTAGTTCTAGCTTTTCCACAATGAGGATAGTGGGGTATGTGGAAAAAAAGCTTGTTCATATCCTGATTGATTCAGGTAGTACACACAATTTTTTGGACCTAAATATTGCAAAGAAATTGGATATTCCTATGACAAAAATTGATCCTCAAGCAGCTGCTATTGCTGATGGGAATCATTTGGCTTGCCAGTATATTAGTAAGGGTTTAGATGAAGTCTGCAGAACAGGACATTCAAAACCAATGTTTTGATGATACCCTTGGGCAGCTGTGACATGGTGTTGAGAATTTAGTGGCTCAGATACTTAGGGCCTATTGTGTGGGACTTTCAGAAGCTGCTGATGGAGTTCACCCTTAATAATGACAAATTTTGTCAGAAATGGATTCCACCACAGAAGGGTAAGGTGCTGAAAGAGCCCTCTTTGAAGTGAATGGAACAGGTTACTCAGTTGTGCATGATGCAATGGGTAGAGAATGATACTTCCAGCTGTGAATTGGTTGAGATGGTTCCGCAGGAGAAAGCAGAGCTGGAAGCTAATTCCACCACTGGAATTGGTGCTATACTAATGCAGGAGCAACATCCTTTGGCGTTCATAAGTAGAGCCTTAGGCCCTAAATGGCAAAAACTCTCAGTATATGAGAAAGAACTCTTGGACATAGTATTCGCAGTGCAGAAATGGGAGCAATACTTGTGTGGGAACCACTTTGTGATCAGGACTGACCAAAAGAGCCTTAAGTGGTTGCTGGAGCAGAAAATTTCTACTCCATTTCAACAATTCTGGTTGTATAAATTGATGGGGTTTGACAATGAAATTCAGTATAAGGCTGGTGATGCGTGTCGTTCCTATTCGATTTTTCACCTATTTCGGCACGCGTTTCCGTGTCATTTTATTAATTTTAGGAGTCAGATTACGTTATTTTCCCCCATAAGTATTACTCGGGTATTCTTTTGTTGTTGTGCAGATAATCGAGACCGAGTAGTTAAAAGAGCTCAAAATTACGTTAAAAATCGTTAAAGCTCTAAAATCGATTCGTTGTATGAAAATCGCGAGGAGATAAAGGTGAATCCAAAGAAGGCCCATACGAAAGTGCAACAAAACAAAAAGGAAGTCTATAGACTAAGAAGACTAAGTCTGTAGAGGAAGGAAGTAAGAAAGCACTAGTCTATAGATTAGGAAACAAGTCTATAGACTAAGAAAGTGCAAGCAAAGCAAACAGACAAGTCTGTAGACTGAGGAGAATTCCGACTGTGTAAGAATTGGAGGCCTAGACTGAAGAACTCAATCGGCAGACTAGGATCTCAGTCTACCAGCATAAAATTCTCAGTCTGCAGAATTGGATACTGCATCCAAAGACTAATTCAGCGCAGATATTTTTTTTGAGGCTACCCACTATCTCCCCTCCTTGGGCATCAAGATTCTTGTACTCTCACTATCTCTATTTACGTATACTGGTTGAGGTGTTATAGTTAGTCGAGAAAGTTTGTGGGTAGTTAATTTAGAGATCCAATTAGTATAAATAGGCAGACTGGCATCTCATCTTTCATCCATCTTTTTCCTCAGTAATCTTCCATTAACACATCTTCTTTAGTTTAGTTTTATTTAGAGTCTACTGTAAATATTAGTTCTTTTATTTATTTTCAATTTCAATTACAAAGCAAGTCTCAGAAATTCCAGTATTTATATTATTCGGGTTATTATTCTCGTCTTTATTTTTATCTTCGCTCTACTAAATTCCGGTCTCGGTACTTCTTCCCTTCTTCCCCGATCTCTTCTCCTTCTCAATTACTGTTATTGTTATTGTTATTTTCTTTTCTTTTCTTTTTAGCTATTTCTTATTGTCTTTCATCCTATTAGTCTCATCATTGTTATTAGTTAATTTCTTCATCATGTTTAATCTGTTATTTTCATTATTATTGTAAATATGAGTAGCTAATCTTTCCGTCACTAGAGTTTAGGTGAATTATGAATTGAACGGTATTTATTTGATAACTAAATAATCGACCTGTATGAGTTAAATCGCTCTTGCAACATTATAGCGGCGAGTAATTAATTATAGGCCGTAATTGATTGCTTGTATCTCGTAAATCCTGACCTACGTAGCGAGAGCCCGGGAACGGAATAGACTCGTTGTAATCGATAGAATTCCCTAATACGTAGCGAGAGCCCGTTAGGTGACTTCTAGGATGACTAGTGATCCGAGAGGACCGTGTCGATATTCTTTAGCTCATTTTAACTGATTACTTGGAAATTGCATGTTTACTTGTTTTAATCGTATTGATCCGATAACTCTGGTGATTTTTCTAATTCATAATTTTATCTTTTTAATTAATTTCTGTAATTTTAGAATACTGTCAATTCACCGAATCGTTATAAATCGTGACCCGTTAGATTAATTGACTAGCATATAATTTTCATCCTGCCTCCATTTGGAATCGACCCTACTTACCACTAGCTATTTGTTAGCAGTAATTTAGGATTATTTTGATTACGGTGACGCGACTAACCCATATCAGCTGGTAAGGAGAACATGGTTGCTGATGCTTTATCCAGGAGAGTGGGCTCTGAAATATGGTTAACGGCTTTGTCTATGGTAAATTCCAACTTGGCTGAGATGATCAAGGCCAGCTACTTAGCTGATGCTCACCTCAGTGTTGTCATGCAGCAGCTCAAACAGCAGACTGCAGTATCAGGATATACTCTGGTGAATTAATTACTTAGAAGAAAATGAAGAATCGTGGTTGGACATGATGCTAGTCTTAAAGCTATGATCATCAGTTGGCAACATGACTCTTCGGAGGGAGGACATTCTGGACGAGATGCAACTCTAAAAAGGATCAGATCTCTCTTCTACTGGAAAGGAATATCTAAGGAGGTGAGCAATTATGTGCAGCCTGCAAGGTGTGTCAAGCATCTAAGTATGACAAGGTGGCTTATCCTAGATTACTTCAACCCTTGCCTATTCCAGATTCTGTGTGGAAAGACATTTCCATGGATTTTATTACCGGGTTACCAAAATCTCAGGGAAGAGAGGTCATATTTGTGGTAGTCGATAGGCTGGGCAAGTATGCCCATTTCATGGCTCTCTCTCACCCTTTTACTGTCGTAGAAGTCGCCCAGGTGTATCCTGATAATATATTCAGGCTTCATGGCTGGCCTAGAAGTATTGTCAGTGACAGGGATGTTGTCTTCCTCAGCCAGTTCTGGAAGGCTTTGTTTTCCATACATGGCACTGAATTCTTGCTAAGCTCATCTTATCACCCTCAGACGGATGACCAGACAGAGGTGGTCAAAAGGTGCCTTGAGACTTATTTGACGTGTGTGTGGTGATACACCCAAAGAGTGGTATATGTGGCTTGCATTGGCAGAATTTTGGTATAACACTCATTATCATGTCTCTGCTCATACTAATCCTTATGAGGTTGTCTATAATCAACCCCCTCCCCTTCACCTGCCATACTTACCTGGTGAGTCATCTGTGGAGGTCGTGGATAGGTCTATGCAGAAAAGAGAAGAAATGATTAAAACCCTCAAGCATCACCTGTGAGAGCACAACACAGGATGAAGACTCAGTCAGATAGACATAGGTCTGAGAGGTCTTTCCAGATAGATGATTGGGTATGGCTGAAGTTGCAGCCTTATAGACAGTCATCAGTGCAACGCAAGAGTAATCAAAAGTTAAGTCACAAATATTTTGGTCCATTTCAGATAGGGGGAATTATAGGCAAGGTAGCATACAAGCTTAAGCTTCCTAAAGGAGCTCTCATTCATGATGTTTTCCATGTGTCTCAACTGAAAGCTTTCCATGGGACACTGCCTGCAGCCATACACATTCCTCCATGGTTCCAGAAACAAGATAGTACTAAGATTGTGTTGCCTGAATCCATCATGGGAAGACGTCAAGTAAAGGTCCAAAATGGGGCTTAGACGCAATATCTGGTTTAATGGCAAGGGTACCCAACTTCTGAAGCTACTTGGGAACCAACTGATCATTTCGAGGCTAAGTACCCTGATTTTGATGTTGAAGTTCAGACTTGAGGACAAGTCTTTTTTAATTTCTTAAAGGGGGAAAGTATGTTACAGGTTGTTAGATTGTAAGTTGTTAGCATTGTTAGTTATAATAATAACTATGACGTGGCAATGTAAGGTTGTTAGAACAACTTGAGGTTGTTATATACTACACTCATTGTAATCATTACTCATTCAATAATTCAATACAAAAATTCTTCTTCTCTCAACTCTCTCAATCCTCTCTCTTTTCTCTATTCTCTGTTCATCCCCTAACAGAATTCATTAGATCTTGATAATTTAGGTTTAATTAGGGCGAAAAATTTTCTGAAAAAAAAATAGAGTTGGGTCTGTAAAAAGAGAGTAACGTTCATGGATGCAAAGCAAATTTGGGGAAATAAGAAATGAAAGTGAATGAGAAGGGTGAATCGAAGGGTAAATGAGACATTTGTGACGGTTTCCGTTAATTATTTGACGGAAAATAAGATTAGGTATTGATTATGTAATTAATAGAATAAGTAGGTATACATTTTGAAAAAAAAAATATGTAAGGTATAAAGTTTGAAAAACAAAATTATTGAGGGTATAAAGTATCAATTTTCCCTAAAATTAATACGGATATATATCCATCTTAAATGAGAATTTGCCTAACTATTAGACCATCCCCATCCAAAGGTCACCTTAATGGAAGTCATCATTCTTTTAATGTTTTAATCAATTTTTTTGACCCTCACTCATCTATCAAATCAATATCTACTTTAAAGTACATCAAAGTGTATTTTCTACTTAAAAGTAGGTACAAGTGGTGGAGGTCAGGAGACAATGTTGAGGGTCATCACATAACACTCAATGGAACAAAGTCATCCTAATTGTATAGAAGGTCAATTGTTAATCAATAATTAGCACACTAGTACAAAAACCACTTGTGGCTTCGGTTAAAAATGACATATATGGTTTCGGTTATATAGGTGTAGTAAATCAAGGCGTAACATTAAGTTTATCAGTTGTGGCTTCGGTTAATTGGCGAAGCAAAAAACATTTATGGTAACGGTTATTTGTAGCAACCGAAGCCAAAAACATAGTAAAGGCTTCGGTTGTTAAGGTGAACCGAAGCCAAAAGTGACGAACAACATCGGTTAATAGTAACAACCGAAGCCAAAAGAAGGTTAAGGCTAGGGTTAATAATGGACAACCGAAGCAATTTCGCAATTAAAAAATAAAAAAAAAATCAGGTAAATTTTTTGTAACATGCTAATATTATTAACAACCAACAAAATATTTTGTAGTGTATTCAAATTTACACATTCATAATCACACTTAACTAGTCTTGGATAACTAATGACAGTCTAGAAAATTGAAGTTACATAATCAACCGCCTTTCCATTGACGGCTTGTAGCATATTCCATCAGCATTCATCTTGATCACTTGTCTGCGACAAAAAAAAGCACATCAACTTATCATGCATTTTGACAAATAACTACAAACTGTGCCAATTTTACCAAATAACTATCCGAAGTCTTACAATCAAAATCAATTTAAAATCCCTTTCGCTACTACCTTCATTACATATGGGTTCCTGTAAAATATGGGTTAATGGTTCCGACATAGGCAAGTCCTAGATAGCAAGCCATAAAAACAAATTCTTTCTGAATGATCAAAATGAAAACTGCATTGAGAACCCCAAATCTAATAACTCTACCAATTCCCTTATAATTCAAAAGCATAAGAATGACGTGTATGTTGACAAGACTTACCAAGACATATTAGTGTATTCCACGTTGTGGCTAAGAGTATAAGGATAAGGAAAAAAAGGAACTGCAAATATATACCCTTTCTCTTATGGTGGCTAAGAGTTCGTCATTCCAGCCAACCCCTTCCAAATAGACCTATGCACAATAACAAGACCAGTCTAAGATGCCGCTTTGAAGAATTGGATCTCATGTGTCAGATAAGACCCATATCAAAAACATTTTGAGAAAAAACTTTTTCCTCATCAAAAAATGGTTATAATAACTAAAATATTGAGGGAAAAAAGGCTAGTAAGTAGTAAACCACTTCTTTCAAAGGGAGATCTATCCTACATTACATGTAGCTGAAAACACAACTCTTGTCAATACACTTGCATGGATATGAAAAAAATGAAGGATAATCACTGGGAAAAAAACATTATAAATTCTACAATGATATACCCATGCCGGATAAGGTGTCGTAATCCTAATTACAAATTCGATAAATCCAAATTACTGATGTTAGGATATGTAAAATCATATGACTGTTTAGTCATTAAACTTTATATTGATCTTTGAGCAAAATAAAAATAATAAAAAAAAATGAATTCTAAATAATTTTAAAAAAATACTCATGAAAATGAAAAAAATAATTACTAGTACTTATCTTGAATGAGAGAGAGGCTGCCATTAGGAAAATAATAGAAAACCAACAAGCATTGTTCCATGGCTTGGAAATAAGCTTTTAAAGGGACGATATTGGGATGATTCAAGATCCCTAGAACCTTAACTTGTCTCCTATAAAGTCCACCATTTGGGAATACCTTGCATCTTTCAACCTCTTAACTGTCACTATGTACGTACCCTGACACCATCGAAACTCATAGGCCCTTCGGGATGAACTCCTTTAAAAGAAGAATGATGGTTGATGGTTATCTGGCCATTCATTTATAACCTAAATACAATCCTAAATGAGTCAAAGTTAGAAATACCATGTAAAGATTACGCATTCACGCCTTCCAATTCCAGGTTTGATATCAAAATTTAGAGCACTACAAACTAATTTCATGTGTCGGGAAGTGGAGTTGGATAATCTGAAATACTAGTAGGAATATTATATACATAGAATGAGCCAATGTTCGAGGCAAAGGAGTAGTCGAAACTACGGTGACACTTCTAACAAAGTCTAGAAACATAGATCATAACAATTGAATATGGAAAAAAAACTATAACAAACCAAATCACTACAAAGTATCTTGAAAAAACTCACAGTAAAGAAAACCATATATATAAGCAGTAGGAGTTTCATACTCCTCATTCCCTTCATGTGGAACATTCAGATCAAGGACAAGCACCACCCCTGGAACCATAGGCTTTGCCTTTGGCAGTGGCACCAACATCTCATGCCACGACAACACAACTCTTTCTTGAATCATTTTCTTCCCATAATTGTCAATCGATCGCAGTAAGTCATGTTAACATTTAATTTAAAAATAACAACGAGAATCGATCAGGAGAAGGTTTAAGAACAAAAAACTCCATAACAAACGGAGGGGAAAACCCATAAATATCGATCGGCATTAACAACATCAAATTTTAAATTAATAACAAGAAATTCAATTAATAACAAGAAATCATTTCATCTCAAAACTTTCAATACAAATGAAAAACCAAATACTACTATTAAACACGTCTGACCATAAATTCCAATCAAGACAGATAGTTCAGACTCGAGTTCTGGCAAAACTGACCAATACCCCCAACAAAAGAACCCAAGTAGAACTCTTTAGAAATTAAAAGCTACGTACACCAAAGCAGGAAAAACAAGATCAAAATTTTAGAACAAAAGACAGGCAGTGAGGACGGGATGGGGAATAATACACTTACGAAGGGATTAAGCAAGGAACAAGATCAATCGTTAGAGGAATGGGCATGTCGCTGTGGGTAAATCGGGTGGTAAACATGATGGGTATGTTTAGGGATGTGATTTAGGGTTTGGTATTTAGAGATTACATGAGGAACGAAGAGGATGAGAATTTCGTTGTAGGGTAGAATTATTCATTTAGGAATTACTCGTATGTGCGAATGTGGGTCTCTAAGTTAATTAAAAGAATAATTATCGGAATAAAATTTGCCAGTTACAAGCTACATACAAATACTTGTATAAAGGTTCGGTTATTTTGGATTTTTGGTAGTGGTAGCCTTTTAATACATACCTTCGGCTTCGGTTCTATCTAAAACTGTACCCATTTTTTTGCTTCGGTTTTTGAATATAACCGCAACATTTACGGCATACTTTTTGCTTCACTTTTTTAGAAGAACCGTAACTATTTATTTTTGGTTTCGGTTGTTTAGAAACAAGCATAGCCACTTTATAAATCATATTCTATCGACATAAAAGGCTACGGTTAATAACAACAACCGAAGTCTTTTCTGTTGGCCATATCTACTTTTTCCACTAGTGGCATGACCCACAACCTTCATGACCTAGGTCATCCTCCGTGGATGGGGATGATCTTAAGAGCATCTCCAACAATGGTTTACCACTACTCATTATCCTTCCATCTTTCCTCTTTCTCACTCCTCTACCTCACAATCAAAAAATCACTCCTCCATCCATAATCATCTCTTCCTCATCATCTTACTCTCTCTCATCATTTATCTCTCTTACTTTTTAATACCCCACAATTCCACACTTTTTTATTAATTATGAAAATAATTTGTTAACTAATTTAATTAACAAAATCGAGTACGTATAATTTAATTTGATTGTTGGACTCGTTTTTCAAATTTCGTACTCGGCTGTTGTCTCGGAATTTTTAATAAAACACAACAATTTATTTAAAAATATAAGTACGAAAGACAATATTACATTACCTTTAAAAATAAAAATACGAAGCATGCGTAGAAATACGAAGCACACATAAAAATACTAAGCACGCATAAAAATACGAAGCACACATAAAAATATTACTACTCCGTCACTTTCGAATCGGCTCATGATCCCCATCGTAATCGTAATCTGAATTGTCCATCCAGCCGTCTGGGTTTTCGTCTTCTTGAAGTTCAATTTCCTGGAGCCGATCCTCCATTGTCGTAATTTCATCATAGATAGTCCAGTAGTAAACCTCTTCACGTTGCACAAATGTTCCTCCTCTCTCAGACCAAAAGGTCGCTTAAAACATCTTCAGCAATCACTTTGAACAGCCTACGAATCATCGTAACTATTTCACTTTGTAAGGAGGTCAGCTCTTCATTTTTAGCCGTCCATGTCTCTGAAATATTAAACATAAAGTAATGAACATATGCATATACCATAGACTTTCATACGGAGTACATACATAGTAATATATAGTAATAGTAGAAAATTATACCAAAAGTATTGTTCACTGTCATCGGAGGACTAAATACTGCATCAGCATTTCCAGTAATTATACCATGTAGTTTGGTTAGGGCCGATGGACTATTTAATAATAACATATACACGCTTTCTGTTACGACTAAATTGAGACGAGTACAAAAGTTGCGAGATTCATCCCTAATCTTATTGATTTTCCACTGAGTGTTTCCAACTTCCTCATCATAATAGGCAAACATATGTTATATATTTTAGTTATTTTATGTATGAGAGAAATAGGTGTGAGAAGATGTAGTATGAAACCGTAACTTATATATAGAGCTACGTAATTATTCATTTCAATATTTTTTTTCCTGATTTTCAATTGTCAATAAAAGCATCTGTCAGAATTTGTAGTAGAGTCACTTCAATTTTGAATAAATGATTCTGAATTGTCTATTCAACATAATGTATGTCGGAATTGAGTAGTGTATAGTCACTTCAATTTTCGTATCTTATCAAATAAAGCATCTGTCAGAATTTTTAATAGAGTTGTCAATTTTTGAATAAATGATTCTGAATTGTCGTGTCAACATAATGTATGTCGGAATTGAGTAGTGTATAGTCACTTCAATTTTCGTATCTTATCAAATAAAGCATCAGTCATGATTTTTTAATAGAGTTGTCAATTTTTGAATAAATGATTCTGAATTGTCTTGTCAACATAATGTATGTCGGAATTGAGTAGTGTATAGTCACTTCAATTTTCGTATCTTATCGAATAAAGCATCTGTCTTGATTTTTTAATAGAGTTGGCAATTTTTGAATAAATGATTCTGAATTGTCTTGTCAACATAATGTATGTCGGAATTGAGTAGTGTATAGTCACTTCAATTTTCGTATCTTATCAAATAAGAGTACGAAGCAGAATAGTACCATTCATTTCAAAATAAGAGTACGAAGCACAACATTAACATTCATTTAAAAATAAAAGTACATGATTAAAAAGAAAATAACATAAAGGTTCAAGACTCAACACCGTAAAACCTAAGATTCTCCAAATTTCTGCCAAATATTTTCAATTAAGTCCGCCCGGAGTTCTTGATGGCCCCTTGAATTTCTTATACGAGTTCTGTTCTGAATGTACGTACTTATTGAAGCGGTGTACCCAACTTCATATTCTGGTTCTTCCACGGTTGCATCACCTTCCTCATTTCCATTATTAGTAAACTCATTTGGATCGTAGTTGGCATAATTCTCTCTTTCGTCCTCAACTATCATGTTATGGAGTATTACACAAGTGGTTATGATTTTTCTCATTCGTTCAACACTCCATGTTAATGCCTCTTTACGTACAATTGCAAACCTAGCTTGTAGGACCCCAAATGTCCTCTCTACGTCCTTCGTAGCCGCTTCTTGACGTTCAGCGAATAGTTTGTCCTTCGGTGTTTGTGGTAGTGAAATTGATTGTATAAATGTTGACCATTGTGGGTAGATACCATCGGTCAAGTAATACCCGGTGTTGTACTCATGCCCATTAATTATAGTTAACTCGCGGAGCTCTTCCATTCATCATATCATCAAAAATAGGAGAACGATGGAGCACAGTTAAGTCATTACAAGATCCCGGAATCCCAAAGAACGAGTGCCATATCCAAAGATCTTGAGAGGCTGCGGCTTCCAAAATAACTGTAGCTCTACCACTACGTCCTTGGTACATTCCTCTCCAACCAACTGGACAGTTCTTCCACTTCCAAATGCATGCAGTCAATGCTCCCCAACATTCCAGGAAAACCACGTCTATTACCGATGTAGAGTAGTCTTTGCATATCATCAGCGGTAGGGGCTCTTAAATACTCTGGACCCAGTCGATCTACAATTGCATCAGTGAAGTGCTCTAGCGCAACTGTTGCGGTAGACCCTCCGAGCCGAATGTATTCATCATTCCTGTCTGCGGCTTCCCCGTACGCTAACATACGTAAGGCTGCAGTGCACTTCTGTAAAGACGACAGACCACCTCTACAGGTCCCATCCGGACCAGGGTTGAAAAATGAATGATATGATTCACAAACCTCCACTAATCTTAGGAAAACATGTTGGTTCATTCGGAAACGACGACGAAACAGATTTGGTGGATAAGTGGGATTCGAAGAAAAGTAGTCGTTGTATAGATTTTGATGACCAACTTCGCGGTTCCGCTCAATGTATCTTCTCGGACCTCTTCGCCTACGACTTTGTTGCGCAACCATTTGTGAGATACGGCCGATACATGCATCAATGCCCCGCTCTATCGCTTCGCACTCGGTATCATCCTCACTTGAAGATGAAGAAGACGAAGATGATGAAAATTCATAAAGAGCATCCATTATTTTATTGTGATATTTGTTGTGGTATATTGTTGTTGGATATAAAATTGAAGTTGTGATATTTGTTGTTGGAATATTTAACAATGCTCAATAAATAGACATGACTCATTACTTCCTTAGTATGATTCCAATACCCACATTAAATAGACAATGCATAGAAAGTTGTGCCACACAACTTGCAAAATACGGAGTATTGTATACCACACAAGTTGGACAGCTAACTGTACAACACTATTTCGACATATAGTCAAGTCATATCATGCAGTAAAAGTAGTTCAATTTTGAAAAAAGAAATGTTATGTTAAAAATTAGTTGATAAGATAGTACGTACCAGCTTTATCAAAGTTACTTTCACACAATACGAGTAGAGAATACATTGGTACGCAAAATACAATTACCAAGACTAAACTAAAATAAACACAAACATAAAGAAAAAATACTTTAAGTAAAACCATTAACCATAAACAGAAACATAAAGAAATACTTAAACTAAAACATAAACATACTTAGTTCTAACCGCAAACATAAACATAACTTCAAACTAAAACGTAAACGAAATTTTAAATAAGAGACACTTGCAAATACTTCATAACCCTTCTTCTAGTTTCGTAATTCGTTGAAAAGCTGCTGCTTCCATTCCTCTTCTTCTGGGGTTAAATTGTTCCTTGACGATAAATCGTGGAACGCCTGCCATTTCCACATCATCGCATCGTTCTTGACCTTCTGTTCAATAACAGCAATCTGTTTATTCTTCGCTTCAATATGTTTATTCTTCGTTTCCAATTTCTGTTTAGCAAAATTTAGCCTCTCCCACTGCAATTCCGCGTCGGTCTCCTTCCTATTCCCGTGACGGTCTATACTTTCAGCCAAATACGCAATCTCTCCAACTTTGATCTTCCCCTTCGTCTTCTTTGCTGCCTTTATACCTTGCGGACGTTGACTCCCGCGTCCCTCACCTTCTTCAGCGCTAGTTGGTGTAGAAAAACCACCGTCATTTAGGCGAACTCTCTTACCACTTCCGGCAGAGTCTGGGTCGCTTCCAATGACAGGGGTATCTGGATCTGTGCTCTTCTCACCCATAGACATATCGTTTCTACTGTTAGTACTCTGCTTCCAACTAACCCTCGTATTAATATAGCCTCCAACAACTTCATGCCATTTCTGATATTTTCTAAGCATCATCCATGCACGCTCATCTTGAAATTTTCCACCGTGAGCCTCATTGTAAAGTGCATGAGCTTCTTGAATGATGTCTTCTTCCTTGTACCCGCTTTTGCCCTTCCTCCAAACAACTTCTTCGTAACATCCAACCCATTTCATGATAGCGGCTGTTACTCGTCGAAATCGACTGCCCAACATGCCTGTAGTACGATGCATGATCTTGTCAGGGTTAGCTTCACGTGCTTTTTCAAACAACTCTACGACTTTCACCCATAATGCATCTTTCTTTTGATTAGTTCCAATTATGTTATCAGTTGAGTGCCTCATAAACGAAGATATGAGAGCTTCATCCTCCTGGATAGACCATATCTTTTTTTCTTCCTTGCTGAACCAGACGGTTCACTGGCCCTCACAGATACCTCAACTTCATCGTTTTCTTCAACTACGTTGTCCCTATCACACTCTGAAGTTTGAGATAGGTTGCAGTTGAACGAGTTATTTGATGGGATTTGCGAACTGTAACGAGGGTAAGTATCAGAATAATAATTGTAGTTATTGTCAAACTGTTGGGAAGGATAAAAATTTTGCGGGTGTTGAGAATTATATTGTGGGTTTTGATAATTATTTTGGTTGTAACCTGCGTAATTAGGCCGGGTTTGATAGTTATTTGGATTATATTGTGGGCTTTGATATTGCCGGAGGTAGCGATATTTGATTGAGGACCCATAAAACTTTCGGTTCTCATTTTTCGAAAAACTTCTAACATTTGTTGTTCATTATTACTACTACTATTATCATTATTACTCGGATTATTATAATTATTATAGTTATCCATAACTAATATTAGAAAAAAATAGGTTTAATTTTGATTTGTATTAAATGTGATTAACAAAATAAAATAGAGAAAGAAAGAAGTAGTGTGATAATACTACCCAATATTATACTCTATTTATAGAGAAAAAAATTTCAAACTTAGATATGTTTTTTTTTTGAAAAAAATAATAATAAGATTTTTCATAAAAAACCGTAAATAGTTCAAAAGAAATAAGAGATAAATAAATTGAATATAGCTTGACAAGTGTCAAGTCCCTACTGGATACTAAATTAGAAAAAAAAAAAAAGGACAAACACACACTACAAGGAGCTCATCCCATTGCTCACAATCTTGAGCCTCTTCATGTTGCTCATGGAAATGACGCACCAATTTCTCCCAAAATTATTGTTGGAGAACATATTTCCCCAATTACCATCCTCATGATGCCACTCCAACTCAAGGTTGGAGATGGTCTAAATCAAGCCCGTGATGAATACGATAGTTAGGCTCTGTTCTTTTCAGCTTATTTTCAGCCCGTTTCAGACCAGCTCAGCTTCTATCAGCTCAGTCCAGCTCGTATCAGCTCAGCCCAGCTCCTATAAGCTCAGCTCAGCTCAGCTCTATATTTTCAGCCCAACTCCAATATTTTCAGCTTCTAAAATAATACTTCAATAATAATAATAGTAATAATAATAATAATAATAATAATAATAATAATAATAATAATAAATAATAATATTATTATTATTATTATTTATTTATTTATTTGTATGAAACGAAAGTTGCATTAAGATCGAAACAAATTACAATAAGTTATTATTATTGTTGTTGTTATTATTATTATTATTATTATTATTATTATTATTATTATTATTGCATATCGATATTAATGCAAGTTTCTTTTCATAAAAAAATAATAATAATGATAATAATAATAATATTGTTGTTGTTGTTGTTGTTTTTATTACTTGTATCTCTTAATGTGAATAATAATAACAAATTATTATTATCATCCTCATTGTCGTTGTCGTCATCATCATCGTCATTGTTATTATTATCGTTATTATTATCATTATTATTATTATTATTATTATTATTTTCTATTTTTTTTATCATCGTTGTTATTATAATAATATTAATATTATTATGCACTCCACAATATTTTGAGGTTTTAAAATAGATGATACATTCAAATATTTACAACTATGTCTCAATGTCATTACGACTCATTTACGTTTTCTTACACTATTTTTGAGTGAATAGAATATCTAATATCTACGCACACAATATAGCATATGAGTATTATTTGTATTGTATATTAAGATTTAAGAATATCAAAATTAAAAATTTTGTATATTACGTAATCAAAGATATATACATAACATTTTCTATTGTCAAGTACTAAAAAAAACAAAAGTAGAAATCAAATGAATTGGGGGTGAGTACTATGTTGTTGTTATTATCATTACTACTTATTATTAATTACTATTATAATTAATTAACTAATTATTATTATTATTATTGTTATTATTATTATTATTTAGTGTTATAATTTATTTATTTTTCCAATGTTTTAAAATATTATTAGACAATTTATATAAGTAGTTATTAGTTTCAGCTTCTTTTAATTCAGCTCCGCTCAGCTCAGCTCTTATCAGACCAGCTCAGCTCTTATCAGACCAGCTCAGCTCAGCTCAGCCCTATTTCAACCGAAAAGAACATGACCTTACAATAGCTTTACTAAAAAAAAAGGGACTAAACCATTAAAACACTCCTTTCACTCACAAAGTCACGAGTTACAACAGTGAAGAGGCAAAGACAAGAGCCTCAAGAAAATGGGATCACTCGCACACCTTGGCTTCATTCCCCGACCTCCCCTTTCTTTGTCCTCCTCCACCTCCACCACCTCCAACAGAGTTCTCCACCGCCTCTCCACCGCCGCCGCCACCGCAAACTCGGCTACATCCACGTCATTCTCCGGCAGTAAATGGGCCAACCGCCTACTCTCGGACTTCCACTTCTTCCCCTCCGCCGACAACTCCTCCTCCTCCTCCGCCACCACCCTCGGTTCTCTCCCTCCTTCTCTTGCTCCTCCTGACCGCCATTTCTCCCTTCCTCTCAATTTCTACCAGGTATGAATTGTCAAACAAAACTCTGAATTTCTACCAATTGAATTGATGAACCCAACCCTAATGCTTCTTCAGGTGTTGGGAGCTGAACCTCATTTCTTGGGCGATGGAATACGGAGAGCGTTTGAAGGCAAAGTTTCGAAGCCGCCGCAGTATGGATATTCTCAAGATGCTCTTGTGGCTAGAAGGCAGATTCTTCAAGCTGCTTCTGATACTCTTTCCAACCCTAGTTTTAGGCGAGACTATAATTTGGGCCTTTCTGAAGCCCTTGATGATACCACTTTCTTCGACGTCCCCTTTGATAAGGTATCTTCTTTCTTACCATTCCATTGCTGGCCATACCATTACTTTACACTGCAGCATGTACGACTCTGGGCAAGATTTTGACATTTTTGTGTAACATAAGATGTTAGTTCAAAGTTCAAATGCCACATGAATGTCTTGACTTAAGAAACGTTGACGATTGGTGATAGATGATGATCCGGATATATTGCTACTACTCACTCCGGTTCTTTGCGCATGGAATAAGGTCGTGAGCGTGGATGGTGGGTCTCAATAATAAAGTAAAACACCTTCACTAACAAAAATATACCCACTATAGAAATGTGACAATTCTAGTGAAACTACCCTAGAAGGAATATGTTACAATTTTAAAGAACCGGAGGGAGTAGTATTTTATATTGGCGAGTTATGTATAGATTATAGACTTTGGTCAACGGGGTGGTCTTTGGTACTGTTAGGTGCCTGGAGCAATGTGTGTACTACAAGAGACTGGAGAATCGGAGCTGGTTCTCAGGATTGGAGACACGCTGCTGAAAGATAGGCTTCCTAAGTCCTTCAAGCATGACATTGTATTAGCAATGGCCCTTGCGTTTGTGGACCTCTCAAGGGATGCAATGGCCTTATCTCCTCCTGATTATGTCTATGGATGCGAGGCTCTGGAACGAGCTTTAAAGCTTCTGGAGGTGAGACTTCATAATTCATTTCATCAAATTATCGAAGGCCTCAATTCCTATTTAGTTTTGATATGCTAACAGTGTAAGGGCTCTTAGTGGTGATGTGCTTTTACGGTAATGAACCTTTGATTTTGTTTTAGCTCCTTGCAGTACAGCTCTATATGCAATTCAATTTTATCGAAAGTCTAGCTGCCGTAGGCTTTATCTCTTTATCTTGGTCACGATTTATAAGATTATAGGCTGTAGACTTGCAGTTTTTGTGCACATTTTTAGGACTTCACTAGGAAATGCAAGTAAATCATGTTGCTTTCAGTTGTTTTTGTTATCTAATTCATCTGAAAGACTATAACTGACTTTCAAGGATTAGAAGCATACCTTTGATGTATTACCTTTTATACAGGAAGAAGGATCTAGTAGTCTTGCACCAGATTTACAAGCACAGATTGACGAAACATTAGAGGAGATTTACCCACGTTATGCTTTGGAGCTTTTGGCATTACCTCTCAGTGATGAATATAGGAAGAAGAGAGAAGAAGGGCTTCAGGGTGTGCGCAATATATTATGGTCCGTGGGAGAAGGTGGTGCTGTAGCTATCGCTGGAGGGTTTACTCGAGAGGAGTTTATGAAGGAGGCCTTTCTACATATGACAGCTGCTGAGCAGGTTAGTATAATTATTTTCCTTAATGCTCTTTTTGTTAGTTATTCTTTTGTGATATAAGAAGAGACAGAAGACCGGTAATATGCAAGGGAGAGAAGATTGGATTTTGTAACCTATTTTCCATGGGAACCCCGTCAACCACTAGGCTAAGATTTGTTTTTTGGGGGAATTGATACAAGAGACGAATAAAAAGATAAGAATTTACCAAGCTAGCTTATTGTGTTTGGTGCTTTTAATCGTCTTTGGTTATCACAGGGTAGAAATCACCTAGATTAACATGTTGCCCCTTGTAACAGGTTGATCTTTTCACTGCCACACCAAGAAACATTCCAGCTGAAAGTTTTGAGGCTTATGGGGTCGCTCTAGCACTTGTTGCACAGGCTTTCATTAGCAAGAAGCCTCATCTAATTCAAGATGCCGACAACTTATTCCAACAACTGCAGCAGACTAAAGTGGCGGTTCCAGCTGATGCTATTTCCCTGAATGTTACTAATGTGAGCCGTGAGAAGGAATTTGCATTGGCAAGGGGCCTCTGTTCACTGTTGATGGGTGACCTTGATCAGTGTCGGACATGGTTGGGTCTGGATATTGAAAACTCACCTTATAAAGATCCAGCAGTTGTGGAGTTTATTTTGGACAACTCTAGGGATGATGAAGATATTGATACACTTCCGGGCTTATGCATATTATTAGAGACGTGGCTGACGGAGGAGGTTTTCTCTAACTTCAGGGAGACTGATGGACTTCAATTTAAACTTCGGGATTATTATGATGATCCTGCTGTTTTGAGGTACTTGGAACGGTTGGAAAGTGGAAGTGGGTCCTCTCTAGCAGCAGCGGCAGCGATTGTGAGGATTGGAGCCGAAGCTACTGCAGTGATTGACACTGTCACAAGCAGTGTAGTGCAGGCCCTTCGAAAGGTGTTTCCTCCAAGCTCTACTGGCGGCCGCATAACACGCCAAGAGGATGTTGGAATTAATGGCTTCGGAGAAGAGTACAGGTCATTGGAGCTTGGTTATGATAACAATTTAAATTATGTTGAGTTATCAAGTAAAAATGTTATGGAAGAAGCTAGTGAACAGGAATCAATCACCGAGAAAATAAAAGATGCAAGTGTGAAAATTATGTGTGCTGGGGTTGTGATTGGAATGACGGCTTTTGTTGGCTTGAAACTTTTTCCTGGCAAAAATGGATCTGGTAGTGTGCAGAAGCAAATTGGTTCTGCTATGGCCACTGATCTTTCTGATGTGGGTATGTCTTTTCGTCTTAGTAAATACTTCTGTCTTTTTATTATTTTTCTCTGGTCTTTGTAGTTAGTAGTTGAGACATAGCAACTTCCATCCCAATGTAAACGTCCCCATCAAATGCATCTAGAGACGCCTTCTAGAGTCAAGTGGCTTAGAAAGTGGAGATTGAATTAATATAAGAAACGTGAAATTAATTGGTCATTTAATTTCCTCCTACTGACTTAAGTTTCTGGGATTGAGGGTGGCTGGTTTGACCAAGAGTTAACCCAGATTTTCCTAATCTTAGGGGTCGTTTGGTTGCCCTCTTAGAACATGGGAAGTAGAACTTCCCATGGATTGATAAATTGGGATGTTGTTTGGTTGCCCTCTTCCCGGGAATTGGCACTTCCCAGGAATTGCCACTTCCTCCAAAATGGGGGAAGTTACTCACCAAGCCCCCTTGGTGTGTATAACTTCCCGCATGAAGTTATTTCCCACATGGCAACCAAACAATATTTTTGTAATTCCCATGAAATACAAATTCACGTGAATTTAAGTTCCCGGTAACTCCAACTTCCCATAGTGAACCAAACGAGCCCTTAGTTTGGTAAAGAAATTGCATATTTGCTAACTTATGGGAAAAATAAAAAAGCAGGGCTCACAGATAATGAAATTGTCGATAAGGAAATACCAAAAATGGATGCCAGACTTGCGGATGCTCTGGTTCGGAGATGGCAGACCATAAAATCTCAGGCGCTGGGACCAAGTCATTCTCTTGACAAGTTGTCAGAGGTAAATGCAACCTTTCTTGTATAGGTTTAATGAGTTCTTGACTTTGCCTACTGATGTGATTGTGTTATTGTCGCTATATTCTGGGTCACTAGGTGAGATACATGGCCATCTTTGTAGTCTTTACTTATAGAGGGTGCTTCTATCCCCTTGCATTCGTGAAAAATTAACACACACCTTCTATTAATAGTTGACAGTTGTACTGTGACTTTAATACGGAGTATCTCATATCTATGGCTGTCTTATTATGTGTGCATTAGGCGACTTCGTTAAGTATTCTGTTTTCATCCGTTTCAGCTAATTGTTTATGTTCTCTACCTTAACAAACCTTTTGTGTTAAAAAGTCTACAAACATCTTCTCTGGATTGCACCCATATGACTTGGTTAGCCTCATTATTATCAACGCTAAAGTGGATGAAACGGAGAAGAAGACTATGTCACTGTCTTGTACCATTATATTACGGTACTAGTGTTTAACCCATACATAATTTAGATAATATTCTCCTAAAAAGTATAGATAAAACCTAAATATAAGCCATAATAATCATGTTATAAATACTCCGTATAACATAACACAAATTAGGTAGATATTGGAGTAAAGTTTAGTAAAATTACATGTTTTATGTGTCAGAATTTAACCTGTAAGACGGTGTCTCGATAATTTTATTGTGAGACCTCTCGTATGGATTAGTTACATTTTGGTGATTAGTGTTTTCTATTAAATGCCTTACAATATTTCTGGGTCACAAGAGACTATTTTTTTTATGCGTAATATGGATTTATTTGTTGGTAATTTTTTATTATTAACAAATAGGTAGTTATTTGATAGGGAATACTTCATATTTTATCTCAAAATAAATGTGGTGTTGACACCTATTACTCCGTATTATTTTGTGAGAATGACTGTGAGGCTTTTAAATGACCTCCCTATAATAGGGATTGCGTTACATTTATACTGATACGAAGAAACAAACTGTTAGGTCCTGGATGGCAATATGCTTCAGATCTGGAGTGACCGGGCGAAAAATATTGCTGAGCGGGGTTGGATTTGGGACTACACTTTGTTAGATGTAAGCATCGATAGTGTAACTGTATCCCAAGACGGCAAGCGGGCCACAGTAGAAGTAACTCTTGAAGAGTCGGCCAATTTAACAGATGTGCGGGAGCCCGAGAACAATGATTCTTACACTAAAACTTACACAACAAGATATCAGATGTCATATTTAGGATCTGGATGGAAGATCTCAGAGGGAGCTGTTCTTCAGTCGTAAGTAAGTCTACCGATGGATCTCATGATTTTGTTATGTATAAACATGTACAAGAGGTTATTGCCAGTGTTTATCGATGTGTAGCTGTGGCATCCTCTTTCATTGAATAAGGTTTAGGTTTGCCTTAACTCATCGATGAAAATGTAATTAGTTTTGACCCGAAGCTCTATAAAACACCAGCTTTGTTCAGGCGTTCAAGCCAATTGTGCACTCAAAGTCCTAACTCCTAACCGATCTTGCTGTCACTACTACTATATAATGATATAATGCACTCCATTACATAGGAAGGGCTGAAATTGCAGCAGCCCAACATATGACGAGAACAACACATCGTTCATAACTCAAGCCAGTCTAAGAACAGTATGTGAAACCTATGCTCAAATGGGTAGAAAAAAGAGTGACAGCGTGACACGATATTTGGAGTAGAGCTTTATACAAGGCAGATATGTGAAAAAGAATGTTAATCTAGAGATATGTACGAGAAATAACTTTCTAGGTCAAACATGATATAGAAATGGAGAAAGAAATCAATTTTTCGTTTCCTAGGGTGAAAGGGCAGAATAATGAAGCTTTAGACGAGGGAGGAAATTCCAGACTTCCAGCTGTAAGATCTGCGGTTAATTATGGTTTTAGGAGTGAGGCTGGGACCCACAAACATCTCCTTCGGGACCTGACCGTCATCAACAAAACCAACCAGTTTAGCAACAAGGCTAGCACTCTCCCTTATATGCTGCATATCCTTGCTGTCTGTCCAAAGCTGCTGCGCCAACTGCAGTCTCCTCTGCTTGCTGTTTATTGCAATCCCCCATTTCTCCAACAGGCTCTCTCTCTCCTGAACGGGTATCGTCTTGTACATTTGTTTCATCAACATCTCCCTTTCTTGATGCAATGCCTTTATGCTGTGTTTCATCAACCATTGGAGCACCAAAGTGGTCAATGCGAGTAAGCATGCATGCATGAATGTTAGAGCGAAGACAAGATATTGTATGTACCTTGAAGCCTGTGTGGAAATCTGACCGTCCGTTACGATCTTCTGGCCTTGATCAAATCGGTTCTTGATGAAGGACAACCTTCTGAGCTCTACCTCCACGTACAGCTTGTCCGAGGGATCACCTTTGAAGAGCAAGTAAAAATAGGTTCTGTGGACTAATGGTATGTGGCAAGCATGCCAAAGTTCAATGATCCTGAACCTCGTAATCTCAAACTCTTCATTCCAATTTAATGGGGATTGCAAACTGCTTGGAGTTCCCTCTGACATGCAATCTCTTTCCTGCATCCCACATGAGGCTATGTCGCGGATGCTGTCACTAGATTCACTGTATTTTGGTTCAGACACAATATTCATGGTGCCATCCTGCAATAAACAGAAACCCCCCCCCTTCAATTACAAGGATTTCATCATGGGTCATCCAGAGAAACACAACTGCTATCTGTTTTTGACACAGGAGTCGGATTGCATACATCTAACCCCCTTCCCTCGCATTTCTAGCAGCCGAGGTAATGTTGTTCTATTAGTATACGTCATTTAGTCTACACTTGAACGTATACAATTGAAATTTATAGTGTAATAAAGATCCTAATCATGATTTTGTCAATGTGAAAACTATGTAAAATGTCGGTGAAAAGGATTTTCAAGTTTTGGTAGACTCGGGATAGAAAGATGGCATTGCAGAATTCTCACCAATTCCGTTCCCAGTAGCTCATCAGCCTTATGTTTAGCGTCCCCATTAGTTCCAGCAGCATAATTGTAAATGCTGCAAGTTTCACTTACATCAGAATCCTTCACATCCTGATCCATTTCAATCTTTATAGCATCTCTAATAGTAGCTGGAAAATCAGATGTATTATTTTCAGTGCTCCCATCATTCATACCAAATCCCTTGGGCAACTCCTTTGGCCTTTTTGAGACAGCGACTTGGTCAAACCCACCAAAAGATTGATCCCGATGATGCTGAACTGCGTTGTCAAAGGTAGGAGTGGCAGGAATCGTACTCATAACCGCCTTGCAACTTCTACTTCTGGTCAAAGTCAACCTCCTTCTGTTGGTCAATCTTTCCGACTCACGGAAAGGAGAGTAGCGTTCAAGAGGGTTGCGGTTGACCAGGCGGTCAATAATCTTTTGCAGTTCCTTGATCCTTTTTACCAATTCCTCAGAATCGGTACCAGACTGATTTCCCTCTTCTATTTCGTTCTTCCCGGGAGGTACGATACACTCTTTTTCAGCCTCAGAGGTTTCTAACAACCTCTCTTCATTTTCAGATGATTTTGTATCCCCTATTCCGGATACTTGTGTCTCACACTTGACATCAAAAGGGGTCACCTCCGGTTCACACTCTTGATCGTTTTCAGATGACATGGTGTGCTCTTCTACAATCATTGACTCCACTTCTCTCTTCTGTTCAGGTGGAATAACATCAACTTTTTCAGCCATCAAAATATAATACTCTGGCTTGTTTGAATCTTCCTTCTCCTTCTCCTTCTCCTTTTCCTTTAATGTCTCTATAACTTGTTGAGAAAAACCAGCTAAAGGATTTGATAAGTTTGCTTTCGTGTCAATACTTGCTCCAACTTCAATGCAATGAACCTCCTTGCAATTATCCTCCATATCTTCATCTGCTCGGGTAGCCACGGTGGTCATTTCCTCCCAATCAGGAGGCGCAAAATGCGGGGTTGCATCGGATGTTTGAGCAAGAAAATCGAAGTCAGTGTGATCATCAAGATACTGGAAGGATTCTGATGTTGCTAGGTCCACATCCAAACGTTGGTAGTCTGATGTATCTGATGTTACCGATGAATCATCTAACCACAAAATTTTCTCCCGCGATTTTGATTTTTGATGAATTGAGACATCGTCCTGCTGCGGCCGTGGGAACTGGACCAATGGGTGATTTCTAGCAGTTCTTAGCAGCTCTTCGACCCTTGATTGAGCAACATCCCGCTGCCTACTAACTTCTTTCATTTCTTTCTCCATCTGGTTGCATACAAAAATCAAGGCATGTATATGAAAGCAAGTGATATTTGGATAATTATGAAGATTGGCTGCATAATGCTCACCCTTTCAATCTGAAGTTCCTTTTGTTTTAGAACGGTAGCGACGTCATCCTTTGAGGAGACTGATGATATCGTGTGGAGTTCATTCTCCAATTTTGCCAACTCTTTCTTCAATTGCTTCACCAATGCCTTGTCAGACATCACCACATTCACCTGCGCATTGGTACTCACCTCCTTGGCACAACTTGCGAATAACAGCGTGTTTCTAGATTGTTCCAGATGACTGTGGGCCGGGCTCATGGTGCATATGATGGCTGTCCTCGCATTTCCTCCCAAAGAGTTGTGCAGTATGCGCGTTAGCTTTGAATCTCGATATGGGACATGCGCATTTCTGCCTTTGCTGCATTACAGTCGAATGTTATCAGGTATTGATATCTGGGTTAGAAATTCATTAAATGGATGCAGAAGAAAGGTAAGAGGAACCTTAAAGTGCGTATAACTTTCCCGAGGGTTAGCAAACTTCTATTTATGTGCGAACCTTCTTTCAGTCTTGTACCAGTTGACAATGTTTGAGAAGTACGCTCGCTACCAGCAAGATCAACAAAGTTCTATTTAAGAAAAAGAAAGACATCTTAAATCATCAAAATTCACTTATAATCACTATCTCTTAAAAGGTAAGCGAACAGACTTTAGCTTGCATACCACATTTGCTGCAAGTATGCTCGAGTTTCCACCTCCAAATCGTCGAGCTGAGCTTTCAATAGTCTGACAGAGTTCAAATATATTATAAGCAAACCTGCAACTCATTTGATTCAGAATGCAGGTCATTTTGTGAATGACTGACATACCAGCCTGAGAATTTGATGCGATCTAGAACTTGTTTCGTTAAGACCCGTTTCTCCTGTCTGTCTTTGTGCTACAAGTAAAGAACATGCATGGCTGTGAATCGTTTCAAGTTAACACAATGTTACCAATAATGGCGCTGATAAACAACAACTTAAATGCCCTTAATTACCTTCACAAACGGCAATGAGTTCGAGAAGATGGCTTTTCTCTCTCAGAATCTGCTCTGTTAGTCTCTCCACAACTGTCCCTCTCTGTTAGCAGCAACAACATCAGCCCAATAATATCTAAAGTTCTTTCGCCAGTCGGATAAGGCTACTATAAAACCTACCTCAGGATCATCCAAGCATCTAAGAGGCGTAGGATCAGGACTTAAGAGGTCCCTAACATGTTCATTGTAGATTTCAATAGCCGAGAACTTCATCAAAAATTCCCTCTCCTTATGCTGCAGTTCAATATCAACAAAATATTTATCTTTATTATGTAAAATTTCAGATGAAGAAAGAAATAGGATCTGAGAGCTGAGATGTACCTTGTCTACGTAATCATATATATCTGATACAGCATAGTGTGTTATTCCACTCATTGTAAATGTCTTCCCACTGCTTGTTTGGCCATACGCAAAGACGCTTGCTATATATTTAACAAAGATTGCATCACAGTTGAAGTAAGTTAACAATGATGGAAGGATGACAGCGTATACATGAGAATGTCGAAGGTGGGGATGGAAGGAAGGAAGGAAGGAAGGCTCACAGTTGATGCCATTCAGAACCGAAAGAGCAACTTCTTTAGCAGCATCCTCATACACTTTCTTTGTACAACTATCATTCCCAAAGACTCTATCTACCACACATTTATGCAAAGTCGTCAGAATCGGATCAGAAAAACTTGGTGAATGTATGTTAAAGGTGATTAGCATACCGAAATGATAGGCAGTAGGATAGATGGAGCGGTCGGAAAGGCAATTCTTGAATAGAAGGGTGGTATTGTTGATGCACTCCCAATCAGGAAAGTCATTGCTGTGGATTTCCTTGGCATTCAGAGGCCTTAATCTAACTGATACAAATATCTTTTCACGGCGAGTTTCAGGCCGTTGCACCCCTCCCTCATCCCCACCTTCCAACACCATTTCCCCTACCCTTTCTCCCTATAACTCAACTAATCAAGTCTTCTGACCGCGTTACGCTTTGAGAATCCAATATTTTTTATTTTTTGATTGCTTGAAGCTAATACTGTAATTTGTGGTTTTTGACCTGCTAGCTGGCCTGGCTAGCTTAGTAAAAAGAGATTGAGATTGAGATTGTCAATGGCATTGTTCAGAGGCGTTTGTTTGTAGGAAATCATTGTCGATGTGATGTTAGAAGAAGAAGAAGAAGAAGAAGAAGAAGTCAATTGAAATAATGAGCAAGTACACACACTGGCATATTTGATTTTGTCTGTCCAGTTCCTTTTGGAAGAGGAGACTTGTTTATAAGTTTAACAGCAGAATAACTGTGACTTTCTCTCTCTCTCTCTCTCTCTCTCCATCCTCCCTGTCATCTAAACAATGCACCCCACTCATTGTAACTGCCATGCCCATTACACTTACTGAATCACATTATTCTACTCCCTCCGCTCGGTTTTAAGTGTTCTACTCATTTGGTACAGCACCACTTTTGGTAAAAGCAAGGGTATTATTGATAAATCAAATGATTTTATAGATCCACCAAACTTTAAATAAAGAAAAAGAAAGTAGTGACATTTTGCGTAATAGAGTAAGGATAAAAAAATTATAAGGTAAACTGTTTTGTCAAAAGAGCAATGTAATGTAAAGAATTGATTGACCATTTATAATAAGTTAAAGATTTAAATGGATGAGAGAGGATAAACTAGTATAGACCTGTGTAATACTGCACGTATAAATTAGTTATGTATTAGTAGAACACTTAAAAAAACAAATTAAAAATACTTCTTTTTTTTTTTAGTGTGTTAGATTTAAATTAAACTGCAAAATTGATCAAAAGTTTAACTATAGTTAGTGAATTTTGTACCACAAAGTAAATGAATTCATTTAATAATATTTTAAAAATCAATATATATAATTAAAGGAAGCTTTGTTTATTTTACAATCATATTAATATATTATTAGAAGTAGACTTCTTAATTCTAACCTAAGACAGATTTTGAGTAAAAGTAGAATTCTTTTTATAAACACAAGTCTACTACGGAGTAATTGCTAATTACATTACGATAATTAGTTAATTACTATACGCAACACAGGTAATATATATGTCATACTCCATATTATTCCCTCCGGACACTATTTTTCGCCCCACTAGCCCAATATATGTGAGGAGTATTTTAATGAAGTGGGGCAAAAAATAGTGTCCGGAGGGAGTATATAGTATAACAATAACAATAATGCATTGACTATCATTATTGTTATTGAGTATATATTGATTATTATTAGTAATAATAAAAAATAATAAATTTAGATTGAAAGTAGAATTCATACTTCTAATTTTATAAGACGGATTTTTTTTTTAATGTACATATTTTTTTTAAATAACTTTAAACATGTCGGGTCAAAATACTGAATACGGGTCAGTTTAATTATAGGTCGTGTTATATGGGTCCGAAATGGTTTATATTTAGTACTTCGTGTTATTTTTATACTCCTTAATTATGATGTTATATTGCAATTATTTAAACTAATATTCATCACACGGACTTTATATTTCAATAAATTTTTAAAATTCTTTTATAATTAAAAGATAAAATTAAATAAATTGAATATTAGTCTATATTTTTAATTAAAATATATATCGAGTCATAGACTCTTGACCTACAAAAAGTTGGGCATGTAGGGTCAAGTTTTGTCTTATAGTAATGTTGAGTATTTGAGTACTATCTAACACGAGAACACAACTTTTGTCTTATATGTGCAACTGTACAGGATAGTAAGTTACTAAAAATGCTAGATGATTTAAGTTAGATTATACATAAAATTATATTCAAATAAAAAGATAATACTTGCGGGGTAATAATTAATTTCTCCCTCCAATTTTTTTATTAACCTCGTATGAGTTTGGTATAAATTTTAAGAAAAAATGAAAAAAGTAAGAGAAAATTGGTGATATAGTGCATGTGTCGAGAGAAAAATACTAAATAATAATTTCCATATGAAGAAATGAGACTAACTAAAAAACATTTCTATAAGAAAATGGGACTAAATAAAAAAAATGGAGGGAGCATATATATTGAATTTCTAATGGGTTAAAATTATAATTTTAACAAAATCTAGGCATGAGAATAGATTGGCTAGAATTGTGCTTTAAGCTTTGTAGTCTCTTCTTTCCAACGGGTTGAACGGGTCGGGCCATGTCATGTCCCTAAATTGACAGGTAATTTAGGATTTGGGTAAAAAAAACTGGGTTCATGACCCAAAAAACAACAGATTGGGCGGGACGGGTTTGCGAGTCAGGTTGAATTTAAAGCGAGATGGTTGCATGCATGCAAATATATTAGATGTAGTAGAGTCAAATGGTTAGTGAGTAAAAGACATAGATAAACTCAATGTTCGCAGATGAGTTGTCATGGTCTCACGGACATATTAATATTGCTCACAAACGCAAAATCTGGTATTTTGATGAGTGTGATTTGTTTCACCCAGGTAACTGTACTAATTTAGACATTAGAACTGTCGAGTGGGTCGGGTCAAATACTGGTCCCGTATCGGGTTATGGTCAGAGTGCGGGACATAATTAGTTTCGCCGACTTTTTTACCGCATTTTTAAGCAAAAAAAATAGTTTTGATATTAAATTTTTATTTATTTTAAAACTATTAGTATTATTTTCTTTAAATTAAAATTTTTTATATTTTACAAAAATCAAAATTTTCTTAGCCTGTCTCACTTCTTGATTTCTTTCGGTGTCGCCCCCTTAAGATAAACATTGATAAACGGTGTCAAATCTTCAAAATGACAATGGTTTGAAATAATCATAATCACTTCGTCGTATAACTAATACTCCCTCCGTGACTCCGTCTCACTAAAAGGGTCACCCCACCTTCTTAGTGAGAATTAAGGTGTATATAAATGTGTAGTAGAAAAGGAAAGATGAAAAATAAGTAATGTTAGAATCAATGTTAACTACAAAAATTAGACAAAAATAAGAATAAAGCAAAAAGTGACTTTTAGAGAGACAACCAAAAAAAAAAGAATGACTATCCTACAAACATGGGGAGTACTATCCTGTATGTTAAAATTTGAGTTTTAGCAAAATACAAACATAGAAATAGATGCTAGAAATTGGCTTTTTAACTAAAGTTTTGTGGTCTCTTTTTTCCAACGAATTGAACATGTAGGGCTAGATCATGACCCAAAATCGGGTCATTTTGGACTCGGGTTAAACGGGCTGCGAGTAAAAAAACAGGTTCTGCCTTTAAAAACGTGTTAGGTGTGTCAGGTCAAATTTAGAATGAGATGATAACATACATATCAATATATTTAATGCGAAAGTCAAATGCTTAGAGAATGAAAGACACAGATAGGCCCAATGTTCAAAATGAGTTATCACAGACATTAAAATTGCTAACAGTGACCAAGTATTATGATGAACATCGTTTGTTTTAGCCATGTAGTTAATGTACACACTAGACTTGTCACCGGTCGGGGTACACTTGTCATGCTCAGAAATAATTTCGAACACCTAATTTTGTTATGACTTTTAAAGTAAAAAAATAATATGTACTAAATTAGGGTCGGGTTTATGGGTCGAGTCGAATTTGACAGGTCTAACCGTCTAAGTGTAGCATCATAACTCGTATCAGCTACTTTTCGTATAAAGTAGCATGCAAACGTGGAGTGCTAATCCTCTAAAATGACAATTATTTGAAATAATCGTAATTATTCCATCGCATTCAATAATTATAAAATGAAGTATTAAGGTTGATTTAGTAACGTCGTTGTTACACCCGTGCATCGCACGGGCATCAAAACTAGTAAGTACTAACTGAAGGTTATTTTTGTCATGAGGCTCATAAATCGGTATCGTTGAAAAATTTAACAATATATAGCTTATGTATTTATACCAAATACTCCGTATATTTTATTTGACATAAATGATCACACTTTGGATTTTATTTTTTTAGGACTCTTCATCCAAATTTGTAAGAATTAATAATTTTTCAAATTATTCCGTGTAAAGGATTATAATGGTTTGTATTTAATTTGTAACAGAAAAAAATTGATACGAGTATAATATATTTCGTATATATCTTTATGATCAAAAGTTTCCTTATTTAATGTGAACATTTGGAGGGTTAAGTTTATAGGTGAGTTATTCTATTAGCATATAGAGGATGAGTTGATAATTATTGTAATTATAAGTAAAAGATGAGCGTATTATAGTAAAAAAGTTGGAACAAATAGAAAAGTTTTGGCATAGGAAGAAGATAGACAAATCGACCAAAATGGAATATGGAAGAAGATAGAAAAGGAGGAAGTACAACATTTACAACTCATTTACGGTGTACTTTATGTCATTTGTGTAACACCCCGACCCAAACCTAGGACCAGAATGTTAACCGCGGTAGCTCGCCTGGGCTTTGCTCTGGTTTCACAATCCAACATGAGTCCTTTCCAGTGCATTTTGTCCTCACTCATGCGTATCCCAAAAATCTTTCTAGAAGGTCACCCATCCTAAAAGGATTCACCACCGGGGACCTTATCACTCCAATCTAAACTCATTCTTGTACGTTCCATGTCACTGATAAACACAAAATTGTGTTATGTCGATAAGAAAAAATTTCGGCAACATTTCTCCTCAGTTCTCCAAAAGCACAATCTGAAATATATGAATACTCCGCATGTGCAGTCGAAGAACATTGAGGAAATTGTCACCAAATTTTTCTCTTATCAACACAACACAATTTCATGTTTACCACCTAAGCGACATGAAAAGTACAAGAACAGTCCAAAACGGGGATTGTCCAAGAATTACTCCTAATGAGTAACTCTTGAACGGGTACTAGGTGGGTATAAGTAGATATCTGTGGACATGAGATAGGTCCACCTCCACGCGGCCACGCGCGGGTTTGGGTAGGCGAATGAATCTCGTGGTAAGATTGATCTTGGGTCGAAATTTAAATCGAAATAGGAGTCATCATCGAACTTTGTGGGAGTTCGGGCCCGTTCGAACCCACTCTATACTTGGGCGTATCACGCACAAAGCACGACCCGCTTTAGTACTAGAGCTTATGGGGCTTCGTCCTTTTGCATAACGATATCGATGTTGAATTATCGAATATCATATATCGAATGAGTCTCGTTTTCCAACGGTTTCGGACATCCGAAAACCAAAGGTTCTGAGTAAGGGGTGAGGGTATGTGTTGGGAAGCCCACGAAGGACACCCAACCCGCTCGCATGATAAGCTAATCGTACACCCATATATCAAAGATAACCAACTTAGGTCTAACTAAAAATATAGCTAGGGAAGTCAGGATCGTATCCACAGGGAGACAAATAAATTCTACTCGCAATTAAAGTTTACCTAAGTAACCAAATCGGGGGTTTGTAATTCGGTTAACTAAACTAAAGTAGTGAACGAAAGAGTGATAAAAGAGAAGAATAAAATAAGGCGATAAAGACGAATATAATAGAGAGAAAACTAGGATCGTCGGTTCACCATGAATCTCTTACGGTCACAGTCTAGGTCACAGGTTTATCACAGATATTGGTCTAAAGGGTAGTGAAAAGGTCCTTCCGGTCCGTTATTCACCCAAGAATGCTTCTAACGGCTTCCGATTTTATTAGGGCAAACTAATGTGTTGTAACAGGTCTAACTCTTATCAGGCTTCCGATCTTAGGTTCGAGTTTAACAGATCAATTAATCAATTACGTCGACTTAATCAATCAATCTCAATTAAATGTTACAATTAACAACTCAGATGCAATATCGTTGACGGATTTATAATCTAATTAACAATCGTATTCAATTCATGGATTTCCTAAATTCTAGCAAGGAAAATTAGCTACTCATGTAGAAATTTATGACAACAATAATAAATATGATAACTAGATTAAGCATAGTGAAAAGATCTAAAGAAATATAAGCATAAGTGAATTAATAAGATTAAGAGAGAAAGAATTAAGAAAAAAGAGAGTTAAGAAAGAACAAAGAAAGAATTAGATTACCAAGTTTAAAGGAAGAGTAGAAAAGAATTCATAAATGTAGATCTAAAAGTTTGAGTGTAGAAAGAAATCTAAATAGTAGTATAAAGAGAATTAAAAGCATTAAGGAAGAGATAGTAGAATTCTAGTCTAATAGTTTCTTAATTACTAATTTAAAACAAAAGCCCAAAAGTCTTATTAACACTAAACATCAAATTAGGAAAGTCTCGGTCTTCGTCCAGTCTCGAGAATAGTTGGTCGACTTTTATCGATAGTCGTTCGACTATTTGTGACCTGTTTCTGTTCTCAGCACTGCGCGCTCAACTTCAAACTCTTGTCATTTCTTTGTTACTTCTTCAAATCAGTCTTTTAATATACCGTTGAAAATATAAGAGAAAGAGCTTTCCAACGTAACTGAAATCAGCTCAATTGAAGTTGTAGAACTCAAGATATTAACGTTTTGATTTGACCTGTTTGAAAACGACCATTCTCTTTTCTTATTTCGCACAAGATTTCATCTTTAAGCACAATTTTTGGCTTGTTTATATGTCCACGGGTCCATTCCCTACATAAGATGCAACAAGACCACAAAGTATCAAATTCAGGGGAAAATAGTAGCCAATGCTACTCGATATGCATTAAAATGCGTGCATAAAAGACGGAATAATCATATATAAATCGCACGCATCACCGCACTTAGCGGCCTCTACTAGGATATCGATCGGTTCGTGAAAGCGAGTTATTAAGACGGTAAAATGATATGCAAATAGCATTTTAAGCAACGCATGTGAAATACGTGTTAAGCTACGTCATTTAATGCATCTAAAATCATGTCAGAGTTGTATTTAGCATGTGGGTTCATTTAGAAAACGGTGAATGCCACGCAATGTAAATAAACAACTTAAAATTGAATTATAAATTACACGGGCGGAATGCAACCCGGAATTCACAATACTTGGACAAAGCGGTAATAGTAAACGGGTCAGCAATGGTAAAGACAATCTATGAAGGGACCCATAAATAGAAAATGTAATTGAAACCGTAAATCAAGTTATTGGACGAACTTTGATTATTTACACATTATGTTGTGTATTGATCGGAGGACGGAGACTTTAATACGCGTTTAGCGTACGGGACCAAAGCATAATGCTAGCTTGATCCCAGGCCTCGAAGTCTTGTCCCCACTTATCATAGCGAAATGGAAATGTCTCGACCAATTATATATCGAATACGACTAAGGAGTCGTCGATGTAGGACTAGTCATACGAGACATTGCTCAAAGTCGTAATAGTAGCGAGATAGAATATGGTGTAATGTGTGGGTTTTGAAAAGGGAAACACGTAATCGAGTGGCCTTAGTGAAAACCCTATGCCCGTTTTTGAGGGTGTCACTCGATCGAGTGGCCCTAAGGCACTCGATCGAGTGCCCTCTGTAACGGTTGAAGATTTGCTTTAAAATGACCCATTTCGTGATTTGACGATTCAAATCGAGAAATGATCGAGCTAAAATATAAATAACAAATAATTTATACTAACTCGTTTCTTGATAACTCGTTATGCACGAAGCTCGGTTACGGAACCGATATCAAGCAATTTAGAGTATTATTCGTGAAATCGGAACTAATTGAACTAGAATGAATATCGATTCCCTCCGCGTCAAGATGTCGTTGTCGATCCTTGCGGACCATGTGACGATCGATTCGACGTCATCAGGTTTCATACTACCTCAATTGTCGATTACTCCTTTACGCACGACATTTGACTACGGAGTCAACATCAGGCTTTTAGAGTGACATTTTGAAAATGGCATCGAATACACTTGATAATAAATTACCGCGATGGCACTACAATCCGGCGGTTATGCGTACACCATAAGGCGCCCTAACCTTTAAGTGTTTAGGGCGGCGCACCTCAAAGGGCGCCACCACCAGTACAACTTGTTGTGGATTTTAACGGATTTTAGACGAAATTTGTTATCGAACGTACTTGACTAAAAACTCGATTTGTCGTCGCAAACTTATATCATTTGTGTTTCGACGTCGTAATTTGGTTATCAAAGCCTACAACGATCGATTTAGCATCATTGCATGTTGCTCGAATCGATTTAGAAAATAGTTTTCGTTATATTATAGTACTAGTTTAACACCCGTGCAAATTGCACGGTGGCGTTAAATATATTGTAACGAAAAACGCAAAAGACAGTATTTACAAAAATATACAAATTTGCATAAAAGAATGACAAAGTAAGGAATTGAGAATGACATGAAAATTAAGATGCAAAATTATAGAAACCAATGTAAAAATATATATTAACACACCTATAAAAGTATGATTACAGATATTGAAAAACTTCTTGGTACACGACATTAGTTGTAGTGTCAGAAGTTCTTTGGTTACTGTACTATCAAAAATAAGAATTTTCAGCCCACTCTTGCTAGTGACCCTTGATAAAGCAACATACAATTGACCATGTGTAAAGACAGGCTTCGGAAGATAAAGACCAACGTGCGATAATGATTGACCTTGACTTTTGTTGATCGTCATGGCAAAGCATATAGAAATTGGGAACTGTCGCCGAGAAAACCGAACTGGGAATTTGTTTGAGTCAGATGGGGAAAGGGACAAACGCGGGATATAAACTATATCACCTGCATGGCTACCTGTTAGCACTTTACACCGAATGACTCGTTCCGCGAGATCAGTCACAATTAAGCGCGTACCATTACATAACCCACGAAATTGATCCATGTTCCGGATAAGCATGACCATGGCACCCACTTTCAAACGTAACTCATGGTTAGGAACACCGGAACACTTGATGCTATTCAAGAATTCAGTGGAGTGCACATTAGGTTGGCCCGGAACTATCTCGTCCATGCAAACCTCATCGGAGCTTAGATATACCACTTCTTGACCATCAAGAAGAGATAATACATAGTCATTAATTAATTCAACAAATTCGTGGGTAGGTGCCAATATCGCTCGTTGTTGCAAATAACCATCTTCCCACAGCCGATCCACCAAGTCAGGATATGTCTTGGATACAATTGATGAAATAGGATCGTTGACATCCTGGATAAGAACTTCATTTGGAAATTTCAAATCAACTTCGCCATCATTGCGCCCAGCTTCTACACCATCACCGACTCTAAGGATCCAATCAGAGAAATCTCGTATATCTTGTGCATTAGAAAGAGAGGCACCAACTTGAAGACACATGTTTTGAGTGAGTGTGAGAACCTATATAAATATGCGGAACAAAAGAGAATAAATCTATAGTCATGGGCAAAAATACAGTGAGACTTTAAATCTAAATGGAACGATAAACAACAAATTTCAATTACTCTTTTGAAAAGGAGGGAACTAACCTTGCAAGATGACCATATATCAGATGAAAATAAAGCTGCATGCACAATATCAGACCTACCCCCTTTAGGTACAACTGGTAGTATTTGTCGGAAGTCACCTCCAAAGACAATAACTTTACCACCAAAAGGAAGATCTGCATTGCGTGGGCTAACAACACGCATGACATCTCTCAAACTGCGATCAAGAGCCTCAAAACAATGTCTGTGGGTGCAGGGTGCCTCATCCCATATAATAAGGCTCGTTCTCATTATAAGCTCGGTCAAATCCGTACCAGGCTTGATATCGGAGCAAGTGGATGTCTCAATAACATTAATCGGAATGCCAAATCTGGAATGAGTTGTCCTCCCTCCAGGGATCAACGTTGCCGCAATTCCACTGGACGCAACAGGAAGCACGATTTGACCTTTGCTGCGCAAATCAGCACATAACGTGCGCCAAATAAATGTTTTACCCGTACCCCCAAAACCATACACAAAGAAAATGGAACTTCGTTGCTCCGAAACAGCATTAATAATTTCATCATATATGGAGCGTTGTTCGGCAGTAAACATAGGAAGGGCCATTTCAAATTCACGTTGCAAAGCAACCCTAGCATATGATAATTCATCTCGGACTAAGGTATTACCTAAGTAAGAAGCTAATGTTGCATCAGGAATGGGCATGCCATCAAATCTAGCCAAACTACTGCCATTGCTTTGTAGTAAAGCCTCAATCTCAAGTAGGGCTAAGTTATGGATCTCTTCATCAGTCAACTCCAAATCTACGACAAAACATAAATAACGTGAACATACTTACTAAATAATGGTTATTGAGAAAATAAAGGGACTACAATTTGCAAACCTAAGTACTAAAATGGTAAATTGCATTGTACTTCCTTCATTACTTAATATAAATAGTTTTGGTTATAAAAGAAATATATTTTATATAAGTGATTTCGTAATATGTATTCATTTTGCTAATACTACCTACATAGAATAAAGGAGGAAGTAAGAAGTCCAACAATTGAACTTACAGGGGTTTGATAGAAGCTTCTGTTGCTTAGAGAGGATGTCATCAGATAACAACTCCCACGTTTCCTCCCACACAGTATGAGGCATAGACATAGATTCAGATAACAACAATGATGTGAACATATGCCTAAGATACGTCCCTAATTTCCAATAATGTGCTTCATTAATGGCATTAACATACTCGGTGTCGTCACCAATCAAACCAAGAGCATAACACGCTTCTCGAAAAGTTTGATAACATATACCATTCACAGTTCGAATGTCCTCATAACACCTTGCTCCTCTAATATGGTTCAACATTGTTCTCATGTAGTAGAGTTCACCACATTTTATGGGGACATAATGCAGCCTACCAATTGCAAAAAACTTTTGTCTACGCTTCCATTTCTTCTTAGTTCTATCCCATACGTACCTTTGAGGAATTTCAGATAGTAGTAGGTCACGTGCATCAGGGTCTCTAGCATTTAATGAAAACCAATCAACAAATTTAGACATTGCAACACTTGGGTTATCAAGAACCTCATCAATGGGGTCATCATCCTCAAAGATGACAGACTGCTCCCCGGGGAGATGATATTGAAGATTTTCAACTGCAGGAGTCCTATAATGGATATCAAAAGCAAATATCCTCCAAGTAGCTTCACACGCAGATACATATCGACAATCATATAACTTCTGAATCTGGTCAAGCTGATTTTGGTTGTTTCGATGACTATAGGATGATTCCATTGTAACACGATCAGGTCCTTTGTTGATATACTTGAACAAATATTTGATTGATCTTGCTTGATTACACCACTCAACGTTTATGTGGGCACGATATTTATCAATAAGATAAGGGTTATAAGGCACAACATAGCGATTATCAATTGGCACACCATTTTTCAATATTGTACGACCATTATCTCTTCTCTGGTAAATAGGAAAGCCATTCTTGTCAACTGTGGTTCTGGAACTAAATGGCTTTGGAAATTTTCGAATGCATGTACCATCTAACATGCATGGTGATTGAGGATTTAATGCACCGCAAGGACCATGGATCATTAATTCTGATACAGCAGCATGCAATATTAGGTTTTGTCTCTCATCAGGAATCTCGGCAGAGATGATTCTGTCTACATCAGCCACCTCCGGGAACTTATCTTCTCGATGGAGAAACACCAGGATGTGTGCATGAGGGAGTCCTCTTTTTTGAAATTCAACAGTGTAGACAACTAAGAAGAATTTATAAAAAAAACAATAAAAGTTACCAATAATGCACGAAGAGTTTAAAAATTGATTTTAAAAAAATGCAAATACAAACCTGCTTTAGTCCTTCCGAAGATTTCACGGACTTTCAAGTCTTGGATTAACTCGTATAATTTGACTTGAAAAATACGGGACAAAATATCTGGGCGATCTTTAGAGCGAAGACCTCTTTTAGTTACAAATCGAACAACCTCTGGCCATTTCGGATTGCATGTAAATGTAATAAATAGGTCTGGGTAACCACACCACCTACAAATAGCCTTAGTGTCCAAATACTTTGATCTCATGAATGCATCCCCAGATGTGAAAAGATGATGGAACAATGTAACGATTACCAGTTGACGATGGCTCAACGTTTCCTCCTTCAACTGCATCGATAACATTCTTGTACTTGTCAACCCTAAGCAAATTTGGTTGAACCGTAAGAAGGATAATCTTTGAGACTCAACCATCATATATCCATCAACGCATAACTGTTGATATAAATTGCAAGCCGATGTCCATGTAGGATATTCAATATCAACTGGTCTGTCTTGGAAACGAAAGGCAAAGAACTCACGTAAGGTAAGCTCATCGCGCGGTTTTAGACTCGTGCTTGTACCAACAGACGCCTCACTGTGCGAAATATTTGGACGAAACCCATCCTCGCCGTAAGGTAGCAAAATAGGGTATTGTAAGGCAAGATATGAGGGGTGCAACTCGGAGATTCGCTGCAATTGTCCACATGATTTTTGAACAATAATATCACGATGTTCCATGCCAGGCCCTATGTCGCCTTCAATTACAGCGGCTACCTCTGAAGCAGTGGGACGGTTGTATGTTCTACCGTCAGTGCGTCTCCTTGCAATTAGTCTAATACTAACTGTTCCGGTCACGGAAACAATTAACCCGGTCTTGGATCCGGGTCGTGTAATCGGAATGTTGGTAAGTAGTGGATCGTTTGATTCCCTTCAACCTCTCATTTCTCCTTCTCCTATGATCGGACCTTCCCGACGGAGTTGGCCTGCTCCCTGCACAATGAACGCACAGGGCCCCGGAGGTTGTTCGAGGGAACCCTTTCCGATGCCTAAGTTAGTCCGTGAAATGCCTTGATGGACCTAGCTCGTGAGGAACTAGGCGGCGTTTTTAGGAGTGAGAGTTTAGAGAGAGAAAATCCAACCCCCTCTAAGTGGGAAATGGATGGGTATTTATACCTTCCCACAAGAGAGAGAGGAGGAGAGGGAAAAGAGCGGGAGAATGGGTGGACAGGAGGACGACACGTGGCCTCGCCTCATCCACCCACTTCCCCTTACCTAAGGCGGAATGACGGATGGGCCCTCGGCTTCCCCTGCTCGTACTGGGGGTTAGGGGACCCTGGGGACCAGCACGCAGGGGGGGCTTGGTCGCCCTGCTTGGCTGACAGCAGGGCCCTGCCAAGCAGGTGCAAGCCTTGGAGTTCTTTCACGCCCTTTTGCGGGTCGACCCTGCTGGGCAACCCTTCTTTCGCCCTGGGGGCGAGTTATTCCCGGGTGACATGGGCGGGCGACCCATGGCACTTGGTCAACTCCCATCAATTGGCCCACGTCGGCCAGAGGGAGGCAGGGTCTTCCTCTTGGCAGGCGTCTCACGGGATGGGATGCAGTTGACTTTTGAACTCCCTTGCATTTAATGCGTTGCTTGTTCCCGAGGTGGGAAGCCCAAGCGCATTGGTTAGAACAAGGAAGGCTGGAATGTTCTTCTAGTAATGATTACTTCTTGCAAAGTGGATTCTCGGGTAATGCGCAGATCTTATGATTGGTCGTTTCTCTTTACAAGGGTGGTTGGAGCGCCATTAATACACCGCCTTAGCTCCTTGTATAAATTTCGCTCCTTTTGCCATTCCTCATAATTCATTCTTAGCTTTCTTATTCCCCAAAGAAAACATGTCATGGATTACAAAAATTCTCCTCCATCGCGGGGCCCGGGTGGTGACCCTCCGCTGGAAGGGATGTTGGAGACTAAGGTATCACAGGGTGTCCTTCCTTGCCCTTCGCCGTAGCCGGCAATTCAGCACCCGACTTCGTAGGAAACTCGGGAGGAAGGCGCGTGTCAGGGCAGGTAAGCATCCCAAGAGGGCTTCGCCGGCTGCTTCTAAGTTCAAGCGTTGCCCCCAGGGAGGGGGCTGCTTCGACAGGGGATGCCATGAATGCTTCCCCTGGCTGCATCCTGAGCAGTTTGACCCCAACTGCTCGAAGCTAACTTCTTCTCCGGAATCAGGCCCTTCCTCTCCCTTAACGAAGGTCGGTTGTGGTTCCTGCGATAATGCTCAGACAGTCCCCTATGGCAGGGATTGGGATGTTAGCAGTTGCGACTCCGGAGACAGCGACGGCCAGGGCTACTCTTCTGGCTGGAATGAGGACGACGAGTCTGCGGACCCCTTTAAAGACTCAGATGACTGGGATTGGGGCTCCGACGCAGGGGGGTATAATAGCCCTGGGGATTATTCCCCAGGTTTTGACGATGACTAGGCTTGCCTTTGTCAGGCAGGCAGGTTGAGCCAGGTTCCCTGGCTCTTTTTGTAATTCGGCCAGGCTTTGTAACTTGCCCATTTTTGGGCTTTTTCTAATGAAAAAAGATCAGGCGGCTTATTATTATCGTTTGTTTGCGTTGTGCTTTTTTTTTCTTTTTTTTTTTTTTTTGAAAGGGAGTGACGTCATTGGGGGGTGTTAGCCCTCTGACGCCTTTTGTCTTCTCGAGGCTTTCTTGGGAAGAGGGGGTTGGTTGTTAGAAACGTGACACGTGGGGGGTAATTTGCGGGGAAAGCTTTGCAAAGAAAGGTGACCCTTCAGTTGCCCAGACCTATATAAGCCCATTCTCCTCCCCCTAATTTCCTTTTTAACATTTTCGAAACTCAAACCTTTGCTACTTCCTCACTCTCCTTGCTGCTGAGAACCTTTTCAAGACTTTGAGGAACGCCTAACTTCGGATTTTTTCAGCGACGGTCATCTTTCTAGGTTAGAATCTTGATTCCAACTCTTCGTTTTTCTTCCTTTTTCTCATACGTCTTCACGAAATAGTATGTCTCGCGCTCGCGCTCTTTCTTTTAGTCCGTTGTCCGGAGGGATGGAGGGTAGGAAAGGGGGGAGATCTGACTTAGCCTCTTCCTCCGGGGTTAGACCTGACGGGGGAAACCGCCCTGAGGAAGATGGGGGTGCCAACTCACCCGAACCCGCTCCCTTTGACGTTGTCGACTCCGACGACGATGCATTGGAGATAGACCCCACTACCATTGCTGGCCTTGTTCCCAGGGAGAAGGGTAAAAAGTATTTCTTGGATAAAAGCAAATACCTGATTCCTTTGAGAACCTACCCTGAAACCAAGAATCGAGACCTGATTCTGGAGAGCAATGCTGCCGGGGAAATCGAGAAGTTTTACCACTTTGGGGAGGGATACACCGTTATAATTCCCGGGGAGAGAGACACGGTGTGCTGCCCACCCGACGGCTGTGTGGCCGTTTACCACAAGAGCCTGGAATTCGGCCTACGATTCCCTCTACACCCCTTCTTAGAGGAGGTTTTTAAGAGGATGAACGTGGCCATTGCTCAGCTGACTGCTTCGGCGATTAGGAAGCTGGTGGGCTACACCTGCACTTGCCTCTTTCATGGGGAAGGGCCTTCTATTGATGCCCTGCGCGCCATGACTTGGCTAAAAATGGTGTCTTCATCAAGGGGGGATGATTCCCCTGGGTACTGGTCCATTTTAAAGTCGAAGAAATACGCTCTAGTCTGGTCGGCTTTAAACAGCCTGAAAGACTGGAAGGACATTTTCTGTATATACATAGTGCCTCAGGGTGGCGGATCCCTAGGCACTTTAGGAACCATGTGCATACCCGTATGGAAACTCGTGAAGAATACCATCCGGGCGTCGGAGGGAAAGATCTAAAGGTGAAGTTGAGCCAGGCAGACGAGAGTTTAGTCGAGAAGTTTAAGGTTACTGAGGGGCCTCCCCCTATTGAGCCTGCTTTCTGGCTTCCTCACGCAGATCTCATTACCACGGATGAATATCTTACCCCGCTGGGCCTGATTCCCGGTCTTGAAGGTAGTTTAGGGGCTTCAATTGGCCTGATTTTTCTCGAGGTTTCCATCCCTGTTTCTTTAACTGGCTGTTTATCCGTCTTGCAGGTTCTGCTTCTCGCCTTTGGACAAGGAAGCAGGTGAGGAGGCTTGGCCTATCCGAGGAGTTTATTGTTACTTCAAAGTGCCCCTCTCTTCCTTCCAATTTCAAGAAAGGAGAGAAGAACCTAATGAGGTTTGTGAAGGAATTTGCCTCTGGCCGACGACTCCCCTTTCCTCCACGGCTAAAACCGGCGGCTCCTTCCCCCAATGCCCAGGGTGGGGAGGCTGAAGTTACTTCTGTGGCGACCCCTTCCCATGCTCATCGGCAGGGTGGTTCCCCTGCCGGGACTCACATTTCCCAGGGGTCACACCCTGCGGACTCTGAGCAGACTGGAGAGAGTGCTCCCTTGGTTCACAGGAGAAAGAGGAACGGGGAGACCCCAGGGGCTGTGCCTATGGTTGACTTGGAGGATGATGTAGAGACCCCCGAGGCGAAACGCCCTGCTCACGACGTCCTGGGCACTTCTCTTTTGGAGAAAAACGTGGAGTTTCACTTTACTGCAGGCGACAGTGTTGATGTGTCAGGCCTGCTTTCGGATTCTGGTACTGTCTTGGCGGACCGCCTTACCAAGTCTATAACTACTACCTCCAACCAGGTGATTCAATACATACAGTGCACTTCCAAGGTGCTGCAGGCCTCTGCCGAGCTGGCGGCCCTCAGCCGCCTAAGTGATGAGGAGCTGACTGTCACCCCTGGGGCCCCTTCCCCTGATCGCCTAGCTATGGTTGAAAGGGATGTGGCCCTGATCAATAGCTTGAAGGACAAGCTGACAAAGCAGGAGAACGAGCTAGAGGAAGTGAAGGGGCAGGCCAACCAGGGGAAACTCCAAGGGGAGAAGGCTGTAAGGGAGGCGTCCAAGCTGGAGGTGGAACTGAAGGAGAGCCGCCTGGCAATGGAGCGCGCTACAACGTCCCTGGCCGAGATGGAGCGTTTCAAGAAGAAAGCAGCTGATTTGGAGGAGAAACTGTCCAAGGCCAACTCAGATTTCAAACAGGCTCAAACTGGGTGGCAAGATGAGAAAGATGCCATCCTGAAGGAAGCTGAAGCTGCCGCGGACTTGAGCTTTGAGAATGGGGCTATTTCCTCCTTGGAGCTTGTTATGGAGGTGATCAAGGAAATGTTTCCTGTCTTTGACGAGGATGCTTTCCGGAACCTTTACGCTGCCAAGAATGAAGCTCTGGCAGCTGAAGCCCCCAAGGAGACTGCTGGTCCCAGCCAGGATGCGCCTAATGCTTAGGCTTTTTTCTTTGATGATAACTCTTAACTCTTGTGCTGAGCCTTAGTATGGCCAGCTTGCCTGTAATGTTCTGGCTTTTTTTTGATCTTTATTTTGGGTGGTGTTGTTTAAACAATGTTACTTTCTCCTGAACCGGTTTATGAATATTTGTCTTTTATTTCTGCTTGCTTTGTTTTCCGTATAAGGTATGGCCTGCCCCCTGCCTGCCCAGAGGCAAGCAGGGAGGCGTTTTGTGTTTTTTATACAAGGCTGGGGAGCTTGCCCCCAGTCCTTGTTGATTTGGCCTGTCCCCGGCTTTTGATCAAAGCCCAGGGGGCCTGCCCCCTGCCTGCCCAGAGGTAAGCAGGGAGGCGTTTAATTTTCGTTGGAGGGGCCATTTTCCTTAGTTCTGGCAACAGGGGGGCCTCCCCCTATTGCCTCCTGCTCGTTTGTGTGTGAAAACGCAAGTTTGAACAGGCAACGAGTATAGACTTGAAGTTCTTTCATTTCTTTGTAAAAATTTAACACAAGGGTGGTCGGAGCCGTCGACATTCTTTGACCGTTCTCCGCCAATTTTCCATGAAACGAAAACTATCTTAAGATTTTGCTAGACATAATACTTCTTTAGGGTGTCTGCGTTCCAGTGAGCACTCAACTCTTGGCCCTCAAGATTGGCGATTCTATACGTGCCTGGCCCTAGGATTTGAGTTACTTGGTATGGACCTTCCCAGTTAGCACTTAGTTTGCCGTGCTCTCTCGATTTTCCCACAGCCTGTGTTTTTCTGAGAACTAGATCACCCATCTGAAAATTTCTCTGATGTACTCTCTTATTGTACGCCTTCCTCATTCGTTGCTGGTAGGCGATGATATTGGCACTGGCTTCCTCCCTTACCTCACTGACCAGATCCAAGGCCTCAGCCATTGCTACTTCATTCTCAGCCTGGTCGTATTGTAGGGAGCGCAGGGAAGGGATCCTGGCCTCGATTGGTAATAGAGCCTCTGCACCATACACCAGGCCGAACGGGGTCTGGCCCGTAGATTCCTTTCGGGTGGTCCGGATTGACCAGAGTATGCTGGGGAGCTCGCCGGCCTATCTGCCCTTGAGGTTGTCTACCATCTTCTTAAGGCCATTCAAGATCTGCTTGTTGGCTGCTTCTGCCTGTCCGTTGGTTTGAGGGTGGCAGACGGCAGAGTAAGCAACTGCGATGCCATGGTCTTCCAGCCAGATTCTCAGGGGGTCGTTATCGAATTGTCTTCCATGATCAAACACTAGCATTTTTGGGAGGCCGAATCTAGTGATGATATTCCGCCATATCACCTTTCTGACTGCAGGCTCAGTAATGTTAGGCACTGCCTCAGCTTCCACCCACTTGGTGAAGTAGTCGATAGCCACGATCAAGAACTTTCTGCCCCCGGTGGCCACCGTAAAAGGTCCTAGTATGTCCATCCCCCACTAAGCGAAGGGGATGGGGGATAGGATTGGCCTAAGTTCTTGGGCCGGGGCATGGATGCATGGATGGGGCAAAAAGCTGACATTTCCTGCACTTTTGAGTCAAGTCTTTTGCGTCAGCCAGCAGGGTCGGCCAGTAGTACCCTGCTCTCAAGGCCTTGTGTGCCAGCGACTTCCCTCCTATGTGATGGCCACATATGCCAGAGTGGATGTCATCCAATACCTCCGTCGCCTGCTCTGCCCCCAGGCACCTGAGCAGGGGGGACGAGAAAGATTTCTTGTACGAATCTTCTCCTATTAAGATAAACCATGCAGCTCTTGCCGGCATTTTTCTTTTTTGTACGGGGTCAGTCGGTAAAATTCCGTGTTTCTTGAACATGATGATGGGGGTCCTCCAATCTCCAAGCCCTGCCTCCTCCACTGCGCCGACGGTTTGGCAGGGGATGGTAGATTTTTCCTGGATGACGTCTACCCATACCGACCTCCTTATATCCTGCAGGCTGGAACTAGCCAGTTTTGACAGGGCGTCTGCCCGATTGTTCTGGGACCGAGGGATCTGTCTGATTTCATACGATTTCAGGCCTGACAATTCCCTTTTCACCATTTCCAGGTACGCGGCCATCGTTTGGTCCCTGGCCTCATATTCTCCGTTGATTTGGTTGGCGATGAGCTGGGAGTCTGTTGCCAGGACAATCCGCTCTGCGCCTGCGGCTTTGGCTAGGTTGACGCCTGCGAGCACTGCTTCGTATTCAGCTTCATTGTTTGATGCGGGGAAGACAAATCTGAGTGCATGCTCAAAGTCAGTCCCCTCTGGGCTGGTCAATACGACTCCGGCCCCTGCTCCATTAGCCGTGGAGGACCCATCGGTGTACACTATCCACTCGCCGGCGGTTGGGCTATCCTCCTCAGAGTGGGAGCATTCTGCTAGAAAGTCGGCCAGGGCTTGGGCTTTGATGGCTGTTCTGGATTGGTACGTTATCCCCAGTCCACTCAACTCAATAGCCCACTTTAGCAGCCTGCCTGACTTTTCAAATTTTTCCAGCACTTTCTCTAGGGGCTTGTCTGTCAATACTACGACAGGGTGTGCGTCGAAGTACGGCCTCAATTTTCTGGCTGCTATGACAACCGCATAAGCTGCTTTTTCGACCATAGGATAATTTCTCTCTGCTGCCCCTAGGGCATGACTTACAAAATATATGGGCTGTTGAGCGCCTGCTTCTTCCCTCAAGATGACTGCGCTGACTGTCACATTGGTTACAGCGATGTAGAGGAAGAGTTTTTCCCCTGCCACTGGCCTCGCCAGGGTGGGGAGCTTCTTTAAATGTTCCTTCAACTGCTCGAAGGCTTCCTTTTGCTCGTCCTCCCACTTGAATTGCTTGTTGCCTTTCAGTATCTTGAAGAATGGGGTTGACTTGTCTGCTGACCTGGCGATGAATCGTGCCAGGGCGGCCATGCGGCCCGTCAAACGTTGGATGTCTCTGATGGTCCTGGGTTCAGGGAGGTCCAGAACAGCCTGAACTTTCTCGGGGTTAGCGTCTATCCCTCGAGAGCTGACCAAAAAACCCAAGAACTTTCCAGAACGAACCCCAAATGTACACTTCTTTGGATTGAGTTTCATTTTGTAGGCGCGCAGGGAGGAGAATGTCTCCCGCAGGTCTGCCAGGTGCTCATTGTCTCCTTTGCTCTTTACAATGGCGTCATCGACATAGGCTTCTATGTTTCTGCCTTTTTGACCTTCGAACACCTTGTCGACCAGGCGTTGGTATGTGGCCCCTGCGTTTTTAAGCCCGAATGGCATCATTTTGTACATGTAGGTGCCTGAACTAGTGATGAATGCGCACTTTACCCTGTCCGGCTGCCACAAGTACACTTGATGATACCCTGAGAAGGCATCCAGGAAGCTCAGCATAGTATATCCACTGGTAGCGTCTACCAGTTGATCGATCATGGGGAGTGGGTAGCAGTCTTTCGGGCAGGCTTTGTTGAGGTTTGTAAAGTCCACGCACATTCTCCATGCGCCTGATGATTTTTTTACCATGACTACATTCGCCAGCCACTCTGGGTAGTCACAAACCTCAATAAAATCTGCCTTCAGAAGTTTTTCAATTTCCTCCTTGATTGCCATGTCTTTCTCTGCGGACATATTCCGCTTTTTCTGCTTCACAGGGCGGGCGTCCGCGCTTACGTTCAGCCTGTGAATGATACACGCTGAATCGACCCCTGGCATCTCGTCCGCCGAGTAGGCGAATACGTCCTTGTTTTCTTTCAACAGCTTGCCAGTTCAGCCTGGTAGGACTCTTCAAGGTCAGCCCCTATAAGGACTTGCCTCCCTGGCTCCAGGTCCACCAGCATGCTCTCTCCCCCAGGTTCCAGGTGGTTTGACGCCTGAGTACCGGCTGGAATCTCGCCCTCCCTGCTGGGGGAACTATCAGCTTTTCTCTTTCCTTTTCTTTCACTTTCGTGAGTTTGCAGGGCCACGGAATAGCACTGCCTGGCCGACTCCTGGTCTCCGTGCACTTTTCCTTCTAGGCCAAAATCAGTAACATAGGCTATAGTGAGGGCCCTGATTGATATGGCCGCCTCAATCTCGTCTAGGGTGGCCCTGCCAATTAGGGCGTTGTAAGCAGACCTCGCATCCACTACAACGAATGATGCCCTGACATTTCTGGCAGTAGCCCCCTCCCCAAATGTTACGGGTAGGTCTATGATCCCCATAGGTAGTACGCCTTCCCCGCTGAACCCATATAATGACCCAGGGGCAGGTCGTAGGTGTCTTTTTTCCAGGCCCATTTTGTCGAAGGCGTCTTTGTACAGCAGGTTTGTGTATGCATCGGTGTCCACCATGCATCTCCGCACAATATGGTTGCTGATTTCCAAGGATAGCACCAAGGGATCGCTGTGGGGATACACCACCCGCCCTGCATCCTCAGGGGTGATGCTCAGCGTTACTCCCTTCGGGCTTCCTGCTCTTTCAGCGTAGCAGATTTGGTTCCTCAGCTCACGAATTTGTCTTTTCTGACCTCTTCGGCTGATCTGGCCCTCTGCATCTCCTGATATCACATGGATTACCAGGCGGTTCTGTACTGAGCCTTCAGGCTTCTCAGGCGCTTCCTTTTGAGATTTACCCCTCGCTGCGTAGTTGGCCAACCAGCCATTCCTGATCAGCTTCTCAATTTCGTCCTTCAGGTGGCGATACTCTTCGGTGGTGTGGCCTACGCAATCGTGGAAAGTGCAGAATTTCTTGGGGTCCCCTTTTGGGCTGTGCGGTTTGCTCGGGCGATTCCATTTAGCAGTCTCCTTTTCCAGTTCGAAGATTTCCGCTCTGGATTTGTTGAGGGCTGTGTAACTGTCGAACCTGGGCTGGTAGACAGTGCGCTCTTTCTTGGGGGTATCCCCTTCCTCGGCTCTCTGCCTTCCGGGCTCATTCCTGCCACGTCCACCCTGCGGTCCCCCCTGCTGCCTGGTGGGGCCTGCGGGGGTATCCGGCAGGCTATGGAACTCCTCCTGCAATATGAACCCTTCAGCGATTTTCCTGGCTTTGGCCAGAGTTTCTGGCTGAGCCCTGATCAATTGGTTCTTCATCTCTCCAGGGAGTAGTGAGTTGGTCAATGCGTACGTCCCTGTCGCATCGTCTATCTCTTTGACCTGCTGGAAGGACAGGTCGAACCTTTTCAGGTACTCCCTGACAGACTTACCCTTCTTTTGCCTGAGAGTCATTAGGTCGAACCGAGTGAGACGGCGCCTCTTGTTCCCTGCATACTGGTCGAGGAAGGCCTCTGCCAGCTGTATGAAGAAACATATCGACTCTTGCGGCAAATCCCTGAACCAGCCCTGGGCTAGACCTACCAGGGTGGTTGGAAAAATTTTGCACCAGACCGCGTCATCGGCGTTGTACATGCTCATATGGCTCTCGTAAGCCGCCAAATGATCCTCTGGGTCAGTTGTGCCGTCGAACTTGACAGAGGGCATTTTAATCTTTGGGATTGGATACGCCTGAACCCAGGATGAAGCGGGGTCTTGGTTGGCCTGCCCACCATTCTCGACCTGCTCGTGCCTGAATAGTGACCATGGTCATCCCTTCTGTCAGGGGTCGGTCTCCTACTTTCAGGGGAGCGGTACCTAGGTGGGCGCCTGCTTATCGCTTCGTCGTCTTTAGGAGGGGAATGATACCGTGAGCGTTTCTTCTGAGCAGGCTCGAGGTTATCACCCTGGCGATGCCTGGACCTCAGAGGCTGGCCATTGTTAAGCCTGGATTGCAGGCTCTGAGACAGGCCCGGCTCAGGCGGTACTTCCTCGACCGGTGTCAGCCTGGAGAACACATCTCCCTGTTTCTCCCCCAGGCGCTTGGACACCGGCTCCTTGTGCCTCATTCGATTCCTCAGGTCTTGGGATAAACCTTCTCTTTCACGAGCGGCCGTGGATTCTGTGGTATGAATGGAGAATGCCTCCTCAGGACCTGCAACCCCTTGCTGCGCAGGCGGCTGCTGGCGGGTTTCTGTGATTCGCCTTTGCACCTGCGCCGTCTTCCTGGCCTTTCTCTGAACATTTCTGGCGGCGGTCCGCTTCGTACCCCCGGTTCCTTTTCCACTTTCAAAGTGGAGCAACCTGGGGGTCGTGGCGACCCTGCCTACCAGATCATCCGGGGTAAATTCCTGATTCAACATTGCTGAGAAGAACGCCGCGGTCTGCACCATCTGGGCAGGGGTGAGGTTTAGAGTTTGCCCCGCATGTGCCCCCTGCCCTGCCATGGCAACTACTCCCTGACCCGGTGCTCCCTAAGACTGGCTCGCCCCACGCCTGGAATCGTGGCGGCGGGGGTTACTTCTAGTGGCATGCCATAGCGGGGAGCGTTGGGTGGATTTGCTACAGAGCTGGTGTCGAAAATTTCAGGCATGTTTGATTGTAATTGGTTAATTTGTTAATTTCGCGTTAGAGAATGGTTGATTTTGTGGGTAATTTTGTGGGTACAACCTACTGGTCCCCACAGACGGCGCCAAATTGTTCCGGTCACGGAAACAATTAACCCGGTCTTGGATCCGGGTCGTGTAATCGGAATGTTGGTAAGTAGTGGATCGTTTGATTTCCTTCAACCTCTCCTTTCTCCTTCTCCTATGATCAGACCTTCCCGGCGGAGTTGGCCTGCTCCCTGCACAATGAACGCACAGGGCCCCGGAGGTTGTTCGAGGGAACCCTTTCCGATGCCTAAGTTAGTCCGTGAAATGCCTTTATGGACCTAGCTCGTGAGGAACTAGGTGGCGTTTTTAGGAGTGAGAGTTTAGAGAGAGAAAATCCAACCCCCTCTAAGTGGGAAATGGATGGGTATTTATACCTTCCCACAAGAGAGAGAGGAGGAGAGGGAAAAGAGCGGGAGAATGGGTGGACAGGAGGACGACACGTGGCCTCGCCTCATCCACCCACTTCCCCTTACCTAAGGCGGAATGACGGATGGGCCCTCGGCTTCCCCTGCTCGTACTGGGGGTTAGGGGACCCTGGGGACCAGCACGCAGGGGGGGCTTGGTCGCCCTGCTTGGCTGACAGCAGGGCCCTGCCAAGCAGGCGCAAGCCTTGGAGTTCTTTCACGCCCTTTTGCGGGTCGACCCTGCTGGGCAACCCTTCTTTCGCCCTGGGTGCGAGTTATTCCCGGGTGACATGGGCGGGCGACCCATGGCACTTGGTCAACTCCCATCACTAACATTACCCTCAACATCTAATGATAATCTATCTCTTGCCTTACGAAAAACCTTGGCTAGAGGGTTATGTTCATCAATCATTTCCTTCAATAGTGACATAAGTTCCTCATTAAATCTACTCTGACCACCACCTCTATTTTTACAAATAAAGAGTTATATAAAGAAGTAAAAAAAGTTAATTGAAAAATAAATAAACTAAAAATTAAGTAATGAACATAAATTAGAAAGTTACGTTATAGCATTTATTCGGTTGTTGACCTCTTCCTCAGTGTCATAAATGTACAACTGGCAAAACTTAGGAATCACATCATCATCGGGCAACAAACTGCCAATCCGATGAACATTCTGACCTCCAATCCTAAAAGTGTAAGGGCCACGACCACGGTTCACAGTTTTATCAATAATGCCACCAGTGGATGAGAAAGAAAACCCACAATTGTAACCACAGATATTTGTCATAAACGGAGAACTAAGGCGATGCTCTCGACTCAATAATGACTTCAACAATCCAGGTGGCTCACTTAAGAATGGCAATGTGACTTTCCCATCTGAGCAACATAAAGAGAACCTTGGATTTCTCGTGCCACAACCTTTACCAATCCTTTCTTCATACCACATTTGAGCATGACACATTTGACACTGGTAGTCAGGGTCCCCAATATCCCAATATCCTGAAACCTCTAATAATAATAGGGAAAAATGAAGACAATAAGTGAACAAATATAATCTATCATATTATAGAGCAAAATACATAGGAAATCATATCATAGATTATAGAAACCTTCGTCAATATCTATAACAGGAACCAACGCAGCACTGCTTGAGCCAACTTCAAAATGGTGGTCTTCGAAATCATTGTCACTAATCGTTGTTTCAAATGAGGGGTGATAAGACTCACTCATTTCAGTTGCTACCTCGTCAAACTCAGAATCCAAATCTCTCTCCAAATCAATGTCGGTTGGTTGGGAAGAACCTTCACGTAAATAAAATAAATGAAATTGACAGAATTTGCTTACTTTTAATAGGACAAAGTGCATAAAAAAACAACAATGGAACCCAATTAAGGCATAAAAAGGGGGAAAGGCAAGGGATCCAAAATCTAATTTGACAAAATGAACAAAATATTAACTAAATATAAAGGAAAAAGGGTTTCACATACATAATTGCGAGGCGACTGTTGAAGAAGCCTTTCGTCCTTTTTGTGCATTCAATACCTTTCTTTTAGACCTTCGAATCTTTGCCGCCTGTTGTATCGGGGTGAGTGCAACTTGTTCAAATGTCAAAACAGATGATGGTGTAGCGGCATGTGAATTAGGAGTAAAAAAGCGTTGAAATGTAGCATGAACACCCGGTGAAGAGGAATGTCCTGACAGTTGACCTTGTAAAAAAATGTCACATAAAAAATGCTTGAATGAAACAACAAAAAACAGTAAATGAGGAAAATTGCATATTTATGTGTGTGCGCGCACACACACACATATGTAGAGAGAAAACAATATGAGAATAAAGAGTAAAATACAATTTGAAATATCTGCAAATGGTGTACGCACGTCCAGTGCACACTGGTGATTCAAATCAACATCCTGTGTAGCAGATGAACTACCTTGACCACCTATATTAGTTAAAAATAAACAATAACTTAAAGTGATAAAGGAATAATGACAATGTATATAGAATGATAAAGCGTTAGGAAATTGATAGAAAATTGGGAAAAAAAATGAAAAGAGTCAAATAATCTAATAAATTGATAGAAATCATAAAAACAATATGAAGTTGATTAACAGGAACGCATGTTGGTAAACTATTAGAAAATCATACTGAACATTACTACGTATTAATTTACTAAGTGTAGAGAATTACAATGAGATATTGCCCAAGGTACATGAATTAAATATTTATAGCCCAATAACTTCAAAATAAGCAATATTAAAGAACTAAAATAAAGAATCCATTAATCCTATAATATATACTAATAACAAAAAAGCAAAACAAATTTTGAAAACCATAAGCGAACAAAAAAATGATTTTAAATCCGTAAATCCAGGTTTAAACAATTGAAATACCGGTTCAAGTACTTGAATCAAACCTTTAGTGAAAATCGGTTCGAGTTCGGTCCATAAATTACAAAAATCAAGTACCCAGTTTGGAAACGTTTTATACTCCATAGATTACACAAAAATTCATGCACGATATACTTATATTATACAGAGTACATATGATATGAACTATCTAAGAGTACGTATAACACTATAATATTAACACACGTTATATATATGAATCTAAATATTGGGCAATGTATGAAATGATTCATATTCAAAGTATATTAAAATTATTTGTTGACATTGAAGGTTGGAAATTTTAATCCAATACCATTAAATTTTTCTTCCATTAATTGGAGTCAATTTTTGAACCATCCCCATACTTAATAAGGTTATCGAATCACCCACTTTACCTTTACTGAACAACCGACTTGAAAAGTAATTCAGAAAAATCGATTTATAACAAAGATAACCATTTTATCCAAGAAACGGGTAAAATAACCAACTCAGTTTTGACTTACAAAATGAAAAAACTCCATGTATATGTTTTAAATCGGGTCTATTTCAGATTGGGGAAAAACAATTTCTGCAACCCAAGTACCCAAACCGATTCTCAACTGGTCAGAAGATGCAAACTGTACTATGAAAAAGTAACAGAAAATACAATGGACCGAACTAAAAGAAATCGATTTTCACGGCCCAACAACAAATACAATACCCTAAAATCTAACACTTAGCAATTACACGGCCGAACAGAAATTGAAACCCTAACATATCTGGGCAAATATAAATACCCTACCCTTCTTCCCACCCAATCCCAACCCTAAATCTTACAGCCTCACTCTCACTCTCACTCACAATCACGGTATACTGCCTCCCTCAAACTATTCTAACTCTCTTCACTGTCACTCATACTATCCTAATTCTCTTTACTCCAACTTTCTTACTGCCTCATAAAAACTCTTCGTCATAAATTATGAAGAAAACTCAGAAATGTTCATAAATCACGAAGGAGATGCATAAATTAAGAAGACTATACTGAAGAAAATGAGGGCATTTTGGGGATCTGGTGCGTCGGGTAATCCATGTTCAATTCAGATCGGGTTTAACCATTGCATGCAAATATAGCTTAATTATTCGTTATGATCATAATTTCTCACTGAAATGGAAGGTATAATAAACCATTCATTAATCTCCTTCACATTTTTTATTCTACTGTGGTGAATTGCATTATTGGGTTTAACTATTGCATGCAGACATAGATTAATTAGTCTGATCATAATTTCTCAATAAAATTGAAGTTCTAATAAACGTAATCTCCTTCATACCTTCTTCTACTGTCCTTGAATTGAATGCATGATTGTTTGACTGATTAAATATTCTAATTTAAACGGATATATGGCTGAGTTTTTATAGATCTTAAGTTTTTTATATGAATAAATTACGATTATTAGTAAATTTCATAAATTGTAAACAATAAAATTAGTAGATCTGATGTTTTTTATAATAATAAATTCCGTTTGTCAAATAAAATTGTCTGTAATAAGTTCCGTTTCAATTTTGACATAAATTTCGTAGATCTAATATTTTTTATGTGAATGATTCTTCAAAATGGTGGCTGACAATAAGTTCTTTTTATATATACATCTAATTCGTTAATTACATGCTATTGAAATAATAATGTTTGACTGATAAAAAGATTAATTTTAATCGAGTACATCACTAAAATATAGTAGATCTATGTTTTTTTATATGAATATATCTCGAAGACTAACATACTTAGATAAGTTTTTTATATGAACCAAGAATAATAGTATGTATTTTTTCTCATTAATCTATATAAAACAATAAAAAGTCATTCTTTCTTAGTTAATTAGGATAGCAAGCTCTCAGAGGACGACACGTGGCATGCCAAATTAAAGTCATCCCAATCCCCTAAATGAAAGTCTAATCAATGCTTAATAATCCACTCTCCTCTTCCTACTCCCCTCTTCCTTCACCTCGAAATAGAATCGCCCTCCATTACAACTCATTTACTCCTCCATTAAATTTCTCGCGATTACGATGGCATCCGAAGCTCAAAGGTTCTCCTCCATTAAATTCCTGAACAAACCTGAGCGGAGCCAATTAGATTACTGAAATTGAAGGTGCTTCTATTACCTATTTACCTTCACGGAAATTTGCCGGTTCATGCTTTGTTCCTGTAGAGTTTGTGTACGGTATATTCTTGGTAATTTGAATTATTTATATGTATACCCTGACCTAGCAAAGCATTTCCGATTAATTATTTACGCAACAATCAAATTATTTTCGTAAGCATTATTTCACAGTTATTTGCTCTTCATAAATCAACCTGCAAGAGGAGAAAGAAAAATCAGTTAGTATTAGATAACCACTTGATACTCCATACAATTATAAGATAAGAGCATATAGTTGAACATCACTACCAGCTGCACTTTCTCTGGCTTATTTATGTTGGGGACGCAACGAACACCTACTTTACCTCCACCACTTGCATCAGTACCAGCTAAGAACAAAGTCTCAAGTTCTGAAATATCTATCTCCGGAGCCCTGTAGCAAAATGGTGGCCTATTATTATTGACCTCAGCGGAGTCGATTAATACTGTAACACAGATGATTTATAGTCTGTATCTTCCTGCTCTTATTTATTATTTACTCACCCAATACCAGGTCATGCCTTTGCAGTTTGGAATCCAACACTAGCCCGTGAAATGGATGATATACAGGCGGCGGAAGAACCAAACAACGCCGTTGGACTTGATAGAAATCGGACGCGTATGAATAGATTTACGAGAAAGTGCATTCTTGCAAGCATGAGAGGCGACACAGCCTCAAGTCAAAGGGCTGCCCAGCCTAGGATTACCCCGCCGCAACCACAGCCTCCAATGCAGCCACAACCACAGTTGGGGTTGAATCCTCACATTAGTCGCTTATACGCTCATCTAACAAAGAGAAATAGACACTCAAGAAGAAATATTTTGGACCAAATGAGAAAATCCAGACTTCCACCGCCTCCAAGTCGGTCAGGAAGGGGTACGAAGAGGAAAAACATCACATCAGCAGAAGGATCTACTGGGCAACCGAGCCTGAAGAAAAAAAAAAGGCAGGAAATATTACCGCTCAATCCACAACCCAGCTCTGCGCTAAGAAGGGAGAAAGCACGTCTGAAGTTGGAGAACCCAGTCACCGAGCGATTTGCAAATAGCCCCTTGAACTTGCCCCTACCCGCAACATTATTGGTACACTTTACTGCCCTACATAACTGCTACTCTTAGATAGAACAATTATTAATTCCATTTGGCCGCCTTACTCCCTTTTGTAACTACATATATACAGGAACCCACTGTTCCGCCCAGCCACAAGTTGCAGCCCCCCATTTAGCAGAAACACCGCGAGTTGACCGGGTCGGAAGAACAAAAAAAAACTGCTGTTACGGTGCCTCGAAGAGAGGGTCCAACGTTTAAAAAGGTCACGCTCAACCTGTTGCCGATGCGTCCGGTAGTCGGTCGCCGCCTCTGAGGACCAAATAGCAACCTCCAATGCATAGAAACTATTGGTACATTCCGTTGTCCTATTGTTGTGCTCAGAACAGTTATCAATGTCATTTATCACCTAACCTCTCTTTCACTCGTGCATATGCAGCAACCCAATCTCCAACCCAAACAGGCTCCACCAGCAACACTAAAAGTATGCTTTCATACAGTTAAAGCCCCAACATACATTGTCCCTTGCTTGCAACTTATTGCCATGTTTTTTCATAGAAGTTTTTGTTGAACCTTGGTGCTTTGGTGGCCCTACCGAGACATATGGTTTTGTGGTGCGGTTGTGTGGATTGAGGAGTCAGTTGGTAAGCGTACCAAACACAGACAACCTAAATTTAGTATATGCTGCCAGAAAGGCAAAGTGAAGTTTCCTTTGCTACATGACCCAACCGCCGACAATGTCAATGATATTCACAACAGAAACAAAAAATAACTTGCAGCGTGTAGAAGGAAACGAGGAAAAAAATACTACCGTAGACTCGGCAGAAGACGAGATGTTTCTCAATACCCCACATAAAACAGAAAATTCAGAGCGTCCGAAACAATAATTACAAAACAAATTACATTTACAAATAATCATTACATTTGCTTCATTACGCAAATTGACCATAATCTGTCTACAATGTACTGCAGAGATGAACCTAAAGCGAAAGAAACAAACATGAAGGGGATTAGCAAGGTTGGAAAGCGATTGAGACCAAAAACATCACACCACACTTAAGAGGAGCACAATTAAGCAGCCTACAAGCATTGATTGAAAAATTATTTACGTATTATTGTTAGTTAAATGTGTCGTATTACAGTAAAAGATTCTTATTTAAGTACCATTTTTCAACTATCACGAACTATATTCCAATTGGTTCAACAAGATTTGGAGGGGTGCATTACCCAGATTCGCACATTCCTTATTTACTAGCATTGTTTTGTTCTTTACCTTACGCTTATAGTTGGGGTTCACACAACTTCACGTAACAAAATCAATCATTAAGAATTTTCACTCTTTCACCAATTGATCTCTACGTTGACAAAAACGCTCACAAAGAAGGTACTGCGCTAAAGGAATGTCACACAAATATACCATTGCTAGCCCCGTGAATTTCACGGGCACGAAAACTAGTTTAATAATTAAATGCACAAATGTTCTAGATCTGATGTTTTATACATATAACAACAATTTTGATAAGAGTATCGAATTGAAAAAAACGGGTAACATGCATGAATAACGGAACAAAAAATGACATAATTTCGATGTCTATCTCACTCTAATATTTTAGATCTAATATTTTTGAAATGAATACAAACTGAAAAGCTGTAGATCCAATGTTTTTTTTTATAATAATATAACTTGAAAAAACAATATCCTGATAATGAATTATACGGAGTATATGTTTTTTGCGTTTAGACATGGACTCTTACCTCAGATTATAAATGAATTTGATTTTCAATTATAGTTTTTTTTTTTAAATATTGTAGATCTAGACATTGTAACATGTATACTTAAATCTTCTTATAACATGATTGTAACCTGGAAAATACACTAATGTATTTTATTAACATGTATACTACTTAATAAGAAATCAAATTCTAGTGATGAAAGCAATCAATCCAAAAAAAATACACACACAACAATTTTATTAATTTAATTTAATTACCAAAAAAAACTTATTCTCTTTTTTCAGGTCTCTCTCCTTTGTTATTTTTAATTAGTATTGTAAATTATAAAGTATAAAGTTTAAAAATGATTTAAAATAAATGATAAGTGAGTATTCTACTGATGATAGACAATCTGTTTATCTTGAATATTTGACTGAGATGTTATGGATTTTATGATTTTAATGTGCATACAACTTGCAAACTTACATTTATGATGACGACTAAATTATGATGATTTATAAGGATATAATGATTCATTTACAGAGATAGTATACATTATATGAAAACATAATTTCTTAGTCAAAGAACATACCTATAATTGAATATTGATTCCTTCTTCTTCTTTTGTCTCTGTTTCTCGAAGATGATGCAAGGGTATTCTCCATAATAAATTTTTAATAAAAAATACTTGTAGTAATTTTCTAAATGACAGAATGAATGAGAGTTTTTAATTAGAGTTTTTGATAAGAAGATATAATTAACTTAGTCAATAAGTGGTTGTAATTGAAAATTTATAGGTAAAATTAACCCAGCAGTTGCTAAGTAGTTATTAATTGAAGTAGTAATGTTATCCACTATATAAAAAAAATACTAAGAACTGCTGTAGCCATTTGCAATTAACTGCTTTTGAAAAAAAAAATTGTTATAAAATAAACTATATATTTAAACTGCTACATGGGTTACATTTGTTTATTAATTTCTATAAACATTTAAGCTATTTTTGACGATAATTATTTGGATTTTGATGAAATGTTTAGACTATTATATAGTAATATATATGCCATAAATATAAGCTGCATTTTATTAAAAGATTTGCACATGCATTTATCCTTTTTAAAGTGATTGAACTGATATATTGGTGATTTATGAAATAAATCATTGGTGTAGAATGGTAAATGAAAAACAAACTTAAAAGGGATATAATTATGAAAAGTCAAAACATTGCAAAAATAAATTAACATCCAGGTACATAAGTGTAAATGTGGAATACTAAGAAATAAAACAGTAATAAAAAGTACAGTGCATCAATGGCACAACATCACTTCAGATCTTTGGTTTTTTTGCAATATTTCTTCGTAGTTGATTCCTGATCTAATGTCCCCATTTTTTGTGCACATGAATCACCCATGGTTGAGAACTCCCTTTTACCTTGCAGCTTGCTGATTGGAGTTACTTCAGCCAGGTTCTTGCATATGACAGTTGCGTCACCATAAGTGTAACCATCAGGTATAGTTTTCTGAACAATAAAAGCTCCGTCAATTGCATTAATCGTAATATGAAGTCCTTGACTACAAATTAAACATGAATATTATAATGATTTGACTTACCAACTGTTCATCAACGAAATTCTCAGAAAGTGAAGATGGTGTGTTTTTGTCCTATTATTAGAAACATAAATTAGAATAAAACCCATTAAACAACAATGACTTCATAATTATAGAGGAAAGAAATTTACCTGATTTGACCACATGCTTTTCATATTACCGATCTCTTCTAGGTTGTCATAGAGATTAATTACCTTGTAGCACCTTGAATCCATCACAACATTAAAGTAATGGCAGACTGATAATTCCATAATGAACTCTTTATTTAAAAGCGTCAGTAAGGGAAGTGGTATCTCTTTTGAATCAACCTATGATGTAGTAAGAATGTTAATAAAATATTAAATATAAGCATCTTTAATTCTAAATTAAAATGACAGATGTTATATGTTTTATATTAGCATGCTTGTACCATCATACACATGTCAGCAACTTCAAATGCAGTATATCCAGTTTCAGTTTCCATCTGTTCATTGTTTGTGATGACATGAATTTTATCACCATTATGATCTTCAACTAAAAACTTAACCTTGTATCTGTAATAATAAAAGTTGGTCAAATAACCAAAACAGAAAATTAATATAAGGTTATGAAATAAGGGATCGTTACATACATTAAATCTCTTTCCTTGACACCCTTCTCGGATCCATAGCAGTAATCCATTGTACAGTACCATAGACCATCTGCCTTCATTCCAACTAGTCATCCACATGTTTTGCATTTGTTTCGGAACCAAATATTAGATGTGTCAACTTCTTTCAAGGTTCCAACAATGGAATAATCTCCACCCTATAATATATTTAATTATTTTAGACATAATCATAAAAATTGATCAGTGAGAAAAAAAATGAGAATAAAAGCATAGCATTTACACCTTGTGAAGTTTGATTAGATCGGAAATGCATGATAATCTTGGACTTTGAATACGCGTCTTCATAAGAGTACGTTTTTTTGTAGAGAGTGAACGACTATTGTCCATGCGAGCAAAAATAGTAAGATTGATAATGTCAATAAATTTTTGTGAAGTCTAATACACAGTTTATATATGTTTTTTTGGCATGGGAGGTTATTATGGAGATGGAGATTATGGAAGTTGTGGTGCATGAGGAGGGGAAGGTGTTGTGATCATGGGCAGTTGAAAAACAAATGGAGTACTATAGTTAAAAAGGTAAGTGAATAGTAGTTATTTTAATAGTAGTTATTTTAATTACAGCAATAACTTAATTAATGTGGTTGATCTAAAAATTTAATTCTTCTCATAATTTGTGTTCATAGTTCTATTTTATTAAGTCGTAGATATGTGGTAATACTTAATTAATAATGTTAAGATGGCATGAATTTTTCTATGTAGTGTAGTAGAATAATGATAAAATATTGCCTGATTTTTGTTAGGAATAAATATTTAATAATTTAAACACAACAATAAGATGATTCTTTTATATATTAATGATGGAACTTTTATTATTAATGCATAATTTTAATTTATGAAGTCCTAGATATATGGTAATACCTAATTAATAAAGTTAAGACGACATGAATTTTTCTAAATAGTGTAGTAAAATAATGATAAGATATTTGCTGATTTTTGTTAGTAATGAATATTTAATAATTTAAACATAATAATTATAATATGGTTCTTTTATATATTAATGATGGAACTTTTATTATTAATGCTGAAGTATTAATGTTAAATTACATAAATTTATCTAAATTCATTTGTAATACTAAATGAGTTGACCAAAACTTGTTTGTTAGGATTAATGACTAGCAATTGTCGTATTCGAGACTCGAGTTGAATGTCGAACTAAGTGTTGAAATAAGATGATGTATTTTGTGAAGGGTGTGGTTTGTCCCGCATCTAAAGAATAGTGGGAAGTGGTAGTTTTTCTATGTATAAATAGAAAAAGTTGTCCCACATCGATAGATGAACTAAGTGGAGGTGATTCTTTTTGTATAAATAGAGATCACCCTTCCATCTTAGTAACCAACCCAAAATTGGAATCTCTTAAGCATCGTCTTATAGAGAGTTTCTCAGAGTTGTACTATTATCTCCACAGTAGTGAATATTGTTCTCCTTGTCGGTGTGGACGTAACCAGTGATTTTGCTGGTGAACCACGTAATTCCGTGTCTCGGTTTAAATATTGTTTGTTCGTTGTTTTGTTCTTCTCGTGTAGTCAACAAACCGTTGGTAACGGGACGCCTCTGTTACAACAAACTGGTATCAGAGCTCCAGGTTCTGCTCTCGCTGAGTTAGGCGTTATTTGGGTCTGTTGATTTTTTGGCGAGAAGATGTCCGGAGCAACAGTTTTAAACGTTAATAAGTTCACCGGGAGTAATAGTTTTGGGTTATGGCAGTTGAAGATGAGAGCTTTGCTGAGACAACAAGGCGTCTGGTCTGTTCTGTCAAAGGCAAATGAAAAATCACAAGATAAGGCGAAGACAGAAGCAGAGGTGGCCTTGGAGGAGAAGGCGCATTCTTTAATTTTGTTGTGTTTATCTGATGATGTGATTATTGAGGTTGCCGATGAAGAAACTGCCGTTGGTTTGTGGTTGAAGTTGGAGTCCTTGTACATGACAAAGACTCTAACCAACAAGTTGCTTCTAAAGCAGCGTTTGTTCGGTCTTCGTATGCAGGAAGGTACGTCTCTGAAGAAACATATAGACCGACTTAACTCTATTTTACTTGATTTGCGTAATATAGATGTTAAGATAGATGATGAGGATGCTGCCTTGATTTTGTTAGTTTCTTTACCAAATTCATTTGAGACTTTTGTTGAGTCATTTGTGGTTGGTAAAGATACTTTGACCCTGGAGGAAGTGAGGTCAGCGCTTCACACTAGGGATTTGCGCCGAGTAGCGTCGGGTAATATTGTAGACAATAGTCCTATGGGGCTTGCTGTGAAGTCGGAGGGACCTAGTAAGGGTAAAACCAAGTCTAGGAAATCTCGGAAAGATGTCTGCAATTACTGTAAGGAACCTGGTCATTGGAAAGACAAGTGTCCTAGGTTGAAGGATGCTGGTGTTTCTACTGTTGCACATAAAGATGCCGAGTGCGACTCTGAGGAAGATTTAGTTCTCGTTGTGGATGTTGTTCCACGTCCTTTGGATAGTTGGATTCTAGACACGGGGTGCATTTTCCATATGTGTCCTGTTAGGGAATGGTTCGAGTCTTACGAAGCTTCACGTGGGGATAGTGTTACCATGGGTGACGGGTCCACTTGTGAGATTGTGGGAATTGGGACTATTCGGGTTAAAACACATGATGGTATTGTTGTCTTCCTAGAGGGTGTCAGGCATGTTCCAAAGTTGAAGAGAAATCTTGTGTCACTTGGAATGCTAGTCGATCAGGGCTACAATTTTCAAGGTGATGGTGGAACTTTGTGCGTGGGTAGAGGTTCGTTGGCTACTTGGAGAGGTTTCAGGGAAGGAGCACTTTATGTCCTTCGTGGTACTGTGTTGACCGTTGGTGCATCGAGTAGTCGTTCGTCTGGCTCTATTGGGTTTAAGTTGGAGCATACGCGATTTAGATGTTTGGGCGATACGTCGAGGCACATCCAGTTTGGTTCATTCGATGATCATCTGGATAATTTGGGGTTGGTAGGCTTGTGTGAGGATGATAGTGTTGACGTTAAGGTGGAGTTTTCGCCTGTACGGGTCGAACTACAAGATTCTCAAGACAAGCTATTGACCGTTGTTTCTGCGCCTCAATGAGGCGGTTTGCGCCCCGCATGGTGGGCGATTTGGGGCTCCAGGTGGAGCTGTTTTGGGCTCTTGAAAGAGAGCCGTTGGGACCTCGGGTGGGGTCATTTGGAACTTCGACGGGAGTTCATTATTTTCTGTTCTTTGGAGCTGTTGGGTTGGACTTGTTAATCTAACATTTGCACCTGATGATGGAGGTGATTTGGGCTCACTTAGAACGTTGGTATTGATTGTTTCGACTTGAGTTGTTGTGCCTTGGTGTGGGCAAATTTGTGGTGTCATGACACCGTTGTTGACTCAAGTGAGACGTTATTTTGTTTATGGCGTTGTGTCCTTTTGGGCAATTTGGTACGACGGTACATTTGGCCATATTTTGAAGGAGAATTTTCTTTGGAGTCTTGTGTGCATTTGTTTCGGAACACCATTCCATCATTTGTGACGTTGGTATATATCTCATACATTTGTTTTTGGCGTTTGGTAGTGATCTCGCTACGTTTGGGTATGTTGGTATGATGATATGTTGGGTGCTTAGTACGTTGGTAGTTTCAGCTTGCTACATTTGGTACTTGGTTCATTTTGGTCACGTTGGCACACTTGGTTCATTTGTCCGTTTTGTTTGTTGAGTTCAAGTCAGTGTGGAGACTACTGGGACAGGTGGTGACTTGAGAATCGACAATTGGAAGCTGATTTGGTTGCATCATTTTGGAGCTTGGTTCGTGTTGGACAATTCAAGTCAAGGTGGAGATTGTTAGGATTAATGACTAGCAATTGTCGTATTCGAGACTCGAGTTGAATGTCGAACTAAGTGTTGAAATAAGATGATGTATTTTGTGAAGGGTGTGGTTTGTCCCGCATCTAAAGAATAGTGGGAAGTGGTAGTTTTTCTATGTATAAATAGAAAAAGTTGTCCCACATCGATAGATGAACTAAGTGGAGGTGATTCTTTTTGTATAAATAGAGATCACCCTTCCATCTTAGTAACCAACCCAAAATTGGAATCTCTTAAGCATCGTCTTATAGAGAGTTTCTCAGAGTTGTACTATTATCTCCACAGTAGTGAATATTGTTCTCTTTGTCGGTGTGGACGTAACCAGTGATTTTGCTGGTGAACCACGTAATTCCGTGTCTCGGTTTAAATATTGTTTGTTCATTGTTTTGTTCTTCTCGTGTAGTCAACAAACCGTTGGTAACGGGACGCCTCCGTTACAACATTGTTTGTTATTGATATTCTTAAAAATAATGCACTCTACTGTATTTGTAATGTTTGAGAATGATATATTTTGTGGCTCCATTGAATTTTTTTTATTCGGTATATAGTTGGTTTCCCGAATTATTTGTTATGTAGAATGCACATTTCTTGTTCTATTTATAGATGTATGTAAGTCTTGTTTTCCATGTAGATTTGAATTGTATTTATATTAAAACTCTTTTCTAAACAAAATTCTAAAAATAATATTATTAGAGTTTTATTTGTATGTGGGAAGTATTAAGATATATAAATTCTACAAAATAAGATACATGCTACGTTTACAATCCTTTCTTGGCATAATTTCTGCAATTGAGTTCTTATCATGTTTGTTACCTTGACTTAATTAATAATTTAGTACTTGAAACAATTAATAATTTAATACTTGAAACAATAATTAATTTTGATATGTTTAGTACAAATTAACATATATGCATACTGATAACAGTAAACACTAAGGAAAAAAATACCATGTACAACACCAAGTGGTAATCTAAAATGTAAATTATGCAATACTAAGTTATTTCTTCTGTTATTTGTTGACAACTGCCCTTGTAGTTGTTAGTCAATGCATCTGATTTGCCTTCTCTGTTGCCTTTCTATCCATTCCGTTGCCTTTCTATGCCATTCTGCATTCTCTCATTTATCTAGCTCCGAAATCTGTTTAACATGGTGATAATGCATGCATATACTAAACAAATACAAACATGTAATACTTTAGTAAACATGAATACGATAAAAAACTAAATCCAACAGGTTTTTTGAAAACAAATGAAAACACCATGAAGTGCTGTAAACAAAACATCATTCAAAAACATCATATGAAAACATTTAAAAAGAAAGATTTAATTTTAAATTGGGTTGTCGTCGTTCTTTTCTTCGCCAACTGTTCCTAGCTTGATCCTTTTACATCCCAAATTTCCGACTTCATCACTTTCTTCGTCTTCTTCTATATATTTCCATTTTGCCTTCGTGATGTCCCTAAGTGTTGCTCGACGACTTGCATTTCTGTTTTTTTTATCAAAATTTAATATATAAGTGATGAAATGTTAGTTAATCGATAATTTTAATTTTGATATAACAATGCATTTTACCTAGCAATGAATTCGTTTACTTGTGGTACATCTGGTTGAATGTAAATTTTTGTCGCATCTTTTGTTGTTAATCGCATTACACCTACGACATTTGAAGACATTATATACGTGTTTGTATACGGTTTTTAAAGTATAATGATTTACAAATAGAGTAGATACGTACCATCACGTGGAGACCTTATCACACATTGACACACTATGATTGGCTTTTCGGTGTAAAATTTAGGATCCGATACCATTATCTTGATATCCTCAGCAAGTTGTCCCCAGACCCACATCGACATGTTTATGCCATTGATGTCTTCCAACTCTAGAATTGAGCATATTAACGGTCCACTTTGGAGAACCACTCGATATTCTTCCACTTGAGCAACAATATCTGCACGAAAATAATTGTTAAGCACACCACTTAAATATAATAAACATTTATTGGTTATTTTTGAAAAAGATTTAGTACTGTACCAAGATATGTTCGTTCATTCACTTTGTTGTCAATTAAGTCTTGAAAATACACGAAGTTGTAACCAAAAATTGGTATTTGATCATTCTCAATTTCTTCTACATATGTCATGCGTTGAATAAGTAGACGCCATCTATGCTGTGTGGCTGCTTCCCTTGCAAAATTTGGTACTAATGTGAAATTCTTCACTCGGTAAACTTTGCCTTCACTGAAACTTCCTTCATGTCGATGTCTTGATGAGTGCAAAATTATTGCTTGCATCATGGATCCCTTTAATTTGTACTTATTAGTACGTAATTACATTTAAATAACAGCACGTTAAAAAATAATACAAATCAAACTTACGTTTTTATCCACCATTAAAACTTCAAGTGATGTCGATTCTTGATTTTGGATATTGGTAGGGTTTCCTTTCTATTTACAAACAACTCGGCCCTCAACAAAAAGTTGAACTAATTCTGAATTTTTTGTTTCCATGCTGCTTGTGTTTGTTGTGATTGTTTGGTTTGCATTGCCTTTGTTATTTATAGTGTGTGGACTGACAGGTTTTTGACAGTTTGGTGCTTTTTTGTGGGTAGTTTATTCTAGTTATTGGAGGTTATTAGTGATAGTGGGTTAGTGAGAAGCCTCTAACTATTAGTAGGGTAGTTTATGGATATTTATTTTAGTTTCAAACTTCTTTGAAACTGTTTTATGTTATTTTTTAGGTGCTGTTATCATTGTTGAATTTTTATATTGGCTGATTTTTTACTCTTGTAGTTTGTAATTTCATTGTAGAATTAATGCACGTTATTTGTGGTTAAAACTTTGTACTTATTAGTAATTTTATTTGTGATTTTTGCTGTAGTTTATTCTTGATTTCTGCAACATCAAAGCTGTTGTTCTGGTATCTCAGTCCACGGAGTTATTTTTAATCAAGTAGTGGTGGGAAGCGGTTGAATGGATGGAACGTAAGCAGTTCGTGTATAACCGTCATTCCTTAAAATAAATGATAAGTGAGTATACTGGTGATAGACAATCTGTTTATCTTGAATATTTGATTGAGATGTTGTGGATTTTATGATTTTAATGTGCATACAACTTGAAAGCTTACATTTATGATGATGACAAAAATATATACCTTTATAGCTTGCACTATTTTATAAAATTTTACATCAGTTTGTGTTCACAGTTTTATTATTCTCATATGTTGTGTTCATGATTTTATTTTATTTAAATAATAATGGAATAATTTGGAATAATTTGTGTCCATGATTACATTCACATTATCTTATTTTTCAGTTGATGGGTTGTTTGGTAGTTTTTTTCGAAGAGTAGTTAATGAACTTGAACTCCAAACTGTAGTAGTTGCACGGTTGAGAAAGTGTATTGCAGTTACGAAATCATGGAGTTAGGCTAATGTAGGACACTGACTAACTCCTGTAAATGAACTGTATTAAACTATATAAAACAGCTGTATGGAAAAGTAGTGGTATTATCTTGGATTTTTTTTATAAGGTAACTGGTTTGAGAGCATTTAATATATAATAATTGTTTATTAGTGATGACTTTAATGGCTTCTATGTTAATAAATTTGATGGCTGTCTTTTGCAAATTTCAATGGGTGATGACATCTGATGACTTCTATGTTTAATCTGATGACCTCTAATGTCTTTCTATAAAATAAATTTGCTTTATGTTTAATTTGATGACTTCTACAATGACTTCTGATGACTTCCTTATCTAAAATAAATTTATTCTAATATGCAGGAATGACACTGCAACTCAGCAACTTTGTTTGTTGATAACAGGCTCTAAGAATGTCCTTAATTTGCGGTTCATAATCGAAATGACGAGAAAATGTTCAGAAGCTGCCCCCTAATTGTAGTGTATACACGACCATAGCAAGTCGTTGTAGGACGCTCTTAGGGAGTGTTGGCTAATGGGGTTTACATTGTGGAAGGTAAGCTGCACAATGGTGCATGACGTCTAATACACGCATTGTGATTCCGACCACTAATTGAAGCGTTGAAGCATAATTGCTTTAGTGCTCTTAGGGAGTTGGAGCACAATTAGGCTGTCTAAATAAAGATCTCGATGATGAGCAATAATCATTAATCATCTATGAGGAATTGGTGGCTTACTATCCGCGCAACCTAAATTCATGGTCAAAAGTAAGATGCTCCCGGTAGAGCATGCCTTTAATGGTTATGAACTCTGGTTGAAGTGTATACTTGTAGCACCCTGGTTTAGAGTGGCAGGTTGGAGAGCAACCATTCTAAATAGTGAAAAAACATATTGCCTGAGGGTCTTAATCTAAAGCTCGAAAGCAAACATCTTGCAGGTTGGAAAAGCAACCATTCTGAAAGTCATTACAACAAAAACTTGAAGTTGAAAAACACAATTCTGAATGTCATTACATCACTTAAAAACTGAAGTAAAAAACTTAGATTGACAAATTGAAGAGATCTTAATCTGATGGAGACTTCGGCTTGCTTCGTTTGCGGGACCGTGCGGCTGACTTTATGAATGTGAGTGATTCATTGATTGTTCCTTCATCAATTAGCATGGACTGAAATAAGTGTAACACTTTAGATATGGATTTGCGTGTTTATGTATGTAATATTGATACACTTGATGAAAAAGCACTTACACTGTCAATGGTCGTTGGTGGTACAGCATCACCAATCTCTGGCACTGAAGAAATCACATTCTGGAAAAAAGAAATCAGAAATATGAAAGGTAAGGCTCTTATTCTGCTGTGCGTGACATTTTGGCACCTTGTTTGATTATGGGGGACACGATAATTGAATTAGGATCATGATCATTATTTACATACCATTTTCCCTATTTGCACACCCCGAATTGGGTCCATCAGAGTTGCTGCTTGAGTGGAATCAACCTTTATCTTTTGAAGACAGAATGTCAAAAAGATACTTGTTATACATTAAAAATTGACTGGAGTAAAACTGCAGAGACAATAAAAAATATGAATACCACTAAGTCTTCAGTAGTTACGTCCACATTTTTGGCATTTTCATTACTTGTTCCCATGCCAACACATGCAACCTACATCATAGGGTGATGAGGAAATTGAATGTTTTTCGATGTAATAAATAGTAGTAAGTAGCAAAATAGAAAAAAACCTTACACTCTAAAATATGATGCACAATAAAATCTAGGCATTTTACTAATGTATACCTCATTCCCGTACATGATTTTCTTCCATTCATCTATCTCAGCTTCATTGTTGGATAATCTTGTTACCGTGTAGCAAGTTGATTTTTTTTTAATATTGAAGGCTTGAGTTATTCGGACCTTGAAGAGGAATTCCTTGTCTATAAGGATACGAAAATCAGGAGGAGGGAGACCACTTGGGCTTGCATCCTAGCATCATTTAAATGAAATTTTATAATTGCATGCATGCATAATATTTATATTGAGTTCTAAGATAAAGATTTTCACCTCATGTTCCTTAAGAATTTCTATGGCTGATTTTCCTAGGAGGTTTCTCATGTCTTCATCCCATAATATGACCTCGATAAACTCACCGTCCTGATCAACGATCAAAATTTTTGCTTGGAACCTGTATATTAATTAATCTGTCATAATGTTGTAAGTTATCTTATGATTTAAATAGTTAACTATTGAATGCCAAATTACAAACCTGATAATAGGGTCCTTCATCTTAGCACCAATGTACTTGCAGCCTATTTTCTCACAATACCATAAACCGTCATCCTTCATAACGACCTTCGACCTACACTCCCCACATGAGTTGTAACACCACTCCCTAGAAGTGTCCATCTCATAAAAGGTTGCTAATGTGATAAAGCATCCTGCCTAAAGACATAGTTGAATCTTAGTCTGACGTTTAAAAAATTTAGGATTGTAGAATTTAACAATAATTAAATTTTTTTGTAATTGTCATTTAAAATTCTAAGGAGAAACCTTTGTGCTACTTTTGATCTGGGCTAGATTCATTGTTGTTGCTCCGGTTAGAATGCTTATAGGGGCTGTAGACATTGATGGGGGAACTCTCAATTTCCATCTATCAGGTGAATTTGCAGGAGGGTACCTAGATACATAAAACATAGGAAAACAAAATTAAGAAAAAGGGTTAGCTAATGAAATAGTTTTTTGATTAAGCGTATTACTTATATGGAACCGTACTCACATCCTTTTGAATGAGTTCACTTCATCAATAAGTGGCTCGACCTCTATTTTCGTAGCATCTCGGGTAACAATACCGATGTCACCTGAAATAAGGGAAATAATTGTGTAAGTTATATTACTGTTTAGTTTTCGATGCTTCGAAGGTTGGACTGTCAGTATAGCAGTTTTTTTTTTTTAAACTACGATGCCCATAATTTCAGTTTGTCAGTATTGTATTATTGTGTAGTGGAAGACCATGATAGTTGATAACGTACCTTTCCAATCATTTATTTTTACATGTCTTAGCACCAATATGGGGCGAGGCTTGTCGAGATAGTTATTGACAATGCTTATAACCTCCTCTAAAACATCACCAAAAATTGAACATTTCAATCGCTCCTTTCTGCATTGTATGGTAATGAATAGAATTAGTAAATGAAAAGTAGGATTGATTTATATTGACTTTATCATTAGAAAATAGACTCACTGGCAGTTTTCAAGCGTAATGGTCGTCCAATGATTTCCTTTGGGTGAAATTCGAACTGGATGATACTCGACAAATTTAGCCACGACATCTGCAATTGTGCGTGGTATTTACTAAAAGTTGTCGATGTGTTTATATAAAATTTGAAAGTAAAAGTAGGAGAAAATTAGAGAGTCTATTTACCGAAGTATTGATTAGGATGAACGTTCAAGTGAATTATATCATCAAAATCAATGAAATTGTAAACACATGTAGGGATGCTTGTATCAGGGTGCATTGCCATAACTTTCGTACTGTATTCCAACCATATTCTACACTTGTGAGTTGTGGCTCTTTCATTCCCGACATTTTCTGAGATGGAGAACTTTGATATAGTGTATATGGCACCCTCTTTGAAACCGGAATTGAAACATTTCACCAATTTTTGCCTTGCGGTTGCTTGTATTGTGTATCCCTTGTGAACATAGAAAAATAAATTTGATTTTTAATGATATTTAAAAATAGTCGTCTAGAAGTAAAGAACAAAAAAGGGGAAAGATGAGTGACAAAGTGACGTACGGAGTTATCGACCAAAATCATGTCGACGCTGTAAATGGTCTCTTTTTTTGATGAGTTGTTACCAACTTGGGAATCATTGGTGATCGGCTTCCGTACCCACTTCCGCATCACCCTAGCTGTGATAGATATGGCATTCATATTTGGTGTTATTTGGGAAATAGACATGGCCTTAAACTGAAATGCCATATTAATTGATCAATTTTTGATTTGCAGAATTATTTCAGAAATGGAAGAGGGGATTACTGCATTTAATAGAGTTGTGAAGGCTGCCTCAACAAAGCAGTTGCCAGAAGCAGTTAATTGAGAGAAGGAGTTTAATTCAGTTTTTATTGTAACCCACTATTCAAGCAGTAGTGGTGGGAAGAAGTTGAAATTGTAATCCACTATTCAAGCAGTTATCTTAATTGAAGCAGTCTGTGTAACTGCTAGTCGGTTTTTTTTTTAATGAATCAAATGTAAACTGCCTGCCAGCTAAGTGCCATGTTGGATTTGATGTGGCAGATGACGTGGGTGAATGTGGAGGCTTAAAATGTTTCTGCTTTAAAAGATAAAGATAACGGTATTATATATAAACAATATAAAAAAACAATAATAAATGTTAGATTGTTAGTATACAATAAGGAAGAGTTAGATGCGAAAAAGTAAAGGTTAGTAGTTAGTGAAGGGAAATTACATGTAAGTAGTTAATAACAAAAAATTAAATGTTAGTAATAGTTAATAAGTAATATACAAAAATGAAAAGAATTAAAGATTAGAAGAACGGGACCTACATGTTAATATCTCGAAAAACGGACTCGTAAAGTGTCGTCGTCGTAGGAACGGGAGCGATTCGAGTATGTAGGGTGAGTTAGGGTGTGTGATTAGGGAGAAGATTTTCTCGGTTTTTGGCGAGTTTTGATCTCGGGAATAGCTTGTATGTGTGTGTGAGTGTGGAATACTCAAAGATGGTGGATAAAAATGAGGGTTCAAGAGTCCCCCCAAATGATGTGCCAAAGGGGGTATTAATATCATTTACCCCCGTCTAGAGTCACTCGATCGAGTGACCCTATGTGCATTACATCGAGCAGCTAAAAAAAGGCGTCCTGGTTGTTTTTTAGGGAGTCACTTGATCGAGTGCCCTTATACGGGTGAGAGGATCCCGGTTTGTTATGGCAAGATTTGATTTGATTTCTTGATTGATTTGGTTTGTTTTGACTTGATTCGCTTTGTACCTAGACGCAGTGCAAGGTTTGCTTCGTTCTCGGGTTTCGTCTTTGACCGGGTTTTGACCCGGTCGCAAAAGACGGTTTTGTCCCTGGTGACGGTTTTAGCTCAAAATAAATTTATTTTATTGGGAACGACCCACTGAGTTTGAATTTGGGGTCGGTTTTGGGAGATTCATACTCCGCTAAGTGCCCACGACGAATACTATTGATTCTGAGACCGTATTCGAGTATATTAAAGCATGTTTACGTCCAATCATCATTGGGTGTTTTGTTGGAGACTGCCATAGACACTATTAGGCATAATGCGGGTGTCTACAATATCCAACATTCTTTATTAGTTAACAATACATAACGGAAACAAAAAAACAACAACAATCATATGTCAACACTCATCAAAAACATTAATACTTAAGTGTTATTACCACCACTAACTACTAAAATATAAAAACAACAACGAAATACCTTTTTTAGTAGCTAATTCATTATTTTCATCTCAATTCATTTAGTAGTATTAGATTAGTGTAATAGTAGTAGTAGATTAGTAGTAGTAGATAATAATAATAGTAGATTAGTAGTATTAGTAGTACTAGATTAGTCGTAGTAGTAGATTAGTAGGATTAGTAGTAGTATTAATATTAGTAGTGACGTAGTATTATTAGTATTAGTACTACTATTAATACTACTTCACTACTACTAATCTACTACTATTATTATCTACTACTACTAATCTACTACTACTATTACACTAATACTACTAATCTACTACTATTATTATCTACTACTACTAATCTACTACTACTATTACACTAATCTAATACTACTAAATGAATTGAGATGAAAATAATGAATTATTTTCATTATTTACTATTTATTATTTGTATATGCTTGCTTTATGCACGTACGTCGATACTTGTTTTCTTCCGTCTATATCTTTAGTTACGTGTTACTAAAAATTATAAAAATTAGATATTTATAATGTATTTTATTAGACGATTTAAATAAGATTCCACGTGACTATCTTTTATTTTATATATTAGAAGTTATATTGAAGATTCTCATTACTTATAAATAGGGTAAAAAATGCAAATGTATACAAATAGTTGGAACGGAAAGAGTATTACGTAATTGAGAAATATTTGACCCGTTATAACAAAATGACGGATATATCGGTATCAACTTAAAATGGAGAGTAGCTAGTAGCGCTGGCAAACCGGGCCGGGCCCATCTCGGTGGCCCGGTCCAGCACGAAAAAAAGCACGACCCGGCCCGACACGGTGATGACGTGGCGAAAGCACGGGCACGGCACGACCAGTTCCAAGTCGGGCCGTGGCGCCAATTTGAAGAAAAGTCCGTGCCTAGGCACGGCCCGGCACGAGGCACGGTTGGGCCGACACGACTCTAAATCCCAAAAAAATGAAAAATCCTGAAAATTTGGTCGGGCACAACGGCCCGGCACGACTTAGGCACGACCGGGCCCGAGCTAGGAATCGTGCCTCGGCGCATGTTCTCAGAGTCAGGCACGGCACGACACGGTGAGTCTGCCAGGCACGACTGGACCGGGCTGGACAGGCACGAAGCACGACTGGGCCGGCACGAAGCACAGCCCGACACATCCGATTTGCCAGCTCTAGTAGCTAGGAGTGGCACAATCAGCATCATCATCAGCATCAATTCATTGTCATCCCTACTCCCTCCCTCCGCGAGATAACAGAAAAGCAACGATAAAGACATCTCATTTCATAAAGACAAAACTAATTGCCCCCAAAAGGAGACAGACAGAGAGAGAGGGGGAGGGAGAGAGAAAAAAAAAACTTAACTTTTTTTCTTTCTCTCTTTCTATTCCTCCCATTAACTTCCACACCTTTCATTTCAGATCCAAACCTTCAAACTCCCTCATTTCTCCCTAATTGCAAACCCTAACATGGCCACGAGGGGGTCCAGATCAGAGAAAGTGAGGCGGATATTCGAGCAATTTGATTTGAACAAAGATGGAGGTCTCAATCGAGCGGAAATGGCCGCCCTTGTTGTTGCTGTAAACCCTAGGGTTAAGTTCTCCGACGAACAAATCAATGCCATTCTCGACGAAGTTTTCCGAACGTACGGCGAATTCATCGACGGCGATAAAGGCTTAACTTTCGACGGTTTGATGCGGACCTACGATGACGGCGCCGGCGATGTCGACCGCGATTTCGAGGCGCTCAACCTTGATATCTCCGAATATGCTGGAGGCGATGACGGGGGCGTCGCAGTTGCGTCTACTTCCTCAGTCGCCGGCGACGGCGTCGAGGTTGCGCCGGCGAAGAATTTAAGGACAGCGTCCTGGGCGGCGTCACCAAATCACGGCATCGTGTTTGATGGGACATGGAAGCTGGTGGATGAATTGGAGGTTTTGATAAAGAATCTGAAGTTGAAGCAGGTGAAGGATGGGAAGATAAAGAGTGACGTTGCAGATGCCTACTCGGATGCGGGCTGGTCGAGGGAATTCGGTCCAGGGTCGGAGATTTCGGAGAGTAATAATGGGAACAAGAGGGTGACTTGGGTGGAATCAGGGCATGATTATGTGACGTTTCTCAAGGAATTAGGGGGTTTAAGGAGTAGGGCGGATGGGTCAAGGTCAAGGGAAGAAGCATTCGATGGGCATATGGCCATTGGTAGGGTTTTGTATGAAAATCATATGTTTAAGGAGAGTTTAGTGAGTTTTAAGCGAGCTTGTGAGCTGCAACCTGTTGATGTTAGGCCTCATTTTCGAGCCGGGAATTGTTATTATGCTGTGGGGAGGTTTGCAGAGGCAAAAGAGGAGTTCCAGCTTGCTCTCGAGGCAGCCGAGACTGGTGGGAATCAATGGGCTTACTTACTCCCTCAAATTCACGTCAATTTAGGGATCGCGCTTGAAGGTGAAGGTATGATTTTAAGTGCTTGTGAACATTATAGGGAGGCAGCGATTTTGTATCCTACTCATTATAGGGCTCTTAAGCTTTTGGGGAGTGCTTTGTTTGGGGTCGGGGAGTATAGGGCTGCTGTTAAGGCTTTGGAGGAGGCTGTGTTCCTTAAACCTGATTACGCCGATGCACATTGTGATTTGGCTTCCGCATTGCACGCACTAGGGGATGATGAGAGGGCGATTGTTGAGTTTCAAAAGGCGATTGATTTGACCCCGGGACATGTGGACGCATTGTATAACTTGGGTGGGCTGTATATGGACATGGGTAGGTATCAAAGGGCCTCTGAGATGTACACCAGGGTTTTGACCCTGTGGCCAAACCATTGGCGGGCACAGCTGAATAAGGCTGTGTCCTTGTTGGGCGCTGGTGAGTCGGACGAGGCTAAGAAGGCGATGAAGGAGGCGCTGAAGATGACGAATAGGGTTGAGGTTCACGATGCAATTGCTCATATGAAGCAGCTCCATAAGAAGAAAGTTAAGGCCAATGGGAGTGCTAATGGAGAGAACAGTTTTAATGTTGTTGATCCTTTGAGTTTTAATACCGTTGGTGATAAGACGACATCTAGGCAGGTGTTGGCAACTGCCCTCGAGATTAGGGCTTTTCAGAGGTTGTCGAGGTTGGGGCGGTGTGATGTGGATATAGTGAAGAGAGAAATCAGTGACAATGACGTCCCCTTGTCTTTCTCGGGTACTGGTATCCCTGAGAAAACTATCCGCAAGAATGCCCTTGAAGGATTGCTCCGAAAGATGCTTAGTTTCCTGAAACCGGAGACGTTTCAAGAATCGGTTAAAGCTATAAACGAGAGGATACTATCGGTGTTGGATGAATCGGGTCATGGCAGGGTAGATATTGGCATGTTTTATGCCATTATAGCTCCCATGTGTGGGGGGCCTCCAGACAAGAGAAAACGAGTAGCATTTGAAGCTCTATTGTATCGCCCTGTGAATGAAGGGAACGGGCAGTTGAGAAAATCAGATGCGAGCAGGTACCTGAAGACGTTGAGAGCCATCTACATTCCAGCGCGGGGATCAAGTGAAATGTTTGAGATCCATGGAGAGACGGATGGTTCAACCATATCACTGACAGAGTTCCTTGTGATGTTTGACGACCCTGAATGGGGTTTTGGCATCATGTCCACTTTGGTGAAGCTTGAGACGGGTGATCGTGTTCGCCATGGGCATCATGTTTGTTCAGTGTGCCGTTACCCTATCATTGGGTCCCGGTTTAAGGAGTCAAAAGCGCACTTTGTTTTATGTAGTCAGTGCTATAGCGAGGGGAAAGTACCTTCAAATGTGAAGCAGGATGAGTTTTCATTCAGGGAGTATCATAGTGAGACAGAAGCCGCAAAAGATAAGTTCATATGTTTTGGCAACAAAAAGAATCAATCCTGAAAAATAAAAATGTGTAGCTAGTTTGCATTGCGTTATGGCAATTGTGCATTTTGTTTTCGGGTTTTAATTTGGTGTTAATTGGTAGGAGTAGTTAATTTGGTGTGGTATAATTTAGGTAGCTGGATGTGTGCAGATGCTTTGTGTTGCCATGCCATGTATAGTCAGTCAGTCAGTCATTAGTCAGTCAGTCAGCCGTCGTTCTCTCTAAGTGTGTTTAGCGTGATTTCTGTTTTCATTCCAATTAAGCAAGTGATTGAAGAAGCCTTGAAGGTATCTGTTGGGTATTTGTTCAGTATATAGTCGTCAGAAGTTTTTTTTCTTCCAGGGTTTCAGTTGCATGTTTCGGACTAGAGGTCCAACACGGACGGACAGAGCTGCTGTGCTCGGCTCAGCTGAGGAAAGTTGAGCTCTTTACATGCGCATTTTGGTGTCAATGTGTTGGTTTCGTTTTTGATTGGGATAATTAGTTGTCATGGTCAGTTCTTGGTGCTGTGCATTACAATAGCTCTATTACAATAGTTCTTGACTGTCAAATGAGTTGCAAGTCCCTGCCCGATTTAACGGCCAAACGACGAGTATAACTTTATTAAACGACGAGTATAACTTTATTTTACATGATTAATCGATACGCAACCGACGTTGTGATGCTTACCAGCACCCTCGAATGATCACCGTTTCTCCTCATATTTTGTGAAGTTGTTTCTAATGACCCGATCAACAACGTGCGATTTTCGACCCTTTTTATTTTGGATCCCAAAGCAATGAAAAAAAGTGTATCACTTCAATTTGAACTGGTCGTGAGGTCGTACCGGACTACGTTTCAATTGAACCTTAATTTCATACTATGTTTCGGGAATCGCTTCTGTACGTACTCTATCTGATTTCATCACCAAACGACGAGTATAACTCTATTTTACACGATTAATCTATACGCGAGTAACGCGACCGGCGTTGTTGTAACGCTTAGTAGTAGCCGCAAATGTTCTTCGTTACTCTTCATATTATGTGCGCACATTTCAATTGACCCGATCAACAATATCGTGCGATTGTGGCCATTTTTTATTCACAACGAATCACTGAAAAAACGTCTATTATACATTTCAATTTGAGAGGAGTGTATGATGGATATTGTGTAAGGTGCTCAGATGAGTGCTTAAACGGTCAACAATTTGTGCGATTTCCGGCCATTATTTTTATTTCGGACCCTGAATTACTAAAAAAACGTGTATTTATACACTTCAATTTGGGCTGTCTGGGAAGTCGTATTGAGCCACGTTTCAATTTAACCTAAATTTCATACGATGTGTTGGGTGGTCGTATCAGTATGTACTTTGCCCGATTTCATGGTCAAATGACGAGTATAACTATATTTTACACGATAAATCGATACTCGACCAACGATGTAACGCTTACCAGCACCTTCAAATATTCTCCGTTTCTCCTCATATATTTGGTGCATGTTTCAATAATTGACCTGATCAACAATTCATGCGATTTACGAACATTTTTATTTCGGACCCTGAATCACGAAAAAACGTGTATTAACGTTTCAATTTGAGTTATCCGGAAGGTCATACAAGACCACGTTTCAATGGAACCTAAATTTCATTCCACGTGTTGATGGTCGCTTCAATATGTTACCTGTCCGATTTCACGGTTAAACAACGAGTATAACTTTATTTTAAATGATTAATCGATAGACGATTGACGTTGATGTAACGCTTACCAAGAGCCTCAAATGTTCTCCGTTTCTCCTTATACTTTATGCGCATATTTCAATTGACCCGATAAAAAATTCTTACGATTTCTGACCATTTTTATTCAAAGTTCAAACCCCGAATGTATGTGATATCTGAATAGACACGTGCGAAGGTGATGCGTAAAAATTGATCAAGTCCCTCCGAATCTTTGGAATTGCAAAATATTCTTTTTAGGGTAGTTTCACTAGAATAGAATTGCCACATTTCTATAATGAGCATGTTTTTGTCAGTGGAGATGTTTTACTTTATTATTAAGGCACACCCTTGATTTGTGTCAAATTTGGACCGTTTTCCCTCCCATTTAGACCCATTTTCCCTTCGTTTTACGAGACTAGAGTGCGATTATCGCCGTATTCTTTGTCTTTCTCGCATTAGCGTCTCTCTTTTACATTTCACGTGTTTTTGGTAGTTTTTCTATCCATTTTGATAGGATTCTTAACCAAAGGCACGTCCGAGCTTCTACAAGCACGAGAGAGGGGAATACCGTCCGAAAAGCAACTCGCAAGACTAAAAGTTCAAGTAATCCAATCGATCGGCAAAGAAAGAGACCAAAAACGAGGGCAGAAAACCATCGGGTGAAGTTTCACCCGATGAGACATCACCAGGCGAAGTTTCGCCCGACGACATTTTTACCTTCCTGAAGATTTTCAAGAAACATTCACCACCGGGCGAAATGACCGAGCAAAAATGACCGGGCGAAATGACCGGGCAAAATGACCGGGTGAAGTTTTGCCCGACGGTAATGGAGCGCCAAAATGCATAATTTGGAGAGAAATTTCATCGGATGAAACCATCGGGTAAAGTTTCACCCGGTGATATTAGCTCGTGAATGACAATGTTCACGGGGTGAAGTTTCACTATATGAAGACTCATAAAGCAAAAGTCTCACTAATGAAGCAATTGGATTTGGGCTTTAGTTTAAGCGATCCATTAAGGACTATGTATGTATGTATGTATATATATATATATGAAAAAGGATCAAGGGAGTTTGGGTAAAAGTGGGAAGTTGGGAAGTTGTGTTTATGGCCGTTGATCTTGGGTTGAATGGATGGCTTAGATGGATGATGGGTAAAAAAAAAAAAAAAGGGAAAGGAGACAGCAAACTGACAAGCAGCAGTGGAGAGAGGAAGCAACCCTCCCCTCAATCACACTTCGCAGCAGTGAAGAGAGGGGAGCATCCTCTCCTCAATCAAACTCTCCCTTCTTCATTACTTCCCCCTCTCCTTTTCAATTCATTTCCCTAATTCAATTCATCTTTCCCTAACAAAACTCCATCAAATAAGCTCCATTAATAACTCCGACCATACTCCGTCAACAACTCCGATCATACTCCGTTTTTAACACAACATGACGGATAATTATACCAAGGTATGTTTATGCATAAGCTTTGATCATCTTCATTTTTTTTAGCTTCTTCTTCAGTTCTTCATCCTCATTTTCATCTTCGATCATCTTCATCTTCTTCAAACTTCTTTTTATTTTTCATATCTTTTTTTTTTGGTATTTATAAAATTATTCATCTTCATTATCTAAAAAAAAGAACAATTTCATCTTTAAGATGAAGTTTGAAGATGAAGTTGTTCTTTTTTTGTGGGATGAATGGAGCTTGAAGATGAAGATGAAGATGAACAAGTCATTTAGTGCGTAATGTTTTTGCAGAATTGCAAAGTCACACTCATTATGCTGTACAGTTACACTCATTATGTTGTAGAATCACGCAGATGTACACTCATTGTAGTCACATATTCAGTTGTATAGTCATACTCATTATGCTGTACAGTCACACTCGTTATGTTGTAGAATCACGCAGCTGTAGTATACCTTGGGATTAAGGTATCATTCGTTGAATCATCTCCATGCTTGTTTTATTTTTCATACTTTTTTTTTTTGTATTTATAAAATTATTCATCTTCATTATCCAAAAAAATGAAAGTTGAATATGGATGAATGAATGTTGAATATTTAATGAATGTTTAGATATTTTCATTTTTTAAAGTCATAGTCGTTCATTCATCCATATTTTTTTTTGGATAGTGAAGATGAATAATTTTATAAATACAAAAAAAGGTATGAAAAATAAAACAAGCATGAAAATAAAGATGGTTAAACGCATGATACATTAATCCCAAGGTATTCTACAGCTGCGTGATTCTACAACATAATGAATGTGACTGTACAACTTAAAGTGTGTGACTATGCAACTTAAATTGTGTTACTTTTTTCAGGTATTTTTTTTAATGAATGAAGGTTGAATATGGATGAAAGAAAGTTGAATATTTAATGAATGTTTAAATAATTTTCTCTGATTCGTATGTATAATCATCTTTCTAATTATGAATGTGACTTTGATAACGATGATTACAAGTTGCCCCCTCAATTAGAAGCTGCCCCCAAAATAGTCACACACTTTATTCGGTATAGTCACAAATATTGAGGTGTACAATCGCGTGATATGAGATGCACAGTCACACATGTTGATGTGTACAACCACATGATATAAGGCGTACAGTCACACACTTTATTCCGTATAGTCACACTCATTATGCTGTACAATCATGCAGTTGTAGAGTCATTGTAGTTATATATTCAGTTGTGTTGTGTGATTTAGATTGATTATGTGTTTTGTTGCAGCGAAATAGTTGATGGAAAGAGAAATGTTGGTAAAAGGGGCGGTGGGAAGAAGAAGGTCGTGGAAGATACAACGACCGACCACGTAATTGGACAATGTATTGTTGAGCACGTACCGGAGACCATCGTTAAGCTCTTGTGTGTTTATGTGAGATAAAATATTTGCTTTAGGATGAACGTACTATGTGTAAATGATGTTTGGTGGGTTAGAATGTTTTTATGTTTGACGTACTATATGTAAAGGATGGACTTTGTCCAATGTAAATATATTTTCATCGCTATTTTCTGGTTTCATAATTAATCACGCGAGGTCTATAGCAAAATCACTTAGCCTTCCACCTGTGTGACTATACAACATAATCTCTGTGACTATACAACTAAATTATACTCGTACTTATTTATACTTCAATCATCATTAGCAAAGATGATTACATACACTAATCACTGCAAGAATTTGTGTGCTTCTACAATACAATGACACTACAACTGCATGATTGTACAGCATAATGAGTGTGACTGTACAACTTTAACTGTGTGACTATACAACATAAACTGTGTGATCCTACAACATAATGACTATGATCCTACAACATAACGAGTATGACTATACAACTTCAACTGTGTGACTATACAACTTCAACTGTGTGACTATACAACATAATCTCTGTGACTATACAACTAAATTATACTCGTACTTATTTATACTTCAATCATCATTAGCAAAGATGGTTACTTACACTAATCACTGCAAGAATTTGTGTGATTCTACAATATAATGAGTGTGACTATACAATATAATGAGTGTGACTATACAACCTAAAGTGTGTAACTACAAAACTGAAACCGTAAAATAGAAAATAAAAGCCATATAGTCAATTATTCTTCAATCATCATTAGCAAAGTCACATTCATAATTAGAAAGATGATTATACATACGATTCAGAACAAATTATCTAAACATTCATTAAATATTCAACCTTCATTCATTCATATTCAACCTTCATTTTAATCTTCGCAACAATACATTGTCCAATTACGTGGTCGATCGCTGTATCTTCTACGACCTTCTTCTTCCCACCGCCCCTTTTACCAACATTCCTCTTTCCACCAATCATTTTGCTGCAACAAAACACACAATCAATCTAAATCACACATACAACTGAATATGTGATTACAATGACTGTACAACTACATGATTGTACAACATAACGAGTGTGACTATACAACTTTAACTGTGTGACTGTACAACATAAACGGTGTGATCCTAAAACATAATGACTGTGATCCTAAAACATAATGACTGTGATCCTACAACATAACGAGTAGGACTATACAACTTCAACTGTATGACTGTACAACATTATCTCTGTGACTATACAACTAAATTATAACATTCATTAAATATTCAATCTTCATTCATTCATATTCAACCTTCATTTTAATCCATATTTAATCTTCATTTTTTTTTGGATAATGAAGATGAATAATTTTATAAAAAAAAAAAAGGTATGAAAAGTAAACTAAGCATGAAGATGAAGATGATTCAACGAATGATACCTTAATCTCAAGGTATTCTACAGTTGCGTGATTCTACAACATAGCGAGTGTGACTGTACAGCATAATGAGTATGACTATACAACTGAATATGTGACTATAATGAGTGTACATCTGCGTGATTCTACAACATAATGAGTGTGACTGTACAGCATAATGAGTGTGACTTTGCAATTCTGCAAAAACATTACGCACTAAATGACTTGTTCATCTTCATCTTCAAGCTCCATTCATTCCACAAAAAAATAACAACTTCATCTTCAAACTTCATCTTAAAGATGAAGTTGTTCTTTTTTTTTTAGATAATGAAGATGAATAATTTTATAAATACAAAAAAAAAGACATGAAAAATAAAAAGAAGCATGAAGATGAAGATGAAGATGAAGATGAAGCACGAAAATGAAGATGAAGATGAAGATGAAGATGAAGATGAAGATGATGAAGATGAACATACCTTCGTATGATGATCGAAGTTACTGACGGAGTATGTTGGGTTAAAAACGCAGTATGGTCGGATTAGTTGACGGAGTATGGTCGGAGTAGTTGACGGAGTATGATCGGAGTATGGTCGAAGTTATTAATGGTGATTATTTGTTGGGGTTTTGTTAGAGAGAAATAAATTGAGTTGAGAAATGAATTGAAAATGAGGGGATTGGGAAGTGTATGAGGGAAGTAATGTAGGGATTGATTTGGGTGAGGGGATGTTTCCCTCTCTCCACTGCTGCTGTGTCAGTTTATTATTATTTTTTTTTTTATAATTGAACCCCATCCATCCACCATCCATCTTAGGATGAATGGATGGAGGGGATTAACACTAAGGGAGAGTTGGAGAGTTAGTAACTCCCTTGATCCCCCCTCTATATATATATATATATATATAGAATTAAGATCTGGTGTAAACATACCAATTTGGTGTAAACACCCTAACTATCTGAACCGTTGATCTTAATCTTGATCAACGGCTTAGATTAGATCTCACAATCCAACAAAACCCCCCAAAAAAATCCTCACAACCTGCCTCTCTTTCTCTCTCCTCTCTTCCACTCTCTTCTCTTTAGGGTTACATCAAATTTTCCTCCCAAAAACCCCCAAATTTCCTCTTGAAAATTCATCATCCTAATTTACCAAATTCGTTCATCCTATTTTCCTAGTTTGTTCTGTCTCGAAAATTTGCTCAATTGTATATGAAATTCGTTCGATTCGTATACAATTCGTTCAATTCAATTCAATTTTCAGAAATTCATTTTTGATGAGCATGGATTCCACCGAGCATGAACCTATTGTTGATGAACATGAAGGTAATGTCGTTATAATTCAATACCTAATCGTTTTTGAATAAATATTCGTTTTTTAAGTTATTTATTCGGTTTTTGAGCATGAATTCGTTTTTAACTATTGGTTTTTGATTTCCTCCAGAATTCTTTATGATAAATATCAATTTCAACATAGAAAACATGAATCAACTTGAAGATAATCTCAAAATTTTATAGAGTACTTGAATATACATGTTGGAATAGTTGAATATATGTGTTGGAGTAATTGAATATATGTGTTGGAGTAATTGGAGTACTTGAGTTTGTGTGTTGGAATAGTTGAATATATGTGTTGGAATAGTTGAATATATGTGTTGGAGTAATTGGAGTACTTGAGTTTGTGTGTTGGAATAGTTGAATATATGTGTTGGAATAGTTGAATATATGTGTTGGAGTAATTGAATATATGTGTTGGAGTAACTGAGTATATATGTTGGAGTAATTGGAGTAATTGAGTATATGTGTTGGAATAGTTGAATATATGTGTTGGAATAACTTAATGTTAGACGTAACTTAATGTGTACAAGCCAAAATGCTTAACCATGTATCATCAGCAGTTATCTTATTGTATCTCACAGTTTGTTGAGAAAGACAGTAAGCTTGCAGATACTGTAATAAGAGGTTTATTGAAGTGCTGGCCAATCACAAATAGTTCAAAGGAAGTCATGTTTCTCAGTGAATTGGAGGAGGTTTTGGAAGCAACCCAGCTCCCTAAATTTCAGCGTTGCATGGTGCCATTATTCAGGCGTATTGCTCGTTGCATGAGTAGCTCCCATATTCAGGTGATTGCTATGCCACAATGCGGTTAATATTCTTTTTCGCGAATGGTTAATTGTGTACATGAACTTTCAAGTTGTGTTTTTTGTATTGAATGATTATACTTTTTTATTTCTTTCCTTTTTTTCAAAGCTGGGTTGCTTGTCCGACTACTTCGAAGACAAAAAGATACATGAGGATGACAATATTGTCAAGTTCGAAGTCGTCAGCAAAAAATTCAATTGGAATAAAGTTATGCAAGTCAACAAACATGAATCTGGTTTTTTCCTTATCTTGCACACATTTTACTACGATGGGGTTAATTCTCCATCATATGTCGACAAAAGAGCAAATAGGATTTCCTTGTCGATTGAAATGGCCGGTATCATGATCTTTTCTGATGTGAATGAGGAATTAACAGCTTTGCAGACCAGAATCAAAGATTTCTATGATGATAAGGACAACATCCTCAAGACTGTTTCGAGAGTACGTATTGATCATCGTGTTGGAACATTGAGACCAAAGTCGGCACAGATTAATCCTCAAGGAAAAGGAAAAATTAGACCACATGAAGAAGTCGTAGATTGAACTGTGCACAAATTTTTTGTGTCATTTTCAGGCTTGCTGATCATCGTGCTGGAACTCTTGCACAAATTTACTCTAATGTCGTCGTTGTTATTCTAATGCTTAGAAGTAGTTATTCTAACTGTAGAATTAGGTTTAACGACATTTCCAGTATTGAGCCAATTCTTGAGTCTGGAATTTTTTTAAGAATTAAGAAGAAAATACCGATGCAAGTGTTTTTGCTTCTGTTTCGATTTCGGTTTCGGTTTCGTTTCTCCCAAAGTTTGCAAGAACTTTTGAGGAACTTCAGTAATTATACTAAGGTTACTGCAATTTTACAGAATTATTCTAATGCTTAAAAGCAGTTATTCCAATACATAATACCAAGTATTCTAAGAGATAACACCAAATGTTACAACTTTTATAACATCAAGTATTCCAAGAGAAAATACCAAGCATTTCAATACTTAAAAGCAGTTATTCCAACATATTTTCATGGTTACTCTAACAATCATTCAAATTATTGATTGAATCAATCTATTATTCGTCTTCAATTACTCTAATGTCGTCATTAACATCAAGTATTCCAAGAGATAACACTAAGTATTCCAATGCTTAAAAGCAGTTACTCCAACATGTTTTCATAGTTACTCCAACATCATCCAAAAATTATAACACCAAGTATTCCAACAATTATAAAATCAAGTATTTCAAGACATAACATATATCCAAAAATTATAGCACCAACTATCATATGCTTTCATGTTGTATACTTGTATGAATGTCTTCAACGTCATGTAGTCTCATCCTTTTGACTGAGTCGTAAAGATTTTCGAGGAGGTCCTACACACACACAGATATATATCGTGTTCAGCTATTCCAATATTAGACATCAGTTTTTCTATGTTCATGCTCATGTTCATGTTCAGTTACTCTATGTTCAAATTCAATTACTCCAACATATATATTCAAGTATTCCAACACTTATATTCAAGTACTCTATAAAATTCCGAGATACATATATACTCAAGTACTCCAATTACTCCAACACATATATTCAACTATTCCAACATATATATTCAAGTACTCTTTAAAATTTTGAGATACATATACTCAAGTACTCCAATTACTCCAACATATATACTAAAATGCTCCAACACATATATTAAACTATTCCAACACATATATTAAACTATTCCAACATATATATTCAACTATTTCAACACTTATATTCAAGTCCTCTGTAAAATTCTGAGATTTATATATATACTCAAGTACTCCAATTACTCAAACATATATACTCAGTTATTCCAACACATATATTCAATTACTCCAACATATATATTCAAGTATTCTAACATATAAATTCAAGTATTCTTTAAAATGATGAGATCTCAAGTACTCCAATTACTCCAACATATATACTCAGTTACTCCAACAGATATATCCAATTACTCCAACATATAAATTCAAGTATTCCAACACTTATATTCAAGTACTCTATAAAATGATCGATGAGATACATATACTCAAGTACTCTAATTACTCCATCCACTACAATAAAATCACCTTTTCGCGGCGATTATTTTGGTATTTCGTGGCGATTATATTTGACGCGAAAGGTTTCCCCGTCGACTGTGTGTTCGTTGGGGTAGGCGGCGTTGCCATGGCCTTTCGTGGCGAATAATCGATTCGCTGGGTTAGCTTCTTAAAATCGACACGAAAGAAGGTGAGCTTTAGTGGCGGTTTTTGTGGCATTTATTTTCGAAGTGGTAAGTGGTTTATATTCTCCATCTAAAATCAACTGTAGCAATTGTATTCGACACGAAAAATACTAGAAAATATCATCTAATGGTAATCGTAACAATTGTATTCAACGCGAGATGTACTATAAAATGTCATCTAATGGCAGTTGTACTAATTGAATATCGCGCTATATTTTTTTTACTATACCTGGATAAGATACGAAAATTAAAATGAAAAAGGGACAATTGAAAAAAATGATACAAATTTTATATTATTAATAAAATCCAAAAAATTATACACGGTATCCAATAACAACGACGAATAAGTTAAACTAACACAAAAAACGAAAAAAAGATGAATTATGTTTTCACAACTTGAAAACAATTACTCTATACTACATCTTCGGCCACTAAAGCTAAACTCCAACTCATGTATTGCGTAAACCTGCCTCAAGAAACTGCAATAAACAAGGATAAAAAGCGGTATATACAACGTTAGTCTAAATTTTTATCTATTTCTAGCGTGTAAGGAAAACAAATAATGTCTACTTAGTGACATATAACAAAGTGTCAAACATATAATCACAATGTACAAATATTAAAACAAGTACGATGTAAGACGTTAGTCCGATGATATGATCATCTACATCCATGAATCTTATTATAGGATGTTGCATTCCCAAGGAGAAACAAAAAGGTCATATGAATACCACTTAAGAAATTTGGAGAAAGTTTCTCCCATAGGCACTTTTGGAAAGAGTTTCTCCGATAGGAAATCATGTTCTACAATTTTTTTTTTTCAAATTATGACCGCAAATTAAAATCATGGGAACAAAGAAGAAAGCTCAAAACACGATTATTTAGCTATATGTTGATCACACGGCAAGAGAGGCAAAATCTAGTCATCCACAAGATTACAATTTTTTATTACTATCTTTGAAGTGTGTGTTTTTCAATCTGATGCAATATAAAAAGTGAGAAGTCAAAAGTTCATTGGAATCACTAAGGCATTGTTTGAATATTTTAAGTATATTTGATCATGCTAATCTATGTTACTTCAACTCTACGATCATAGTATCATACCCATGTCCGACACAAACAGTTGCATCTCAAAATCTCACAAGTTAAGACCGGGCCATCTAATACTATAAGTTTAGTATACATGACAGGCAAGAAAGCAACAAGGAAACAAGCAGTAAATGTATTAAAGCAGTTGGCCCATTGTATTCGCGGTGTCGAGAATGACTGGCTAACTGTTTCAGAATAATGTAGAATTGTCTGCACAACACCTAACTTGAGATCAAGATACTCATGTTAGGTAAGATTATTTCAAGTTTTCTGAATTAGAATTACTTATCAGAAACTTTTAGCTGAGGATAACAATAGTTGACCCTCAATCTCATATTGATTTATTGTCAGTGGATATATATTTTACAAAAAAAATATCACTAGAAAAATAAAACCATTGAAAAGGGTAAAGATATAGCCAGGGACTGAAAAAGGTAGGCGTATAGGCACTGGCGAATTTAGGGGGGGTCGGGGGGCAAGTGCTCCTGAAAGTTCCAAAAATAACGAGTCCACAACTTGAACCAAAATAATTATTAATCTTCAAATACGTAGCACGATAAGTTTAAAAAATTCATCACAATTAAAGGACTTGTATATCTTTAAGACTACTGTTAGTACAGCCACTATTCTTTCACATATATCAAAAAGTTCAAAATATAATGAAGGGTCTGCATACAATAAACACACATCACTCGAAACAATTGAACCCTTCACATCAAAGGGAATAGTCATTGAAATTAGAGCATATAGAATTAATGAAGAATGCAATAAGAATAATGACAAAAGTAAGTACCTTGGAGGTCTGGCAACATTATTAGCTCCAAAAGGAAGTGGTGAGGCCACGAATAAGACATTGATTTTGCATCTTCAGTGAACTTGTAATCCAAATGACATAAAGCCATAATATAATCCACATCAGCTCTTTAGATGTTCTAATGAATACGAGCCAAAGAATCTCTTTAAGCCATGACTGTAAATTAAACATACGAGCCAAAAAATCTCTTTAGATGTTCTAATGCATGGTCATAATTCATAAATTATTTGTAATATGTGAATCATGGAAAATTAGGATGAAAGACCATAGTAGATGTCCTACTTGATATCTTTTGAGTTCCTTGATAGTTTTGTCGTCCGTAGTCAGTTCCAATATACTAGCATGCCAGCATTACACAGCGGAATACAAGTGTAGCATTTATGCACCAAAATAGAAGCGATGTAGCCGCAACAGTCTAGTAGTATTACAAACGGTCTAGCCTTTACGCAAAAGTATAATGGCATTTCGAAACCGACGACAAACATCAAAAACATATATACAACGATAATACATATATAACACATAACATAAACGGATAGATAGAACATAGATAGATAGATAGATAACGTCAACAATAATGAAAATCTAGAAACCGATCGACAACACACATGGCATTAACAAGAACAGAAATACTCTCGTTAGACGGTTACAATATTGACATTACTTTGTTTGGTTGCCTCTAATTCACTAGTCATCATATTTTATATTGTACAACTTTTCGGTCAAATCTTTTTCCAAAACATCATCAAACAGAGATTCGGTAACACTAGTACAGTAGCACTGCATAATTGGTCTGCAACATTTCTCGAAATAACTCTGCCATAAACTCAACAGCAAACTCAATAATGCAACAAACCCCATAAATCCCATCAACTTCAATTAACTACAACAACAATAACCAATCATCAATACAACAGACCCTAAATTACAAAACAACAATCCCCCAAATCAAACAAACACAATCAGAAAATCAAATAAAAACAAAACATAAAATTCATATTTGTGAATCACAAAACGCACCAGACATGACGATCAAACTGGTCCGCGAGTGACGCAAGCGCACCACCTGGTGAATCGAGATTTTTGGATTCGAGAAACAGAAGTTGAGAGATGACGAGGCAGTATCTTTAGAGATAGGGCGATTGATGCGTTCGCAAACTCTAGAATTTGTCGACAATGGAGGATAGGTGAATGTGATTTCTGTAATAAGGAGAATAGGTTTTGTGGGTTTATTAGACTATTAGGGTTGTGACGAGATAACCCATCGATTTGTCGGGTTTATTAGCGTCGATTGATATTTGTTATAAAAGGGGTCATTCATAAGGAATATAAGTACATTATTTATGTCGATTTCTCAATTGTCAGGAAATAATCGTCGCGAAAAGGTAATTTTGTTGTAGTGCCAACATATATACTCAGTTATTCCAACATATATACTCAGTTATTCCAACATATATATTCAAGTATTCCAACCCATATATTCAAGTACTCTAAAAATTCTGAGATTACCTTCAAGTTGATTCATGTCTTCTATGTTGAAATCGATATTCATCATAAACAGTTCTGGAAGAATTCAAAAACGAATATAGGATCAATTGAACGAATTGAATGAATTCGTTTAATTGAATGAATTAAATGAATATAGGATAAATTACATTAAAAAACGAATAGGTATTCAAAAACGATATTACCTTCATGTTCATCAACAATAGGTTCGAATTTCGTATAAAACTTCTGGAAAATTGAATGAATTGACGAATTCTGAAAATTGAAGGAATTGAATGAAGTCATCTCCAATCAAATCTTACGATTGAGCAATTTTCTGATTAATTAGGCGTTTCAATTTGAAAGATAAGATCAATTTTTGAGAGGAAAATTTTTGAGAGAAATTTTAGGGTTTTACGTAACCTAAAGATAAAGAGATCAGAGGAGAGAGAAAGAGATGAGGGATGAGAGGGTTTTTGGGAGAGTTTTGTTATCTTTTGAGAATTAATCTTGACCGTCGATCTTGCAAGATCTAACGGACTAGATTGTTAGCGTATTTACACAAAATTTGATGTTTACACCAAATCCCGCCTGTGTATATATATATATATATATATATATATATATATATATAGATAGATAGGTTCACATAAGGCCAACAACTCTTATAAGTTCATAAGTTCCAGTGTTAAAGTTACACAAAAAGTGCTTAAAGTTACACGAGATGAATGTTAAAGTTGCACTTTATCACTTGAAGTGATAACAGTGCTGAATGTTATAGTTACATATCAATCTTGAACAAATGTAACTTCAACGTATGTCAACTGTAACTTTAATATAGACTTAATTGCATGTGGTGGACTTATTTGATCCCTTCTCTCTCTCTATATATATATATATATAGTTAACCCTAGATTTTCATTTCACACATTAGATCATCTACCTTTTCATGATTAGTTTAGTTATCATCTTCATAGTTTTAGGAGGCTCAATTAATTAGATTATCATCCTTTGTAGTTTTCATAGAAAAACTCTAGAATTTGATCAAGATTACTCTTTTGATTTATGTTAATCCTTCATTTTGGCAATCAAGTTAATTCCTTTATTGAAGATTTGTTTTTTATTGAAGATCAAAGGGGTTTTACAAGGGTTTAAGTGACAAGATCCTTGTTTGGTGCCTTGAAGTTTCATTATTTTTATTATTATCCATGTTCTTCCTTCATGCATTCCTCCATTGTTGGTATCATCTTGTTTCCTCTTTCTTCTATTTAGTTTCTTCTTTATTTTCCTCCCTAGTCTATTGTTTTCTTTTATTTGTTTTGCCTTGTTATTTATTCCTTTTTTAGTTGTTGTTCTTGGTTGTGTTTTCCTTTAATTTGTGATTAGATCATTTCTCTTCCTCTTGATTACCATGAATTATCTTCCCTTAGCTCTCTTGTTATCTATTTTTGTTAGCTTAATTATGATTAGTGAGTAGACTTTTGTTAAGGGGTTAGGGGAGGATGGAATTAGATATCATGGACTAAGGACCCTTGGGATTATTGCACTTTGGTTGATTTGTTCAATTTGGAACTGTTGTCTATTTGTTGGCCTTACTTGATCACTTCGGTTGGCTTATAATCACTCGAATCAATATGAGGAAACTCGGGATTTGGGTAGTTCCGATTAGAGACATGACTATTTTGTCATGAAAATGGGTTCTAGTTAGGTTGAGTGGAGCAACTGAAAGGGGACTCACTCCTTATTCAATCGTGCATTGTTCCTTGTTTCCTTGTTAATGTATCTCGTTCTTGATTCCCCAACTCCCCTTACTCCTTTTCCTTATTGATTAATCCTTGTCATTTATTTGCATTCTAGATAGTCTCGACCTCAAACCCCCATACTAGACCCCAAATACATTGTTATCACTCGATTATCATCACCCTCCCTGTGGACCGACCTCGACTTACCACGACTACATTCATTGTTTTTGTGTTAATTGTGAGTCTGATAAATATTGTTTGATCCCGTCTATCGTTAACGACTGATACTGATTGGGCGACGAGCAACCCTTCACACTCACAACCTTATTCCATGTGCAAAAAAAAAAAGTTGTAATTCCAAAGAATCAGATGGAGTATTAAGTGTTTTTCACTCAAACCTCCTGAGAAATAAAAGTCAGCTTCATGATTTTTATAGTCGACCGACTAATTATCGTGCAACACACGGACTTCAATACTAGTACAGAGTAGATAATAATGGGAGAAATAAATTAGTAAAAACACTTAAACCGAATAAAAAATGTCATAACATGATTTTCGTTCTCTTTTAGGTTAAAGACAAATTCTGGTTTGTGACAAGCAATAGATCTGTCATAAATGTGTGTCAGGTCAATGAATACTCACTTGCTAGATAAAAAAAAAAAGAATTTGCTACTCACTTGGGTAGATTTTTTTCTTTTTTTTCTTTTTACACCTCGCAGATTTGTAATGGATTAATCCACCTTGAAACAAGGAAGGTTTAATCCACCTTGAAACAATACACATGCAAGAACCATGATCATAATAAGAAAAACGGGTAAAATTAATCAACTCTGGTTTAGCTTCCAACGTTTATTTAAATGTGAACACGAAGAGTAGTCCTAATATCTTCCTCATTGGAAGGGTTAGTCGATCATGAAGACTTCATGCCTAATATTTTATACTATATTCATTCTTGGCTCTTGTAATTCATCCCTAGGAACATTTTCACCCCTCTCTGCACCACATAACTCATGGCAAGTATCTCTAAAACATCTGGTTTTGGATAGGGTGATCACGACGACATCCCGGAGCTCATCTCCGATGGATGTATTAGGAAAGGAAGACAATGAAGAAGCTGATTATGGATATTGGAATCCACACCCTTACCCTCATACAAATCGTCCTGCCCCTATTCCCCACACTAAGGTAAAAAATTAGCAATTCTACCAGCAATGCGCTTTGGTGTATGTAATGACCAATAAACCATCCAAAGAATAACATAGTAGCATTTTTGTAATCATCTGAATAAGTCGTTATATAAGAGGATCATATCGATATAATCAAGTTACTTAAGTGTTATATTCTTCTTATAGTAATGGGATTAATGGCTTCATTATCATGGTCGTCCCATGTATGAAATTTGGAGGCTCTGTTAAGTTGATCACGTGATGAACTCTTTGTTAAATTTAACTATCTCATCCACCGCGTCAATGTAACGCTCTTTGTTAATGTTGTATTGTTGTGTGAACAACATAAATATTATTGAAGCTTTTTACTTACTTGGATCCCGATTCTTATAATCATATTCAAAATGCTTTGGATTGGCCTTTTGCTCGTTGTGTGTATAAAAAATGTCTCACAACAGGTGGGTTCAGATGAGTTCTTCTATATATTTGAGTCCCTAAGTTCTTATGTCATCCATTGGATGGTAATTCAATGGATGGATGAGATGACTTGAAGTAACACGTTGGAAACAGAATTACTTGAAGTATCACACAGTACCTATTAGATTAACAAGTTTGTAACGTTGGAGTAACATCATTCATATATTGGAGTTACAATGTTCATGTAATACATAGTATCTATTAGAGTAACACGTTTGTAACGTTGGACTAACATCATATCTATTAGAGTAACACAAATAGAACTCTATACTAAACCAAATTATAACATTGTTGTAGTAACATTAGTCATACGTTAGATTAACATTAGTCATGCGTTGGAGTACCATTCATATATCTACCCTAATCCATGGATGTGATGAGTTGGAGTAACATTAATCATACGTTAGAGTAACATTAGCCATACGTTGGAGTAACATTCATCTACCCCTAATCCAGTATATCTACCCTCCTCTATCTATTTGTGTGTGTGTGTGTGTGTGTGAGAAGTATAGTCGAGTGAACCATTCCAAATAAAAGTTATTTCATGGGTTATACTCCCTCCTAGTTTCCATGATCTTCCTCTTTGATTAAAATGTACCCACATTTATTAAAGAAAGGGGAAATCATGGAAACTAGGAGAGAGTATGAAGTATGAATTAGAGAAATATTCCTCCAATCCACATCAAAAATCAATTTTACACAAAACCATTGTGAAGGATTACACCAATGCGAAAGCGGAATTTCATGGAACGATTTCCTAACACTAATCCAAGAACACAATTACAATATATATATATGAATCAGGACAAAAGCGATTCGAGAAATAAATACCCTTGTAGCGTAAATTTCTCGTCATATGAGACAATGAGATTATAGAGATCCAATTGTTGCTCCTCTACTTGGTCCAGAAATCTAATCAGATGATGAGAATGATTTATACCATGTTATTAGACTCAGTTTATCACCATTTGGGATGTGTTTGACTTGGATTCGATGTTAATTCATTCACTCTTTATTGTCAATTTCCGTTTGGTGTGCTTTTATATATAATTTCAGCTCTTTGCTTGGGTTTGGGTTTCAAGCAACATTTGATCGAAGACGGATCTTTTGAGTTAGCCAAAGAAGGGAAACTAGACTGAGGGAGTAAACCGACCGCCTAACCAGACTTTAGCAGGTCGACATCGTCCCAATTTCATCTCATCCGAGTAGCGGACCGTCTCTTAAGTCGAAGAATAAAGAAGCCAATCAATGAACGAAAAAAACGAAGAAAAGGAGTTGAATACATTTAAGTAGCATGCACTGGCCATTGCAGTCTGCTCGCCTTCGAAATTGGGGGGAAACTCTGTTAAGGATATCTCCTGATATCTCGTAGATATTATTACGTCAATATTATTATTCTGCATATATTGTTATCTTTGTATATTTTTCATGTCATATATTTTTGTATCTTAGTTTAGCTTATTCTTATTCTTATACCATATTTAGGATTATTTGTAATCAATGTATTTATAGTCCTAGGTTGTAATAGTTCTCTCATGTCAATAAAAAAATCATTCTTCAAACTTAACATGGTATCAGAGCTTTATTGATCCATACCATCTTCAATCTCCTCAAAACAATGGCTACAAATCAAATCACCAACACCCATGAACCAAACGTCCCGGTATTCATTGTCAACCTTTCCATGGTTGACAAACTAACATCCCTTACATATATGCAATGGCAAACACAAGTAGAAGCAATGCTATTCGGCTACGACCTCTTGAAATTCCTCGATGGTACCCACCCATGCCCAGCCGAGACCATTCCCGACCCAAACGCCAAAACTGACGACAAAACACCCAAAACCACTGAAATACCCAACCCAGCCTACATGACGTGGAAATGTCAAGATTAATTCATCAAAAGTGCTTTACTAGGTTTTCTATCCAAGGACACGGGAGCCCTAGTCACGCGCCTCACCACATCACGTGAGGTCTGGACCTCCCTAGCCAAAACCTACGCCAACCCCTCCCGTGGTCATATCCTTCAAGTCAAGGACCGACTTGACTCCATCACCAAAACCGCAACCACTACCGCAACCGAGTACATGCAATCCATCAAAACCTGCACGGACAAACTTGCTGTCCTTGGTAAACCAATGGACCCCGAAGACATCACGGCAAAAATCCTACGTGGACTTGATTCCACCATCTACAAATCCTTCATTGACTTCGTCAATGCCCGTTATGAACCCATTACTTTCGATAATCTTCACGAAAAACTCCTAAACTATGACCGAACCGTAACAAAACCAACCCAACCCGACCCGTTCCCCACCTCGGCCCACATGGTTCAATACCGTCCCAATGACGAGGCAGTATCTTTAGAGATAGGGCGATTGATGCGTTCGCAAACTCTAGAATTTGTCGACAATGGAGGATAGGTGAATGTGATTTCTGTAATAAGGAGAATAGGTTTTGTGGGTTTATTAGACTATTAGGGTTGTGACGAGATAACCCATCGATTTGTCGGGTTTATTAGCGTCGATTGATATTTGTTATAAAAGGGGTCATTCATAAGGAATATAAGTACATTATTTATGTCGATTTCTCAATTGTCAGGAAATAATCGTCGCGAAAAGGTAATTTTGTTGTAGTGCCAACATATATACTCAGTTATTCCAACATATATACTCAGTTATTCCAACATATATATTCAAGTATTCCAACCCATATATTCAAGTACTCTAAAAATTCTGAGATTACCTTCAAGTTGATTCATGTCTTCTATGTTGAAATCGATATTCATCATAAACAGTTCTGGAAGAATTCAAAAACGAATATAGGATCAATTGAACGAATTGAATGAATTCGTTTAATTGAATGAATTAAATGAATATAGGATAAATTACATTAAAAAACGAATAGGTATTCAAAAACGATATTACCTTCATGTTCATCAACAATAGGTTCGAATTTCGTATAAAACTTCTGGAAAATTGAATGAATTGACGAATTCTGAAAATTGAAGGAATTGAATGAAGTCATCTCCAATCAAATCTTACGATTGAGCAATTTTCTGATTAATTAGGCGTTTCAATTTGAAAGATAAGATCAATTTTTGAGAGGAAAATTTTTGAGAGAAATTTTAGGGTTTTACGTAACCTAAAGATAAAGAGATCAGAGGAGAGAGAAAGAGATGAGGGATGAGAGGGTTTTTGGGAGAGTTTTGTTATCTTTTGAGAATTAATCTTGACCGTCGATCTTGCAAGATCTAACGGACTAGATTGTTAGCGTATTTACACAAAATTTGATGTTTACACCAAATCCCGCCTGTGTATATATATATATATATATATATAGATAGGTTCACATAAGGCCAACAACTCTTATAAGTTCATAAGTTCCAGTGTTAAAGTTACACAAAAAGTGCTTAAAGTTACACGAGATGAATGTTAAAGTTGCACTTTATCACTTGAAGTGATAACAGTGCTGAATGTTATAGTTACATATCAATCTTGAACAAATGTAACTTCAACGTATGTCAACTGTAACTTTAATATAGACTTAATTGCATGTGGTGGACTTATTTGATCCCTTCTCTCTCTCTCTATATATATATATATATATATATATAGTTAACCCTAGATTTTCATTTCACACATTAGATCATCTACCTTTTCATGATTAGTTTAGTTATCATCTTCATAGTTTTAGGAGGCTCAATTAATTAGATTATCATCCTTTGTAGTTTTCATAGAAAAACTCTAGAATTTGATCAAGATTACTCTTTTGATTTATGTTAATCCTTCATTTTGGCAATCAAGTTAATTCCTTTATTGAAGATTTGTTTTTTATTGAAGATCAAAGGGGTTTTACAAGGGTTTAAGTGACAAGATCCTTGTTTGGTGCCTTGAAGTTTCATTATTTTTATTATTATCCATGTTCTTCCTTCATGCATTCCTCCATTGTTGGTATCATCTTGTTTCCTCTTTCTTCTATTTAGTTTCTTCTTTATTTTCCTCCCTAGTCTATTGTTTTCTTTTATTTGTTTTGCCTTGTTATTTATTCCTTTTTTAGTTGTTGTTCTTGGTTGTGTTTTCCTTTAATTTGTGATTAGATCATTTCTCTTCCTCTTGATTACCATGAATTATCTTCCCTTAGCTCTCTTGTTATCTATTTTTGTTAGCTTAATTATGATTAGTGAGTAGACTTTTGTTAAGGGGTTAGGGGAGGATGGAATTAGATATCATGGACTAAGGACCCTTGGGATTATTGCACTTTGGTTGATTTGTTCAATTTGGAACTGTTGTCTATTTGTTGGCCTTACTTGATCACTTCGGTTGGCTTATAATCACTCGAATCAATATGAGGAAACTCGGGATTTGGGTAGTTCCGATTAGAGACATGACTATTTTGTCATGAAAATGGGTTCTAGTTAGGTTGAGTGGAGCAACTGAAAGGGGACTCACTCCTTATTCAATCGTGCATTGTTCCTTGTTTCCTTGTTAATGTATCTCGTTCTTGATTCCCCAACTCCCCTTACTCCTTTTCCTTATTGATTAATCCTTGTCATTTATTTGCATTCTAGATAGTCTCGACCTCAAACCCCCATACTAGACCCCAAATACATTGTTATCACTCGATTATCATCACCCTCCCTGTGGACCGACCTCGACTTACCACGACTACATTCATTGTTTTTGTGTTAATTGTGAGTCTGATAAATATTGTTTGATCCCGTCTATCGTTAACGACTGATACTGATTGGGCGACGAGCAACCCTTCACACTCACAACCTTATTCCATGTGCAAAAAAAAAAAGTTGTAATTCCAAAGAATCAGATGGAGTATTAAGTGTTTTTCACTCAAACCTCCTGAGAAATAAAAGTCAGCTTCATGATTTTTATAGTCGACCGACTAATTATCGTGCAACACACGGACTTCAATACTAGTACAGAGTAGATAATAATGGGAGAAATAAATTAGTAAAAACACTTAAACCGAATAAAAAATGTCATAACATGATTTTCGTTCTCTTTTAGGTTAAAGACAAATTCTGGTTTGTGACAAGCAATAGATCTGTCATAAATGTGTGTCAGGTCAATGAATACTCACTTGCTAGATAAAAAAAAAAAAGAATTTGCTACTCACTTGGGTAGATTTTTTTCTTTTTTTTCTTTTTACACCTCGCAGATTTGTAATGGATTAATCCACCTTGAAACAAGGAAGGTTTAATCCACCTTGAAACAATACACATGCAAGAACCATGATCATAATAAGAAAAACGGGTAAAATTAATCAACTCTGGTTTAGCTTCCAACGTTTATTTAAATGTGAACACGAAGAGTAGTCCTAATATCTTCCTCATTGGAAGGGTTAGTCGATCATGAAGACTTCATGCCTAATATTTTATACTATATTCATTCTTGGCTCTTGTAATTCATCCCTAGGAACATTTTCACCCCTCTCTGCACCACATAACTCATGGCAAGTATCTCTAAAACATCTGGTTTTGGATAGGGTGATCACGACGACATCCCGGAGCTCATCTCCGATGGATGTATTAGGAAAGGAAGACAATGAAGAAGCTGATTATGGATATTGGAATCCACACCCTTACCCTCATACAAATCGTCCTGCCCCTATTCCCCACACTAAGGTAAAAAATTAGCAATTCTACCAGCAATGCGCTTTGGTGTATGTAATGACCAATAAACCATCCAAAGAATAACATAGTAGCATTTTTGTAATCATCTGAATAAGTCGTTATATAAGAGGATCATATCGATATAATCAAGTTACTTAAGTGTTATATTCTTCTTATAGTAATGGGATTAATGGCTTCATTATCATGGTCGTCCCATGTATGAAATTTGGAGGCTCTGTTAAGTTGATCACGTGATGAACTCTTTGTTAAATTTAACTATCTCATCCACCGCGTCAATGTAACGCTCTTTGTTAATGTTGTATTGTTGTGTGAACAACATAAATATTATTGAAGCTTTTTACTTACTTGGATCCCGATTCTTATAATCATATTCAAAATGCTTTGGATTGGCCTTTTGCTCGTTGTGTGTATAAAAAATGTCTCACAACAGGTGGGTTCAGATGAGTTCTTCTATATATTTGAGTCCCTAAGTTCTTATGTCATCCATTGGATGGTAATTCAATGGATGGATGAGATGACTTGAAGTAACACGTTGGAAACAGAATTACTTGAAGTATCACACAGTACCTATTAGATTAACAAGTTTGTAACGTTGGAGTAACATCATTCATATATTGGAGTTACAATGTTCATGTAATACATAGTATCTATTAGAGTAACACGTTTGTAACGTTGGACTAACATCATATCTATTAGAGTAACACAAATAGAACTCTATACTAAACCAAATTATAACATTGTTGTAGTAACATTAGTCATACGTTAGATTAACATTAGTCATGCGTTGGAGTACCATTCATATATCTACCCTAATCCATGGATGTGATGAGTTGGAGTAACATTAATCATACGTTAGAGTAACATTAGCCATACGTTGGAGTAACATTCATCTACCCCTAATCCAGTATATCTACCCTCCTCTATCTATTTGTGTGTGTGTGTGTGTGTGTGAGAAGTATAGTCGAGTGAACCATTCCAAATAAAAGTTATTTCATGGGTTATACTCCCTCCTAGTTTCCATGATCTTCCTCTTTGATTAAAATGTACCCACATTTATTAAAGAAAGGGGAAATCATGGAAACTAGGAGAGAGTATGAAGTATGAATTAGAGAAATATTCCTCCAATCCACATCAAAAATCAATTTTACACAAAACCATTGTGAAGGATTACACCAATGCGAAAGCGGAATTTCATGGAACGATTTCCTAACACTAATCCAAGAACACAATTACAATATATATATATGAATCAGGACAAAAGCGATTCGAGAAATAAATACCCTTGTAGCGTAAATTTCTCGTCATATGAGACAATGAGATTATAGAGATCCAATTGTTGCTCCTCTACTTGGTCCAGAAATCTAATCAGATGATGAGAATGATTTATACCATGTTATTAGACTCAGTTTATCACCATTTGGGATGTGTTTGACTTGGATTCGATGTTAATTCATTCACTCTTTATTGTCAATTTCCGTTTGGTGTGCTTTTATATATAATTTCAGCTCTTTGCTTGGGTTTGGGTTTCAAGCAACATTTGATCGAAGACGGATCTTTTGAGTTAGCCAAAGAAGGGAAACTAGACTGAGGGAGTAAACCGACCGCCTAACCAGACTTTAGCAGGTCGACATCGTCCCAATTTCATCTCATCCGAGTAGCGGACCGTCTCTTAAGTCGAAGAATAAAGAAGCCAATCAATGAACGAAAAAAACGAAGAAAAGGAGTTGAATACATTTAAGTAGCATGCACTGGCCATTGCAGTCTGCTCGCCTTCGAAATTGGGGGGAAACTCTGTTAAGGATATCTCCTGATATCTCGTAGATATTATTACGTCAATATTATTATTCTGCATATATTGTTATCTTTGTATATTTTTCATGTCATATATTTTTGTATCTTAGTTTAGCTTATTCTTATTCTTATACCATATTTAGGATTATTTGTAATCAATGTATTTATAGTCCTAGGTTGTAATAGTTCTCTCATGTCAATAAAAAAATCATTCTTCAAACTTAACATGGTATCAGAGCTTTATTGATCCATACCATCTTCAATCTCCTCAAAACAATGGCTACAAATCAAATCACCAACACCCATGAACCAAACGTCCCGGTATTCATTGTCAACCTTTCCATGGTTGACAAACTAACATCCCTTACATATATGCAATGGCAAACACAAGTAGAAGCAATGCTATTCGGCTACGACCTCTTGAAATTCCTCGATGGTACCCACCCATGCCCAGCCGAGACCATTCCCGACCCAAACGCCAAAACTGACGACAAAACACCCAAAACCACTGAAATACCCAACCCAGCCTACATGACGTGGAAATGTCAAGATTAATTCATCAAAAGTGCTTTACTAGGTTTTCTATCCAAGGACACGGGAGCCCTAGTCACGCGCCTCACCACATCACGTGAGGTCTGGACCTCCCTAGCCAAAACCTACGCCAACCCCTCCCGTGGTCATATCCTTCAAGTCAAGGACCGACTTGACTCCATCACCAAAACCGCAACCACTACCGCAACCGAGTACATGCAATCCATCAAAACCTGCACGGACAAACTTGCTGTCCTTGGTAAACCAATGGACCCCGAAGACATCACGGCAAAAATCCTACGTGGACTTGATTCCACCATCTACAAATCCTTCATTGACTTCGTCAATGCCCGTTATGAACCCATTACTTTCGATAATCTTCACGAAAAACTCCTAAACTATGACCGAACCGTAACAAAACCAACCCAACCCGACCCGTTCCCCACCTCGGCCCACATGGTTCAATACCGTCCCAATGACCGCTCCTACAACCGAGCTACCCAAGGCCAAAATCGTCCACCCCAAACCAACCCTAATTCGGACCAAACCAACCCCCCCCCCCCCCCCCCCCCCCGTTTAAAGGCCGATGTCAATACTGCAACTACATTGGACATGTAGTTCCCAAGTGTCGACGTTTCGCTCGTGACTTTCCGGGTGTTACGTTTCAAACCCTTCCTTCGCCCCGTCCCACCAACAACACCAACCCACGTGGCTCTCGTCCCCAAGTTAACCTCGCCACCACACACCAACCCAAATCTGACCAACCTTGGCTCTTAGACACCGGTGCCACTCACCACGTTACCAACAACCTTTCCAACCTTGCTCTTCATGCACCTTACGACGGAAGTGATGAACTTGTGATAGGTGACGGCTCGGCTCTTCCAATATCCCACATTGGTTCGTTTCTTATTTCCACCCCTTCTAACCCCCCTTTTAAATTTTCTAATGTTTTATGTGTTCCGACTATTTCTCGCAACATTTTATCTGTTTCACAATTTTGCCTAGACAATAACACCACCTTTGAATTTTCCAATGATTTTTTTCTTATCAAGGATATCACCACGAGTCGGATTCTCATACGCGGAAGGCCTAATGGGGGTGCCTACGAATGGCACCCGCCCACACCCACCGCGCACACCTCCACCATCACCACACCAAAGGCATCACCGTCTAGGACACCCGTCAATCAAGATATTTAATTATTTACGTACTAAGTTTAATTTTTCATTAAATAATCTAGCTATGCAAACTTGTAACCCTTGTAATATTCACAAGAGTCATAAACTAGAATTTCTACCTCTACATTAATTACTAAAAACCCGCTTGATCTTATTTTTACGGATGTTTGGTCTTCACCAATCTTGTCTTATGATAATTTCAAATACTACATTATTTTTGTTGACCACTTCACCAAGTACATTTGGTTATACCCACTTAAAAATAAATCCGATTCTACCATTTTTTTTAATCGATTCAAACTTTTGGTCGATTTTTTTTTGCTAAACCAATTAGACAAATCTATTCCGACAACGGTGGTGAATACATAAAAATGTCACACACCCTTGCCAACAATGGAATAGGACATCTCACCACCCCACCCCACACACCCGAACTAAATGGATATGCCGAATGTCATCACCATCACATAGTCGAAACCGGTCTAGCTCTTCTCACCCATGCACGTCTTCCCACGACTTTTTGGCCTCACGCTTTCTCCACCGGGGTCTATTTAATCAATAGATTACCCATACCAACCCTTCAACACGATTCGCCCTACTTAGCCCTTTTTGGCTCACAACCCAACTACACCAAACTACGAAGTTTTGGTTGTTTATGTTACCCTTGACTTCGCCCATACACCACTCACAAGTTACAACCACTGTCTACACCATGTGTCTTCCTAGGCTATTTCCCGACCCAAAGTGCATATTATTGTCTCGACCCAACCACATATAAAATCTTTGTCTCACGTCATGTAAAATTCATTGAAAATTGCTTCCTATTCCCAGACCTTGACTCCAAAGACGCACCCATTGACACTCGAAAACCCGTCCAATGGTTCCACTCTACAATACCCGACCCCACCCATCAACCCAACAACCCAGCCCCTGGCCAAACCCCCTCCGCAATACCCAACATCCCGGCCCAACCCAACAGCCCCACTGTAACACCCCTGATTTTATGAATTAAATTAAATTAAAGTTATATTCGTATTTCTATTTTGTTTACAATTTAACTCGTAATTCTTAAAATTACTATAAAACGAATTTATCGTTTAATCATTTCAAACTCCTAAAATCCTATTTGACTCGGAAACTCTTCTTATATTTAAAACATATTTTTATTTCTGTTTCGATTCATTATATACAATTAATTTAATTCTTATCGAAAGTCTATTTCGACAATTTAAATTCTAAATTCTTGTTATTTTACTTTTATTTAAGCTTGAATTTCTATTTCGACTCGAAGTTCATTTATTTTAAATTTCGTCAAAACATTTATTTTCTTTCCTCGAGAAATCAATTTAATTTCATTTATCGGGAAATACTATTCAACCGTCTAATTTATTTCTATAAGCTTCGTTTTCGTCTCCAATATTTTATCTACTCATTTTATTTGACGGCCCGATTATTTATTAATTTTATTAACTCGTTTTAACCCGATTCGTGGGTCAGTCAACTTATCGTCCCAAAATTCTATTAATCCGTATTGTCTTTAACTCACCTTAATTGGGATTCATTCCACTCACCCCACTTGCATTTAACGTATACCCCATACGTCCCCCTTTTTCTTTCTGAACTTACTGATTCTTTCCTCTTCCTTTTTTTTAATGCTCCTCCACCGCTTCCCATTCAATTGATCCTTATCCCATGTTCCTTCATCATCCTCTTCACGCCTTTCTTTTCCTTCTCCTTCTCCGTGCACCAACATCTTCATCTGCACCCACCAGCATCAGCCTTCGTCCAAATCGTTCCTCTTCTCTTCTTGTGCTGCCGACGCCCCCTTTTCTTCACCAGTGCGTGTCCCGGTTTCGACCCCTCTGTTTTTCTCTGCTGCTACTCGACCTGCAACTGCTTATTTTCGTGGGTTATTCCGTCGATTATTGCCTCAAATCCATTAGGTATTCCCTCGTTCTACTTTTTCTCGTTCCCCTGTTCGATGCTATTTGTTGAGGTTGTTGTCGTCGTGGTTTTTGATGGTACAGTAATGCTACTACCCTTGACGTTTGCTACTGCGTTTTGTTGCTGTCACTTCTGTTGTGTTCTTTCTCGTTCTTCTTCTTTCTTCTTTTCTTTCTTGTGTTTTAATGTTTATTGTAGTCGTTTTAATGTTCTTTTTTTGTTGCTGTCACTTCGTTGTTGTTCGTATGTTCTCCTTCTCGTCCTCTTCTCCTTCGGATTTCATTTTTGTTGGGTTCTACTGTACTTGGGTTCCTCGTTGTCTCGTTTTACGTTTCTTCTACTGCTGTTATGACATTCGTACTGCTGCTTCTGCTCTTCATTACTACTGCCGCTGTTACATTACCAATTGCGGATTTCTATCGTCTTTGTTCGTTGCTATCACTCTCCGTGTTCCTGCCGTGTTGGTCGATTAACAAATTCTATTCTTCGTAGTCTTATTCTCCTTCTCCCCCTTTTCTGTTCGTTACTACTTCTCGTTGTTATTATTATCATTGATCAGGTCCGTTTTTGGTGCGTTAATTGTTACCGTCTTTGTTGGATCGTCCCCTGCTGTTTCACTTGTTTGTCGATGCAATCGTTCTCCTCATATTTGTGTCGGTTTCTGACTTGTTTGGCATGTATGGTTGCCATTATCAAACACAATGTTTTCTGTCCCACTTCGTCTTTCTTTAGTCTTTACCTTCTGGTCGTCGTTCTTGTTCGTCGTTGCTACTGCCATCGTTATTCTATTATTGCTGGCTATTGTTGTGTTCATCATATTCGACTCGATTAACTTTAAACTTCAGACTTCTATTTGACACTTAATTCCTTTTTCCATCTCGTGTCAAATACTCATCCCTTCGTTTTTCCCTTATCTTGAGTTTGATTATCGTCTTCCCGACCCATTTGTATAAGTTATAACTTCCCTCGTTATTTGGGTGTATGATGTTACCCGTATCCAACCCATGTCTTATTCTTACGTTTTGTCAACTCGATTTTTCTTGCGGATAGCCTGCTTAGAAGACTAACGATTCTTCAACTCGGAGCTTAAAGACATTACTAACGATTTGGAGCTAGGACGAGTACGTGTTCATTTTGGCTGTCGACTCAAAGGTAACTTTAGGACGTTACTCGATTTTATATCGTATAATTAGTAGTAGTATGTAGTAAGTATTTTACCTTCGGTTTTCTAATTTTTAGCTATTTATTATTTGCTAAATATTATTTATTTTAAATCGTGCACTTTATAAATATTTTTACAAGTTTTCGATATCGTTTTATAAATTGTTAGTAATTTAATTATTACGACCGTTATAATATTTTGTTGGTTATCGTGACAATAGTAACTAAATGATATCGATTTCATATTTTGTTAATTTGTAATTTTAACTCAAAATTCGTATTTTATTATTATAATCGAGATTTGTATACTTGTTTAATAAATAAATTTTCATTTTACGATTTATACTAATAAATGAGAAAATAGTCGAATTTGTTTTAAATATATTTTTAGTCGAGACAATTTTCACTAATAATTTCTTATTTGTTTACAATTGACTATTTTAGTTGAATCCGTATTATTTTATTAATAAGAACTATTTGTTAAAAATAATTTGAAATCTTTGTGAATTCATTTCATTTATAAAACTCGTTGACTCAATTAATTTTGATATCGTTTTCGTAAAACATCTCTATTTTGAAATTTATAGTTTTTAACTTGATTTCCTAATTATTTATAAAATGCTATACATTGACTTATTTTATTCTAATTATATTTTGAGTAACGAATTTAGAAATATAATAAAGTTACGATAACGACAATAATAATAAAATGCTAATTTCGTTGGAAATGCAATTTTTATATATTTCACTTATTTTAATAACTTACGTATTTTTCTATAACAAAATTTCTATTTTAATTAAGTTTCTAAAATTAGTAAGTTTCTATTTATAGAAAATTTCCCTTTTCATAAATGTTTATTCCCTTTTATCTTCATATTATTTATAATGATTATTTATTCTCAATATCGATAATGGCTTGTTTTGGAGTTATGGAATAAAGAGAAGTGTGGGGTTAGAGTAATATAGTCTGGGATGTACGTTTTGCCATCAACTATAAAGCTGGTGTGTCTATGTTGAGACACATTGGTCGTTGAACTGAGCATGGTTTGTGTTCAGGAGGGTGTATGTTTACCTTAAACTTAGATATCGCATCGTGTAAGTCGCGTCAGGTTGAACTGGATATGGTTTGTATCTAGGAGGGGTGTGCACTACTTAAGCTAGGACCTCGCTGCATGCAATCCTGTTATAGTTGAGTTGCCTAGTTAGAGACCGAAGTCTGATTTGTTTTGACTAAGTTCTCGAAACTAGTTTTTAGTATTGTCCTAGTGAAAGTCTAGATTCTGCATTAATCCGATCCATAACGCCATTTTTGAATATTTATATTATCGATTGATTTTGACTTGCAGGTTGGCAAGTGCTTTAAGTTTCCATGAAAACTTATTTTTATTATATCGTTTTTAATGTTTTCTCTTTTTAAATATTTTGATATAATAATACTATTATTTTTTCATATGATATAATATGGCTGGGAGAACGTCCGAGTTACTCCCCACTTACGTGGCTGTTATGTTTATAACATGACAGGTATTTGCTGCTGGGTTTTGGGTGTGAGCTAGCGAGTAGCATGGATCCTACTCTTTCTCTATTCATGTAACTTATGGTTTTGTATAACCCGTTTGGAGAATTTTCTATTTAGCCTTTTGTAAAAAGTGGCCTATGTATTGACTTACCATTTCTTTTAATAAGATATAGTTTGTAAGTGTGTTTTAATCCCAACTCTACAGTGTTTCCGCCACTGTATTGCGTTAGAATTTCTAGGGGATTACAGTCCACCCATCAACCCAACAACCCAGCCCCTGCCCAAACCCCCTCCGCAATACCCAACATCCCGGCCCAACCCAACAGCCCAGGCGTGCCCAACAGCCCTCCCAACCGTACCCTAACCGCGCCCAACAGCCCAACAGTCCAACCCAACAATCCCGTGACCCCAGATGGCCCAGCCCAACCCGAGAACCCAGATGGCCCAGCCCAACCCGAGAACCCAGACAGCCCAACCCAACCCAACGCCCCCGAACACCCTTCAAAGCGACCCGTAACTCGTTTATCCAATAACATTCGTAAGCCCAATCCCAAATATGTCCGCCTTGCGCCCCCCCCCCCCCCGTCTCAACTACCCAACACCACAAAACAAGCCCTTGCCATCCCACAATGGAAGGAGGCCATGGTAACCGAATATGAAGCCTTGTGTAAAAACAAAACTTGGACTCTAGTCCGAGACAACCACAATATAATGTTATTAGCTGCAAATGGATATATCGTATCAAGTACAACCCGAACAAACAACACCATTGATAGATACAAAGCTCACCTCGTAGCAAAAGAATTTCTCCAACAGGCTGGCATAGATTACTCTGACACTTTCAGTCCGGTTGTCAAACCCACCACGGTTCGTATTCTTCTCATTTTGCTTTAACCAACGGTTGGAAATTACGCCAACTAGACATAAACAATGCCTTTTTACAAGGCAAACTCACTGAAACGGTTTATATGACACAACCACCCGGGTTTGTGGGCTCCCACAATCCTTCCCATGTATGTAAACTCACCAAGGCCATCTATGGTCTAAAACAAGCCCCGCGAGCTTGGTACACCACCCTCAAGCAGTACCTACTCGCTAATGGCTTCACCGGGTCAATTGCTGACCCATCACTATTCATCACCACGACACCACACAACAAAATTTACCTTTTAGTATATGTCGATGATATAATCATCACAGGTCCAAATCCCCGCGTCGTCGAGTCATTCATGAAAAAATTAGCGTCCCGATTTGCACTCAAAGATCTTGGTGCGTTGTCTTACTTCTTAGGGGTCGAAGTCACACCTAATAAATCGGGACTTTCTCTCACACAATCAAAATATATACATGACTTATTGCACCGTCATCACATGCTTGAGGCGAAACCCACTAACACACCAATGGCACTCTTTCCTCCATTACACATGGATGAATCTTCACCAATTCATAATGCCACTGATTATCGGGCTATCATTTGTAGCCTACAATACCTTTCATTCACTCGACCCGACCTTGCCTTTCCTGTAAACCGGCTTGCTCAATTCATGCAACGTCCCACCGATCTCCATTGGACTGCACTCAAAAGACTCCTTCGGTACCTTCAAGGCACGGCCCAAGTTGGTTTGTTACTTCACCGAAACTCACCCAACAACCTACACGCCTATAGCGATGCCGATTTGGCCGATGATCCGAATGATTACCGGTCCACCACCGGATTTGTCACTTATATCTTGGTCGAAACCCACTTTCCTGGTCATCTAAGAAACAAACCGCTATTGCTCAATCAACAACCGAAGCTGAATTCCGAGCTGTAGCAACTACAGCCTCCGAATTATTATGGATACAAAATTTATTAAAGGAACTCCACTTTCCCAATATATCTCCACCCGTCATCTATTGTGATAACCTCAGCGCAACAAGTTACTCTGCAAACCCTGTGTTTCACTCTAAAATGAAGCATCTAGCACTTGCTTTTCACTTCGTACGTGAACTAGTCACAAACGGCGCCCTACATGTACCACATATCGTCGGCGATGATCAACTCGCTGATGCACTCACCAAGCCACTCTCTCGTCTACGCTTCACGGATTTAGTTACCAAGATCGGACTTTTCGGAGGATCGTCCGTCTTGCGGGAGCATATTAAGGATATCTCCTGATATCTCGTAGATATTATTATTACGTCAATATTATTATTCTGCATATATTGTTATCTTTGTATATTTTTCATGCCATATATTTTTGTATCTTAGTTTAGCTTATTCTTATATTTAGGATTATTTATAATCAATGTATTAAGTCCTAGGTTGTAATAGTTTTCTCATTTCAATAAAAAAATCATTCTTCAAACTTAACAAACTCAACCTTGATGTATTTTACTCATATTTTGCCTACTTGTATATTGTAAGACTTTTTCCACTCCCTACTCTATCAACATACGCTCATTGTTCATGATTATCATTTGATTTTATCATTAACTTTATATTCTATTTACTACGAGTGATAATAAATTAAGTTGTGCTCCATCCCATTATATACATTGCCTGTCGCTTCTTTTATTAGATTGATGTATGTCTTTCATGTTGTCCCTCCTTTTTTGTTGTAACTGCAGGTGTACATGTAACAATGTTAATGCATTCAAGGGCTGTAGAATTGTATTCTTAGTCGGATTTTATTCGTTCAAATCATGTACTACTAGCTAGTTTTCAAGCTTATTTTTGGCGTATGCAATGCATGCACGCACGCACGCACTTTTGATATCTCAGTCGGATCAGGATGCACGCATGTGATATAAATTCTCGTCGTAAAAGAATCCCTTCGTCACTAGACATTGATACATTATTGAATGAAGAAACAGGGGACATACACATACTACGGCAAAACAAAAACATTAACGTACAACGAACTAATTAAATGAGCTAGGGACAATAATACTGATCAACTTAAATGAATAGAAGAAGTTGATGTCGTGTAAGCCAAAATGAAACAAAATTGTTAAAATTTAAGAACGTCACGTCACGTACGTATCAACGTCTACAATGAGCTTTGCACATGTCTAGGCAGTCATAGAAGCAAGAACCGCCGCAATGTAGTGGACAATCCAACCTCCTCCACCTGCATCTTCCTTCTCCCCTACATTCTGCATATTCTCCCTTCTTATATTCTCCCCTCCCATATCTTCCCCCGCCACGACGACTGCTGAATGGCCCCCACTTCCGCCACCCACCTCCGCCACCACCTCCCCACCCCCATCCTCCACCCCCGCCACCGCCTCCACCCCACCCCCACGCAAACCCACCTCCTCCCCCACCCCCGCCACTGCCTCCGCCCCACCCCCACGTAAACCCACCTCCTCCCCCACCTCCTCCTCCACCCCCACCCCCACCCCCACTAATTGAAGACGATGACGACTCTGTATAATTAATAGTACGAGGAGGAGTAGTTACGTTGTTGTTGTTTTGAGTAGTAATGAAGTTGGCAGTAGCAGTTTGAGATTGGCATAGCAGTAGCCACACACTGAATGCAATTATCAATAACAACCTCACCATTCTTACCATACTTGAGGCAGCTCACAATGCAATGGGCTTAATTAGCTTCACTTCACTAAATTAAAATTAGGTGTTTAGTGTGTCCATATATATAGAGAGCAACATATATATATAACTTGGTACATACAGTCTTTTATTTTATTTTATTTTTAAACTATGAATAGCAACAAGTAGTACGATCGAGTATAAATTAAATAATGAGAGAGAGCTTAGAAGTTAAGGCAACTAGCATGACATCCTTTTGCTACACTCATTATCTCTTACTGTCTCTCTCTACTCAACTACGAACTACTTATGGGCATGTATATGTATGCCACAATATTCACGCACGCCTGCTAGCCTACATACTCCTACAATTACATACTACAGTATAATAACAAACATAAATACGAGTATTTATTATAAAATGAAGTCAATATATAGTACTCCGTATCAACATATACATACAGCTATATAGTATACTTATACAACTAACTTCCACAAGATCGCTCTTATAGAAATTTGAATATGAGTGACCATAAGTTTTACAATTCCCACAAGATTGTTCTTCCATGGATTTGGAACCTGAAACCCTTAAGGTGGACTACAAATTTTAACCGATAGGCTACACCATTTTGATATATTTTTTTTAGTTAGTGGAGATAGAGGAGTGATGTATGTCACTTATCTTCAGTATTAGTTTATGGTTATTAATTAGATTGTTAGCCATTATAAAGATTAGGTTATTTTTGTTATTTAATGAGCAAGTTTAACATAATTAAACTTCTCATTTTTTTCTCTCAGTTTATATTCCACTTATAAATTCTGTCCATCAAAACTAAGTGGATGTTTGGTTGGTGAGTTTTGGAATGGATTGTGATGGATTATCCATCCTAGGGTTTGGTTGATGATTTTTGGATTGGAGTTGGTAACCTAAGGGATTCTAATTCCTCTCCAACCCCTTCGAATCCCAATCCTATGCTTATACCCATGATTCCAATTCTCATCCCCTCTCATCTTCATCCTATGCTTATACCCATGATTCCAATTCTCATCCCCTCTCATCTTCATCCTATGCTTATACCCATGATTCCAATTCTCATCCCCTCTCATCTTCATTAAACACATTTTACAATCTATTTCAGATCAAATCAAACAAGTGTTAATAAGTCTTGGGTTCTAACTCCATACCTCTCTGGTTTTAGAATCCATTCCATTCCGTTCCTATTGTTTGAACCAAACGACCCCTAATTTTCTTCGGATGTCTTTTTAAATTTCATCATTCCCCTAGATAGCCAGTGTCATGCATTGATGCCTATATGTTTTTTGTACCCATTTGGTGACCAACTTTTCAATAGTAGAGTATATCAGTTCAGTGGCCATATTGGAAGATTGATGAGTTTGTGGTAGTCATCTTCAATTGAAAGAAGCTTTCTGCTCATCTTTTCATCGTCCCTTTATCCGTACATCTTGTAAAAATCTTGGCCAGTGTTTGAATTTCTAAGCTTGTTATATATTCTTAATTAGTTGGGGTTTCATTTTTGTATTTATACTAAAATATGTGAGTCACAATCTTTCTAGTCATCTTCACTGTCTATATATATATATATAGGTAGGTTCAAATAAGGTCCACAATTTTTGTAAGTCTATATTAAAGTTACAGATGACATACGCTAAAGTTGCATTTGTTCAAAATTGATATATATACAAATGCAACTTTAGCGTATGTCATCTGTAACTTCAATATAGACTTAAAAAAATTGTGGACCTTATTTGAACCTACCTCTATATATATATATATATATATATATATATATATATATAGAGGTGGGATCAGGTGAGTCCACCTATGTTGAGTCCGTGAGTCCCCATCTTAACCCTTGATTCAAGGTTAGATTAATGGACAAGATTTAATCTCATAATTAAGGAAATAACTAACAAATTTGGTAAATATATCATTTCTCTCTCTCCTCCTTAATTATCTCAATCCAAATCTTTTATCTCTCTTATCAATTTTTTTAAATGTTTTTTCTCTCACACACAACAAGTTTTTTCAAAATTAAGTTTTTTTCATTTTCACCAAAAAATCATTATTTTCTTACTGCCATTGTACGTATATTACTATGTTACTGCCATAATCCATAAACTATGTTACTTTAACTCATATAACGTGTTACTTTAATTCATGAACTGCGTTACTTTAACTCATAAAATCTGTTACGTTGTTTAATATATTCTCCTGCAAAAATTATTATTCTAACTCATACAATGTGTTACTCTAATTCATGAACTGTATTACTTTAACTCATAAAATCTGTTACGTTGCATAATCTCTTGCAAAAACTGTTACTCTAACTCATACAATGTGTTACTTTAATTCATGAACTGTGTTACTTTAACTCATAAAATCAGTTACGTTGCATAGTAGTCTCTTGCAAAAACAGGAGTTACAATTAACAAAAAGAACAATGTTTGTTTTTATTAAGATACTCCAAAACAAAAAGTGGTACAAGGTTCCAACTAAATCAACTCCATTACAATTCTAATGTTTCAAACTTGTTACTCATAATGTCCTACTTATAATTCTGCTTCTTCTTCATCCTTCTCGTTCTCTCCGTCTTCTTCTTTTTCATCTTTTTCATCATCATCTCAGAAGCTTTGATTTAATCTCATCACCGCACAATGGAGGAAACTCTCACCCACATCCCTACATCATTCATGTGGATTAAAGTAACAGATAACAAGAGTTAAAGTAACAGATGAAGTGCATTGAATTAAATTAACAGAGTATGCTTATACACCAGATATAAAGTACTCCCTCCGGACACTATTTTTTGCCCCACTTCATTAAAATACTCCTCACATATATTGGGCTAGTGGGGCGAAAAATAGTGTCCGGAGGGAGTAACAGAGGTCAGACATTAAAGTAACAGATAGTATGAATTAAAGTAACAGATAATGTTCATTAAAATAACACCAGATATAAGTTAGTGCAAAAAATTCATATAATGATAAAAATGAGAGCATGACGCAGTATCTTACTATTTGATATTGTTTCCTATTTTGAAGTCATCACGTCCCATAATTATAGGAAGTAATATTTTTTTTTATATGATGTTACTCTTTGATATTGTTTCCTATTTTGGTGGCAATCACGTCCCATTATTATAGGAAACAATATCTTTTTTTTTATTATTTTTTTAATATGGCAGCTTCCTAAACTCTTAGGACACTACAATGCACTACAATAACAGACTACAATAACAGATGAAAAACACTAAAGTAACAACTGGAGTGTATTAAAGTAACACGACATATAAAGTAACAGATGGTAGACATTAAAATAACAGATGCTCTACACTAAAGTAACGCAGTATATGAACTAAAGTAACGCAATATATTGTAAACGTAAAAACTAATAATTGAGTAGCATCTCAACGACTTCCATGGCGATTCCAGTATAAATTACAAAACATATATACTCAACCTTTGTGTGTTCTACGATTTGCATATGAATCTATGATGAATAACACGACCATGAAAACAATATCAACATGAAAATTGACGCAAAACATGAACACAAATTGACGCAAATTAATCAAGATAATGAATAAAAATTGACGCAAAACATGAAAGCAATATCGAAACTCACCATTGTTATACTCGATGAATTGCTTATCAACGGTTAATGAAGATGTCGCGATCATTGAATTCATAGTAACGGAATTTCGAGCACAGATTTGATTGAATGAATGAATGAACGTGATGATCGATGGGAGCGTTTTTTTTAAGGTTTTGATGAACCTGTAACGTGAATGAATGAATGAGGAATGATTGTGATTATGGGAGTTATTGTTTCCTAAAATCATGGGAGTTATTTAGTATCATCTTTAATGGCTCCCACTATTATAGGAAACATAACTTTTTTAGTATCATCTTTAATGACTCCCACTATTATAGGAAACAATATCTTTTTTTATTATTATTTAGCAATGGCGGTTTCAAATATCTCCATGACTCACTAACGCGTTACAATAACAGACTTTAAGAACTAAAGTAACGTCTTCGATAAACTAAAGTAACATATCATAAAAGTAATAAAAGTTTGTCATTAAAATAACGGACATTCTACACTAAAGTAACACAGTATCTGAACTAAAATAACCCAATACCTTTTCTGTGCGCAGACATAATGTGATTAAAATGCAACATTACTATAGTTCAACGTAGAAAAGTAGAAACTAAAAAAGCCGGATTGAATGAAAAGCAGCGCGATGAAGACGATTATTGACTGAATGTGTTATTGATTGTGTCGTTTTGAAATAAATGGCAGCGGCGCGTTGAAGATGATGAATGATTGAATGTAATTTTGAAGAATGAATGATTGAATGAGCGAGAGAACGAAGAAGAAGGTGGTTGAAACGGAATTGATGAAAGAGAGAATGAATGATTGAATGAATGAGAATGTTACTTTACTGAAATATTCACCTTCCTATTTTGGTGGATTCAGTATCTTTTTTTTTTTTTTTTTATTAAAACAGTGATTTTATTTCGTCCCTTGATCCATCTCCCATCCAACGGATGGGATGAGGACTCAAGGACTCAACACATATATAGGGACTCATTAGAACCCACCTCTCTCTCTCTCTATATATATATATATATATATATATATATATATATATAAAATACCCTTGTATGATACGTACGACATTATCTCATTATCATCATATTTTTTGCGAAATAGGTTCATGATCATTATGAAATGGAGTCGGTAATGGTGATCCTACTCCATATGTTACTCCGTCCTTGATTTGTTCAACAATGCCAACGAGTCAACGAAGTACTCTTTTGTTTCTTCATCCCTGGCCTAAGCTATCGTCCAGCGTTGTTAGCTCTTCACCATCAGGTAATTAATTGGGTATTAAAATGTTATAAACATGCATGCTGGTAATGGTGGCCCGGGACTGATCTGAGTTTCAGCCTTTGCTGCTAGCTGTAAGTACAGGGAGGATATATGGTCCAATAACAGCCTTCAAGTTCAAGTTATAATCAAAGATTATGCTACTTAATAATAATGATGATTCTGTTCTGTTCAGTTAATCAAGCTGTTTTTGTTTATCTAGTCGTTAAGAGACGCTGATATAAAAGATGTCTTATCCTAGTGATTTAAACGGTGGTCATCTTGTGACATCAACCAGTAAAATCATTGAACCGTCAAAATTACCCTTAATTTGTCACCAAAGCAGGCCTCACATCTTTCGACTCAACCTTTCAGGACTCCTCGCAAATACCTCTCCTTGCTTTTTATGAGTTACGGAGTACAATTTCAACTACACTTGGCGACTGAAAGTCAATCTCCAGTGTATTTTTCAGTCACCAAAAAAGAATGATGGCAGAAAGTGACGTTTAATTGTGCTATGTTTCGTCGACTGATTGTTGAAGCGGTCACCGAATTTGGCATACTGTTATACGGAGTATACTTTACGGAGCATCACCGGTTCATATATTTGGAGAAATTAACGAGTAAAGTACACCTCGTTTGACTACCAAATTAGGAGTCAATTTCATTGTATACTTTACATACGCAACAAGTAAAATCATTAATACATGTAATGATATAAAGATTGTCAGAGGTAACAGATGACAGCCAATAACAGATCCATCCTGAATATGTTACCTCAAATGAGCTTAGGAGTTAGGTTGTAGATGTCGATGTTGCTGTCGCAGTGAAGTTAATCAGACTGCTTGCCGGATCAAAAAAAATAAGTGAAAGAATTTCGTTGAAAGTATGTGCCTATGGTATCAATCGTCGTCTTCCCCTATTTGAGTGAATGAGAATGGTTGGAACTTGTAACCATCTCCCTCGTAGAACTTGTTCTGAAATTCCACCCAGTGAAGTCGCAAGGCATGTAAAAATGCGCTAAGTGTTTCCATAACCAGTAGCACCCCAACAGTGGCCGAAACAAAAACAATAATGCCAATGATGAGGATGACGATATTGTTATACCTAGATTCACCATAGGAAATATGTTATCCTCTGTTTATTTGACTTTACTCCAAGACTCTTTAAGTAACAATGAACAAAAACTTACCCCCAGGCCAGAAGTAACACTTTGTCGAAGAACACACTGGACAGCTCTGAATGTGCAAGACTGCAAAGGGAGAGTGCAAGAAATTAATGATCATCCGAGTCAAATAAATAAATCAACAAAATACCCCCTTTATTTGCCATAGGAAGGTTACAACTATCCATTTTGTTCATATTGACATTTCCTTTTTAGAATCATGGTGCGAACCCGCAGGCTACTGTGAGTCTGTGACTACTGAAAGTGTGCATGGAATATAACTTAGGCATGTTCAATAGAGGCTGAAGATAGCATAATCAAAGGCACAATCGCTCCCATGGTTTAATTAGCTTCAGACACATGAGTTACTAGTTCGTGTAGCCAACCCATTTGGTTGCTGATATCAATATTAGGCAGGCCTTCAAAACTAATTAAAAACCTACCTGAGGGCCCATAAACGCAAGTATGAAGCAGTATTGGAAACTGCTCCAAGAACAAATTCAATGGTGTGTATAAGTTGATGCACAAAGATTTCGCTAAACTCAAAATCATCATGTCCATGTGAATCATGATCCGCTTCGAAGTTCATGGAATCTTCGTCATTGTCAATAATTGCATAGGATCGGCCTTGATGTCTCTGAGAAGAATAAATGTCAATCAGATGATGTAAGAGAGTGTATATATTCTAAAATCTAGATAAAAAAAAGCCTCAGGGTTAGGAAGGGGAAGTTCAGTAGAAAGGATTGGAAGACTCGTCATACTTCTTCATGTTGTTTCTTCAGAAGAAATGGCTTCGGAAATAGCATCCATGGTACAGAAATGAGAGCCAAAACCAACAAAAGAATCTGATGAAGGAATGCAGTACATGTCAGAAGTCAAGAGATATCAACATTTAATGTGAACCTCATAATAGGAAGTGAAGAAACCTGAAGCAGTTTTTGACCAAAAAACAGCTGATTTTCTCCGAGGTCGTCAGTGGGGCTAAGGAACATGTATATCATCACATGATATAGGTCAGCTTTAGAGCCAGTGCACCATTTCACAAGAATAAGTAGTGAGAGGTAGCCAAATAAACTGTTCAAGAAAATCAATTGGGGTACAAACTGATACCTGAGAGTACAAAATATGAACAAAAATTAGATACACGGACACCATAATGAACATATTGAGTAGGACAAATAACCAGTGTCATTTCTTAGTAATACAAAAAAGCATCATGCAATATACATAAATGAAGCATTACAGGTTGTACAACCGGTACAAGGTGAGAAAGATCATAAGATTAGATGGAATCATAGTAAGTACGGAGTACTAGCTACCTATTGAACTCCATTTTAGAAATGCTTTCTATTTTCATGTTGTAACAGATTTAAGTACGACTAAATAGGTTAAGATACCAATACTTATAATGCGGCCTACGTAATCCACCTTAAAATTTGATATGACCTAAAAACTAATTTCAGTACTTGGACGGTACTAACGAATCAACCAATTGGTGAATACAAGGTGTTTATGACAAAGAACGGATACTCAAATACTAAATTACCATATATTCAAATCGTTTTTGAAGAATTTCCCATTAAAGTAGCTTAGTATGATTCCAAGGTTCATTTGTGTCACCCCAATGAGGATTGACATCTTCATCTTCAAAGAGTTTAGAAATGGCAGCTCACTACGGCTACCGTGCCATACAGGATCCACTCCAAATGGATAGGTGTCACGGACTTTAATCAAGCCGGCAGTTGTAGCATCCCTGGGAATGCCTCGAGATTAGTACACCATATAAGATTTGATAAGTGAGGAATAACATATAGTATTACGTGAAAGCTCTAAGTTCTCACTGGCATGAACTATCTCGGCATGCATATGCAGAGGATCCGAACAGCTCAAACGGGACTGAAAAGAACTCATTGTACACAAATCCAGTGTATATGGAGAACAAAGCCATCAACATGATGACATAGCGACCCCCAAATGCCATCTCCATTATATCTCCAAGTTTCTGCTCATAATAAGAAAAAGTCAGCAGCCATGATCGTGGAATATAACTTTACACCAATTAGAACTATATAAAGAAATTTAGCATGTTTGAGGGGTAATTAACAGACAGATTACTTCAAAAGTTCAGCAAAATTCGAGGGATGTATCTTATGGCTTATGTCATATTGTCATCCAAAAAATAAGAAAACGACTTGAGCACAACAGGGATGACTAAATGTGGAAGTGTATCAGGTTGGAATGATGCAGCCCAGTTTGAAAGTAATTTCAACTTGCATGCATGCATGCAAAACAATTCATTACAACAATGGGAAATTTGAACAGCATTGCCTGACTCTGGAATGTCCAGGAAGACTGTTTGTAATGATAGTTGGTCTCCCTTAAGACGATTATATCCATCTTAAGATTATAAAGGGTCAAATAACATCTCATGTGCTTAGTTAGGAATAACTTTTTGCTATTCCTTATGCATTTAGCTTTTTAACTATTCATGATATTTGACACATGCTATAAGATTACGACGAACATGCCGGTCACAAACAAGAGTTTGTGTTGTAATGAGGACACGACAAGCAATACAAACATCGATCAACCAAATAATTACGGGGTGCCCTAAACTTATGATAGGAACTAGAAACATACTCGAAGAATGAAGATGCCCTTGATACGATAGCAGAAGCACTAAATTCTATTTTGGTTCCACAAAGTGGAAATAGATAATAATACAGGTAAATTATGTGCTGTAAATAATTGAGGATTTAAAGATAAGATTGCATAAACTCAAACTTGAAATCATACAAACTTGGGCGTGTTACCGTAGACAACCTTGCCTAATAATCAAGTGATTGATTTCACTAACCGCAACTAGAAAACCAAAATATAATTGAATTACTTCTCAACTCTAATATTAAAGTCAGTCTATCCTAATAATCAAACTTGGGTGTTCTATCCAAATAATTCTGATTTTTAGTATTAGATTAGTTTATTCAAGAATTTTTCAATAATCTGTTGATTCAAAATCACGAGATGTGTAGATGTCACGGATAATAAGTCATTTCTTTTTTTTAGTTTTTAGACCGCCCTTACTTTCTTTAATGTAATATGAATCCAAAACTTTCAATTGAACTTATTATTTGATCAACTTAACATAATTTAGACGTGAATTCACTCCAAATGAATAGTTATCTTCAATTAATAGTTCATCACTTACACCTGTATCATTGATACCCTGAAGATATCACTACATCAGTACTCATACTCCATCTGATGATAACCGAGTTAAGGATTAAAAACTAATGAAGGGAAAACTCCCATAATTTTGTTGGGAAACGGCTGCCAGTGATACTGAGAAAAAAAAAATATCTTACCTGACTGGAAAGCTTCTTTTCCCTAAGAATGAAGTACAATGTTGCTAGAAACAAACAAATTCCATGACCCCAGTCACCAAACATTACAGCAAATAGGAACGGGAATGTGATAATTGTGTATACAGCAGGATTTGCTTCCTGATATTTGGCAACCCTGCAAGATTATGACCAATTAGCTCAGATAACCAAATTTTTACAGCCATCAAAATGACAGTCTTGCAAAGGAAGATGGAAAGCACAAATGAAGCATAAAGAGATCTACTGCAGACATTTGCATAATAAAAGATGTATTACACACATTTCTTTGATTTAAGACGGTAGACAATCTTTTTCACACAGAGTGCACATGTGACAATAAATGGAAAAAATCATTTCGTGAAAGACTGAGACTACACAATAAAAGAACTCAATATGTGAAGGAATACCACCTTGACTACTCAACTTGATTCCAAAGGGCACAAAGACAATGTGAGCTCAATCTATTTATCTCTCCTGGTTTCAACAAATGTTATGCTATATTGTAATGTATATCCCAATGAAACATGAGCCCCTGAATTTTGACGTGTGGAATGCATACTTCTAATATAGACAAGGGGGATAGGGAACCAGAGGATGGTACATTGGATTAGAGCAAGCAATCTGGGTCGTGCGCGGCTTGACGGCACGACCCAGCCCGGAGGGGTTTGCGGAACCAGTCCGAGTATGACTCAATGTGTCAAGGATCGTGCTCCGACATGAAAATGGAGAAAACCCCGTTTGACTTCCACTACCCTCTGAACAAAAAATAAGGCAAGGTCGAAAACAACAGTGACAATGATTCTGACGTAACAAGCACCGAATCTACCACATAGTATATTAGTAGAAATTGTTTCTTTGTATATATTTATTAAAGATTCATTTATACTCCGTAGTACTTTGTTATTGAAAGTGTGACAGATCAATTATGATGTTATTTAATTTTTTTAATTATTTAATTAAAATCTATTATTCATTTACAGCCTTTGCATTTACTGTCAAACTAATTTTTAACGACTAAATGACTAATTGTCAAATCTACAATACAAGACAACAAATATAACTGAGTACAAATCTAAAGTATACAACGAAAAAATACAAATGAACATAACATGATAAAAAACACAAAGTATAATTTAACTTTAGTCTATATCGTTTCATTATTTTTACTAATCATTATAAAAACTTAATTCTTTTTTAAAAAAAAAAAATAATCAAAAAAAAATTTAAAAAAAAAAAAACAAAATAATAATAATAATAAAAATAAAAAGAACTATGAAATCAGCGAGACCAAACCCGGCCAGGTACGGCCGTTGTATGTGGGTCGTGCTGCTGGAGGTGAGGCACGACGGGCCGGCACATAGCCCGGGTAGGCCCGTCGATAATGCCACCTCTACACTTGATGGACTCAGTGTTACAACTTCTCTCACCCCCAAAGTTTACAGGCATTAATGGTGTATGGCCTCACTATCAGGAATGTGATTAATTTTGTATTCATGCATCAGCCATCAGGGAAAGACCGATTACGAGTAGTTATTTTGGTTCATTTATTAAAAAAATAAAATAAATAAAATAAAATAAAAGTAGAAAGTTGTGGTCATTAATTTTTCCTGAATTAATTCCTACGCCAATACAGGGCAGCTCCACAGATCACAACCTGTCTATCCGCAAGGAAAATATGCTCCTGTAAGTACCCATGATGCATATAGCCACTATATAAGAAGTGCTATTATAAGCATTCAAAGCGGATTCCATTATTTTCGGGCACCAAACAGTTATTGGTTAACAAAAGACATCCAACAAACATTTACTACCATATCTAGACAAGTGCATTGCAGATTTCAAACCATGGCTTACCCGTATGCATCCACAATTTCCTGGAAAGCACTGGTGACTTTGTTTGTGCGGAAATAAGTGGGTGGTAATTCCTTCGTTGGCAAAACATGAAATATTGACCCAACTTGTGACGAAGTATCAAAGGTTGCACGATGAAGTGTGTCTTGAATCTGTCATGTTATTTTCAAGACATTCAGACTGCAATATAGCAACTGTCTGATGTACACTTCTCTATAAACAGCTGATTTCAGCAGTTCAAAAGCGAAATCAATTTAGTTCGAACGATAACATGGAAAACATCCTGACCTGTTTAGTTGAAAAAGATGGACACCAACCTTCTCCAACAAGACACTTCTTTGTCACATCGAAACTGAGCATATTTAGTGTGTGGTATACTAATTTCTCCCTCCTCACCTAAATATATTAATTTTCATTTAGAAAAATGAGGAAAGGAAAGATACAGTGACTCATTTAGGTTAGTCGACCTAATTATAACAAGAGAACATCCAAATAACTCACGCGAGAGAAAGACACTGGAGTAAAAATTGTGAAAAGATAGCAGCAAAAGCACTTACCAACTGATCCCATTCCTCAATTTGGGAACCAATTGCACTCAAGACATTGTCCCGATGCACATGACTGACATCTATAGTAGTGTTTAGCTCAGACAGCCTCGCAGAAACCTTCCAATCAAAATGTCACGTCATTTCCAACAACCATTCCAAGTTAAATCATTACCAAAAAAAAATCCTTGAGTTGTAGCAGCCTAGAAGGCTTTATATCACATATCGGGAATGGATATGGACTCATAGAGCATATCTCAAAATACAAATTGTAAGAATAAAAATAAGAAATCAGCATTCCAATTTCACGATTGACACTTTTTCAATCATACTTGCAAAAAAGGCTCTTTGTCAATTTACACTTCCCGAATAATTAGGTTAAGCAACACTAATTTTATACAGTACAGAATACCCTACCGATAATATTTTGGATTAATGATGTTTTTATATGCCCTTGTCCTTCTATATAACAGGTGAAACTGTGAAAGCGCCATGGGAAGAATAAAACTCAAAGCTACAATAGGCTCATGTAGGAGTTGATAGGCTATGTGAACGGAAGTTCATCATTGTCAATTAGAGGAAGTTGAGACATCGTCTGTATAGTAGAAGTCTAGGAGCTTGAAACTGTATACATGTGTCAATGTCAGGACACTGTTCAAAGGCCCGGTTTCACCCTGAACTACATATAGCTTCAGCCTTTTTTCGAAAAAAAAAAATACATGGTTGTAGATTATGCTTCATCCACTTTTCAAAACACAACAAAGTGAAGTCATATCAAATTAGATAGTGTATTGCGCCAATGCATGTAGTCTAGACTTGCAGGTAGTAGTTAATAGAAGAAGTATGCTTAACTATTGTGCACAGAGCTAAGAAAATATACAGACATACCTCTGTTATCATCTGTTGTTGTCTTTCTGGATCTTCAGAAAAGTGATAACGATTTGCTCCAAATGATTCACATATTTTAACAATTTTGTACATTGCTCTTTCTCCCGAGTAAAAGATCACAAAGACGTTTTTTTCAACCTGTAAAGTAGCACGTTTCAGTCAGAAATTTTGCAGACTCAGATAAGAGGATCAGTTACACCCCACATAAAGACTCATGTTCAACACAAAATTGTAATAAAATATTAATATTTTAATATCAATTTATGATTATTATGGAGTATTTATTAATACTACCAATATTTTAAAAAAAATCATGCTTGCATGAGATCTATACTAGTAAGGAATGAAACATCAAAACAATTGATATATTCACCTTTTGACCAGATGCTGGATCAATGACAGGAAAGTCAAGAACAACCTGCCTTAAAAAAACGTTTCCCCTATTTGCACGGAAAAGAATCCTCTCAAAGGCCATCGATTTTTCACGAGGAACCAGTCCACTGATGAATCCAAGCCTGACTTGTTTTGAAGGATCAACCATCATTTCCTGAAACAAAAAAAGAATATTTTAGATGTCATCCAAGGGTGGTAGAAACAGACAATTTCATCACAGTATATCATTGCAACAGGGATGAAAAATAATACCTGTTCTCGCAATAAAGGACTGTCGATTGATCTTTCAGCCAGGTGGCGTGCTTCATTTTCTGACTGCTGAGCCGCTGCCTTGAAAGCTGAATGAAAGAACTCCCCAGCCTGAAATAGATCAGCTCACTTCAATAAAGTCCATGGTACATAGGCAAACCAATTAGAAAGAAAAGGCATCCAATGGCTAAGTGTAGCGAGATGCAAATTCCTTTTGAGTCACAAATAACACTCATTACGTGTGGCGTCTAATGCATTTATACAGCTCATGAGACACCAAGACTAGAATCGGTCAATCACACTCACCTTCAGCAATACCAGCTTATATTCCACGAGCTCATTGTATGTATGTTGTAGTCTTTCATTATTACCATTCATTTCTACTAAATCACCTTCAAGTTCTCCAACTTTTGCCTGATTGTGAGAAACATGGTTAATTCTAACTGCAGCAAAAAAAGGTGAGGCGAAAAAATTTGACGAGGTTGAACTTACCTCTAACTCATCCATGCTCAAATTATTCCCCATCGGAAACCAAGCCGAGGGAATTATTCCAGCTTTTCTCATTTGATCCTTAAAAAATCTTATTTTACGAGCCATTTCACTGCATCTCTTGATCTGGTAAATGAGCAAGTTACTATAATGAAACTAATATAGATCAAACAATAGGCATTTGTAACCACAAACAGATTAAACTGAAGAACGAGAATGCACCTGAGCAGCATACGTCCTCTGAAATGGACTCTTGTCAGTGTTGAGCTGGAAAAAAACAACATGGTTATTTTCCACAAGAAGTAAACAATTAACGGTGACTTCAAATTAAGCTTCGCAACAATTTAAAATGGACAGAAGTGTCTATCAATAACACAATGACCTTGTCTCCTAACCACAGCTTACAAAATCAGCACTTCCAACATGTCAACTTGTAAAAACAAGAAGGGCTAGCTTACTCCAACCAAGAGGCCATGGGTTTCGATTCTTAACCACGACAGAGTGCGCTCAACCAAAATAAAACATTCGGGTATCAATTTGTTTATATACACTAGAATATCTAATGATCCACAAAACGTTAGCTTACTGTGGAAATTATTCTCCCGTTGTCGCTTCAGGCATCTACCACACGATGTACATGGAAAAAATACACCATACATTCTAATCTGATTCTTTTGTAGAGCAAATCATTATAGGTACTGTATTTTCTAGCGTTGAGGGCGGTGATAAAATGAACAAAAATGCAGCTTAAATAGAGTAAAGTATCGATTTCCAATTTGAATTACACACACTTTTAGTGTTGAAACCAAAATTAAGCAGCTCATCCTATAATAATCTTCGACCATATCACATACTCCAATTACCGCTCCCTCCGTATTAAGAGTATAGATTGAGCATCAAACTTTCGCATAATTGATTGGCTTTAAAACTAACAACTAACAATGCAGCTTATGATGATCCCACAGCTTCATATTAACATCAAATAAACAAGCTGAAGAACATACATGTCAATGGGTCCAAGTAAAGGAAAACTTACATCTTTAAATTGAAAAAGAGAAAGATCGCCGAGGTAAGAAATTGTACGATGAGCAGATTCAATTGGTATAATAAGCTGCACTAATTTCATTTCTTCTGATCTCATCAGATCCATTGTCGGCCAACACTTACTACTCTCCTCCATTTCTGGAAAAAACTAATCAAAATTCAAACCCTAATTTACCACCAAATCACAAAACCAGGATATCAATAGGCGTGAAATTTCAAATCCTATTGATCAAATCATACGGAAACACTTTATTCGAATTCTTAATTGTTTGATTTTTCGCAGGTTGATGACCGACGAAAATGGTTGATGAAGTTTGTGCTTTTTTTTTTTTTATTCGAGGACGATTAAGAAAGACGTTGAAAGTTTGGTGGTGGAGCGAAAAAACGAAGCAACTACGTCGTATCTTCACCTTTCAGTCTCATTGCGCGCCGACATTTTATTTTAATTTATGTTTGCGCACTTTTGTTTGGAAAGACATTACGAGTAAATATGTCTAACGGGTCGGGGTCAGATCAGTTTCGGGTCGAGTCACTTGCAGGTTATAAAAGTTGGATTGATTTCGGATCGAGCTAGGTTATTTCGGGTTTGGGTCATTTTTGGATTTACTATTTTCAACGTTTTTAGCGATATCAACTCGTTTTTTACAATAATATGTAGGTTAGTTTTGGGTTAGACCGGGTCAATTCAAATCATGTATCAACCTCAGGTAGTTAGTTCGGGTGTCAAGTCGGTTCGGGTTGGCTCATTCGGGTCAGGATAGTTTTGTCAGGTCGGTTCGGGTTGGCTTATTCGGGTCATTTTAGTTTTGTCATGTCTAATTACAAGGATGGTCAAGTTAATTGCTATAGTTAGAGATGGCAATAAATATCAGATTCTGTCCGGATCCTACGGGGTCGAAAATGGATCGCAATATTTTGGTTCCTAAGGATAATGATATAGATCTAATTCATACTTTGTTCTATATACGATTCTTATGGAAAAACAATAATGAATGAAAATAGAAGAAAACTTGATACAAGTGTGTCATAGTAAAAAGTTATAAAAAAATGAAGACGTGAAAGATTAATATGAAAATAATAGAAAATGAATAGAATATCCCCTATATACTAAAAGAATAACAACTTTCTAAAATTTTCCCTCCAAAATGTATTATTTCTAAAGATGGAAGTTAAACGCAGAGTACTTTAAAATAAATTGGTAACTCGTTACATTTCATGGATGATAATAAAATCATCAAAATGATAAATTCATAGTATAGCGATTCTTAGCTTCACACTAGAAAAATATACTCCCTCCGATTGTCTATTTTCTTCCATACATGGAGTATTTGTTTCTTTTTTTTTTTCTAAATAACGTTTTTGTTTTTCGAGTTGAATATCTAGACATTAATTTTTATAAAAATGTGGAAATAGTCCAATTTCTACGAGTAGTTTATAAAAAACAAGTACTATTAAACCATTTAAGTAAAAATATATCATATGAATGTTCAATTCTTAATATTAAATTAATTCATATATATTACTCCATCCGAGTTTCTATTATTGTCCCACTTTCCTTTTTGGGTTGAGTTTGATTTTTGTCCCACTTTCCTTTTTAGGCCATCAATGTGTGGTTCACAATTACTCTCCTGTTTCTCTTTTTTTTTTTTTTGAACCACTCATCTCCCCTTCCTTATTTTCATCCCAAATCCTTTTGGGACAATAATAGGAACTCGGAGGGAGTATATATATTATGAGGGAACTAAGTGTTTCGAAATATGAGAATAACATAAATAAAAATATACTTTGTAGATATAATATTTTCATCTAAACATACATTTATTAATTTTACTCCATTACCTTGATTGCTTATCAATTTCTTTGAAATTTTTCTCTCAAAATTGAGAAACGTAAACATTAATATACCTCTAATTTAAAATCTTTAATAAGTAAATTTTATGTATACCGTGCATAAAATGCACGGAGCCTATACTAGTTAAAAACTAACCCAAAAGGGAAAATGGGTAGTGTTATAATATGGGAGAGAAAGAGTAGAGAATGAGGTACTCTATTACATTGATCATTAGCATGTATATATACATACATATATCTAGGGTTTCTTCTAGGTCTAGAATATCCTGTAAAGATATGATGTCGACATAATGTCGTCATAGGGTGGACATCCACATATACATACAATATATTACATTATAACACTCACCTTGGATGTCCATCAGTGAAATCATGCATACCTCATTAAAACTTTGCCTAGAAAAACCCAATGGAACATTAGTAAAGAAAACGAGTACATAAATCTTCAAAACACGTATAACATGCTGCCTCGTTAAAACCTTTCCATGGAAAATCCAGTGGGCCAAAACCATGACTTAGGAAAAAGAGTACAACGCGTGTTTACTCCCCCTAATAATTGCACAACTTGATACAATATGTATTGAAATGATCCATGTCTTCATGTAACTTCATGGCGTTGAAATGGGTTTATTGTGATATATTGCTGCTCTTGCTCTCATCACTGTGCTGCTGCTACTATCTGCTCTGCTTACTGGTTTGCTGCTACCGTCTGACGTGGATGCTGCTGTCCGACGTGGCTCACCTATGACGTGGTTCGACCAATCAACTTGCTGCACACAGATTGATGAGTTGGCAGGATTAGTTAGCAAAAGTTAGTTACAACAAACTTTTGTATATATATATAATTAGCACACATTCTTTGTAATTTAATTCAGTTTGTTACACACAAAACATTGATCATAATAATGAGAAAATCTACTTCTATTTAGCATGTGTGTGAATGCTATGCGAACTCCATTAATGGCGTAACTGAAGCTCACTTGCTCATGAAGTTCTAGATGGTATCAGAGCTCCAGTATTACGACACCTGCAGAATTCGCTCTTGCTTCATCTCTTGAGAATCGTATGATATTCCTCTGAAGAGTTGTATGATCTTTCTTCTCTCTTTTGCGCGATTTTATTGCAAATTCTGCAGTTTATTGATGCAAATTGTTGTTTGCTGTGTTTCTATTCTCTGGAGTTAAATTTACAATTGATTAGTCGAATTCCTTTACGATTTTGTTGAAAGTTCCGCTGCAATTTCTCAAAATCAGTAGCCATGGCTCCAGCTCATACTTCAGTGTATAAAGATCCTCTTTATCTTTCTGCACATGATCAAAGCCTTATTCAGCTTACTCCTAATGTTTTTCATGGACACAATTTTCTGCACTGGTCACAACAAATCAGAATTTCACTTATCACTAAGAACAAATTAGGTTTTATTACTGGTTCTTACCCTAAGCCTGATGAAAAGGATGCTATATTTCATGACTGGATTAGGACAGATTACACAGTAATGAACTGGATTCTGTATTCGCTAAGTGAAAAGATTGCTAGCTATTACATTCGATCAGTCTAATGGTCCATTCTTATATCAGTTGAGGCGTGATATTGCTCATACTACTCAGGGAGACTTATCTGTAGCAGATTATTATGCTAGGCTGAAAACACTTTGGGAGGACATGCGTTCATTAGACCCTCTTCCTCAGTGTGATTGTGGGGCTTTAGATGACTGTACATGTCTGATGTTGAAGAAGGTTGTTGCTAGAGAGAATACACACAATCTGATTGATTTTCTTATGAGATTGCATAAGAGATATGATAACATTCGTGGTCAAATTCTAGCTACGGATCCACTTCCTACTGTAAACAAGGCATTTGCCCAGGTTTACCAACTTGAGGTTCAGCAACAGGTTACTGCTGATATACCTGTATCTGCCCTAGAAATAGCTGCACCTACTGCAAATCATGCTTCGAATCAGGGAGCTCATGTTGACCCTCCAAATGTGTGGAGAAGGGATAACAAAAAGGCTAAGACTGACAAATCTTCTTACTACTGCACTCACTGCAAGAAGAATGGGCATACTATCGAGTACTGTTGGCACCTGAAGAAGCTCAAAAGACAACAAGCTGTTGCATCTGCATCTGCATCTCCTGGACGGAGGTTCGCAGCAAATGTGGAGGAGGTTGATACATATGAATCTGAAACCCCATGTGATATACCTGCATTGAAGATGTTTGAGGAGAATATTGATCCATCTTTTATTCAAGCCATAAAGAACTGTTCAAGTTGCAGAGTCAATCTCAGGCTCAACCAGAAGTTGCAGGCCCAGGCTTTTCAGGTACAGCCCTTGCTTATTCTGCTGCTGGTACCTCTAATATTCCTATATACACATGGATTCTCGATTCAGGTGCTTCTGACCACATGTGTTTTGAGTTGAGTCTTTTTAGCTCTTATACATTGCTAAATAAGCCTATTTCTGTGCATCTTTCCGACGGGCAAATTAAGATGGTAACTCACACTGGAATTGTCCCTCTTACAGCAAATTTATCTTTAAAGAATGTTCTATTCCTTTCTGATTTCAAGCATAATCTGCTCTCTTTGGGTCGTTTATTGAGTGATAATCAGTTCACTGCTACATTTGACCAAAATCTGTGCAAAATACAGGATCCTTCCACTAAGGAAATCCTTTGTTCTGGGAGCAAAAAGGGAGGCGTCTATCAGTTTCTTCAAAACACTAGTACTGTTCATAGCAATAATTGTACTAGAAATTCGTTTTCTGTTTCTGTAAGCAATTACAATGATGTAGCCTTGATGCACTCTAGACTTGGTCATTCATCTTTGGGTGTTCTTATGCATGTAATCCCTGCTATTGATAGTGACAAAGCATTTCATTGTGATACATGTGTTTTGGCTAAACATCACAAAGCTCCTTTTCCTGTCAGTTCTACTGTTTCTAAGTTCATCTTTGATCTAATCCATGTTGATCTATGTGTTCCCTACCGATTGAAATCCATGTCTGGGGCTTCTTATTTCCTCACAATTGTTGATGATTTTAGTAGATCTACATGGACTTTCTTATTAAAAACTAAGGAACAAGTTCCATCTGTTATGGAATCCTTCATTGCTTATGTATCTACTCAATTTGGTTCCAAAATCAAGATTATCAGAAGTGATAATGGAACGGAAATAGTGCAGCAAGAATGTCAGATTTTATTTGCCAAGCATGGCATTGTTCATCAGCGTTCTATCCCAGGAAATCCTCAGCAAAACGGCAGAGTAGAGAGGAAACATCGCCATTTGCTTGAGGTTGCTAGGGCCCTAAGAATTCAGGGTTCCTTGCCTAAGAGGTTTTGGGGGGAGCTGATCCTTGCATCTACACATCTTATTAATCTCATGCCCTCGAGAGTATTGGGTTGGATTACCCCTCATGAGAAACTTTTTCAAACTAAGCCAGATTATTCCAAACTCAGGATAATAGGATGTTTATGCTATGCTACTGTCAAAGATGCTGATAAATTTGAGTCTCGTGCAATTCGAGGAATTTTTCTAGGTTATCCTACAGGCCAAAAAGGTTATAAGTTGTATGATATGGAGAATCACAAGATCATTGTAAGTAGAGATGTCATATTTCAGGAGAATATATTTCCTTTTCATGCTAGCTACAAGCAAGATGTTGGTCTGATTCCATCACCACCGGCAGCTGTAATGGCACCTATCATAAGTGCAGAACCTTTGCCACCAGAAACTGTCGATTCCAGTCCCATTACTGCTGACTCTCCTGAGAATGCTGTTGTTGATGATCGTATTACTGCTGATACTACTTGTTGTCCTGTTTCTTCAGAAATTAATGTTGAAAATATTGTTGCTCCAAGACGATCAACTAGAGTTCGCCATGTTTCCTCTAAATTGGATGGTTTTATTCACAGCGATCTACCCTCTAGCTCTACTGCTGGTTCGGTTTTCACATCCTCTTATGCTTTTCTCAGTCAGTCTCTGCAGATTGATGGTTACTCTACTAATTATCAGGTTTCTTGCTGTAATGCTCTCCAAGTATATGAGCCGTCTACTTATGATCAGGCTGTTACTGATCCTTTATGGTTAGCTGCTATGTCGCAAGAGCTCAATGCACTTGAGAAGAATAACACCTGGATTCTCACCAAATTACCATCAGGTAAGAAGGCCATTGGGGCTAAATGAGTGTATAAGGTGAAGTTCAATCCTGATGGAATGGTGGAAAGGTATAAGGCGCGCCTCGTTGCTAAGGGATACAATCAAATTGAGGGAGAAGATTATACTCATACTTTCAGTCTCGTGGCTAAATTAACCACAGTGCGTACTTTGATTGACGTTGCTGCTATCAAAGGGTGGTTGCTGCATCAATTGGACATTAATAACGCATTTCTCCATGGATTTTTGGATGAAGAGGTATATATGAAGAAGCCTCAAGGGTACACAGTTGGTTCCAAAGATGATGTTTGTTTATTAAAAAGGTCCTTGTACGGGCTTAAGCAAGCTTCTCGACAATGGAATTATGAGTTATCCAAATTTTTATCCAGACATGGTTATGTGCAGTCCAAATCCGACTATTCTCTCTTCACCAAAGGTCATATAACTTCCAGTTTTGTCCTTATTTTAGTGTATGTTGATGACTTGATAGTAACCGGAACAGATGAATTCGAGATTTCTGCTATCAAGAAGGCTTTGGATAATGCATTCACAATTAAGGATATAGGTCAACTTCGGTATTTTCTGGGTATTGAAGTATCGCGTTCAAAAGTTGGAATTCTTCTTAATCAACGAAAATATATTGTTGATATACTCAGGGATTCTCATATGGAGGATTGTACTCATGCTAATTCCCCTCTTCCCACTGGTTTGCGATTATCTACAGACGATGGTGATTTACTCGCCTGTCCTGAAGTCTACCGACGATTAGTTGGGCGGCTACTTTACCTTAACTTGACTAGGCCTGATATATCCTATGGTGTACAGCACCTTAGCCAATTTATGGCGGAGCCCAGATTTCCTCATTTACAGGCTGCTCTTCATGTCATTCGGTATCTCAAAGGCTCTTTGAGTTTGGGTCTTTTTTATCCTGCTTCCGAACTCACTCTCACCAGTTATTGTGACGCTGATCATGCTAAATGTGAGTTCTCTGCGAGGTCTGTTTCTGGTTATTGTGTGTTTTTAGGGAGGTCTTTGATCTCTTGGAAGACCAAGAAGCAGCCCACAGTAAGCAAGTCAAGCACGAAATCCGAGTATCGATGTATGAGTCAGACTTCTAGTGATATTGTTTGGCTAAATGAGTTACTAAAGGAGATGCAAGTTTGTGTTTGTGGACATGACATAGGTCCACCCCGACGCGGCCACGCGCGGGTTTGGGGAGGCGAATGAATCTCCATATGAGATGGTCAAATTGAAATTTAAATTGAAGTAGGAGTCGCCACCGAACTTTGTGGGAGTTCGGGCTCGTTCGAACCCACTCTATGTCGTAGTGGGCCGTATATAAAATACGGCCCATTTCCGATGTCAGAGTTTATTGGGTTCGTCCCTTTGCATTACGATACCGATACCGACATTATCGGATATCGTGTATTGAATGACTCTCGTTGCCAATGGATTCGGACATCCGGAAACCATGGTTCTGAGTAAGGGGTGAGGGTACGTGTTGGGAAGTTCACTAAGAACACCCAACCCTGCCCGCACTTAGCGGCCTTTACTATGATATCGTTCGTTTTTGGTGTACACGCGTTAGTTCGACGGTTGAATGATATGCAAAGATTATTTTCCCTAAACATGTGAGAGAAAAATAAATGGGTTGCTAAGTCGTTTAATGCATCTTAAACTAATAACGTCAAAGTTATTTTAGCATGTGAAGTTCGTTTTAGTCTAATAAACAATAAAAACAAAATAAATTGCTACAAACACGAGAAAACGAGTTAGTAACGTTTGAATAAATCGAATAAAGATGTAAATACGATAATATGCATGATTTTGGAAAAGATTTAATGACACGTGATGGATTAACACGTGTTGACCAAGGTCGAAAAAGTATTTATCGAAATCTGAAAATATGTCGCGAAAGTCGTTATTTTATATAAGAAACGAAAAGAATAGAAAAGCGAGAAAACGAGAAAAAAGGGGGTCGGCCATCCAGGCTTCCGCACGAGTCGCCTGGAAGGCACGCGACTCGCGCGGGAGTCTGTCCCGCTTTTTTATTTTTCGAAAATCGTCAAATTTTATAAATCGCGTACAAATATGGATTAATTTGTACTCGATTTATATTTTCGATATTCGTCGTATCCGATATTCGATTATGAAAAGGTTTTGAAAAAGGTTTTGAATGCTTTTTAGAAAAGGTTTTGAAAAAAATTTGTTTTGAACGAAAAGAGAAAAAAAAGGAATTTGAACGAAAAGAAGAAAAAAACATGTTAATTCTCTCCGCGTAAAAAATCGTCGAATTTTGTTTTTAAAAAAAAGATGTAACGATTTTTTAGCATCAACGAGATTTAATTTAGTTCTTGTTAAATACGATATTTGATTAGAGAATCAATATCGTATTTTAAGAACGTTTTCGTTTTATAAAAATATTTTTGTAATATCGATACTAGAAAAAATAAAAAAAACGTGACAACGACCCATATTAAAACAATAAGACCGACGACACGACACACAAAAAAAAACGAGAAAAACGTGGAGAAGGGAAGAGAAAGGAGGAAGAGTCGGGTTTGATTTTACACCCTCAACCTACATGCTTTGTTTTCTCGGAATAGAGCTCGTCGGAAAGTGGCTTAAACACTGGAGCGTCGAGATGATGTGGGATGAGTTTGGGTGTCGATTTGGTCGTGTGGGGTGACGGATTTCGGCCGGCTTGGGGTCGGTTTCGTCGGGTCGAGGTTGCTCGGGAATTGTCTGGCGTTACGAGGTTGTATATTTTCTGAATTTCGATGATCGATAATGAATGTGTTTTGATTGTGTATGGGAATAATTGATGTGTAATTGTTGTTGTGAATAATTAATGATGGATGTTGAATGTCTGTCGATTGAATGTGACGGGAGGTCCTATTTATAGAAGAGGAGGTAGCCTTGCTTGTACGACAAGAAATTCCGATTAGGATAGGGAATGTAAGAATTTGAGACGAGCGAGGATTCCGTTCCTTGGAGAGGAAGCCGTGGAATCCGACTGGAAGAGGGCTGCTCGGCCGAGTGTCCTGCGCTTGGTAGGGTGCTTGATTCGGTTTTCGGATAGAATTCCTACTTGAGATCGAATTCTATCCTTAAACGGATTTGTTTAATATTTTGTGTAGCGGTTTTTTTTGTAGTGTTGGTGTCCAAACCGGACGTGTGAGGTGTCACGGCTGGTCTGTGCGTCTCGGGAATATCTTTGACCGGGTTTTGACTCGGTCTCTAAAAGACGGTTTTGCCCCTGGTGCCGGATTCGACCCAAATTAGTCTTATTTGACTCGAAACGACCCACTGAGCCTGGATTTGAGGTTGGTTTAGTAAGATTTGTACTCTGTAATAAGCCTAAACCACATGTCTATGATTTCGAGCCCATATCCGAGTCCATTAAAGCATGTTTGCGTCCGATCATCATCGGGTGTTTGGCGGAAACTACTATAGTCACCTGGCGGTCAAAATGTGAGTGTTTACAGTGTTCCACTTCCAATCACTCTTTATTATGATAATAAGGCGGCACAACACATAGCTGAGAATCCGATTTTTCATGAGCGTACGAAACACATAAAGGTGGATTGTCATTACATTCGAGAACAAATCCAAGATGGACTAATTGCTACCGCTCATGTGACTTCATTTCAGCAGATTGCTGATGTTTTAACTAGAGCATTAGGCCAGCAGCATCACAGTTCTTTTCTGTCCATGCTCGGACTTGTTGTATCTCCTCCAAGTCCTCCTTGAGGAGGGGGTATTGTGATATATTGCTGCTCTTGCTCTCATCACTGTGCTGCCGCTACTATCTGCTCTGCTTACTGGTTTGCTGCTACCGTCTGACGTGGATGCTGCTGTCCGACGTGGCTCACCTATGACGTGGTTCAACCAATCAACTTGCTTCACACAGATTGATGAGTTGGCAGGATTAGTTAGCAAAAGTTAGTTACAACAAACTTTTGTATATATATATATAATTAACACACATTCTTTGTAATTTAATTCAGTTTGTTACACACAAAACATTGATCATAATAATGAGAAAATCTACTTCTATTTAGACTGTGTGTGAATGTTATGCGAACTCCATTAATGGCGTAACTCAAGCTCACTTGCTCATGAAGTTCTAGAGGGTTCGTCGTAATCGACAAATATGTCTCGAACAATTGCCATCTCAACAATGATGGTTATAACTATAGCGTTTTTAACACGTCTATAGCGCTATCTCGTCAAAAACATTGCTAGGAAAAAATCCCTTGGGACAAAAAAACCTAGTCGAAGGGAAAAAGAGTATAGCTAATATTTCACAACTGATCATTTATCCTTTAGGACTTTATCAAGCATAGACGCTTATATCATTTACACATTTATCCTGCAATTTAACAAAACAATAATTGTGTGCATGCATGTACTATGAATGATGCACTATAATATATATTATATACTAATGCAATGACGTAGTATGACACTACTATGCAATGATAAAATAACTATATTACATGCACATGATATTCAAATGCAAATTGTACAATATCTTCACCAATAATATTCATGATTGGATTGACTTCGAGTCAATACGTGGACTTCAAGTCCATGAGCTCATTCCTAACCATAGATTGTACGTCAACAATCAAGATGGACGCTTATATAAGATCCCCATTAAAGTGTCCATTACATATCGCGCGCAAATATTATTCGGTTCCGTGAATTAATATATCGATATAATTACTTATACTGCCGGCATTGCTTAAAGATATCTGAATATATTTTGTACCAATCTTTTCACATATCTAGGCCATCTATTATCGTTCAGATATCTATGTCACTTCAACGACATTCAAGTTTCATTACTCTTCACGAGTACCAACTGCACATGCTTGCCATTTTCTTTCACTTATTAACCGAATATGACCGTCACACTCCATCGTGTGTGATTATTGAAAATATGGCAAGAATCTCAATGTTCATACATTTTACTATCCATGACGGAGCTATAACTCGCTCTACCTCAAGGAGGATAAATCTGTCTATAGTCAAATCATAAATTTCAATGTATAACATATCCTGATATGATAAAGTGATCAAGTTAGTATACCATTATACATCATTATCAAAACCAAATTATGTAAATCAACATTCATATTTCTTGAATTTCTAGCAGATGTATATCATATTCAAAACAAGTGTCTGAATCTCGGGTTTAGTTGGGGATCAATATTACTTGTTTGTTTTTACCAGCTTATCTTTATCAATCTCCCCCTTAAGGTGGTAAAACTATCCTAATTTGATAGATTTAAAAAGGGTTATTTAACAGGAATAATACCAACTTTGGGTGGTATTCCATAAATAAAACCAACTTTAATTAATACGGGAATAAAACATTTATGGGACCTATAATACACGAATGAAATTGCCTCTTAAATGACCGGCTGTAGTCGGTTTTTGTGGGTCTCATACTTTTAATTATCACACATCTTCATCTTCTTCGCCACAACAAACTCGATTCTCCTCTAAACTCACATCATGTCTGATAAATGAACCTTCATAATATAATTAACAAAATTTCAAGGTCACAAGTGTTCATGGATCAACCTACATTTTTAATCAAATCAATTAAAAAGAACAATAATAGGACACTTAAACCCCTAAATTAAACCCAGAATAGGAAAACCCTAAATTAGTAAGGAAACCCAGAAAAATTGATTCGGGTAAAATGAAAACAATACTCACCATTGACATTGTCGATGCAAAGGATTGAGGTATGAACTTCTTTACAGCTATAACCCTTGAAAAAGAATTTTCGACAATATTAATGGTGATTTTCGACAAAATTTAAGGAAAATAAACAAACAAAAGTTTCGGAAAATAATTACCTTCGACAAGATGAGAAGAAAATGAAGTGAAACAGAAGATGAATTGATGAAGAAGAAGAAGAGGAAATGATGAAATGAATTGAGGAAGAAGATGAAGTTTGAAGTTAAAAAGTTGAAAATTAATGAGGTTAAATGTGTGAGTTACTTTTGTAAGTCAGTTTGTCAGTCATTAATAATTGTATTTGTGAAATATGACTGGGGTAGACGGTAGCAGGTAATGATATTCCATTCGTGTATAATATGTCTCATACAAGGTTTTATTCTCGTATTAATTAAAGTTGGTTTTATTTATGGAATACCACCCAAAGTTGGTATTATTCCTGTTAAATAACTCATTTAAAAAAGGCAATATCCACCTTAAAATCTATCTTATATTTCATAAATTTTAAGTGACTAACTCTCTTCATTAGAATGATATATTAGGGAGCTCGACTTGATGCAGTTGGTTTTCGACGTGCTGAATTAAAATTGCTCATTCAGGATATCATCATGTTCATAGGATACTTATATTATAAACTCTGATTAAATGAACTTACTTGTAAAGTTTTGTGTGACTACATGTCGCATAACAGAAACATTCATATTCATTATCCAACTACGAGTATATATTATCCAAATCTCCAACATAATATTTCATCTCGGTGTATTGTCTCGCCTTATATATATATATATATATATATATATATATATATATATATATATATATATATATATATATTTTAATGATACACGAGAGAGTTTAAGCACTTTATTACATTCTAAGAGAAACTTCATATTTATCAAAACGGGTGTAACAAGAACCCGGATGGCCTTGATTGTCACATATTTAATCCTTTTGTGCTAACTTTACCTTGTCTATAATTCATGACAATTTTTTTTATAATTATCTTGATAAATTCACTTATCGCACGCCACATTTTTTTTTAACTGACTGAATTTCATTATGCTAAACTTCTAGTTTAGCTGCATAATAATCTTATTCATGTGGTCAAAAACAAATTATTTATGTGACATGACACAAATGATGTCTTATATAAATAGGCTAGATCCGTCAAAATTACTTAATAATTGATCCTGATGGTTATCAATTTTCTTCATATAAATAAAAATAAGTGTTGTATAAATAAAGCAAATAACCAGTATATGAATAAAATACCAACTTAAATAACAATAATAATTATTATCCAAGCATCAAAATATCAAAGTAAAGTACTGCGATAAAATTCAACATATAACTAATGCTTTATTCTATAAGTAATTATAAGTATAAATTGATCTCAGTGGACCAATTATGCTTGGGTAGTGAAGAAATCTTCTACTTCCAAATGGGTTGAGTTATTAGTATCGAAATCACCTTCACCATCTCCATGCACCATATTTGTCTCTACAATCTTTCCCTTCTGAGACATTTGGTAGAGGTCAACAAAGTATTTTGGAGTGCGGCACACACGGGTCCAGTGACCATATTGTCCGCAACGGTAGCATTGATTTGGGCCCACCTCATTTGTGTTTTCCTCTGGTTTATGATCATTTTCCCACTTCTGGTGATGATATGACCTTTTGAAGGTACCACCCCGGCCTCGTCCGTATCCCGGCGCACAACCACGACCACGACCGCGTCCACGGCCGTGACCGCGACCACGTCCTTGACCGCGACCACGTCCTTGACCGCGACCACGTCCTTGACCATAACTATTTGCATAATCATTTCCTTTTTCATATGTCCCCTGATGGGAGGCCACATTCGCCTCTGGGAATGGTTGAGTACTAGTGGGACGATATGAGTGGTTTTTCATCAGTAACTCATTATTTTGCTCAACCACAGGTAAATAAGAGATCAGTTCAGAGTATTTCTTAAATCCTTTTTCACGATATTGTGTCTGCAGGACAATGTTACTTGCGTGAAAAGTGGAGAATGTCTTTTCTAACAGGTCAGCATCGCTAATTTGCTCTCCACATAATTTCAGTAGTGAAGTGATTCTGAACACAGCTGATGATACAAGTGATTTATATATGATTATTCCGTCTTTTACGCACGCATTCCCGTGCTTATCGTGTAGTGAAAGCTACTATTTTCCCCCGAATTTGATACTTTGTGGTCATGTTGCATCTTATGCAGGTTTGAACCCGTGGACACATAAACAAGGCAAAAATCGTGCTTAAAGATGAAATCTTTTGCGAAATAAGAAAAGAGAATGATCGTTTCCTACCAGGTCTACTTAAAACGTGAATATCTTGAGTTCTACAATTCCAATTGAGCTGATTTTAGTTGCGTTGGAAATCTCTTTTTTTTTTTTAGCTTTTCAACGGTATATTACAAGCCTGATTTGAAGAAGTAACGAAGAAATGACAAACATTTAAAGTTGACTGCGCAGTGCTGAAAACGGAAACAGGTCAAGATAGTCGAACGACTATCCATAATAGTCGACCGACTATTCTCTAGACTGGACGAAGACCGAGACTTTCCTAATTTGATGTTTAGGATTAATAATACTTTTGGGCTTTTGTTTTAGCTTAGTATTTAAGAAACTATTAGACTAGAATTCTACAACCTCTTCTTTTATGTTTTTAATTCTCTTTTAACTCTTTAGATTTCTCTCTACCCTAAACTTTTAGATCTAGATTTATGAATTCTTTTCTACTCTTCCTTTAAACTCGTTAATCTAATTCTTTCTTAATCTCTTTGTTCTTAATTCTTTCTCTCTTAATATTATTAATTCTTTTATTCTTAATTTCTCTTTAGATCTATTCGCTATGCTTAATTTATTTATCATCTTTATTATTGTTGTCGTAAATTTTTCTATGAGTAGCTAATTTTTCTTGCTAGGGTTTAGGGGATCCATGAATTGAATACGATTGCTAATTAGCTTACAGATCTGTCAATGATATTGTGTCTATGTTGTTAATTGTAGCATTTAATTGATATTAATTGATTAAGTCGACGTAATTGATTAATTGAATTGGTGAACTCGAACCTAAGATCGGAAGCCTGGTAAGAGTTAGACCTGCTATAACACATTAGTTTGCCCTAATAAGATCGAAAGCCGTTAGAAGCATTCTAGGGTGAATAGCGGACCGGAAGGACCTTTTCACTACCCCTTAGACCAATATCTGTGATAGACATGTGACCCAGACTGTGACCGTAGGAAATTCATGGTGAACCGACGATCCTAGTTTTCCCTCTATATTTATTCATCCCTATTCATCTTGTTTATTTTAGTTATTCTTCTTTTTACTTCTCTTCCTTCACTAGTTTTAGATTAGTTAACCACAATCAAAAACCCCCCGATTTGTCACTTAGATAGACTTTAATTGCGAGTAGAATTTATTTGTCTCCTTGTGGATACGATCCTGACTTCCCTAGCTATATTTTTAGTTAGACCTAAGTTGGTTATCTTTGATAAGTGTACGATTAGCTTATCAGCTGAGTTATATTCTGTTACAGACTTAAAATCTTGTAACCTCAAAGTTGCCCATTCGGCACGAGCACTGGGTAACATCACACTTTTCAGGTGTTTATACCTTTCATCTAATTATGTCAAAGATTATAAGGGTCTTTCACAGTCAAATATTCAATCTTAACTCCCTCATGGAGATGGTGACGAAGGAAAATCATGGCCTTAGCCTTATCTTGATCAGATGACTTATTTCCTTCCTTAATAGTTTCACCAAGGCCTTTTGTAGCTAGGTGAATTTCACGGTCCAATACCCAAGCCAAGTAGTTCTTTCCACTTATATCTAGGGTCTCGAAATCAAGTTTTGCAATGTTCGACATGATGAACTATATAAAATTAAATATATATCACATGTTAGTTTTACAAAAATATATGACAAAACATTCTTAATATACAGATTTTAACATTGCCCTCTCTCTACCCCTATCTCTCCCTAAAAACCCTAATTTAACTTTTATTGTGACTGCCGCCGCCACCCTACCTACCAACTACAGTCTTCCCCTACCCACTCGCCGGAGATTGGGCCTCTCTCCCGCCAATCTCCGGCGAAGGTTCTTTCTTCCACGATGCATGCCAGACCGATCTTGGTTTAGAGCTATTCATTCGGTTCCTCGTTCGAGCAAGCCTTATTGCCATCTGCAACACTGTTTTGTCTTCAATCACTCTCACCCATCAGCATAGGCAACATCCTTTCTTTTTATGAGAAATCTGCCTTTCTATTTTGAGTTTTTCATGTCGACTTTTTCAGTTTGTCTTGTCGAGTCTTCTCTTGGGTCTCTCTTTTTGGTTCCTCGTCGGCCTTGTGGTCTTTGTCCGTCCCGACTCGTGGGTGCAAACTCGGGAGATGTTCCCCTCTCCCCTCGCCTTCTCCTCCATCTCTCTTGTTCGTACCTCGTGGCTTTTGGTTGGGTCAATGCAGGTTCGGTTTGGTGTCTGAGTCGTCGGTGTTCCCCCCTTCCCTCGCCCCCCTACCCCACCGATTTGATTTAGTCTTGTGCCGGATTGTTTGGTTTCGGTCTGCCGTGGTTATCGGCGTTGGACTTTGGTTTCGAAGGCTTGTTTATTGATTAATACATTTTTTTTTTAAAAAAGAAAAAGGAAAAGGAAAAATTGAATTGAAATGATTTGGTCCCGTCATTTGGACTATGAAAAATGAAATGAAATGATTTGTGTGTTGGCATTCTCTTTGCCTCTTTGTTTCAATTTTAAAATTAAAAGAAAAGTTTTATGTTGTTTCAATGTTGAAATTAAAAGAAAGTTTCTATGTTATGCTTTTTCAATTTTCTATTTGGAATTTAATGGGTTTCAAAGGTTTTCTCTGTGCTTGTGTTTGTTTTTGGGTTGGTAGTGATTGATTTCTTTATCAAGGGGTTCCGTATGGTTTTATGGTTTTCTTGCTCGACGGTTTGGTTGTTTTGGCTCTTTCTTGGACTGGGTCTATCATGGCTCATGGTGGATGAATAAGTCGGATAGGGTCGACTTGTGGTGGTTGGTTTGATGGGAGGGTTGGTTGCGGTGGTTCTTTGTTAGACTTGAGTTTAATACAAGTTTTCTTACATCTCGAGACAAATGAAAGGATTAGTTTGGAATTGTAGGGGTATTAATGACCCGCTCGCCCCTACAATTGGTAAACTTAGGGCGTTACTAGGAGGTAATAATAAGTATGATTTTGTTTTCTTGATGGAGACTAAGTGTAGTGTTCAGACTGCCTCGACCATAGGCAAGTCCCTAGGTTTTAATAATTATGTAGGAGTAGATGCAATGGGTAGTAGCGGCGGTCTCCGGCTTGGATGGAAGGCTGCGGTGTTTTTCAATCATATGTACTCGTGTCCCAATTTTATTATTATGAAAGTCAGTTCAAGTGGCCCAGAATGGCTTTTGTGCTGTGTGTATGGACACCCTTGTGTGGATGAACGTCAAACTGTATGGGACTCCTTAACTGAATGGCTCTCTTCTTTCGATCTCCCTTATCTCTTAGTGGGAGATTTCAATCAAGTGGATTCAATGGAAGATAAATTAAGTAGCAAAAAGGGGCGCATAGCAGGGCTCGACTCTTTTGTTGCATGGAAGATTGATAACCAATTATATGATGTTCCTTATAAAGGACTGAAGTTCACTTGGTGCAATAATAGAAAAGGGACAAAACGTGTATATGAGCGTTTGGATAAGGCATATGCATCCTCAAATTGGTGTAATTCTTCTCGAATACCGGCGTCCTACATTATCCAATCCAAATTTCTGATCATGCAATGATAGAAATTGATCTCCACTTAGTAAAAGACAAAGCAAAACGACCTTACAAAATAGAAGCATGATGTCTTGATATGGAGGCATGCAAAGTGGTGATTCAGAACATTTGGAAAGAAGAAACTAATAGAAATGAGAGTGCAACTCTTCGAAGCATGGGTAAACTTGCACGACTGAGAGGTGCTCTTAAAAAATGGACGCTTGACAAGAGAGATGAGTGGAAAAAAAGGTGGACCGATTTTGATGATAAGTTGGTAGAAGGTATTAATGAAATCCTGTCTGGCGGATCTGAGGATAAGTATGATATAGCCCATAATGAGGTGAATACATTTGCTAAGGCAATGAATGTCTACTGGAAACAACGGGCAAAAATCAACTGGGCTATTGAAGGCGATACGTGCACAAGATATTTTTTTAACTGGGTAAAAGGGAGATCGGCTAGAAATTTCATTACTGGATTAATGAATGATAATAACCAGTGGTGCACTGAAAATAGCGGTTTATCTCAAGTCGTCATGAAGCATTTTTCGGCAATCTATGTTGGAGATTCACTCGATGATCCCGCTAATCTTCCCTATAATGATTATAAGGAGACATTCTCTTATCTTTTTTTTCCAATGTCTCAAACAGGTTAGATCATGCAGACATTATCCATCTAAGCAAACCTTTCACTGGACAAGAGGTCCGGGCAGCTGTGTTCCAAATGGGAGGAATGAAATCTCCGGGCCCTGATGGTTTCCCTGCAATATTCTTTCAAAAATTATGGAGCATCATAAAAAAGGATATTATTGATGCGGTTTGTGTTACACTAAAACACAGGGCATGTTCATAAAGATCTCAATCATACATTTATTGCTCTCATCACAATAGAAGTGGTTTCGTGAAATTCCGACATTATTTCGACACCTTTTGGTCCGTCTTAAGTCACACAAAACCTCAAGGGTAGCCCTATAGGTCATTCTATCTCAATTCATCCAAATTCCTCAAACCCTAATCCAAAATCTACAAATTGTGATGGGCAAAACTAATCTACCTAATAGAATTTTGGGCTAAACTAATCAACCTAATCAAAATTTAGACCTAAACACTATTAACTACCAAACTACCAATAAATAACAATAACAATCAAATACAAGAACTAGTTATAATGAAAAAAATAGAGTTAAGTAAGTAAACATACCAAAATATAGAATAAAAGAATGAAAAATGGAAGAAGGGATTGGAGATGGGGCTCGGCGGGTTGGGAGGGTGAGTGTAGAGAGTGTTTTTTTTTTAGAGAGTGAAGGGGGAGAGGGGGGTAGGCGGGTATTTGTTGCCCGATCCAGCAGACGGGCGTCCACTATCGGACGCCAAATCCAGCCAAAGTGGCGTCCGACAGTGGACGCCATATACCCTAAATGGCGTCTGACAGTGGACGCCATTTAGGGTATATGGCGTCTGCTTGTGGACGCCACGTCCACCCAGACTTTTGCCCCCCAAGTTCAGTCGGACGCCAAATTTGGCATCCGATTGTGGACGCCCGTCTGTATTTTCGGACGCCATTTAGGCGTCCATATGCTGAGGACGCCTGCCAAGTGGACGCCCGTGACTGCTTTTCTTGTAGTTAAAGGGCCGATCAACTTAGGCCAATTTGTCTTTGTAATGTTCTTATGAGGATCACGACTAAGTGCATTGCAAATCGCATTAAAAGAGTTCTAGGGAAGCTGGTGGGTCAGTATCAAAATGCTTTTATATGTCGGGGCGCTCAATAAGTGACAATATCCTTCTTGCTCACGAATTAATGTATGATATCAAAATGTGTTCACTTCAAAAGAAGAGTAAGATAGCCCTGAAACTCGACTACAACAAAGCCTTTGATAAAATGAATTAGAACTTCGTAAAGCTTACCCTTGAGTCCATGGATTTTCCTGACTCTCTTAATAAGCTCATTATGCAATGTATTACAACTGTAAAATATGATCTCCTTATCAATGGCTCTCCAAAAGTCAGTATCAACCCTACCCGAGGTCTGAGACAAGGCGATCCCCTATCCCCATTCTTATTTATCCTATGCACGGAGGTTCTTTCTTCTAATTTGGTTTCCCTTCAAGAAAGGAATATTATTCATGGTATCAAGATCTCAAGAAACTCTCCTCCAATCTCTCATCTTCTCTTTGCTGACGATGCTATCTTCTTCACTGAGGGAAATGAAAGAAGCATTGAGAATCTCAAATACTCGATTATGGAGTTTTGTGAAGCATTAGGGCAAAAAATCAATAAAGAAAAGTCCTCACTCACCTTCAGTCCGAACACCACAATGCATACAGCTAAGCGCTGTATCAGAAGCTTTAAAATCTCTTCACGTTCTTTCGTTGACAAATACCTTGGCCTTCCACTGGATGTTAACCGAAATAGTAAAGCCTTCTTTAATAAGGCTTATGACAAGGTGGTTGCAAGACTTTCGTCCTGTAATGGGTCTCTTCTCTCGCCAACGGGTCGACTCACTCTCATCTCTTCAGTTCTAGCCTCCCTCTCTGTCCATCTCCTATCGGTATACAAAATACCGGTAAGTGTGGCGGATAGAATTAATAAACTATTCGCCCATTTCTGGTTGGCTGGAACTCGAAGATATAAGACTATCCATTGGCGAAGCAGCCTTTACCTTTCTCTACCCAAATCTGAAGGTGGTTTAGGTATAAGGCACATACAAGGTATGAACCAAGCATTGCTTGCAAAAGTAGGATGAAAGATGTTTAAACAGCCAGAGTTGCTCCTCAGTCGAGTTTTATCTTCAAAATATAAATGCAATGCAATTGGTCTTAATTTGACCTTGGATTCTCAACATAGGTACAAGTCATGGGGGTGGACCGGAGTAAAATGGGGCCTCCGTCTTTTGAACAACTCTTTAGCATGGGCACCGGGTAACCCAAGTATAATAAAAATAAAAGACAAGAAATGGGCTAATGGTTTCACTCCAACTCTAAAGGACAATTTATCACCTCAATTATCATCTAGGGTTGATTCACTCTATGTTAAAGACCTCACTTGTCATGACGACACGTGGAATGTGCAGATGTTGGATGCTCTTTATGATAAGGAATGGGTGAATCTGATTTTATGTTGTCCTCTTCCTACCCAGACAACTCCGGATTGCCTCTATTGGAATAAAACACCATCCGGGGAGTACACATCTAAAAGTGGGTACAGGGTGGCCTTTGATGAGCAATTTCAAAGCAATATTAGGCGACCACCATTGACTAGCAAGTGCTTAAATTTCTGCAAGAAAAAGCTCTGGAAATGGGCCGGCTAAGTGGTGTACTCTCCTTTGGAAACTCATTAATGATGCTCTTCCGACGGGAGAGGAATTCATGAAGCGTAACATCGCAGGACACTTTTATTGCCGTACCTGTAATAACAAGAATGTTGTTGAGTCCACTGCTCACATCTTCAGAGATTGCCCAGTCTCATCCCGTATCTGGAAAGGCTGTGATCTGGGGATCAATACCACAACCAACTCCTTCATTGACATTAAAGATTGGGTTATTGATTGGCTTGACTATCTTCAAGGCAATTGTGATTCCCTGAATGGCATGATTCTCTTTCTATGTGTTCTATGGTCGATCTGGGTTACTCGAAACACGTGTATCTTCCAAGGTCTTAAACCAAATGAAGTCTTTATCATGAACCTTCTCCGGAGTGAGAATTCAATTGCCCTTCAAGCGATTGAAAGGAGTGAGAAGTCTTCTCTGCCACGTGATGAGGATCATCCATGTGAGGATTGTCACGACCCTTCTAGTAAAGATAAGCTGTATGAAGTTATTGGCAATTACTCCTCATGTACTTGCGTCAGAATTATGGTTGATGCAGCTTGGAAAGGAATTGATAGAGCGGCTGCGGGATGGGTGGTTTATAGAACTGAAGGAATGTGTTTGTACGAAGGTGCGGCAAAGATTTGGGCTCTCTCACCTCTGCAGGCGGAGGCTCTCAGTCTCTATGAGGCGGTCAAGTGGGCAACAAAAAATGGTTTTCTTCATGTTAATCTTGTCAGCGATTGCTTACAGCTGGTTAGGCAGGTTGCAGAGTTTGACAAGGATACACCAGCCACTACTAGAATTCTAGGAAATCTCGCATCTCTTCTTTCTTTGTTTCATTGTTTCACAATTGAATACGTTCCTAGGGTCATGAATTTTAAGGCACATAGCATTGCTGCTGTGGCGCTTGATTCATGATTTTCACTCTTGTTTCCCGTTGGCTATATATATATATATATATATATATATATATATATATATATATATATATATATATAGAGTAAAGATCAAGTGAGTCCTCTTTTCATTTTTGAGTCTGTAAGTCCTAATCACAACCATTGATTTATAGGAGATGGATGGTGGTGATTGATTTGGGTAATAAAAGAAGTAACTGACATATATGGTAAAAATATATGAAATCTCTCTCTTCCCTTAATTCTCTCTACTAAATCTTCCCCTCTCTCTTCTCATACACATAACGTACAATCTTTCATCCTTCATCTTCATAATTATTTTCTTTTCATAATTTTCAATCTTCATATTCAACAATCGTCATCTTCATAAGCTTCGAAATTTCTTCCTCACAAGCTTCGAAATTCAAAATTTTTTGCAGTCATATTCATTTCAATCCCTTCAACTATACTCAAGGAACGCTTCGATCATATTTCTATGATTAGGGTTTACGAAATTTTCAGAGTTTTAACCTTTTTGTGTGCTAATTAGTGATTGCATATTGTCATCTGGGTATACGACTTACATTGAATTCGATTCAATTAACTATTCATCTGTTATTCTGCAATTCAGAATTTGCATAACATTGATTTTGCGTGACATGGATTTCGATGGTTGATGGATAATGTTGACAAGTATGTGGAAGCGAGGCAAAAAATCATCGACGGTCCCAAGAGCAAGCCAACAAAGGGTCGAAAAAATAATGTCTCTAATGAATTATGTCTATCTTTTCTCTAATTACGAATATTGCTTTGTATCCTTTTGATACATTTATATCAATTGGTATTTTGATTATCACTAATGGAATAACGCTGTTAAATTCTGTTACACTGACTAAGTGTTTCTGTTACTCTAAGGAACGACTGGTGTTACTATGAGAGTGTATGATGTTAACCTACGATACAAATCTGGTCTCATAATCAGTGTGTTACAGCGACACATTGTAGATGTTACTTTAACGAATAAATGATGTTACTCTAAGTGATGAATGATGGTATTTTCATAATGGTGGTTAAACAACGCTGTTTTCATCAGTTACTCTGACGCATTATATACGTTACTTCAAGGAACGAATGTTTTTACTATGGTAATGAATAGTTCTAACTTAAGAAAGAAGGTTGTTAACCCACATTACAAAGTTGGTTTCATCATCAGGGATTGGGGTTATTACCCTAGCAAAAAAAACGTGTTACTCTAACGCAGTGTAGCTGTTACTTTAATGAACAAATCATGTTACTATAAGGAATGGTTGTGGTTAATTTAAGAATGAATGGTAAACAACGCTAATATCCTCAGTTACTTTTATGCATTATATATATCTGTTACTTTAAGGAACGAATGGTGTTACTCCAATACATCTGAGATGTTACTCTAACCAACAACACATGTATTAAATAAATATAGAGTTAACTGCAACGTTGCACATCACTATGTGTAAAAAATATGTAAAAAATAAGTTATTCTTGTAAACCCACAAAAAAAACTTCGAATCCGCAAGCCAACGCGTAGATTTTATAGAATTCCACCGCCTCGTCGATTGTTCCAAATACTTGCCCCATATACGGAGTGAATGTCTCACCCACATCTCTGCACCATTCTTGTGCATTCACTTCTTTGCTAATGCTACTGCAAAAAAAATAAACAACGTTACGCTCATGGAACATATGTGTTACTTTAACTCATAAGTTGTGTTACTCTAACTCGTAAAGCAAGTTACTTCAACATCAGCGCCAAAAACCTTTTCCAGTGTTGTCTTGTTCGTTCGCATCTCTGGCGCAACTACCTGCACAAAATCAAACAGTGTTACATCAATGCAAATAATGTGTTACTGTGATTCATAAGTGGTGTTACCCTAACGTGTACAATACGTTACTGTAGCATATCATCAAAACCCTTTTCCTGAACGTTCATTTGTGTTACTGTAATTGCAATTAAGTGTTACTTTAATTCAGAAGGCATGTTACTTCAACGACGAATCTGCGTTAATTGATATCAAAAAAGTAGTATCAATGGATATCAGGGAAAATCTTGATAAAAACCATAAAGACCTGTAATCTATAGAGATCGAGATATCAAAATACCATTGATACGAAACTGTGATATCAAAACGCAATGACATCAAAAAGACGCAAATTGATACAAAATGACAATGAAAGCACTATAAACATGAAGATCGACGTAAAAAAAAACGCAATTTGACGCGATAAAACATTGATATGAAAACGCAAATTAAAAGCAATATGACTATTGAAATCCATGAAGAAAAAACGAATAAAAACGTGAATGAAACACTGAAACTCACCATTGTTATACTCGATTAGTTGCTTATCAACCGTTGAAGACGATGATGCGGTCATTGAATCCATTGTAGCAGAATTTCGAGATCAAAATCGATGAATTAGCGTGAATGAAGAAAGGAGTTTTTTTTAGGTGTGAATGAACGTGGAATGGAAATGAACGTGAATGAAAATGAACGTGAATGATAGGAAGTTATTTGTTTCCTAAATTCTTGTGAGTTATTTTAGGAACGTAAATCTTCCCTTTTTTTTTTTTTTTTTTTTTTTTTTAATTGGATGCATCTTGTCCATCCATCCTCATCCCATCCAATGGATGGGATGAGGACTTAGGGACTCACAAAGAGTAAGGGACTCATAAGAGCCTTACTATATATATATATATATATATATATATATATATATATATATATATATATATATATATATATATATATATATATATATATACCGATTTTGTTTTATACTGTAATATGTAAGAGTAATAAGACATAATTTGAATTCATAAATAATATGACTATATGAGACATGCTATTTAGAAGTGATCTTAGCAATGATTTAGAACTGAGTATTGAATAACATACAAAAAAAATCTAGGGACAAGTACATCAAATATTCACAATTTTAGTCGTTAAATATGTAAAATGAGTATATGTGTTCAATTTAAATCATCCAAGATGAAGTGAAAGAAAGCATCATCAATAAATAATTACGACTTTTTGGTTTGTTCAATAGGTATCTAAGGCATCAAGTAGTAGTGATGAAACTTTTAATCTTGATTTTATAAATTATGGGTTTATATAGAATTATACTATGTCAAGACCTAATACCATGTAATTGTAGCTATTTAGTCAATCCATCGCATATATAACAAAATTATGATACTCTTCTAATTAGCAAATCCATAATAACACCATAGTAAAGCGGGGTCCGGGTCGACCAAAGAAGAATCACTGTTCCTTGCCAACTCCTAACAATGGTGGATTTGAGGAATCAAATGATGAATTGCAAACTGAGAACGATGCTCGGGGTTCTTCGCCTAAGACTTCTCTAAATGATCTTATAATCAATGCTATGGGTTCTTCGAGTAAAATTTTGTCTCCTAATCACTCTAATCATAATTCTGATAGTAATTCTGAACAAATTAAGGATGTTATAGATAAAAATGATCAGAATTCTTTAAAACCCCCTGTTCTTGAGTCAGAGGATAAGGTTCGTTCTAAATCAACTTGGCCGCAAATTGCTTCGAAGAAGCAACAGTTAGGGATGACTCTTCCATTCTATGAGGAGGTGATTGAAAGTCCTGAGATTAGTATTGAATTGAGCGATTTTGAGGATGAACTAGTCTTGTGGAAACATACGCTTATGGGCAATGTAATTGGCTCGAAGCCATCATTGCAGCAGATAAAGCAATTTGTTACTGAGAAATGGGGTAATCTAGCCTCTCCTGTAGTCCAATACTACAAAAAAGGGTGGTTTTCGTTTTGTTTTGAGTCGAAGGAAGCCATGGATAGGGTTTTGGGGGGAGGTCCATGGAACCTTGGCATTTATACTCTTATCTTAAAAGAATGGTCTCCTGCTTTCTCTGAAACCATGGATAGAGTTTCTTGTGTCCCTATTTGGGTACTTTTCCCTGATTTAGATCCCTATCTTTGGTCGGAGGCTGTGCTTGGTAAGCTGGCTAGCAAGATAGGTAAGCCTCTTTGTGCTGATCTTGCGACCACTTTGAAGACCAAGCTTTCCTTTGCAAAGGTGTTAATTGAAGTTGATATTTCTGAGCCTTTGCCTGAGCATGTTGTTATTAATACTCCTTATAACACCTATTCAGTTCAAAAGATCCAGTATGAATGGATCCCCTACTATTGTAAGGGATGTGGTAAGCTGGGTCACACTATCTCTAAGTGTAAATGGGAGAAAAAGAAGATTCAGAAGCAAGAGGAGGGTAAGGTTGTTGTGGGGTCTACATTGGAACCTACAGTTGCTGCAGTTCCCTCTTCTAAAGAGCTAGGTGGTACCTCAGAGACCTTAGGGTTAAGAAAGTACTCAGAGGAGAGGTTGGAGGCCTCTTTTCCTGATGAAAATCACCCTAAGGTTGCTGCTGTAAAGCACTCAGGAAGCTCTATTGATGATAAGGAGGATGCTTTTCAGCTTGTTTCCAAGAAATGCTCCTCTACTAAGACTCAGAAACCTGTACCTAGTAAGGAACCTATGCCTTTGGTGAATAAGTTCCAGATTTTTCTAGGATTACCTGCAGGTGATAGTGATGTTATGGGACTAGGTGGTACCTCAGTGCCCTTGGAGACCTCTGAGTACCCAGATGAGAGGAGTGGAGCTCCTATTCCTGGTGAAAGGATCTTTGAGGAGCCTGTAATGCATCAAGGATGTCCCAGGCTAGAGGCTACTATGGATGCGCAAAAAGTTCCTCCTGACATAATCTATCATGATAGTAGCCTCATGGAACATTAGGGGCTTTAATGACCCTATCAAACATAGTGAGGTTTTAAGTTTTTTTGCTAACTAATAAAGTGGATGCCCTGGCTATTATTGAAACTCGGGTTAAAGAACATAAAGCTTCTAAAATCTGGAGGAAGTGGTTTAATAAGTGGACAGTGATTCACAACTATTCTTGTCACTATAATGGTAGGATTTGGTTGCTGTATAATGCTGCCACTGTCAATTTTGTTATACAAGACATCTTTGCTCAGCAGATTACAGGCAGTCTAAAACATCATCAGACGAATACAACACTGCATCTTACTGTGGTGTATGCTTATAATGATGGTCAGGAAACACAATCCCTTTGGACTGAACTTGGTGCTACTTCAGTATATTCTCCTTGGTTGGTTTTGGGTGACTTTAATGTGATCAGGCACCCTGATGAGAAATTGGGATCTATTCCCCCTTCATTGCAGGACATGTGTGACTTCAACAACTGTCTTCTATCCTGTCAGTTGGATGATATTAGTAGTACGGGTGGTAACATGACTTGGACTAATAAACAAGACCCACATTCTAGGGTTTGGTCTAAGCTAGATAGAGCCTTGGTTAATCCTGCTTGGCTCAACTCTTTTCCCAACTCTTTTGCTGTGTTTGGAGAGCCAGGTATTTCGGATCATTCTCCAATTATTGTTACAATCACTCAAGATAAGCAGTTTAAGAGAACTTTCAGTTTTCTTAACAACTGGATCTCTCATCCTTCCTATCATTCTGTGGTGAATAATGCCTGGAATTGTCATTTTCTTGGCTCCTCTATGTATTGTTTCTTCCAGAAGTTAAGGCAAGTTAAGAAGGGTCTGTTGCAGCTGCATAGAGCCAATTTTTCTAATATTTCCAGTAGAGTTCTTGATGCCAAGAACAATCTTACTATTTGCCAGCAGAATTTGAGGTTGCATCCTTTCTCTGTACAGCTAATTGAGGAGGAAATAAGACTAATAACTCAATTTTCTGAGCTTAAGACTTCTGAACTTAATATTTTAGCCCAAAGGGCTAAGATCCAACATTTACAACTGACAGACTGTTCCTCTAAATATTTTTTTGCTAAAATTGCTGAAAGGAAGCATCAACAGATTATAGGGGCTATTTCTGATGTGCATGGCAATCTGCGGACAGGAGTTGATGCTGTTGCCTCTGCCTTCTTGGAATACTATACTAATCTTCTTGGGAATGGGGGTTCGGTCTCAGAGTTTCCTCATTATGATTCTTCCCCCCTTCCTGGTGAGCAAGCCTCTAATTTGCTAGCTCCTGTTTCTTCTGCTGAGATTAGAAAGGCTGTTCTCAGTCTTGACAGTAATAGTAGTCCAGGTATAGATGGTTTTTCTGATGGCTTCTTCAAATCTTCTTGGAATACAGTGGGTCAGGACTTCTGCAAAATGTCCAAACAGCCATGTAGTTTATGGGAGAAATGGTGCAAATCTTATATCTTTGATTCTGAAACTATTTGGCAAGTGAAGAGCAAAGAGTTCTTTCCTGCAGGTATTAAGAATGTGCTTTCAGTTAGGGACAAGCTCATAGCGAAGTTTGGTTCAGATGAACTAGCAAATGACTTCCTGCAGAAGTGTGTTTCTGGTTCTAAGTTTCAAGTTCATAAGGTCTACTCTGCACTTCGGGCTCCAACCAGGAAAGTATGGCATTCTATTATTACTTCTTCCATTCCTTGTCCTAGTCACAAGGTTATTGTGTCCATGGCATTACAGCATCAATTGGCTACTGCAGCTAATTACAAGAAAAAAGGCTTCCAGTTGGCTAATCGTTGTTGTCTTTGTTATGCTGCTGAGGAGAGCTGTCAACATCTCTTCTTCAAGTGTTCCTTCTCAAAACAGGTCTGGCAAGGAGTTCTAAGGTGGATTGAAGTCCCGTTTTTTGGCCATACTCTTCACAAGGCTTGTAACTGGTTACGAAATACAGTTAATTGCAAACATTGGAAGAATATTTGGATTCGGGTTAGTATGATAGCTGCAGTCTATCTACTTTGAAAGGAGAGGAACAAGAGATTATTTGTCAGCAAAGTACAGACGGTTGAAGCCATTATTGAACATCTTAAGTTTCTTGTTCGAACTAGATTCTTTTGTAAAGAAGGCAATCCTAAATTTTGTAGGATCTTAAACAGGCTAGCTTCTTGCTAATTGTATAGTGTGTTAGTCTTTTGCAACTTTGTAATTTCTTTCTAAATGAAATGAAATGATACTCTTTTGCAAAAAAAATAAAATAAAAAATAAAATAAAATAATAATAATAATAATAATAACAAAATTTAAATAATATAATAATAATAATAATAATAATAATAATAATAATAATAATAATAATAATAATAATAATAATAATAATAATAATAATAATAATATTGTTATAAACATAATAATGGCAAACTTATAAGATATATGTCATGTAATCAAAGTGAAATCTTGTAACTAAATACCAATAAGTCTCAATTGGGTAACCAAATATTTGTGAAATTGAAGTATAATCTTTTAATTATCTATAAGTTAGGTCACAAAATATATGACATACACATATAAACAAAATTAGGCATGAATATGAGAAAGGCATCAATATAATTAAGTGATACGGAGTATAAAACTTTATATGATACAAGTTGGACATATTGACGACAAACAAGTATCATGTATATGGATTAATCTTTACTAATTATAATCATGCTTTTAATATTTCCAAATTCTTGTTATTGTAACATCACGCCTAATAATTACCTCATGAGTGTACGAAGTATAACACTACTGTCGATTATAGCTAGTCTTTACGTTGATTAATACAAAATTACAAAGCAACGACATACCCTATATTCTTATAATTATATCATATATAAGTAATTTAATTAAAGACAATCGTATACAGTTAACTAATATATGTCAATAATTAACCCAATTTGTTTATGCAAACGACAATATGTATGAAAATGTATCAATGTATGTCTAGACATATGTCATATTCAAGGCATGTACCTTGTTACACGTATTAACATATCATATTCTAAGCAATTTATAGTTGATACACTTGTTATGAACATCATCAATATTTATATATGTAAACGTCAATATTCAATTAATACTCCGTAGTTTGTTTAAGTGCATACAATTTTAATTTTAATGACATAAACAATATATAATGCTATAAATTATATGAAATTCAAAGTATGGAATTTATTATTATATGAACCATAACGATACGTGTAACATATGAATACGTGTAAACAATCAATACGTATAATCATATGAATATTAATGCTATAATTTATTATAATGCTAATCAATACGTATAATCATATGAATATTAATTTTAATTACATAAACAATAGTAAACAATACGTAAACATATTAATTCTCTTATGAAAATTTATACGAGAATGTACCTGAGTAGCGTAATAAATAAGATCTGAAGATAATAATAATAATAATAATAATAATAATAATAATAATAATAATAATAATAATAATAATAATAATAATAACGATAATTGTGGTTGCCCGCTCGGTAGAGTCTCGTGTTGATAACGTGTTATAATATGAGAGAGAAAGAGGAGAGAATGAGGTACTCTATTACATTGATCATTAGCATGTATATATACATATAGATATCTATGGTTTCTTCTAGGTCTAGAATATCCTGTAAAGATATGATGTCGACATAATATCGTCATAGTATGGACATCCACCAATACATACAATATATTACATTATAATAGGTAGAACATTAATAAATGGAGGGAGTATGTGTAAAAAAGGATCCAAATATGGATTATTGTCAAGGTCCAGATCCTACCCTCAGACACTTTTTTATTTATTTTTCCTTAAAAAAATATTACTCCAAAACTTAAGAAAAAAAGAGTAAACTTATACGGAGTATATGATTTTCTCACAAATTAAATTTTTTTTGTACTCAATAACTATATGTCTATATCTCATTCAAATTTCTTTTGTTTTCAACATTAAAGTTTTATTGGATTAAATTTTGATAGTTCTAACCTTTCATAACATTAATATTCAAACTTTTTTTAAACAACGTTAAAATCAAAAACTAATATTTTTCATATTAAATACAGCGACATTATTTGTTATTATAAGGATACATGATAGATCCTGATCCTGCCACAATCCTATGGATCCAGATATAGATTTGTGAATTTTAGATCCTGAGAATATGGATCAAATCTGGATCTACCCTGTAAGATAAAGATCTGAATCATATAGGATCCTACCATGATCCTACCCTTTGTCATCCCTAGTTACCGTATTGGTGAGTTATATCGATCAAACTAAATCCAAATAAAATAAATACGGAAAAACTGCAATGAACGAAATAAGAAATGACACAGAGATATGGTGACGCGGAAACCCAACAAGGGAAAACCCACGAGTGGAAGTCGGAATCCCACCAAATATTCACTAACTTTGAGTATTTTTGTTGGCTAAAAAGCACAATTTTTGTTACGTTTATCCATCCACAGGTCCATTCCCTACGTAAGATGCAACAAGACCACAAAGTATCAAATTTGGGGAAAAATAGTCCAACCACCGTATAAGTAAGTCCTATAACAAAGATCTTAGCCGCACTTAAAAGCCGAGTACTCTAGTAGCCAATGCTTGTCGATATGCATAGAAATGCATGCGTAAAAGATGGAATAAACTTATATAAATCGCACGCGCATCAACTGTACACCACCATTAATAATGTTAGGGTCTATCATATCTGGAAATGAAGTAGCTGTGTTCACTCTCCCGGTTTTGAACAATGCAAATATAGGTAATTAATATATATATATATATATATATATATATATATATATATATATATAGAGGTAGGTTCTAATGAGTCCCTATATAAGTGTTGAGTCCCTAAGTCCTCATCCCATCCGTTGGATGGGATGAGGATGGATGGACAAGATGCATCCTAATATTTTGTATTAAAAAAAAAAAAAAGGAAGATTTACTATCCTAAAATAACTCCCATGATTTTAGGAAACAATAACTCCCATAATCACAATCATTTCTCATTCATTCACGTTACAGGTTCATTATCAAAACCTTAAAAAAAAAAAACGCTCCCATCGATCATCACGTTCATTCATTCATTCAATTAAATCTGTGCTCGAAATTCCGTTACTATGAATTCAATGATCGCGACATCTTCATTAACTGTTGATAAACAATTCATCGAGTATAACAATGGTGAGTTTCGATATTGCTTTCATGTTTTGCGTCAATTTTTATTCATTATTTTGATTAATTTGCGTCAATTTGTGTTCATGGTTTGCGTCAATTTTCATGTTGATATTGTTTTTATGGTCGTGTTATTCATCATAGATTCATATGCAAATCGTAGAACACACAAAGGGTGAGTATATATGTTTTGTAATTTATACTGGAATCGCCATGAAAGTCAATAAGATGCTACTCAATTATTAGTTTTTACGTTTACAATATATTGAGTTATTATAGTTCATATACTGCGTTACTTTAGTGTAAAGCATCTGTTACTTTAATGTCTACCATCTGTTACTTTATATGTCGTGTTACTTTAATACACTTCAGTTGTTACTTTAGTGTTTTTCATCTGTTATTGTAGTGCATTGCAGTGTTCTAAGAATTTTGAAAACTGCCATATTAAAAAAAATAAAAAAAAAAAGATATTGTTTCCTATAATAATGGGACGTGATTGCCACCAAAATAGGAAACAATATCTCCTAAAATAACTCCCATGATTTTAGGAAAAAATAACTCCCATAATCACAATCATTCCTCATTCATTCATTCATTCACGTTACAGGTTCATTATCAAAACCTTAAAAAAAACGCTCCCATCAATCATCACGTTCATTCATTCATTCAATCAAATATGTGCTCGAAATTCCGTTACTATGAATTCAATGATCGCGACATCTTCATTAACTGTTGATAAACAATTCATCGAGTATAACAATGGTGAGTTTCGATATTGCTTTCATGTTTTGCGTCAATTTTTATTCATTATTTTGATTAATTTGCGTCAATTTGTGTTCATGGTTTGCGTCAATTTTCATGTTGATATTGTTTTCATGGTGTTATTCATCATAGATTCATATGCAAATCGTAGAACACACAAACGGTGAGTATATATGTTTTGTAATTTATACTGAAATCGCCATGAAAGTCATTAAGATGCTACTCAATTATTAGTTTTTACGTTTACAATATATTGAGTTATTGTAGTTCATATACTGCGTTACTTTAGTGTAAAGCATCTGTTACTTTAATGTCTACCATCTGTTACTTTATATGTCGTGTTACTTTAATACACTCCAGTTGTTACTTTAGTGTTTTTCATCTGTTATTGTAGTGCATTGTAGTGTCCTAAGAATTTTGGAAACTGCCATATTAAAAAAAATAAAAAAAAAAAAAGATATTGTTTCCTATAATAATGGGACGTGATTGCCACCAAAATAGGAAACAACATCAAAGAGTAACGCCATATAAAAAAAAGAAAAAAAAAATACTACTTCCTATAATTATGGAACGTGATGACTTCAAAATAGGAAACAATATCAAATAGTAATATACTGCGTCATACTCTCATTTTTATCATTATATGAATTTTTTGCACTAACTTATATCTGGTGTTATTTTAATGAACATTATCTGTTAATTTAATTCATACTATCTGTTACTTTAATGTCTGACCTCTGTTACTTTATATCTGGTGTATAAGCATACTCTGTTAATTTAATTCAATGTTACTTCAATGCACTTCATCTGTTACTTTAACTCTTGTTATCTGTTACTTTAATCCACATGAATGATGTAGGGATGTGGGTGAGAGTTTCCTCCATTGTGCGGTGGTGAGATTAAATCAAAGCTTCTGAGATGATGATGAAAAAGATGAAAAAGAAGAAAGACGGAGAGAACGAGAAGGATGAAGAAGAAACAGAATTATAAGTAGGACATTATAAGTAACAAGTGTGAAACATTGGAATTGTAATGGAGTTGATTTAGTTGGAATCTTGTACCACTTTTTGTTTTAGAGTATCTTAATAAAAACAAACATTGTTCTTTTTGTTAATTGAAACTCCTGTTTTTGCAAGAGACTACTATGCAACGTAACTGATTTTATGAGTTAAAGTAACACAGTTCATGAATTAAAGTAACACATTGTATGAGTTAGAGTAACAGTTTTTGCAAGAGACTATGCAACGTAACAGATTTTATGAGTTAAAGTAACACAGTTCATGAATTAGAGTAACACATTGTATGAGTTAGAGTAATAGTTTTTGCAGGAGAATATATTAAACAACGTAACAGATTTTATGAGTTAAAGTAACGCAGTTCATGAATTAAAGTAACACGTTATATGAGTTAAAGTAACATAGTTTATGGATTATGGCAGTAACATAGTAACATACGTACAATGGCAGTAGGAAAATAATGATTTTTTGGTGAAAATGAAAAAAACTTGTTGTATGAGAGAAAAAACATTTAAAAAGATTGATAAGAGAGATAAAAGATCTTTATTGAGATAATTAAGGAGGAGAGAGAGAAATGATATATTTACCAAATTTGTTAGTTATTTCCTTAATTATGAGATTAAATCTTGTCCATTAATATAACCTTGAATCAAGGGCTAAGATGGGGACTCACGGACTCAACATATATAAGTGGACTCACCTGATCCCACCTCTATATATATATATATATATATATATATATATATATATATATATATGTATATGTATATGTATATATATACACACACACTACATTATTCATTTAATTATTTTCATTTATAAAATTAAATTTTAAATTGATCATGGAATTGTTTTTATTTACATTTTGCAGATTCATATATTTCAAAAGGTAACTAGTGTCGTATGTTGAGGAAAGAAGTCGTAAAAATCATTTGTAGATTGTTGAATGTCATGAAATTTGAACCTCTATACGATCTATTGTCTAGGAATGAGAGATTTTTTTCTTCCACGTGATCGGGTTCATTTTTGTGACGTCTACAATGAAGTATTGAAGTTACTATATGGAGGAAAAATTAGAATTTTTAGAGGCTCGAAAACAACCACCTGACCGACTTAATTATTTTTCCTTCGACGATATTACTTCATCCGATGACGATAACTCCTACTAAGTTGTTACTCCCTCCCATCCATTCAATCCTTTACATGGAGGGTTTCACAATTTTTAAGAAAAATGATAAATGTAAGGGTATTATTGGTAAATCAAATGATTTTATGGGTCAACCAAACTTAAAGTAAGAAAAAAGTAGTGACATTTTGTGTAAATAGAGTAAGGATATGAGGGTTATATGGTAAAGTCTTTTTTTTACCAAAAAGGGAATGTAAAGAATTGATTGGATTGTGCATTATAGTAAGTGTAAAAAATTGAATGGATTAGAGGGAGTACTTGTTTTAATTAATAATGTTAAATTAGGTTGTTCTTTATTTTAATGTCTTATTCAATGGTTTAGTTTTACTTCATCTGATGACGATAACTCTTACTAAGTGTTACTTGTTTTAATTATTAATATTAAATTAAGTTGTTCTTTATTTTAATGTCTTATTCGATGGTTTAGTTTTACTTCATCCGATGACGATAATAGAACTCAGTAATTTCGTTAATAGAACTCAGCTACTTAGTGACCTAACTCAGAAACTTTATTAATAGAGCTCAACAATTTTGTTATTAGAAGTCAGCTACTTATCGACCCAACTCAACAACTTTATTAATAAAGCTCAACAACTTTGTTAATAGAACTCAGCTACTTAGTGATCTAACGCAACAACTTTATTAATAGAGCTCAGCAATTTTGTTAATAGTTATCAGCTACTTAGTGACCCAACTCAACAACATTATTGATAGATACAACAATAATTAATACAAACATCACCTTAAAAGATTAAATTTTGTAGCTAATTTATCGTAAATTTCTTCATCTCTTGGAGTTAATTGTTGTTTTGCAAGCAAGGTGTCGAACATTTTCATCTCCATCTTTGTTTTTGTTGCTTCAATTCTTACTTCTTCAATTTTTATATCAGCTTCAATTCTTCTTTGTCTCGTTGCTATATTCGAGATTCCATATCGTTACCGAGTTTGTCAATACGTGATGTATCACCTTCACTAAAAATAGAATCTAACATTATAGCTTTACCGTTGTGTTTCTTTTTTGCCACCTCTTGCCCTTGTGGACGAGTGTTAATCTCGTCATCACCGTTAACACTCGAAGGGGTGGGGACATTAACACTCGAAGGGTGGGAACATTAACACTTGAAGTGGTGCATTCCATATCTTCCCATGACCTTTTTGTAGTGCTTTTTTGTGGTGGAACCACTTGCATCTTTGTTTACACCATAGTCGTTGCTTTGTAAAGACCATTTTTTATGTTTACTCATAACGTTATTGAAAATATCAAAGTCAACAAAATTGTTACCATCGTTACTTAAGCGAAATAATATTTGAGCTGCCTCAATGTCGTCTATAATGTTGGTACCGCTTGCTGGTGGTCGACTAAGAACTTGTTTATAGCAATCAACTCACTTGTTAACAAGAAAATTAAGTCTTCTGTAACGACTTTTCATAGCGTCAATGCTCCTAATGCAAAGTTGGTTTTTGTTTCTATACTCGAGTTTGTTGATGAACTCAGTTCATATACATATTTAGTCCCATTTTATCTTCCATTTTAACCGATTTAACATGCTTTAGGAATATTTTTAGTAGCTTTTACCCGTAATTTGTTATGCCGAGTATTTTGTTTACATTTTTGCAGGAAACATAGCAATCAAGGAATAGAAAACGAGCGTAGAAGCGTGACCTGTCAGCCGAACCGGTCGGTATAATGCCTAACTGGTCGGTACATGAACAAACAGGTCGGTTTGAAGGCAAACCGGTCGGTTCGATTATGAACCGATCGGTATGATTATGCCGAGCGGTTCGCTGCACTTCAGTTGGACTTTCTTAATCTGCTGAGGAGTCCGTGTTTTACCATAATTAATACTCTGCGAGATTATTCTATTAAATTTTACTTAGTTTCCTAATTAGACTCCTTATAGTAAGTATTTATACACTCCTATGGGTTAGGTTTAATTACACTTTCATATTCAAAACTTTAGTTTAGACTTATTATTATTAGTTTCAGAACTCTTCAAGTTTGTAACCATACTTCTTAGTTATTCAATTCTTCAGTTCTTCGTAATTGGTATTTTTCCTTTTCCCTTATTTTCATATTGATTTCTATTATGCTTATTTCTTTTGTTGTTTTATCTTTCGTTATGAGTAGCTAACTTATTCTTCTAGGGTTCAAGGAGATCTATGTTAATTGAGTTGGGGATGTTACTTTAATTATTTATTTGATTGATCATTCATATGTTATTGCATTACTACTTGTTTTGTATCATTGTTTGATTAGTTTGAGACGTTGAACTAGTTGAATGTTTAGGAACCCGAACCTAAGATCGAAAGCCTGGTAAGAGTAGAATTACAAGTAAGTGGGTAGGATAATCTGGTAAGTTGCAAGAGTCTGGCAGAATATATCCTAAGGTTGACATAAGATCAGAAAGGTCGTGTCTTTGCCCTAAATAACCGTGATTGATTGATTAATTAATTTGACCCAATTTAATTTTCATAGTGAACCGGAAAGCCCTAGATCTCTTTAATATTGTTAGAACCTCGTTAATTTACATAATCATATTAGTTTAGATCAAACTCATATAAAACCGGAATTAGAATAGTTTAGAATCAATTATAGATAATTTGCAATATTCATCCATCTTTCTGTAGTTCAACCCTTACTTGCTACTAGCTATTTGTTAGTCATTTGTTAGGTTTACTTTGATATAGGTGATACGACTTTAGCTTTATCAATTTTGGCGTCTTTGAGAGTTGGGAGGGGTTTAGTGAGAGAGAGTGGAATGAGGAATTGAGTGATGAATGGAGGGGTCGAGGTGTATAAGAAGGCCCTAAAAAGAACTCGGAATATGCACACTCGCCTTATGAGCCGATCGGTTCGATTTTGAACCGCTCGGTTTGGACCTTAATCACCTTAATCAAGATAATCCTAACGAACAACTAACAGGTAGCTAGCAGCAAGTAAGGGTCGAATCCACAGAGAGACAGATGAAAATCGCTAATTATCTAATAATCGATTCTAAAACTATTTAAATACCGGTTTGTTTGTGTTTGTTTTCTAAACTAAAGCAATAATGTAAAATTAAAGGGTTCTAACAATATTAAAGAGATCTAGGGTTTTCCGGTTTACTATGCAATTAAATTTGGTAAAGTTAATTAATCATTCAATCAATCAATCATAGTTGTTTAGGGCAAAAACACGGCCTTTCGGATTTTATGTCAACCTTGGAATTGATTCTGACGAACTCTCGCAACTTACTAGATTATCCTACCCACTTACTTGTAAGTCTACCCTTACCAGACTTTCGATCTTAAGTTCGGGTTCCTAAACATTCAACTAGTTCAACGTCTCAAACTACTCAAACAATGATACAAAACAAGTAGTAAGACAATAACATATGAATGATCAATCAAATAATTAATTAAACTAACATCCCAATTCAATTAACATAGATCCCCTTCAACCCCTGAAAAATAAATTAGCTACTCATAACGATAGATACAACAACAAAAGAATTAAGCATAATTGAAATCAATAAGAAAATTAGGGAAAGAAAAAAAAATACCAATTACGAAGAACTGAAACGATTGAATAATAACTAAAAGTACTGCTACACGCTTGTAGAATTCCGATGCTAATAATGATAAGTCTAAACTAAAGTTCTGATTATGAAAGTGTAATTAAACCTAACCCCTATGAGGGTATAAATACTTATTACAAGGATTCTAATTAGAAAACTAAGTAAAGCCTAATAGAAAAATCCCGCAGAGTATTACTTATGGTAAAACACGGACAGATTAGGAAAGTCCAACTAAAGTGCAGCGAACCACTCGGTTCATAATCATACCAACCGGTTCACAATCGAACAGACCAGTTCACAATAGAACCGTCCGGTTCGCCTTCAAACCGAGCAGTTTGTTCCTGTACCGACTGGTTCGGCTGACGGGTTACGCTTCTTCGCTCGTTTTCTCTTGTATTCCAGACTTGTAGCTTTAAATTCCTCGATTTGCTATGTTTCCTGCAAAAACATAAACAAAATACCCGGCATAACAAATTACGGGTAAAAGTTACTAAAACTATTGCTAAAGCATGTTAAATCGGTTAAAACAGAGGATAAAATGGGACTAAATATGTATATGAACTGAGTTCATAAAATCCCCCCAAACCGAAACTTTGCTTATCCCTAAGCAAAACAATCATCAAAGAATATGGACAAGACTGAAAACAATTGCTCGGAGCTAACTTCATCAACATGCATCATCCCAAATCTAATACTCTAACAAGCAAATGACACCAAGGCTAAAAAAATGAATTCTAAAGCAAAAGATGAAAAGTAAACGAATTTCAAAAATCAAGCTCCAATCAATATTCAAATGCCAAACTTTTAATCTTGCGTAACCTTCTATGTCAAGATTCCTCACGGTTTACACTCAGCACTCAATAAGGGCAATATTGTAAGTTTATGTAGAATCGGAAAGACAAAACACTCACCTAACTGCAACTTATAAGAACATGAATGCAATCTAACATGATACCAATCTCTACCAACCGTACATACACATTCAATCGGACCAAGATACATGCCGAGGAGTTACATATGGTATAAAGTGAGGTTAATCGGGTAAGAAGGGGCAAAACGATTTGGATATGTGGAGGTAAAAGCAAAGCTAGTACAACCGTAACCAACATTAGAATTATTCCGTCCTTACCAAACTTCAATCAAAGGAATTACAAGTAGTACCAATCAAAGGAATCATTACCGACTTCGCACCAACAACTACGAAAAACAGAGAGATCAATTTTTTTCTAATAGCAAAAACACATTCATTTTCTTGTTTCACTTTATTTTATTTTTCAACTATCTCCTTTCGTTTTCTTTTCTTTCATTGATTTCTTTCCAATTCATTCATCATTATTTTTTTCAATTCTCTTCCTCACTCGACATGGTACCAAATTTCACCCGCAAAAAATAATTTCGTCTAGTTAACCAACTAGCTTAACTAGGGTAGGCAAGTATGGCATGTAGTTAATAAACGGGTCAAAACAGGTCAAATTATGGCTTTGTGAAGTTCATAAGAATTAGATCAAAGAAAAGAGATCGCCTCTTCTACATGTGTCATAATCACAAACCGAATGCATACAGGTATTTAAGAGACGAATGTCATGCTTATGCAATTTGATGTTACATGTCTCATAAGGAGTACTACCCTCAACTTATATGAAACTGATCATGAATGTCATCAGTTTAAAGCTCCAAGTCTCAGAATATAAGTAGTTTACTCGACAATAGATCAATTGACTCATTTGGCATTCAAAACATAATTGACGACAAGATCAAAAAAATACTAAACTCAAATAATGGAAAATAAGTGTCGTTCACAATAAAGAGCAAAGAACTACGGAGAAGCATGCGCCAAACGCAATGTCATCATCGCCGACGCGACTCTATACTAAAACACACACAAAAATGGAAAAATAAATAAATAAATGTTTTCTTTTCTTTTTTACGAAGAACTATGAAAACACATATCACACAAAAAAATCCCCCCAAACCAAATCATACAATGTCCTCATTGTGAACTAAGATATAAAAATTAGGACAAAAATATAACGGGTAACGGAAAAAAGACAGCAGGGAAAAAAAGGATAAGGGAAAGTACCAACAATATATGTACTGCAAATAAGTCCCTCTAAACTAGTAACCAACCAGGGACTAAGAATCAGACTCATACCCATCAACGTCATAATCATCCTCAACTGCCTCCGGACTTGACACAAGGTCCACGAACTCACAACCACCGTGTCGGGTTTCATCAGCAAAACTAGTACCTCCATGTAGAGAAGTATCATCATGTCCACAATAGCTGACACAGTGATCAAAGTCATACTGAACTTCAAAGTTGGACTGACCAAGAAAAGGTGGACCGCTAGGTCCTCGAAAAGAATCGTCAGAACCGAACCAGGAGGGCAAATGATCAGTCGGCTGTAACTGACCCTGCTGCTGAAGCTGTCGGATGTGTGGATAATAGGCTCGTTGTTGGTCGACATGATTCGACCGCATCAAATGGAGCATCTCCGTATAACCCGACTGAGGCTGATAATAAGTACCTGCAGGAGGGACAAACGACCTCTAATAGGGTAGAGAAGGAGCCTGGTGATGAGGGACCTGAGACTGAGGAGGCTGACGAGACCCAAAACCTTCACCGAATTAAAAGGTAGTGCGACCCTGGTTACGTCGTGGAGTAGCTCCCGGGTAATGGTAAGTAGGTAGCTAAGAGCGGCAGGTGCTGGGATATCGTCATCGAGTGGTGCATTCTGCCTCAGCTCCGGTAAAGAAGGGAAGAATGCGGGACTGACCTAGACCAAAGTGCTATACATACTTATTATCAGCGCTGACGGAGACCCAACGTGCAGGAAAATCGCTCGCAGTATAAATTGTTTCCGTCAAAATAGGCACTCGGTTCGTCTCGTCAAAGGTACCTCGTAGTAGAACCCGAGCAAGATAGGTTACTAGCCCTCCACCATTAACTGATTTCAAGCGGCCCATTTTCGTTACAATCAACCCAAAATGTTTCTTAACAAGGGGAGAGATGTCTAGATAAAAAAGGAGTTGGGATTGGACATTAAGGGTCATTCCAATCATCTAAATCTCAATTTTGGTCACGCAATCATGTTCGTGTCGACCAAAAATTGACCCGGAAACAAAGCGTTGCCAAATCCGGATGATAGGATGCTGAATAGAATGACAAGGGACACACTTAAATTTAGCCGGCAAAGCTTGACCTGTAATGCAGTACCACAATTGCTGATGACTAAAGGAGTCGGGGGCACTCAAAACATCGCCAGAGTCTAAGCCAAAAATCTCCCGAAATAGTCGGAGAGGGATGGTATGAGTCATACTTAATAACCTAAAGGTCAGCATAGCAGTAGCATCATCATATTCAAAAGTGCTAAAAACTCGAGGGTTAAGTCTTTGTAGGTGGGTACATTCAGATTGAACAAACCACCTATACCGGTACCATCAAAAAATTGCTCCATCAACTCGTTAATACCACAACGACACAGTAATACAGGACTAAGAAAACGAGTAGGTGTTACCGGTTTGGAAGCCATAAGAAGGAAGAGTTCCCGTTGTCTTTCCGAACCAAAAACAATATGATCATATCCTGGGACCGGCGGGAATTCTGGTGGCGGTGGTGACGGAGACTCCGATGATGTTGCATGTGACGATTCCGGTGGAGAGTTTGACTGACGGTTGATGTTTCGCCTTTTTTGTCTGAAAACCATGGTGACAGGGATGAGAAGTAGGAGATAGAGTGGTGAAAGTAATGGGTAAAGGTAAGGTGAAAGGAGGATGATGATTCATGTGGTATAGATGAGTGAATTTATGGGGGTTTTATGGTAGAGAGAGTTGGGAGGGGTTTAGTGAGAGAGAGTGAAATGAGGGAATAGAGGATGAATGGAGGGGTAGAGGTGTATAAGAAGGCCCTAAAAGAACTCGGAATATGCACACTTGCCTTACGAACCGATCGGTTCGATTTTGAACCGCTCGGTTTGGACCTGAATCACCTTAATCAAAATAATCCTAACGAACAACTAACAGGTAGCTAGCAGTAAGTAAGGGTCGAATCCACAAAGACGCTATTAGTAGAGGTTGGACGTTTAACCAACTTGAGAAGGGCACTCTGTTCCGGCTCGGAGGGGCTAGCAAGCGATTACTCCAATTGAATGAATTAGACGAATTCCGTCTCAGTGCTTATGAGAGTTCCCGAGTCTATAAGAAGCGTACGAAGAAGTGGCATGATAAATGTATCATCTCGAAGCAATTTAAGAAGGGTGATAAAGTTTTGCCACACAATTATCGCCTTCACATATTCCCGGGAAAGTTACGATCTCGATGGTCCGATCCCTACACCGGCACCAATGTCAAGAAATTTGGAGTAATCGAAGTATAGAGTGACTCGGAAGAGGTTTTTATGGCCAGTGGTTACCGATTGAAGCTATATCAATAAGATGCCTTCGTAGGTAACATCGATGTGATTTACCTACGGCCTCCTTTTTCCTCTTGAGGTAATATCGATCGTGCGGGACTGTAAAAACCAGCGCTTCTCGGGAGGCAACCCGTGTGTACAACTTCTATAATTTCCTTTTTGTCGTCCGTTAGTTTTTTTTATTTTTCTTCTTCTTTTGAGTCAATGTAAGAGAGGGTACGTATCTTCATTCAAGAAAAATCTGCAGGAACAACAGGTGAACCACTCGATACAAGTTTAAACCGAGCGATATGAAGACAAATCGGTCGGTTCAATATTGAATTGGTCGGTATAGGTCCAAACAGAGCGGTTCAAAATCAAACCGATCGGTTCATAAGGCAAGTGCACATATTCCGAGTTCTTTTTAGGGCCTTCGATCTTATACACCTCTCCCCCTCCATTCATCCCCTATTCCCTCATTTCACTCTCTCTCACTAAACCCCTCCCAACTCTCTCTACCATAAAACCCCCATAAATTCACTCATCTATACCACATGAATCATCATCCTCCTTTCACCTTACCTTTACCCATTACTTTCACCACTCTATCTCCTACCTCTCATCCCTGTCACCATGGTTTTTGGACAAAAAAGGCGAAACATCAACCGTCAGTCAGACTCTCCACCGGAATCGTCACATGCAACATGAGTCTCCGTCACCACCACCAGAATTCCCGCCGGTACGACTCTATGAGCATATTGTTTTTGGTTCGGAAAGACAACGACAACTCTTCCTTCTTATGGCTTCCAAACCGGTAACACCTACTCGTTTTCTTAGTCATGCATTACTGCGTCGTTGTGGTATTAACGAGTTGATGGAGCAATTTTTTGATGGTACCGGTATAGGTGGTTTGTTCAATCTGAATGTACCCACCTACAAAGACTCAACCCTTGAGTTTTTAGCACTTTTGAATATGATGATGCTACTGATATGCTGACCTTTAGGTTATTAAGTATGACTCATACCATCCCTCTCCGACTATTTCGGGAGATTTTTGGCTTAGACTCCGGCGATGTTTTGAGTGCCCCGACTCCTTTAGTCATCAGCAACTGTGGTACTGCATTACAAGTCATGCTTTGCCGGCTAGATTTAAGTGTGTCCCTTGTCATGCTATTCAGCATCCTATCATCCGGATTTGGCAACGTTTTGTTTTCAGGTCGATTTTTGGTCGACACGAACATGGTTGCGTGACCAAAACTGAGATTGAGATGATTGGAATGACCCTTAATGTCCAATCTCAACCCCTTTTTGATCTAGACATCTCTGCCCTTATTATGAAACATTTTGGGTTGATTGTTACGAAAGTGGGCCGCTTGAAATCAATTAATGGTGGAGGGTTAGTAACCTATCTTGCTCGGGTTCTACTATGAGGTACCTTTAACGAGACGAACCGGGTGCCTATTTCGACGGAAACAGTTGAGCGATTTTCCTGCAGATTGGTTCTCCGTCAGCGCTGATAATAAGTATGTATGTCACTTGGGTTCGGGTCAGTCCCGCATTCTTCCTTCCTTCTTTACCGGAGCTGAGGCAGAATGTATCACTCGATGACGATATCCCACCACCTGCCGCTCCTAGCTACCTACTTACCATTACCTTGGGAGCTACTTCACGACGTAACCAGGGTCGTACCACCTTTGAATTCGGTGAAGGTTCCGGGTCTCATTAGCCTCCTCAGTCTCAGGTCCCTCGTCATCAGGCTCCTTATCCACCCTATCAGAGGCCGTTTGTCCCTCTTACAGATACTTATTATCAGCCTCAGCCGGGTTATACGAAGATGCTCCATTTAATGTGGTCGATGTATGTCGACTTACAGCGAGCCTATTATCCACACCTCCCACAGCTTCAACAGCAAGGTCAGTTACAACCGACTGATCATTTACTCTCCTGGTTCAGTTCTGACGGTTCGTTTCGAGGACCTACCGGTCCACCTCCTCTTGGTCAGTCCAACTTTGGAGTTCAGTACGACTTTGATCACGGTGTCAGCTATTATGGACATGATGATACTTCTCTACATGAAGGTACTAGTTTTGCTGATGAAACACGACATGGTGGTCGTGAGTTGGTGGACCTTGTGTCAAGTCCGGAGGCAGCTGAGTATGAGGCGATTATGGACCTTGAGTTCGTGGACCTTGTGGACTTTATGACGTTGATGGGTATGAGTCTGATTCTTAGTCCTCGGTTGGTTACTGGTTCTGGGGGACTTATTTGCAGTACATATATTGTCGGTACCTTCCCTTATCCTTTTTTTTTCTATTGTCTTTCCTCTGTTACCCGTTATATTTTTGTCCTAATTTTTATATCTTAGTTCACAATGATGACATTGTATGATTTGGTTTGGGATAATTTTTTGTGTGATGTGTTTTCATAGTTCTTCGTAAAAAAAAAGAAAAAAAAATGTTTATTTATTTTTTTCGTTTTTTTGTGTGCTTTTGTGTGCTTTAATATAGAGTCGTGTCGGCGATGATGACATTGCGTTTGTCGCATGCTTTTCCCTAGTTCTTTGCTCTTTCTTGTGAATGACACTTATTTCCCGTTATTTGAATTTAGTATTTCTTTGAACTTGTCGCCAATTATGTTTTGAATGCCAAATGAGTCAATTAACCTATTATCGAGTAAGCTACTTATATTCTGAAACTTAGAGCTTTAAACTGATGACATTCATGATCAGTTTCATATAAGTTGAGGGTAGTACTCCTTATGAGATATGTAACATCAAATTGCATAAGCATGACATTCGTCTCTTAAATACCTGTATGCATTCGGTTTGTGATTGTAACACATGTTGAAGAGGCGATCCATTTTCTTTGATCTAATTCCCATGAACTTCACAAAGCCATAATTTGACCTGTTTGACCCGTTTATTAACTACATGCCATATTTGTCTACCCTAGTCAAGCTAGTTGGTTAAGTAAACGAAATTATTTTTTGCGGGTGAAATTTGGTACCATGTCGATTGAAGTAGGGAATTGAAAAAATAAATGATAAATGAATTGGAAAGAAATCAATGAAAGGAAAGAAAAAGAAATGAGATAGTTGAAAAATAAAATAAAGTGAAACAAGAAAATGAATGTGTTTTTGCTATAAGAAAAGAATTGATCTCTCTGTTTTTTGTAGTTGTTGGTGCGAAGCAGGTTATGAAAAGTTGAAAATAAGGTGGTTGGTACTACTTGTAATTCCTTTGATTGAAGTTTGGTAAGGACGGAATAATTCTAATGTTGGTTACGGTTGTACTAGCTTTGCTTTTACCTCCACATATCCAAATCGTTTTTCCCATTCTTACCAGATTAGCCTCACTTTATACTATATGTAACTCCTCGGCATGTATCTTGGTCCGATTGAATGTGTATGTACGGTTGGTAGAGATTGGTATCATGTTAGATTGCATGCATGTTCTTATAAGTCGCAGTTAGGTGAGTGTTTTGTCTTTCCGATTCTACATAAACTTACAATATTGCCCTTATTGAGTGCTGAGTGTAAACTGTGAGGAATATCGACATAGAAGGTTACGCAAGATTAAAAGTTTGGCATTTGAACATTGATTGGAGCTTGATTTTTGAAATTCGTTTACTCTTCATCTTTTGCTTTAGAATTCATTTTTTTAGCCTTGATGTCATTTGCTTGTTAGAGTATTAGATTTGGGATGATGCATGTTGATGAAGTTAGCTCCGAGCAATTGTTTTAAGTCTTCTCCATATTCTTTGATGATTGTTTTGCTTAGGGACAAACAAAGTTTTGGTTTGGGGGGATTTGATGAACCAGTTCATATACATATTTAGTCCCAATTTATCCTCTGTTTTAACCGATTTAACATGCTTTAGGAATAGTTTTAGTAACTTTTACCCGTAATTTGTTATGCCGGATATTTTGTTTATGTCTTTGCAGGAAACATAGCAAATCGAGGAATTTAAAGCTACAAGTCTGGAATACAAGAGAAAACGGGCGAAGAAGTGTGACCCGTCAGCCGAACCGGTCGGTATAATGCCGAATCGGTCGCTACAGGAACAAACAGGTCCTGGGTACTATCAACAAGCCCAACAAGGGTCTATTGACCCTCTTGGAGATGTTCCTTTTTGGTTCCCGCAATCCGGGTTCCCTCCCGTGGATTCGAGTGAAGAAGGCGTGGGTGTTCGGGTGAGTGGACGGGATGTAATGGAGGTAGATGGCGACGAAAAGGCTAATAAAGAAGCTGATAATGATGATGATGAGGACAATGATTAGGATATGGATGGGAACGATGCTGATAACAATGACAACTCTGAGGGTAGTGAAGAAGGTTATGATGATGAGAACGATGTGGAAGATTGAGCTCTTGTTTATGGTTAGTGGATGAGAACGCAATTCGGCTATCCGCTTTTATGTACTACACTCTCTTCCTTTCCGTTTTCTTTTCATTAATTTTGCTCGGTTGTTTACCGTTCCCCTCCCCATATTTTATTAGTGTCGATGTGGCCCTCGTGGCCTTAATTGTATTGCTCCCGATTTTTCGATGATGTGATAACATCGAAAACCATTTGAAATCCAAAATGACAACCTTTTTCTCTCTTTTTTATTCGTGTTTGGTCGGATTCGGGCCTAGGTGATGTGATTACATCTAGGCCCGAGCCTTCCTCTCCCCTTTGTTTTTCTCTTTTTTCACTTTTTTTTCCTTTCTTACCTCGACTCGGACCTAGGTAATGTGATCACACCTGACCCGAACCCTCTCTTTTTTCTTTATTTTCTCTTTTTTCCTTTATTTTCTTTTCTTTTCCACTCTATTTCGTCGAGCATTGAGGACATTGCTCGGTTCAAGTGTGGGGGAGAGATACTTCATTTTCTGATTTCTGAAAAAACTTTGAAAAAAAAATAAAATCCTAACAAAAATTATTTCCTTCGGTGTCCTTGTACTTATTTGTGTTGTGCTCTTCTTTCTCTCGTCTCATACAGGTTTGGTTCACTCACCACTAACTCTTTTGCTGTCTACAGCTAGCATCCGGTAAATTCATTATATCCTTTCCCCCTTTCCCTTGTGAAGCTTGGAGGATGTTGGATTTTGGGCGGATTGTTTAGTATGCATGTTTAGGGTAAATGGTTTTCGAATACCTGGTTTTGAGACTAGTCTACTAGTGTGGAACACCCCATCCACCACTTGTGGACTGTGGTATCACTTATGGCGCCGGAACCTTCCCAAGAGGTCACCCATCCTTAGACTACTTCCAGTCAAACACGCTTAACTGCGGAGTTCTTTTGCATGAACAAGTAGAAAAAAAAAGTGCACTTTGTTGATATGAATAATACTATCAATTCCTTTAAGCACTCATCTGAGTCTCTTAAACCATATCCAATATACTCTCATCTGAGTACCATAACTATATCCACTCTCTTTAAACTCGGGTATTACATAGTGTCTACCTTCCTTTGTGGGTGACCCAAGTTGATTTTTGGACTTTGTTTAGTAGAATGACTATAAATCAATTATTGTGTTGATCTTTTACCTTGTGTGTCCACCTTATATACTATGAGTTTACTTCTGGATTTGCTTATGATCACCTTGACCACCTATGGAATGAAAAAGCCTTGGTTACCGCGTCTCGTCCCTCAAGGTGATCCTACTCAAGATTATCATTTCACCTTTAGTCCAAATTTCTATCTTTTTGTGGGTTCGAAGGGGATGCACACTCATCCTATTTATTTCTCCTACTATCATCCATTCATTTCACAAATAAGTTTGCCAAAATTGAATTTCCCTTTACTTAGTAGAACCTAATTTGACTGTGATACACATTAGATTTGAGGACTCGCGTCTTGCACTAGGCATACTGAGGTCGTGCCCTGCGCCGCGCAAAGCGGAGGTCTTGATGCTTTTTAGACCTTAAATCGTATCACCTAGCCAAAAAGAAAACCAAGAGCAAAAAAAAGGCAACTATGAAAACAAAATAAAAAAGAAGAAAAAAATTGAGAACCCGAACCACAAAAAAATACTACGAGTATATCAAAAATAAGTCTTAGCCAAACGTGTCATCGTGAAGGGCCTACCAAAGGACCGAGTCCCTAGGAAGAAAGATAGCGATGACTATTTGGTTGAATCCATTTTGCAAACATTATCCATTTTTTGTTTGGACTATCTCCAGTAATCTTGAGTTCGGGACGACCCTCTTAGTCCTGGCTAAAGAGGAGGGATTGCACTTAGTGTCGACTAACTCCATGGTTCATTACTATCGAAGTTGAGGACCTAGGTAAGCCGTCAACCGTGCAATCATCACCCGTCATGGCCGAGACGATTTCGACATGGTCGGAACGGATCTACTCGCCACGGCCGTGACGCACCTGTTGTGCTTAAATTTTGTCGATCCATTTCCCTCATTTCCACGCCCTATATATACGCCGTCTTGTATTCTCTCTAATGACGAAACCCTAGATCTATCTTCTACACCTATATACGCCGTCTTGTATTCTCTCTAATGACGAAACCCTAGATCTATCTTCTAGACAGTTTGGTGTCATTTATTATCGCGTATTTCCAACCGAAAAAAAATAATATTGGTTGTGTAGCTAAAACTGAGGTTGTTAGAATTCTTATAGTTAGCTGCAATCAAATCTGGGAAGAACTACAAGCCACCATATATATGCAGATGGCTCTGTCAGCTCAACTCAGAAGGAGCTTGGGCTAAATGGAACCTTTGCTATAATCTAAAACCAAGTGACGAGTAGTACTTGTAGTCAAGGTTTTATATTCCCTCCGTCCCACTAAGATTGTCCCATTTTCTTAATATACTCCTCACATATAATAAGTAAATAGGACGATCTTTTTGAAACGGATGTAGTATTTGTTAACAATTGTGGTAGGCAAGCTGAGAATGGAAACTCACAGACATTTATTCTTCAGGTTGTATTTGAACTATAATGCGTAACTGGCTCTGCATCAGAATCAGAAATAGGAGTAACAGTCTGTGGATGGAGCTTTACTCCAACTCTAATCATCGTAATCATAAAGCTGAAAGGCTACTTTTCTTTCATCATCATATTTTACATACATAATAAAACTTCGTAGCGTCCAATATTACACCTTAAAAGATTGGTAATATTGAAAATCGGGGTTGAGAAGGGTGGACGTGGACGAGGACGAGGATTAAACTTAAAGCATGTTTCATAAATATAGTCCACCTGCCTCCTCTTTCACACTTTAGTTCGATATATAGATATATTATATATATGTACTATTTATATATATTCACTATATACAATAAGGAATATCTAAGTAGTAGTTTAACACTTAATTAAAATACTAATTACCTGCCCAACTAAATATGTTCAAATCGCTCCCGCTGCCTTCTAGTTTAGTCTAGTGTAGTACTCCGTATATCTTATTTTCTGACAAATCTATATTCGTATATAACATAAGTATGACAAATTTCCGACGTAGCAGAGGCATAAGAGTGCTCATGTAAGATGCTCTAAGTTGGCCATCCAAACTGGAAGTCGCTGCTGCAGTCATAATCTCCATTGAAAGTGAACTCGGACAGTTCAATGGATTCAAGCGGTGGGTAGCTAAGACCAAGAGTCATTGCAGTCTCAGCCCACAACTCATCATCGAGTTCAGGTAAACTCGGGTTTGGATTCTCCCAAAGACCATGACTCATGCCAATGTCATTCTCACCGTACCTCTCAGAACTAGTGGTGGTGGTGGTTGTAGTACTGTCAGTGATTGTGGAACTGGATTCCTCAATGTGGAATCCAATGTCACTTGTAACCGAAACAGGGCTATTATTGGATGAACAAGCTAGGTAATTGTAGTAGTTGTTTTGACCCAGTGGCTGTTGATGCCACTGGTAGCAGGGAGGCTGGGCTTGGGGTTGGAGTTGGAGTTGATTTTGTGCGTGGGTTAAGGGGGTGGGCAGTTTTGGTGGATAGAGTTCAGGAAGGTTAAGCTTGGCGTCAGAACCATAAAGTTTACGGGCAGCCGCATCATAGGCCAAGGCAGCTTCATGGGAGGTGTTAAAGGTACCTAGCCAAAGGCGAGCCCCACGGTTGGGCTCGCGGATTTCAGCCACCCATTTACCCCAAGTTCTCTGCCTGACACCCTTGTAGGTACAAAGGGCATTCTCAGGCCCACCTTTACCCCTCATACAACCCTTCCTAGAGCTGGCCTGACATGACGACGACTGTTTTTTCCCTTGTTTTCTCTCCTCCATCCCAACCGCTTTCGATTTCAACATGGACATCAACACAAGAAAATTCCCAAAATGAAGATGTGAAGTGTTTATGTTATGCTCCTGGGTAGGGATCAATATGTTACATATTTATAAGGTGCAATGTGGAAAGGGGTTGTGTGTGTTGTTGAAAAGGGTGAAAGGAAGGTGTTTCAGAGTTGTTCTCAGGAAAGGATACGTGTCTGATGTGAATTCTGGGTCGAAACTTGTCACCAAGGACCTATTCATCGTGTCTCTCCAAGCTCTAGCAGCTCCATATCATAACCACACATGTCAACCGCAATACACTGTGTATAATTTATCTCTGGAGGCAAACTCACATGATCATAAAAACTACTGTATTATATTTCTCTGAAAATATATAAAGTAATACAGTAGAAAAATACTAACTCTAATGCAGGCGATAGAAAACAAGAATACTTTGGTCTATAAATAAAAAAATAAAAAACGTGGTTATGGGGAAAATGTGGATAAGTACAGAGAGTAGGAAAGTGAGAGTGTCATCAAAAACCCACGAAGCTGGGTTTGACAGTTTGCAAAAGATGTAGTACTACGTGGGGGAGGGTGGGGGATAGTAAAGTGTGAACTGGAGTGTATGTATATCATTGCTGATGTGATAAGCTCGATAGTCTGAACTCCTGAATTTCAGTGTGCTCTTCAAGACTATGTTTGGAAGTTGAAAAGCTTTTTCATCATGTAAAAGTAGGACCCCGCAGATTGACACTTGTCCAAGGACTAAGCAGGGTGGTGGCAACTGAATCTCTCCTAGTTTAGAGGATACTTTGGGAATTTCTTCCAATGTCGTCAAGGGTGTGTTTGGATAGAAAGCTGGAAAAGAAAGGGATCGGAATGGAATGAAAAGAAAGAGAGGGAAAATGGAGGATATGTTTCTCTCCAAATTTTGCCTATATAGGTGAGAAATAAATTACTCCCTTCAGTTTTAAATTTTCGTCTCACTTGATCACTATATAGCTAGAGTATTTTAATGAAACGAGATAATAAATAAAAAATGGAGAGAGTAGCTTATAGGAAGAAAATGAAGGGATCCATTTTCCCTTCCTTTCAAATCCTTCACCCCCACTTTGTTATCCAAACAAAGGATATCATCTCCCTTCCCTTCCCCTCCCCTGCCTCCCTTTCTTTCCATTTCTCTTTATCCAAACACACAAGCTACCATTCTTCTATTAGGCCTCTCTCACCCGCACCCGCGAACCAGAGTCCATATTGTATCCCCCAGCGGATGATACTATTAAGAACCTTACCCGTTAGAAAAAGGGGTGTTCTTAGCCGAGTGCATGGGCTGCACTCGCACCCCCTCACATTCCAGAAACGAATAATGCAAGGATCTCCCTTCTATCCATTTTGGCTCTTTTTTCTAACGTCTTCCTCTTTTCTTTTTGGTACAAAATAATGGCTAATATTAAGTACCATCTCAAGTACATGCTCCCTCTCATCCAATCCAAGTTTTATATTATTATAAATGGAACATCTAATCCAAGCTTTAGATTCCTTTTATGGCAAAAGATTTTACCATACAATCCCCATATTCTTCCTCTATTTACCCAAAATGTCATTACTTTGTATCTACTTTAATTTAGGTGGACCTATAAAACCATTTGATTTACCAATAATACTCTTACTTTTTACTCATTTTCTTAAAAGTTATCAAAAATCCAATGTCAAGCATTGATTGGATGGGAGGGAGTATTTCTGATCCATGACCCAAAAGCAACCAGAAGATTGTGGTCAAATAAGTTTTGTTTTTTTGCAAATTTTATTTTGTATTTATCAAAAAATATCATTATATCCTTGTATTAATACATATGTTTATTACCAAAAAACGTAACCTATTAAAAAAATAATCTGTCTTTTAAATTATTACTAGTTTTAATGCCCGTGCGATGCACGGGTGCAACAAAAATGCTACTAAATCATCCATAATAGTGATAATACTTCATTTTATAATATTGACTGTGCCGAACTGTGATTATTTCAAATAATTGTAATTTTGGAGTTATTGATAATAACTCGACCCATGACTCGTATAACCCGACCCGTATCCTGACTCCACTCGTATAACTCGACCCGTGAGCCGACCCGCTCGACTTGTTTGACTGGTCTAGTGCCTATATTGATTACTTACTTGGATAAAAAACAACGCTCATCAAAGTAGTAGGTCATGTATGTATCTGTGAGCAATATTAATACGTCACAACTCATCTGTGAACATTTAGTTTATCTATATCTTTTACTTTATAAGATTATAATCATTTGACTTTCTGTATCAAATATTTTGTATGTATGTCATCATCTCGCACTATATTCGACCCTACCCGCCCGACCCATTGTTTTTAGGGTCATGAGCCCTTTTTTTCCTGAGCCGCGACCGATTTGACCTAAACCAATCTAAAAGCTTTAGTCTAAAAGCCTAGCTCGACTCAATCTGTTACTCTGCCTAGATTTTGTTAAAACTCTAATTTTAATTTATTAGCTATTTGATATAATTAATTTTATATATTATTCTTTTTTTTTAATATAACTTTATGTCTAATCTTAACATAAATTATCTAGCAATTTTAGTACGTTACTCTCTTGTAAAGTTGTATATAGGGAACCTAACAGAAATTCTTACTTGTGAGGGATATATTCGTCGCAAAATTGCGACGGGTCAAGTACTACCTATGTGGGGTAGATAACCTAAAGCAAAATACTTAGTAAATGACACTTTGTTTTGTCTTATCTACCCAATGGGTAGTATTTTCCCCATCGCAAGCTTGCGATTCTGTGACAGATATGGTCGTCACAAGGAACACTTGTTGGAAGATTAAATTTGTGTTATCGCGTTAAATAGTAACGTTACTATTAGACTCAACAAAACTTGACCTGACTTGTAACACGATCCGCTCAACCCGTTTATTCATAGGTTAAGATTCAAGACATCTAAATCTTGATCCGTGACTCGATATTTTAAATTACAAATATAAATTAATATTCAATTTAATACAACATTTTTTATCTTTTGATAGTAAATAATTATTAAAATAGTTTTAAAAATTCATTGTAATATAAACATTATAATAAAGGAGTATAAAAATAATATTATTAAAATAAATAAAAAGATAATATCAAAAATATTACTCCGTTCTACTTAAAGGTAAAAAAAATCTACGTTCGAAACTATTTTTCAGCTGTATTCTAAGCATAATCCGTCTCGTGACCCGTATAACCCGACCCCTATTTGAACCGACCAGTAGTCTAACCCGACATATATAAAGTTATTTAAATAAATTATGCAGTTTAAAAAAGTTTGAGACTACATGTCACTCGAAATACCCGTAGTCTAACCCGACATGTATTCATTTTGTTTTTAATTATTTAATTATTTTATTTAAGTGTTTTAACTTCATTAAAGTTGCACGGGTATATATAAAAGACTTATGTAGGTATCATGTTTGGATACCACTTTAACAAAAAAAATAATATATGGAAAGAATATACGATTAAAATCAACTTGAATTATACACACATGAAAAACTAATGTAAAGATACATGTTTGACAATTATCATTATATACACGTATCTCGTATGTTTGATACAATATTCGTTGAGTAATTAGTCTTTTAACTTATGTTTTACGGAGTACAAAATAATGAAAAATTTACTTTTAGTAGAAGTAACTTGATACGAAAATCATAAACAAAAACATTTTAAAAAATTGCGAATAAAAAATAGACCTCTAATTGAAACCACCTCAAGGAAAATCAAAGTGTAACATTAAAAAATAAAGTGGGATTGTTATCTCGTAAATTAATAAAAAAAAAAAAATTCCAATACTAATATCATAGAAGTGGTGTAATAAGTTTCAATTTAAATATTCCAAATAAGTTTTTTTTTTCATTACTAAGTATGTATATTATCGATAGATGAAATATATACTAAAATCTTCATAACTAATATCCATTTTTTAAAAATTATTATTGATATACCCGTCCAATGTTATTTTAATTCGTCCAATTTTGTACGCTACTAACCTAGCTACTATTAAATAAAAATCATTTTCGACAATAAATTTTGTTGTTTTCTGAGGTGGTAATTGACGGTTTATATAATGGTAATTCTTTGATTTTTAGGGGTGTTAGGATTATTTTGTCTAATAATAAGAGTAAAAGGAGTATTATTTATTATCTAATACTAAAACAAATAGGAGTATTATTTATCATATTCACTTTTAAAATGGATAATATTTAAATTCTTAGTGTTTCATAAAAGTTGGATTCCCTCGGAAAAAAAGCTTCCTTTAATTATATATATTGATTCTTTTAAACTACAAAATATTTTTATTGGGTTATTTAATAGTAATAATACTGACTATTGGGCGTATTCCAATAATAATATCAATTACAGTTAATCCCGGAATAATACATCGACTTGGAGTATTCTAATGATAATGGTACAGTACACTGATTACCTGGATAACCGGTCCACCTCCCCTTACGTGCCTCATTTAATTCCTACTGTCACCACTACCATTTACATCACTCTCCATTTACTTCTCACTCTCCCTTGAGGATGAATCTGACCAGGTAAGAGAAAGAAATCTGGTACAACAATTCTGAATGACAAAACAGATTTCACAAAACTTAGGTCGACTGTTTATTAAAACATAAACTCCCGAATTGGACCCAGAAACCATAATCGAAACACTAATCGAAGAAATACAAACCCAGAAAAAAAAAATCCTAATCAAAACAAAACCCTAAATTGTCGAAATTTGCAGAAAGATAAAATAGTGTTTGATTGACCAAGTGAATTGTGCTAAAATTGAAAATTAGAAGCGAATCAAGTCCCGAATTGGACCCATAAACCATAATCGAATAAATACGAACCCAGAAAATAAACCCTAATTGAATCCAAAACCCCAAATTTGTAAAAAACAAAACAAATTAGCAATGCTTAAAATCGAAAAAACAGTATCTGAGAGTTGAAGGAGACAGAGAATCAGAAATGGGGCGATAATTAATTTCGATGGTTTGATTGATTATCACATTGGATAATACTCCGTATGTCTTTGTTTTTGTTAATGAAGTTTATGTTTATGTCTTGATGGAGAGTCCATTATTAGATTTAATGAAGAGATGAGGGTAATGGAAATCAAAGACTTTTTAAAATTTTTTGCAGAGTTGCCATTGAAGACAAGAATTTAAGTAGGAGGGAGATGGAGAAATAGGGTAAAGAAGGAGGAGGGTTGGTGTGGATTGAATGGATTGAAGTACGAAGTTACCTATTGTTGCAGGTAATATATGCAACTGTACCATTATCATTAGAATACTCCAATTGGATGTATTATTCTGGGATTAACTGTAATTGGTATTATTATTGGAATACGCCCAATAATCAGTATTATTGTTATTAAATAGGGTTATTTCATGACAATAATATCAACTATAAGGGCGCTTCTTAGAATAATCCCAACTATACGTAATCTCGTTTTAATATGAACTATGCCTTCATTAATCTTATTTCGCTATGGACAAAATTATGACCTGCCATTATCGGTAATAGTGACCGGTTGTGACTTTCTAGGGTCATTGAGTGTTCCGTCGTCGTTCATGAAAGCCAAAACAATAAGAAAATTAAAGCATTTTTTTCATGGCTTCTATAATACTAATCGGAAAGGAAAAATGCAAGATGAATTTTGGGAAGATTCAAAAAGAAATTAACCAATAGCCGAAACTGAAGAGAAAGGTTCAACAGGTTTTCTAGGTAACCGGTCACCTATATCAATGAAAGATTAATGAAGACATAGTTCATATTAAAACGAGATTACGTATAGTTGAGATTAATCTAAGAAGCCCCCTTATAGTTGGTATTATTGTCATAAAATAACCCTATTAAATAACCCTTTTTTATTTGGTTAGTCTCATAATTTCATAAAATTATGCCGTAACGAGAGGTTGTTTGGTTGCCATTTTAATTAAAGAGAAATAGAACTTCCATGGATTGGTAAAACTAGGTGTTAGAGTTAGTTATGATTGTAACTAGGATACAAAGTGATATATATGGACTTGACCCTGATGTAATAGACTAGGTCTTGTTAACACAATATTCATATTACATTCACTCCATCTCTCTCTTCTCTAGACATCTAATCTCTAATCTCTAATCGTTACACCATTCATCCAAGATACACGGAGTTCACATGGTATCAGAGCATTTGGATTGCATTTTTGATGTATTCTTGAAGCCTGGTTTGGTTAGTTTCATGTTACTCCGACATTTCACTTGGGTGTCGTGTCGTGTTCCACACCGACACGACACTTCAATACTTCAATTTAGACGAGAAAATGATTTTTTTGCTCAAAATAGTCATGTGCAACACTCCAACGCCATATCGAATACGACACCTCATAGAAAAGTATGACACCTCATAGAAGAGTATGAGTAACATAGGTTTGGTTGTCCAATTCATGGGAAATAGAACTTCCTAAGGAACTTAAATTCCTACCTAATGTAGGAAATCATTTACCTAAGCCCCTGAGCTAAGTGGAAGTTCTTACATCAATTCACTTATCACATGTCAACAAAACAATATTTATTCAATTCATATGAATTGCAACTTCATGTGAGCTTAATTTTCCCGGGATATCTTCTTTCCATGGTGAACCAAAGAACCCTTAAATAAAAGGGTAAAGAGAAAAAAAATATATAAATCTTAGTTTTAATTAAGTCTTAGCTTATCTTAGTTTTAATTAAGTCTTAGTTAAAAATTAGAGTATTTTGTGAAACATCGCCTACAATTTTGGTCACTTTGCGAGAAACTACCTAAAATTTATTTTCTGTCAAACCCTACTAAAGTTAATATTTTTCACACTACCAAAATCACTATTCATACACAAATATGTGAAAATAAGTGATTTTAACTTGTTGACATAAGTTTGAAGTTTATTTCGCCAAGTCATATCAATGTTTAACCTCTTTGAAAAAATAGGTTCGTGTCGCTAGGTTGAAGATAATAATGGATGATGAATGTCAACAATTGTTAAAGTAGTGTAGCACAAATTAAGTTAAAACTTACTAACTTAGGTGAAACATGAGTATAGTTAAGTAAAATAAACTACAAGGCAATGATATCGACATTTAAAACAGTTTATTTTCTCCTTTTCATGCCTAACTAGTGCATTTGTTAGTGTGACAAAAAAAAATCAAAACTTTACGTAATTTTCCACAAATTTTGAAACTTTAGGTAGTGCATCACAAAGTGACTTAAATGATAGGTAGTGTCGACAAGATACTCTTAATATTTTAGTGTTTACATTCAAATCTGGATGTCAAAATTCTAATTCTTCCACTGGTCCCATGTCTAAATTCTAATTTTTCCACAATACCCATCGATGACCCGCTATATCATCTTGTATAAAAAGGATGTAGAAAAGGATAAAAATGCATTGATTTTGTATAATATAACCTCCGTTCTATTAATTTCTTTACCTTTTATATTGATGATTGTGAGGAGTATTTTAATCAAAGTTAAACAAATGAATAAGACGGAGGTAGTAGTTAGTATTCTACATTTTCATTTGTCAAAAAAAATTTGATTCTCTAATATGGGTGGGGGCTGGTATAGGCGAGTTGAGTATGGCGGGGTGAGGCGGGTGCCATGCCGTACTCGCATCTGCCCCACCAGCTGGTGAGACTATTGCTACCCATACCCGCCCCAGTCCCCAGCACCCACCAAATCACCTTTATAGCCATCCCAAGTGGGACGCATTGCATGGCAGTATCCACCATACCCGTCCCAACACTACAGGCATTCAAGCTTAGAACAGTGTATTTCTAATTGCCTCCTTCAAAATTTCGATCTATATCTAACCACTTAACTTTGAATCCTGCCTCTTGTTAGTACTGGGGAGGGGAGAGGTCTTACAAATTTGCAAGGGAAAATGGAGAGGGGGAGAGGTCTCAAGACTTTGCCAGGGAAACCATCAAACAGTCAGCTACCCATTTCCTACGAGTAGTTATTAAAACATTCGAACATCCCCTAATGTGTAGCAGTACTTTTTTTCCATATAATGTGGATTTCATTTTTCCAATTATATTTTTGGGACAACTCAGGAAATACGTTTCCCCATGGTGCACTTATTCTCTCTATCTTGGGCATTTGTTTACATCGACCATGGAGGAAGGAACCAATTTTACCTATTACTTTCGGTTTGGATGACAACTCACATTGTACTTTTATGGAATTTGTATGATATATTTATACCCATAAGACATTTTCAAAATAGAAAGATAAACATATGATGACAGAAACATTCATAAACTGGCATAGATAAACAAAGGACCGTGACAAACAAGTACATTCTAATAGTTTTCTAAGGAATTATCAGAAGATAACATGTCACAACATAGCCTTATAACTCATCAGACTAGCACTGATGAAATAAGACCTAAATGCCTACTTCTGTAATGAGGGTGAAATTTGCGACGCTTACGAATCTCAGTTGCCTGTGACATGAGAGAACAGAAAAATATTGAAGCGGGTGTCATTCATACCTCTAATAATGCACTAATGACGTTCAAAACATTAATAGCACCCGCTGAAGTCCAGGGAACAATGTCCTGCAAAGCTAAAAATAAATAAGGACATATCAGCTTCACACACAAGACGAGAGAAGGCCGAGCTAATTATTAATGAAAATCAATCAGGAACATTAATTACCAGACGGTCCTGATCTATCTGATAAAGAGTGACGAACCCTGATGTTCAAGAAATTAACAGATTTGATTTACATTGTTCACATAGTTACTCTTGAGCTCATCCCTTAAACCAAAGAATACAACAGTGCTTGTATGAGAACTTCAGTATTCAAAAATATCTCTGAAAATAAAATTTCAATCGCCAATTCTTGACTTACATTACGAGATTTCCTCAAGCCATTCCTTATTTCTCCCAGCATCTCTGTAATCTGAATACCTTTCCTGATACAGGCAAAATCATCTATCATATAACTGGTGAACCTAGTAGACTAGTAGTATGTAATGCAAACTACAAATGAGGAAAATATGTTGAAGAATTCCATAGGTTGATGGCATGAAACAAGCATGACGAAGGGGATCACTATTCCTTAGGTCAAATATCACATCCAAGATTAATTTGTTCAGTGATAATCAGCAGCAACAAACTGTTTGAATCCATATTGCGGTAGTAAAGAAATACGGTGTATCAACACTTCGGACTTAGGAGTAAGGAACTAAGTATTGGCTTTGACAATCTAGCCTATGATGAACATGATCTTCTATGCCACTTCCTCGATTGATTTACAAAATTGTTTTGCAGTGCATTCATTATTGAACTTCTTTAAGCAAGAATTTCTAATTTATAGACTGATTTACACATCTGCAGACACTAATTACACCAATTGGCTTTACACCTATTAGTATCTGGAGGATACAGAAATCTAGCACCAAAATAAGGTACCAGATTAGTGTGCCAGTTCATCTAATCCAAGGTCATCAAGAACAATTCAGTCATCCAATAAGCTGAGAAAATGACAAGATAAGACTATCGATGAAACAAAGCTTTTATCTTAGTTTCACATTAAAAATGCCTAGAGTATCAGTTGGAGGTGTAATAAAGTGATCTAACAGAATTTCCCATCAATTGAAGAAAAACCTGCCAAACAGCACGAATGCATGTCATAACTCATAACGGCATAAAGTTATACAAAACCAGCAGGCGTAGTGCAGCAGACTCCATTAATTCTGCCAAACTTTAGCAGAATGATGTTGCTTTAAATCAAAGTTCCATAGTTCAACCATAAGGTCTGGAATCTAATACAAAAACTGAGAAACATAAACCGAGACAGCTCAATTATAAAAGTATATGAGCATATAGAGACAAAGCATCTAAAACATTCATATTTAGAGCCCAGACAAAATTCTGATGTGAATCCGTACATGCTCCAATGGGCAAATGACTTCATGGGGATGACGATGATGGAAAGACAAGAGTATGTAAGCGATTGCTACAATTAATTACTTACAATACACTCACGCCTATGACAGCGAGAGGTCGTGGATACTCCTCAATCGCTTTCTCTCTTTTGTCTTGGATCTCCTCATCTTTTGTGTTACACTTGGTTGTAGCTGGATGCTTGTCCACATGTTGAACTGATGGGGACAAAATCTGGTCCAGATCTTTAGATCCTGTACCAGATCCTAATGGTGCAGGCAAGCTGTCTTTACCAATTTCACTTATCACCGCAGTCAAATGCTGAAGCCTATCTCTCGCCTGAAAGTAATTGGCATACAATTAGATACAGCGTCCTGGAAAGTTTATAAACATAAACTATTTGAAAATATACGAAATCATAAAGGAAAATCAGAATAGTACTTATTATTCATTTCACGAAATCATTATGCAACAGGGGACCAGACTGTGATACTGTGTATAATGGAACTTGTACATAACTGATATAATACCTGCGGAAGATCAACTTTGTTGAGAGCCACGATATATGGCCGTTCGAGGTAATCGGGATTGTACATCCTTAGCTCCTATTTAAAACAACGTCATACATAACATATTTAAGAACACTGAGCCACTGACATAAGTAAACATCAATGTCGTAATCCGGTCTCATTTACAACAGCACTAGCTTTACTCAGCTTAGAACTATACTTCAATCAAGTTTTACTCCAAGATTAGTCGGTAGGGGGCAACTTATTTGTTGAATTTTTATCGATTGGAATTTTCACAGCTATAATTGAATAATATAATTTTTTGACAAGGTAGTATTCAACTTCTATATCTTCATTGCAGTGCAATATCATCAACCAGATTTAGTACCAAGCATGAATTACTCAATCACATATCTATATTTGCCACGTCTTAGGAGTTAAAGTTCCTGGTAGACTTTGATCATGAAGGACATTAACTCACAATATTTGTTTTGGCTTTTCTCTCACAAGTTTAAACTACCTTGCATGATTATCAAGAAATATACTGTATAACATGTTTAACAGTTTACGAAAAAGAATCAAACAACGCATACTTCTTTAACAATTCTGTAATCTTTCACAGGGTCCTCGGCAGCTGCATCAATTACATGAACCAAAAACCGTGTTCTCCTCAAATGCCTCAGGAAATTACGACCCAGACCCTTCAGAGGAAGTGAATTACAAACAATTATTGACTTCAGCCTGGTTAAGAGGTTATTAGAGAGAGAGAGAGAGAGAGAGAGAGAGAGAGAGAGAGCATGACAAATTTGCATAAGATTGACTACCTTGCCCAAATGAGCGCCTTCAATAAGTCCAGGCAAATCTGCCAATGTTGCTTCAGACGAATACATTCCCGCCCCTAAAGTAGGGTCCCCATCGAGGCGTCCAAGGTTTGGCATAAGTGTTGTGAACGGATAATCAGCTATTTCAGGCTTTGCAAGAGTAATCGCCGATAAAAGTGTAGATTTACCAGCATTAGGAAGTCCCTACAAAGCAACCAAGTTATCTGTTACTCCTCTAGTGAGGAAATAGGGAATCTGTGAATGAAATAATAGGCATGACTCAATGTCATAGGCGTTTCCAAAGGGGTTTTGCGGGTGCTTCTGCATCCCATTATCCATAAATCATTACAACTTGCTGTAATAAAGGAGCACATTAATCATGTTGGTGTAGTGGTTGTGGGTAGTTCATTAGTTGATGGTCATGTCTTCACTTTTAGTAGTGAGCAGCTTTATTGATTAAGAGATGAATGTGGCCGGGATGAATACGCTAAGATGATGTGTGAACATATTGTTGTTATTTTTCATTTTTGCTATATATATTTAGTCCTATCAAATAAGAAAAATTTGTGTTTGAACTTGGATTTTCCTATGCAAAAAAAATTTATGCACCCCCACCCACCAAGCCACAGAATCGCCTCTGGAGTGTACTTTATACTTGTACTAGTTAAACCAAATTGAGTCTTGAATAAATAGAAGTCAACATAACTAAACATTTTGCTACCGTATCTCCCATAAGAAGGTTAACCTATGATGTTAGTGTTTAGGTTTAACATATTAATGATGATACAAGTACTTGATAATGTGCAATCAACCTAGGTATCAAAAACAAAATATGTGAAGAAATGTGGATATTTGTTTTTGATATCAAATATATCACCTTTGCTTTCAAATGATTATTATTCGTTTATGGCTTCATGGCTTGGCAACATTAAAAGAAGGCAACCGAAGGGTGGACATTTATAAATAATACTCGTATAGGACAGCTAAACATTGAAGAAGGCAGTTAACAAATGTACATCCTAGCATGAAACACTCGCTAAGAGGTAATGTATGACATCCAAAACCATTATTATATGTTCAAAACTACAAAACTTTCAGAAACCCTTGAGAAATAATCACGACAAACCAGCCTGAGTATCAATAGGTTATACAGGACAGCGAAAGATTGATGAACGAGGTAATAAATGCAGTTTCTGGAATGAAAAACTTGACAACCGTGACGTAAAAAATCCAGAACCAACATCAAATACAAAATTTCAGAAATTTCTTAGAGAATACTTACAACAAGGCCAACGTCAGCAACCACTCTGAGTATCAACTCTAAACTAACTTCCTCTCCATGCTGACCAAGTGCTAAAACCTGCAATTTACAACAAAAACAACATACCCTAAGTCCCGAAAAGAGTTGGGGTCAGCTAAAAAAAAGAGTTGGGGTCAGCTAAAAAAAAAGAGTTGGGGTCAGCTAAAAAAAAGAGTTGGGGTCGCTAAAACCTGCAATTTACAACCAATATAATTTTACAGATGGAAAAGTGTCGTTCATCAAGACCACTACAAGCTCAAGAACAGGACTTTCTTGAAAACTTGATTTTACTCACCAATGAAATTTTATCATTTGTTGTTGTAGTCCAGTTGATTGAATTCAAACACAGTACACTATAAGTATTACGAATACAACATTACCCTAGTGCTTCAAGGGCTCCCGCAAATTGCGAGGTAAGGAGGTTGGATGACAGAGCCTTATCCTTGTATTAGCAACACAGGCTATTTTTTGAATGACCAAAAATGAAAATTGCATTGAGAAGTACATCAAATGACTGTTACTTCACAATAAGAAGAAGCGTATCAAACTTAGTTAGTCATTTTGCCTTATTCCATCATAATGCAGTACCAAAGAATATTTTGGCTTCATTAGAATATATATTTGAAAAAACAAAAATAAAGCAAATGTTGGACTGACCTTATCGCTGTCATCTCTCATTACACTTGTCGGCAAACCCATCATCTTTCCCCTTTTGTGCTCTGGCATGTCTAATAAGCTAATCTGTAAAAGACGTAAATACTAGCGTCAATGGATCAGCAATCAGTGCCGGAGTTCCACATATATGAATATAATCCAAGTAAGCAATCTGTCGATAGCGCTATGACATTGAACCAAAATAACTGATTGGGCCTTGCTAGGCCTTTTTAAATGTTTTTGTGATTGTTAAGCATCAAAAGACATATCAGCAACAGAGATTATCAGTGATGCTAATAGATCATGAGATGTGGAGCAAACACCCACATATCAATTCCATAAAACACACAGAACAGTACATGTAAGCCACATAGACCATGACAAATTGACACATACAACAAACTCCATATATCAGACTGAAATGTCTTACCCCTCCTTGTCCACCTCTTGCCACAAGAACCTCTTGACCAGGATTGGCAAGATCTGCCAAAAGTTTTCCCCGCTTTCGTTTTACAACAGTACCTACCAAAGAGGAAAAACTTTGTTCAAAACATTGCACCTATCAAGTTGGAAAAATCCTTGGCCACAACGTGAACTTCTTACTTTGCGGCAGATAACAGGGTAGAACACAAACATATACAGCAGTGATGCCTCATCAAATTCAAAACAAGTGAAGAAGAAATGTATGAAGAGACGTCTAGAGTACTACAAATGGATGACACATTTTATACAGACCTACAGGTACGGGTATTCGTAATGTTGGAGCAGCAAATCCATCTCGTAATTGGGGGCTCAAGAAGCCCATATTACCGACACTTCCACCGCGCTTAGCATTATACCGGCTCTTCTGGTGAAATTCCAACAGAGTATCAAGACTCTCATCTGCATAGATGACAACATCACCTCCATGTCCACCAAGGGGAAGCACAAGAGATCCATCACTGTCCCTTTTGTATGAACCTTTCTTCCTTGACTTTTCCTTGCCAAGTTTACTTTCAGACTTTGAAGAGACTTTTTCACTAGGCATTTTGAGTACTGCACCATGGCCACCATCACCAGATCGTACTGTGATTATGACTTGATCAAAGTACTTGTGTGGCTCCTTCAAAAGGCTGTCTGATGCTAATGATGGTGTCTTGGCCTTGACAGATGCACACAATACAGTGAAACGTCTGATGCTTATGCAGCTAAGTCTTTGGTTATATGACCTACCAAAGAGACATCAAGAACCCAGTTAATTCCTGGAACCAAATAGTTTTAAGAAACACAAAACAACAAGTGTCATGCTCGACCAAAAACGATTTTGATACAAATCTTAATCTCCTAAGGCTATTGGAAAAACACAAAGAAGACAAAAGTGTTCTGTTACATGATAATCAATCTAGTGTGCTAAAAACTCTAACTCTACACATTAGCAATCACCTTTACGAGATCATCAAACTATAAGGACATTACTCAGCTAAAAGGTATTGTCGTTCGATAATATCACAGTTAACGAGCTTATACAATAGCATTTCATACTTGCCTTCTTGAAGCTGCAGACAAGGCACCCTAAATTACAATAATATCAAACTAATTAGAAGTACCACATATATGCAGTACTCTTGGTATCATAAACATAACAAAACAATTTTTTCACTATTCGATTCTTTCTCACATTTTGAACAGCACTACCTGTCACCCCTCCACATTCCATTGCTAAATTGTGCAACAAAGCTTAACGTCTTTCATATCCAATCATAGAGTTTGGAAAAACTTAAGCTCAAAACAATCAAACCACCCATTTCTATGCATTCTTTCCTGCATAGTGCATACATATACAGATGCCATATGTGCATTCCATTTCTACACATTCTTTCACGCATACATATACATAAGGCCTTGTTCTTTTCAACTTCTTTTTAACTCACTTCAGTTGAGTTCAGGTTCAATCCAGTCTAGCTGAGTTCACTTCAGCCCTAGGAAGTTCATTTTGTCTTAGTTCTTTCATCTACTTCACTTCCGTTGAGCTCAACTCACTTTTTTTTTTTTCTTTTTGAGGTAAGAGCTCAACTCACTTCAACTCAGACTAATTTAGTCCAAGAACAGGGCCTAAGTCATATGTGCATTCCATTTCTATGCATTCTTTCATGCATACATATAGATATGTGCATTCTTTGATGAGCAATATGCATCCTATGAAGTAGTATGAAGCACGCTAAAATCACTGAATGTCATAAGTAAGTATTATTACATTATCCGTAACCATGATGAATACAGTCATATGTTAGGCATTCAGTTCACTCTCGTGTTTCGCCAAACTCTCCACATCCAACAAAATGCGCATAAAGAATTGCAGTTTCGACATATTGAAAACCTAGAATTTCGATAAACTTGCTCCTCAAAAGTAGAAGTAGAAGGTAAACCTGGAGGGGAGAAGACGAAGGTCGGAGAAGAAAGAGTGCAAGTTACGGCGGCAATAGGACGAAGGCGGCGAAATTATTGCGCAATTCGCCATTTTTACCGGCGAATCAAGGTCGTAGAGAGAGTTTGAGCTGGTGTCGCGTCCAACGGATAATGCTGCTTACTCTGCTTCTTCGGTTTAAGTCCAACAAGGCTGATTTTGACACGTAAGATTTAGAGTTCAAATAATTTGAAATAAAATTTACAACTTTTACCGGTAACAGTGATATCAAACATAATAAAAGTTAAAAGTAGCTATGATTAACGTAAAAGAAATATAAAAAGGTTATGCTTCTTATATAAACAGAAATAAGTTAGCGAAAGACTTCTCTTCCGAGATTTTGTGAATTTACAAAGCTTCCCTTGCTACGGTCCGTGTCTCGTGTTTATGTCCTACAAAATTTCAAATGTTGTGTCACGTGTCCGTGTCCGTATGGGTGCAACCTAACCTACGGATATATTCGTCATAAATCGATGACGAGTCAAATAATATTACTTGATTAGAAAAATGAACTTAGGAAGTGAAAGATGGTGAATATTATTATTTGATCCGTAATATATTTGTGACATATATTCTCATCACAAACAAAAAGAACAAATTACCATTATTTCTTTTAACATACGGAGTACTCCCTTCATCCAAATTTAAATTTCATGGGGGAGTAGGCACAAAAATTAAGGGTGGAGTGTAGTGTGTGGTGGAAAATGAAAGTTGAGAGAAAATGTGGGGTCAGAAATAATATGAACTACAAAAATCAACCAAAAGAGGAAATATTGTAAGTAGGAAGTTTAATGATGGACAACCCAAAAAGGAAAGTAGGAAGATTAAAAATGGATAGAGGGAGTATCTTACCAATTACCGTCATTTATTTTGATTATTACGGACTACAACTTACCAGTAATACTTTTGAGTTGTGGAGTAATTAACAAATAAGTGACCGCAATACCCTCGCATAAACACATACCCTTCAAGGCCTTCATCACCTCATCGGCTCATCTCATCACAAACTCCATTACCTCCGCTCCTTTCACCACCTAACACCAGGCCGCCTACACCACCTACACGTGTGAGTGGGTCTCCGGCATGGAAGTGCTGAAAAGTTGGGGTGGCCGAATGAGAATGAGACGGGTTGATATGGGTTAATTGTGAGACATTTAGTGGTAGGCGACAGCATTAAGGTGGTGGTAGTGGTCTCAGCCGCTATACCCAGTTGGTATGTGGTAACGATCAACACTACAGAACACACGTTCATGTTTAGGCTAGGCTTCGACCCACTAATGTTGTTGCTAGGGGTTATACCGTAGTCAGACATCGCTTTGCTTTCTCCATCATGATCAAAACCAAATACTTAAATTGTAACGGAAAACATGCTACTCATAACTAAACCCAAATGGATATCCAGGATAAATATCCTGATGATCACGGTCGATTAATCAAACCCTAATATTTGTGAAGTTCAATGTTACAATACCAGTACTACAATATTTACAGCATGTACAATAAATCGCTGTCTTTCTGTTTCGCTAGAAAACGGCCAGTGTAGGCAACTCCATTAGAGAGAAATTTAATCATCAGCAAATTAGGCATTTTGATGCTCTGACTCAGACGAACCAACAAATGCTTGTTCTGAAAGTGTATGCATACATCTTGCTCGGCCATGATGCGATGTAGATGAATTTTGTTCCACTATCTACCTCTTGACGAAATCCTTCAAGGAAAAGGGAGGAAGGCCATCCTACAAGACAGCAAAGCAAAGGCACATGTTGAAATACACCTCTACAACTTACAAGTCACAAGGTCTCAGTGTCAATACATTGAATCAGATTACAACTTCAATCAGCCAGCACTTCTCCATTCCATTGGACTGTTTAGATTACTGTTATATGCATGTCAAACAGCGCATTTGTCATATTTTTGAAAAGGGCATTTTGGTCTTTTGAAAGAAATGAAATCAAATACCCCTCCATGCTACTACTACTATTGTCCCTCTTCTATTTGGGGAATGATTTCAAGGAAAAGTAATAGGGAGTAAATAACTTTACGAGGAAAATGTTGATGTGATCAAAGGAGTGGTAGTTAAATATCAAGGGTAATATTGAATATTCACTCATTTCCTTACTAAATTTTATAAGGGGCCAAGAAACTCGTGGTGAATTAAGAGGGGAGAGAGAATAAAAATGGTCGCTCTTTCAAAAAAATGGAGGAAGTAGTGATGGAGTAGTGATCATGCTAAGCGGAAATGGAGAAAAGAGACAAATATAGCCTCTTTTGGGGGGAAACTACTACTTCCCTTTCCCCCCAAGTAATGTATTACCCCTATATGGGATAATTGTTCCTCCCTCACCCCCTCTTTACACCATAAGTACCACCACTCTCCATTTTCATCTCATTTTGAGCTCCATTACCCCCTCAATTCATTACCTCCATCCCAAGCGAGCCCTAAAACTGAATATAATTAACTTAACTACTTGACTGCGAATTATATAAAGAAATATTACTCCCTACATCCCAATTTAATTGTCCTTTTTCACTCTTAATTTTCCCACATTAATTGTCCCTTTTCAATATCATTGCCTTCTCCATAACTATTTCTTAAATCCTTCCCAAAATAGAAAGTTCGACAATAAGAATGGAATGTGAAGAGTAGAATGAACGGTGAGAGTTGAGGAATAAGTATACCTTGCTACTATCCTGATTTAAGAGCTGCCTGACAACTGTAGTCTGCTGAATAAGCCTTTCCAAGGATGAGTAGCTTGGCTTGTCGACGTGAGCTACCATTAAACAAAATATTTATTAGAAATGCTAGATGAATATATATTATACGTATAGCTCACCAAAATAATGCAATGAGGGAGCATCAAAATACACCTACTTCACGAAGCAACTTTTGTGCGATGAAAAGAAAAATCATATTTTTCATCCATTCCACAAGGTTATTTACATTTTCCAAACTATGTGAGGAGTTTGAAGTGTAAACAATCTGTGGAATGAAGAAAGTACTATGATTAATAAAGATACATAACAGGAAACACACCTAAAATAGCCCGGTTTAATTTATCTGCAATTTCATGTCTATAATCTAAGCCGAGGAGTCGGAACATAGGTGATTTTTCTGGTTCATTGTAAGCAAGCAAAGCCATGTGATCCTGCAACCATCATCAAACTTAATGAGGCCTAGCTGAAGAATAAGTGAAGATTCTATAGATAAACTAAAAAAATGCTTACCTCAATCTTCCCTATATACTTTTGCGCCTCGGTGACTTCACTAAAAGGCCTCAATTGCTTCTTGGCAAATTCAACAGCTTCGCAGCTGACACAAATATTTCATAGGGCTGATTAATATGAGCTCAAATGTACTGTACTAAAAATCTACTGTAAATTTAGGCCTACCTTGGCCTAGACCGAACAAGCTCAACAAAGTGCAGGCCCAAAAGATCAAAGCGCAAATCATCATTTTTCTGCAGCAGGTCTGGTGCCAGTTGTTCTGTCAGTTCAATAGCTTTGAGCACATTGCCATTTATGGCAAACTCGATAATTCCTGAGAGATCAATTAAATAATAATTGAGAACATTAATTGAAGGAATACCATTCAACAGAAGTTAAGTATTGTGAATTTGTGAACGAGCACATTATGACTTAAGTTAACAAGTGAGAAAGGAAAAAAACAGAACTCCAAAGCCACCAACGCTATACAAAGTACATCCTAATATCCCGGTAAAAAAACACTTCAAATTCTTATGTACTCTCTGTTACAGAAGCCCGTCCAGTTTGATTTCACTTTTGAAGAAACTCTGTAGAACATGGAATACTATCAGGTAACGTAATGGCGAATATCACCAATTAAAAAGCTAGATAAGTGGCTGGAATAGCAATTTCAAGCAGTAAACTACCATTGCCAACCCAATAACACTTAGTCCAGGCTGATTCAATTTCCTTCTGTTTCAGTTAGTATTTTTCTCTATCTAACAGATCTTAATACGCCTTTTATTGTGCTTCTCTTTTCTCTATCAAATAACATTGATGTTCAATCTTCCACCTTTACATCATTCAGTGACACAAAAATCTTATGCTCCCTCCATTCAAATCCAGACGACCCATTTCTTTCTCTTTTTTTTACAGTATTTACAAGTGAAAACAATCTTCATAATTCCTTGAAATATAGTCCCACTCTGTATAAGAAAAATATAGTCATGTGGGATCTAGTTGATTTGTCTTTATGGATACAATATGATAATCACATTAATTAAAAATAACTACTCATACTTTATATTTTAATATGTGCAATAACATATGTGCCATGAGATCATGGCCACATGGGTTGTTTGGATTTGAATGGAGAGAGTACAATTTATTTATTTTCTCACATTTTATGTACTGACATCTTCTTGTTGATTGCCCTTGGGAATAACAATATCTAAATAAAGAAAACGAATTTAAGTGAGTTAAAATTACATTCTGAATTCTAGAAAATATAAAGTTGAACATAGTTGCTTACTCATAAAAATGTTGGGGCTGAAAGTGGTAACTTACTCTTTCTCCTATCTATATCTTCAAGACAACCAGCTGGCTGGGTAATACCGGTACAACAAACAAAGGACTCCACAGTATCTTTGAAACAGCTATGTACAAGATACGACAGCACAACATTGTGGGTGTCATTGTCAAGAACTACCTGTCAGCATAACCATGTACAAATAATCAGACACCATCGAAATCAGCATGTCCAGAAAATAAATATTGCTGTCTCACTAATTGTAATTTTAGAAAGTCGGTGATATAAGTAAACTTTTAAGCAGCTCTAACAAACATCTCCTATAGAAAGGGAAATGTGTAATTAAAATAATTGACCCACCTCCCAAAGTCTATGGGCAGAATATTCCTTCCTATGCAAATACTCACATGAATGCTGCATTAATGGGGACATGCCCTCATTTTGAAAAAGATGATACTCTAGAATTCTAATAACTTTGTCATAATATACTTTACTATCCTCTAGTTGGACTCTCTCTATGCTAAGGCTACATACATCTTACCCCTTACCTCATCAGAATCCCACCATGGCCAAGAGCCTTTGAGGCTGTACTGAAACGTTATACTCCATAGTTAACATCAAGACATCAACACTCGTTTCATTCTCTTACTCCCCTCCCTTTCTCTACCATGAATTTAAGACACAACAGTGTTTAGGCATATACTCCCAAATTCAACCTCTTCATACAATCATCGCACAATACTGATTCATAGTTAGAGTTGAACTTGTATAAGCCTTACAACTTTCCACGACAGAGACATATATAGTACTCGTAGTAGTTAAAAAATGACTTATGTCTTAAACAAACCCAATCGTTGTTTCCTTCCACATAGCTGATCAACATTTTTTTAAATCTTAACAAAGAGTATAGTTCATCTTATTGACGTCATGACGTGTATGGTAATGTACTACAGAGTACATTAATACTCATCCAATCTATTTTTAAGACGACTCAATAAAAGCTAAATTTGTATTATACTCATTATCAAGTAATGCAAGCGTATGTATAGAATGTAGATGACAAAACACAAAAGGTAGAACCTAAACCAAATTAAAGAACTAAAAGCAAAAGGAGGCTATTCAATGGGCAGTGGAATCCTAGAGCCAAAACAACAATTCCTGAACATAATCATTCTAAACAACAAAACTAACAGTTTATGAAAAATTTGAATACACGATTTCATCAGGATTAGAAAGAACAAGCAACAGCCATTTCAAACTCAGGTGACGGAGAGACACTGCAGAAAATCTCTAGAGAGCCGCCTTTGCTTGGATTGCTGTGCAGCAATGGCCAAGAAATCATCACACAATAACAAACACAAGCAGAACACAAAGAGCAAAAAGGGATAACTACAGTAAGCACTTCAATTGAGGAGTTTTTGACAGGTACTTCTGGAATGAGGGACTCGATCAAAAATAGATGAGAGTATGAGACGTAAGAGCATACATGAAATCATAAGGATGAACTATGAAGACGAGGATACGAAGAAGGTGCTTGGTATCAGAAACATGGCAAGAAAATATTAGTATTAGGTACTGAAGAAGAACCCCAAGGACATGTTACAATTCCCTTACGTCCCATGATGAGGTTCAATAATGGGAACAAGTAGTTTACAGATTTATTTAGGAGCCACCCGCCATGAGAAGTGGTTGAATGATTCATACATCGAACATGGGAAAGTATGATATCGGTACGATATCCTTCCTCCCAAATGGAGTTTTATAGTACGCTTCAATGCAAACGAAGATGATAAACCACGGAAACCTAAAGAGAAGAAGGAAGAGTGGAGACCCGTTTTGAGCAACTTGAACAGGAGTGTAATGAGGCTGAAGAGGGCCAACAGGCTCAACTGCTGAAGATAGAACGAAAGAGAATAAAGAAGCGCTTTGGGATAATCTCAGGCAAATCAGGGGCCATGGGCAGTTGAGATCGAGCCGTTACAGTGGTGTATAGAGCTCTTTTGTAAAAAGCGATAAGACTGACAAATATAGTCCTAACGTGACATCGGATAGACAGCCACAGTTTGTCGGAACTGGAAGATACAAATTTGTAGCAGCCATAAATATAATGATTCTTGTTCCACAGTCCAGAGGTTAGTGCTTAAAAAAAGCAGACAGAAACACCTAACATACTCCTATATCAGAAACATAACCTCATCAGGCCATAATGCAATGCAGCTACCAAGTTCCATAATGCATATGAACATGTGCCCAATTGGTATCTCATGTGAGGCGGCTTCGACAATAATGTTAATGTAAATCAGATCCGCCTCCGCCTCCGCCTCCAAAGTACTCCGTAGTAAATAAAAACAAAGCAGTTTAGTTTAACAATATGCTTGGACTCACGCACAATAATCCGATACTAGGGTTTGGAAATAGAAGAAATAATTGCACCACATCTCTCCACTACTTATCAATTACAATCACAATCACATTCAACTGCTAATAATTCAATTTGAAGCCATATATGTCAAACATATTGACACAAAATAATCAAGAGGAGTGAAGATAGAAGAACTTACAATGTTATCGTATAGTTTTGGATCCAACTCCATATCCATTGAGAGAGTGAGATGATCAGCGAGAGAGGAAGGGTAAGAAGGAACAAAGGACAGAAATTTGATTGGTAGATTGTGCTAGTAACTGGAAAAGACTCTGGGTATACACTTGGATTTAAACAAATCATTAAACTTTCGAGTGACGGGTTTTGTTTAAACAAATCATTCAAAGTTGGGTCGGGTCCGGTCGGGTCCGGTTCGGTCCGGTCGGGGCATGTCTGGTTCGGATCGAGTCGTTTCCGATCAGTTGATTTGGCGGGTCAAGTTGGATTTGGGTCGGTCATTATCGGGTCTAGTTATTTTTCGAGATTTTCCTAATAAGTTTTGTTTTTTTCCTACGGAGTACTCTCACCCATTCTTTGGAAACCTACATAACTTGAATATATGTGAGGTATATTAATGTGAGGGAGTATTATTTTGTTTAATTACTTTATCATTATCTTCTGGTCATCAATTTTATCGGTTCAAATCAGATAGGGTTAGGTTCGGATCAATGGTGGAGTAGAGAATGTCAGAAATGATTAGAAGCGTTGGTAGGTGAGATTAAAAGTCAAACATGAATTGTGAGGTAATTAAGACATCTTAGTTTAGTGGTCTACTGGATACTCTCTTCGTCTCTCTAGAAACCTAGAAGGATCGCCCCAACTAATGATAACCACAGAAATTATACAACGAAAAAATGAATTCTAGAAAGACGTTTAAAAAAAAAAAGTCTATTTTTCCGGAGAGTATGTTGGTGTGGAGGAATTGTGGTTGACTTGGACATCCCGGGCACCAAATGAAACATCTACAAGCGTTGTTTTAGCCTTGGGACTAGTTGGGGCTCTTGCCTCTCTTTATTCTGTTCTGCTACTACTCCCTCCCTCCCTCCCTCCCTGTCCATCCAGATCCATCCCAGACCCAGAATCAATGATTTGGCATATTTGATTACGTAGTACTTATTTGTGTAGACAAATTTATTGACTACCCTCTTTACGTTGTTTCCTCCCCCAACATTTCAGCACCTATCTATCTATCTATCTAATATCTATCTATGGCCAAACTTGAATTATTTCTGTTATTCACCCTCCATTTATTTCACCTTCATCTTGCTCAATTCTCAATTTCTAACCATGTTTTTGAAAACTGGTGCACCCAACATGGAAAATCATACCCTTCTGAAGAAGAAAAGCAATACAGGCTCAAAGTTTTTGAAGATAACTTGGAATTTATCCATCACCATAATACTTTAGGAAATTCCAGTTATACCCTCGATATCAATGCTTTTGCTGATTTGACCCACCATGAATTCAAGGCATCAAAGCTTGGTCTTTCCATCTCTGCTAATGCTTTGATCCGGCTCAACCACAACAACCAGGTTCAGGAACCACTCCATTTTGTGGGTCTTCCTTCTTCTCTTGATTGGAGGAAGGAAGGTGCTGTTACTAATGTTAAGGACCAAGGAAGCTGCGGTGTGTGATTCTCACTGTTGGATTGATTTTCTCCCTTTTCCTTTAGTTTAGCTCAACTTATTTGTTTATCGTAGCTTGAAGTGCGAGTTCATTATATTTGCTCATTATATATGAAAAGGTATTGTCTTTGCCAAGTTTGGGTAGCGAAAGTCGATGATTCTAATCAATTTTTTTAAGTTTGGGGTAGCGAGCTGGGCTACTAGCTGGATTCCCCCTGTTTGCAAGCGATGAATTTGATGATGAGATTCTGTTGATAAAGCAAGGACGACTGTTGTTGTTAAAAGTTGTCTCCACCATTTGATTAATGATCTGCAAATGTTCATACATGCACTCATACAGCATGCGCTGATTTCCTTCTATATTACAGGTGCCTGCTGGGCTTTCTCAGCCACGGGAGCGATGGAAGGTATTAACAAGATCGTAACTGGGTCGTTGGACAGCCTTTCAGAGCAGGAGTTGATTGATTGTGACCGATCCTATAACGAAGGCTGTGACGGTGGAGTCATGGACTATGCATACCAGTTTGTTATCAATAACCATGGGATTGATACCGAGCAAGATTACCCTTATGCTGCTAAGCAAAAGACCTGCAATAAAAATAAGGTGGATAACTCACTCACGCATTTTGTTCTGCTTCCTTTGTTTTTGGCCAAAGATCTGATGTCAAACAAGTGGTTCACACGTTATGCCTTATACGCTAGGTCTGTGGACTGTGGCTTATCAAACTAAAGTAATACAACTTTCAAGTGTCTTTTTGAAACATGAACAGTGAGATCTATATCGGACTCATTTGCATGGTCAGCTCCAAAGGAGATGTAGGATTGGGCAAACAACACTCCTTTGCTATCATTTATCTTGTGTGTTTCGTCATAATCTGAAGCGTGCTGTTTCTTGGTTGAGAACTTATAAATGTAAATAAACTTACCCAACTCTCTAATGTTTGTTTCGTCTAAATGTATTGTTCTTTTGCAGCTTGAGAGACGTGTTGTCACCATTGACGGTTATGCTGATGTCCCTCCCAATAATGAGAATGCACTTCTGAAGGCTGTTGCAGCTCAACCAGTGAGCGTCGGGATATGTGGCAGCGAGAGAGCATTCCAACTATACTCGAAGGTTGTCCTCCATTCCCTCCCTAGCTTTTAAAAAATACACCATACCGCTCTTTTTTCACGGAGTAATGACCCCAACCCATGAACACGACTATATTTAGATTTGTTACAATGACATTATTTTATTTTAAAATTTTGAGAGATGTCTATGGTCAAATGTAGTGTCTTGATTAATTGATATGTGGAAGCGACATTCGATGTTATATAGTAGCTAAATTTATGTGGTACAATGTTACAGGGTATCTTTTCGGGTCCGTGCTCCAGCAACTTAGACCATGCTGTACTAATCGTAGGCTATGGGTCAGAAAATGGGGTGGATTACTGGATCGTGAAGAATTCATGGGGTTCAACATGGGGTATGAATGGTTATATTCACATGATTCGAAATAGTGGAGACGCCAAAGGAATTTGTGGTATAAACATGATGGCTTCATATCCAACCAAGACAAGCTCGAACCCACCTCCACCACCCTCCCCAGGACCAAACCAGTGTAGTTTTTTCACTTCCTGCGCAGCCACTGAAACTTGCTGCTGTGCAAATCGATTCCTTGGGTTTTGCATGTCTTGGAAATGTTGTGAGCTAGATTCTGCTGTTTGCTGTAAAGATGGCCACCATTGTTGTCCCCATGACTATCCCATTTGCGATACACAAAGAAGTTTGTGCCTCAAGGTTAGTAAACAGTAAAGTTACCACCTTTTCAGTTTATGGTACCACCTTTCCGTGCCTATAAAATCGGTTGACTGGGTCAGGAGTGAGATGTTGAAAATATATTCAGATTACTGGACCGACGAGTATGAGATGACTAAAATGTTATTATGTCGAGTTCAAAAGTAACTCATCCAATTTTTTCAACGAAGTAAAAAAAATAACTCGTTCAATTTTCTTGTGCAATTTCAAACTGGGTAGTCGTGAACTTCTCTGAGAAGGTCTTATATGTTAAACAGATTAGCCCTAAAATTAAATGCGAGTAATTATAAGGGTTTGGGTTGATCTCACATATTTGACTGTCTGATACTGACTCATAGATTAGGATGCGTAAGTACAAGAGAGTTACCTTTGATATCCAACAGTATCGCTTCTAATGTCACAACCAAATTTGTACACATCCATTGGTGAAAGAGCAGCTGGATTTTTGTGGGGATGTTCTATGTAAACACCTAAAAAGAAGCAAACTTGTTTAGTGTTCTTAGTTTCTTACATTAAGCCTGAAACATATTTGATGTTGCAGCGAGCAGGAAACACGACGATGGCGAAACCATTCAATAGTCGACAGAGCAGCCTGAGAGATTTGGCACTCGAAGTCCCCTTGTTGGCCCGTTGAGCCTTCTTGTTACCATCAGAACGACGTATTTATCTATATCCTTTTCTTTGTTCTCTTATTTTTATTGGCTTGTAAAGATATAGAAACATGACGTTTAAGACTAGGATGTAGCTCGTTGATGGAATAGTCCATGGATCGTCTTATGAAAACTCCCATTCGTATTTGGACCTGGCAACGGTCCTGTGCCAGGTCCATATCTCAGTGTTTGTAGAATGTTGAGTTGTATGTGTCTTCGGGAAGTTGGGTTCTGTACTTGTGTGTGCTACGTTGAAAACTTTATGCATGGTAATGTTGGGAAGTGATGATTAGCAATAATGTTGAGCACTTGAGCTCTTTCACTGCTGGTGCAAAGTGTTGGCCAGATGTAAAAGCTCTAAGTTCTCTCTACAACTGATGAATAAATCACATTTCATTTACTCCCTACTTGTATTTACTTGTTAACTCTGCTCTCCCTCTTTCATTTATTCAAAGTCTTTCGTAAAACTGTATTATACGAAACTATAATAAAACCTTCATCTAAAGGTGATATAGCTCCCCCGTCTATAAATCAAGTAAAGTATAATCTTGTGTGAGACGGTCTCACATGAGACTAGCGGCAAGACAAGTAAAGAGTTTGTGCTGATTGGAGTCGGAATTAAATTCCTTATTGTAGAGTTGCTAAGTATGAGAGAAAGGAAGAGGAACAACTAAGAAGGCAATATACCTTGGTTGGGAAACAAAAGAGGGATCTGAAGGGGTCTTTCCTCCTCCAAGACGGGTTAAAATTCCTCGACCATAGGAAAAATTTCATCGACAGTCTATACCCTCTTACCCCATCTCCGTCCCTTTCCCTTCTCTTTCTCCCCCCTATCCTTTCCTTTCCCTCATTTGTTTTCCAAGGAGCCCATAATGTTGTTCATACAACGAGAACCACATTCTTGGTTCATTGCTGTATATAGTATAATCTTAAACCATGGAACCTCAAACTTGTTTTCTTTTCACATATGAATTACGAAGCATCTCCATCTTCACTACTACAAGCTCCTAACCACAATGTAATCGATCAATCAAAGAACTCACAACGATCATGCATATGTCCGAATCGAAAGGCACAACAGTGAAACCAAAATCACAGTTCCTTCCCAAATTGACAATATAGCAACATAAATAACACAGAGGAACAATTTCTCACCGTAGTGGAAACGACTGTACTTTCTATTAGGCATCGGAATGAGAAATTTACAGTATTATACCGATAGTACTGCAGTACACAGCATATATCAGAACCAGAACCATAAACAACAACAACAAAAACATTTATAAAATTTACCTAATCTATATGCACAAACACAGTTCCACCCCACCCCCCCACTTTCAATCACTTCCAATCCAATCAAGAAGAAGACGGTGAAGAAGAAGATGACGAGGAAGATGAAGGAAACACATCCTTAACAGCAGAAGCAGCACTCAGGTAATTAAGCGTGTTCCTCAGCGTCTCCTTCTCCCTTCTCAACCTCGCAGCGGTATCTTCAAGCTCAAGCAACGCCTGCTGCTCACGAGGCGCGCCTTCAAACGTACTCGCCACAAAGAAAGAAAAAGGCGTCGGAAACAAGTTTCGCCGCAAATCGCCCACGTCTTTCTCCGGTTTACCGTTCAGCCTGTTGCTTAACCTGATCACATCTTTCATGTGCGCCTCGACGTCGGCGGCGAGACTGTCTAGGTCGCCGTCCGCAGTGTCGGACAATGCCGCCGGCTTGTCCTCGAGGTAATCCACTGCCGCAACGAGGTACGGTTTCGTGCGGAGGATTCTATTGACGCGGAAGCGGTCCTGACCCTTGCAAATGAGGAAAAACCGATCGTCGGCGAGGCGCTCGTGTTTGACGATCTCGCCGACACATCCGACGGCGGCGCTCGACGATGCGGAAAGAGAGTCGGTGAATATCACGCCAAATCTCAAATCGGTCTGGAGTAAGGTGTGCATCATGATGCGGTAGCGAAACTCGAATATCTGCAGCGGTAGTATCGCGCCAGGGAAGAGGACTAACGGCAGCGGAAATAGCGGGAGTTCAGTGACGTCGTCGTTTTGAGGGGGAGGAGTTTTGTTAGGTTTTTCGGACGAGGAGGAGGCGGAGCAACGGAGGACGGAGAGGTTGCGATGGTGGGCGTGACGGCGGGTGTAGGGGTTAAGGAAGAGGGAATTAGGGTTAGGGTGGAGGGAGGGTTTAGGGTTAAGGGAGATAGTGGAAGAAGGAAGGAATTGAGGGAGCGCCATTGCTGGTTTTTGGGGGAGTGGAGGAAGGGGAAGGAGACTGAGGATATTGGATATTGGATGGGGTTGTAGTTGTGGTTGTGGTAAAGGTGAAGGGGGTGGGGTAGGGCCCAGCTGCACTAGTAGATAATTACTGTAGATAGAGTTTATCACTAATTACCCATTTTATGTTACTCATTTTTCAAATTACCTCAAAAATGGATTCCGTTAAAATTATCGAAGTTGTCAAAAAATTAGATTTTGCCCCCAGTTGTCCTTTTCTACCATTTTCGGTGAGTTTTGCTGTTTTTCTTCCCATTTTGCCCCTCCCCTCACTAACACCCTCTCTCCTCTCCTTAACCCCTTTTACTCACTCTAACTCACTCAACCATACAAAAACTCTCAAATTCCCCCAAATTCCCATAACCCTAACCCTAATTTCGAAAATCGACCCAAAATTGATTCTAAGCAGCAGCTTTCTTTGGCGATTTGGTGGCTTTGGATGGCGATTTGGGCTCCTTGGGTGATTTCTCAGCAGCTTTCTTCGGTAGCAAAATCGGGTTAATGTTAGGCAACACTCCTCCATGAGCGATTGTAACACCAGAGAGTAATTTTCCGAGTTCTTCGTCGTTCCTGCATTTCCTGCTAATTCCAATACCTGAAACCCAGAAAATCCCCAATTAATACCGATTATCAACATCATAAGAACCCTAATTTACAAAATCAATTTACTAATTGTTCAATTAATTAGCAAATTGAGCAATTGAAACTTCATTCAAACAAATTCATTGATTTTTTACCCAAATATTCAACAAATTGAGCTTTTATACCGATTTTCAACATCAGAAATCAACTAAATTACAAAACCGATTGATAAAATTTTAAATTAATTAGCAAATTGAGCAATTAAAACTTGTTTCGAACTAATTAATTAATTAAATAATTACCCAAATTGATTGATAAAATTCTCAACTAATTAGCAAAATTGAGCAATTGAAACTAATTAATTTCCCAAATTTTAGCAAAATTGAGCTTTAATACTGATAATCACCATTAAAATTCAACTAATTAGCAAATTGATTATTTCAAACTCAAACCCTAATTTCAATTATGTCGATTAAATACATTTTAAATCGAGAAACCGTCTCTTTAAACCCTAAACCCTAAATATAAACCCAGAAAGAGACGAAAATGGGAAGAGGAAGGAAGAGAAATTACCTTTAGAAGTGGATCGATTGTCTGCAATTTGGTCTCGCGCTCGATTTTGGGTCGATTTTCGAAATTAGGGTTAGGGTTATGGGAATTTGGGGGTTTTGGTAGGTTGAGTGCGTTAGAGTGAGTAAAAGGGGGTTAAGGAGAGGAGAGAGGGTGTTAGTGAGGGGAGGGGCAAAATGGGAAGAAAAACAGCAAAACTCACCGGAAATGGTAGAAAAGGACAACTGGGGGCAAAATCTAATTTTTTAACAACTTCACGGGGGTAATTTTAACGGAATCCATTTTTTGGGGTAATTTGAAAAATGGGTAACATAAAAGGGGTAATTAGTGATAAACTCAATTAGATATCGCTGGGCTTTGTTTTCATTTGCTAAATCATCCTCCTTCCGAGTTTCAGTGTTCTTCCCCTTCCTTTACTGGGCTGGGTTTGATCTTCTCCCCTATTTCCATTTATTGAAAAAACTTTTTTACTTCTTCCATTTTCTTTATATCTTCCCAATTTCCTTTTCGGTCCACTTTTTTTTTATCTTCCCATTTCATTTCTTTCCTTTTTGGTCCATAATTTTTACCATACTACCCTTACTATTTACAACACTTTCCATCTTTATTACTCCCTCCGATTTTTATCTATCTTCCCTATTTCTTTATTGGGCTGAAACACCATTTCTTCCTTATTTCTATTTTGGACCATCAACATGTGGTTTAGAATCAACCTTACATTTCTCTCTCTTCCTTCTTTTATTTTGAACCACACAATCCTACACCCTTATTTTCTTCTCCAAAACCAAAGGGGAAGATAATAAAAAATCGGAGGGAGTATTTCCTATTTACCCACACTTACCATTCTACCCTCACTATTTTTTAAATTTATTATTTTATATTCATTACAAAAAAAAGTGTGCCAAAAGTAAATGGAAAGATTAAAAGAAAATGGAGGAACTACATAGTTTATCATCTTGAATTAATGTAATATTTATCTCTCATACTCAATCAGCTTTATCTCATTTAATTAATACTCCTTCCGAGTTTTAGTGTTCTTCCTTCTTCACTATTTACATTTATGGAAAAACTTTTTTTACACAATTTATCATCTTTAATTAATATAATATTCATCTCTCATACTTTTTCAATCAACTTTATCTCATTTAATTAATACTTCCTCCGAGTTTTAGTGTTCTTCCCTCTTCCCTTATTGGACTGAGTTTGATCTCCTTCCCTATTTCCATTTATGGAAATTTTTTTTTACACACTTTATCATCTTTAATTAATATAATATTTATCTCTCATATTTTTTCAATCAACTTTATCTCATTTAATTAATACTCTCTCCGAGTTTTAGTGTTCTTCCCTCTTTCCTTATTGGGCTGAGTTTGATCTTCTTCCCTATTTCCATTTATGGAAAAACTTTTTCACACACTTTATCATCTTTAGTTAATATGATATTCATCTCTCATACTTTTTCAATCAACTTTATCTCACTTAATTAATATAATATTTCTCTTTCCTACTTTTTTATTCCACTTCTCCCCTTTTAATAATATAATACTCCCTCCTTATTTTCCACCCAAAAAGAAAGGGGAAGACCATAGAAACTCAGAGGGAGTATAATATTTCTCTTTCTTACTTTTTCATTCTACTTCTCCCCTTTTAATAATATAATACTCCCTCCTTATTTTCCACCCAAAAAGAAAGGGGAAGAACATAGGAACTCGGAGGGAGTATACTCCGTACTCCTTATACAACTTACTACTCCCTCCCTCCCACAATGATCTTCTCACCTCCAAATGGTAAATGAATTAAGAAATCGATAATGAAAAATGATAAATTGTTGTGTGGGGTTCAAGAAGTCAAATCACAAAAAAATAATAATAGAAAGATAGTATATTGGATGAATAAGAAAAGTTTGAAGTGGGAAAATCAGTGGGTTTACTTTTAAGGAAAGTGAGAAAATCTTAGTGGGGGAGAGAAAACTTCATACTTCAATTCATCCAAAAATTAAAGGAGGACTATACTATGCGGTGGAAAATGAAATTTGAAAGAATATGTGGGGTCAAAAATAATATTGATCACAACAATCAACTAAGAAATGAAAATTGTAAGTAGAAAATTTAAAGATAGACAATCCTTTAATGGTCAAGGTTTTATGATTACCCTATCTCATGCCAATCGTTTAACTGTAACTATTCAATATCCTTATGAAAAATTGATAACCTCAGAGCGGTTTCGTGATCGAATATATCACTTTGAGTTTGATAAATGTATTGCTTGTAAAGTATGTGTTCGTGTATGTCCGATAGATTTACCTGTTGTTGATTGGAAATTGGAAATGGATACTCGAAAAAAACGATTGCTTAATTACAACATTGATTTTGGAATCTGTATATTTAGGAAAGTACGAGAATTAAAAGTAGATTGAGGTAGCAGTTCATTGCCCTTTCTCTTAGAGTTTTTTTTTCATCCTCTCAAAACCTAACAAATTGCATCTTTTCTCAACCTCTCAAAACATAACTAAATTCTTTGATAACTTTACGATCATGGATCATGATTCACACGTGAGACAAGTAATTTTGTTGTTTTTATTAATAACTTCACATTTTTAATACACTTATTGATTAATTTTGTACTTCGTATTCAATTTCTTTTTGAAACTCTAATAATGTATTCAATTTCTAATTAAGCTCTAATTAAATTAAGTCCTAACAAATCTTCGTCCCTGGTTAGCTCTATGCTCCGGGCCTGCACAAGGAGCACACAAGGGCCTCGGAGGGTGTCCGAGGTTGCTTCTCCGACGTTCAAGTCAGTTAACGGGGTTAAGAAGTCGACCTAGAATGATGGAGGATATTACTTAGCTTTTTAGAGAGATGAAGTGCTGTATATATTTTGTGTCCCTTTGCTTGTGGTGGTTTTCCTAGTATTTATATAGCTTGATCGTACGGATTCGTCGCCCTCCCGGAGCAAGCCGGCACACCTCCCTGCCTGGAGGGAGCCGGCGCGAGTTTACTGCAAGGTGGAAGGATATTTACGTGGCCGGCTACCGGCGGCCTGTGGTGCCGACCCCCATCAATTGTCCCATCGCTGGCTGTCTGCCAAGGACTACCATAGGCCGTCATCAGCAATCAGTACTTGGGCGAGGCATTATAGGGTTGCTGGTGCTTTGCGGGAAGTCTGTTCACCTTCCCCTATCTGTACCTAGGGTGTCCTTAGAGGTAATGATGACCTTTGCCCTTCCCTAGGTTGTTGGGTGGTTGTGTGCATTAAATAGGGTGCATGCATTGTTGTGTGCTCCTATATAATGCCCCCATTCTTTGCCATTTTTGGTATCATTCTTTCATTCCAACCCTCACAAACTTAACTCAGTCATGTCTTCCTCTGGCAGCAACTCTCCCCAGTCCTTAGCGCCTCCCTGCGCCCCCGTCAGGCGTCGAAGACATCCTCCTTCTCCGGGGCCCTCCAGGTCTCAGCGAAGGCGTCGGGTTATCTGCGGGGCTCAGTCGTGGCCATCTAGGAATGCTGCCGTAGTTCCTCCGCCCTCTGCTCCTGCTGGGGGGATTGTCGGGCCTTCCTTTGGTGATGTCTGTCCTCGCCGTCGTCGTAGGGGTCGGGTGCATTTTGGAGTGTCCGAGCCGGACATTGATTCGGATTGCCCGTCCTCGGGTGGTTCCTCTGGTTCTTACTCTTCCTCGGGCAGCGGCTCGTCTGGGCCGTCATGGATTGCCGAAGAGGTTGCGATGGTGGGCGTGACGGCGGGTGTAGGGGTTAAGGAAGAGGGAATTAGGGTTAGGGTGGAGGGAGGGTTTAGGGTTAAGGGAGATAGTTGAAGAAGGAAGGAATTGAGGGAGCGCCATTGTTGGTTTTTGAGGGAGTGGAGGAAAGCGAAGGAGACTGAGGATATTGGATATTGGATGGGGTTGTAGTTGTGGTTGTGGTAAAGGTGAAGGGGGTGGGGTAGGGCCCAACTGCACTAGTAGATATCGCTGGGCTTTGTTTTCCGTATTTGCTAAATCATATACTCCATACAACTTACTACTCCCTCACCCTCACAATGATCTTCTCACTTCCAAATGACACATGAATTAAGAAATCGATAATGAAAGTTTGAGAAGTCAAATCACAAAAACAATTGATAGAAAGAGAATATATTAGATGAATAAGGAAACTTTTCATTATTTTTTCCATCATTGCCCTTTGTCTTAGATTTTTTTTTTCAGCCTCTCAAAACCTAACAAATTGCAGCTTTTCTCAACCTCTCAAACCCTAACTAAATTCCTTGATAGCTTTACGATCATGAATCATGATTTACACGTGAGACAAGTAATTTTGTTATTTTTATTAATAACTTCACATTTTTAATACACTTATTGATTAATTTTGTACTCTGTATTCTATTTTTTTTGAAACCCTAATAATGTATTCAATTTCTAATTATGATCTAATTAAATTAAGGCCTAACAAATTATAATTCGTATTTAAGATTATGAAGTGTATCATTTTTATTTTAGAGTAGGTCTCCTGAGAGACGGTCTCTCATTAACTTTACTGAGAGACTAAGTACGAATGAAAGTAACAGTGGTACCAAATCTAATAGAAGTAGGTACGATTAACATAAAAGAGTATACAAATATAAAGAGGGTACGCTTCTTATAAAAACAGGTACAAAACAAAGTTGTCATTTAAGGGTACGAATAGAACATAGACTGGTACTGAAGAGTGGTCTCCCAATAAGTTACTGAGAGACTGTCTCTTCCAAGATTTTGTGTTTATTTTAATATAGTCGATGTTATATTATTGATTTTTTTTAAATTAAACCCTAATTAGGGTGGGGGTCTGTAGACACCCACATTTTGACCGCTAGGTGTCTATAGTAGTTCCCGCCAAACACCCGATGATGATCGGACGCAAACATGCTTTGATGGACTCGGATATGGGCTCGAAATCATGGACATTTGGCTTGAGCTTATTACGGAGTACAAATATACTAAACTAACCTCAAATCCAGGCCCAGTGGGTCGTTTCGAGTCAAATAAGACTAATTTGGGTCGAATCCGGCACCAGGGGCAAAACCGTCTTTTAGCGACCGGGTCAAACCCGATCAAAGATATTTTTTCCCGAGTCACACGAACCAGCCGTGACACCACACTTCCGGTTTGGACTCAAATACTACAAAAAACCAGCTTCAAAAAATATTAAACAAATCCGTTTAAGGATAGAATTCGATCTCAATTAGGAACTCTATCCGAAAACCGAATCAGATACTTGACCAAGCATGAGCTCGGCTGAATACTCCACCAACCAGCCGAGATTTGTTGCTTCTACACCAAGCAACGGAATTTACGTTCCTCTCGACTTCCTACATTTCCTATCCTAAGCGGTAGTTCCAATCCAACTACTTCTCCTAGCCAAGGTCGGGAATAATCCTATAAATAGCCCCTTGCACAACACAAAAAATACACATTCAACATTCAAGAGACATCTATCATTCATACATCATCAACACCTACAACATCCAAACAATTCCCGAGCAACCTCGTAACGTCAAACATTACATCGAAACACCGTCAAAATCAGCCCGACGAATCCGACCCCACAAAGCGGTCGAAATCCGTCACTCTACACGACACCTTAACTCTCCCACATCACCTCGACGCTCCCGTGTTTAAGCCACTTTCCGACGAGCTCTAGTCCGAGAAAACAAAGCATGTACGTTGAGGGTGTAAAATCAAACCCGACTCTTCCTCCTTTCTTTCCCTTTTTCCACTTTTTTTCTCGTTTTTTCCCCTTTGCGTCGTTCATCGTTTTTTTTATTTATTACGGGTCGTTCGTCACATATTTTCTAGTATCGATATTATAAAAATATTTTCATAAAACAAACGTTCTTAAAATACGATATCGATTCTCTAATCAAATATCGTATCTAACAAGAACTAAATTAAATCTCGTTGATGCAAAAAAATCATTACATCTTCTTTTTTTTTAACAAAATTCGACGATTGTTTTTACGCGGAGAGAATTAACATTTTTTTCTTTTCGTTCAAATTCTTTTTTTAAAGCAAACTTTTTTTTATAAAATCATTCCGACTATTTGATATTGATTTCATAATCGAATATCGGATACGACGAATATCGAAAATATAAATCGAGTATAAATTAATCCATATTTGTACGCGATTTATAAAAACTGACGATTTTCGACAAATAAAAAAAACAGACAGACCCCCACGCGAGTCGCGCGCCTTCCAGGCGACTCGCGCGGAGGCCTGGATGGCCGAGCTTTTTTTTCGTTTCCTCGCTTTCCTATTCTTTTCGTTTCTTACATAAAACAGCGACTTTCGCGACATATTTTCAGATTTTGATAAATACTTTTTTCGACCTCGGTCAACACGTGTTAATCCATAACGTGTCATAAACCTTTTTCAAAATCATGCATATTATCGTATTTATATCTTTATTCGATTTATGAACCGTTACTAACTCGTTTGCTCATTGTTTGTAGCGATTTATCTTTCATCTTTTGTTTTATTAGACTAAAACGAACTTCACATGCTAAAACAACTTTGACATTATTAGTTTAGATGCATTAAACGACTTAGTCAAACATAATTCACATGTTTAGTCAAAACGCTCTTTGCATATCATTCAACCGTCGAACTAACGCGTGTGCACAAAAAACGAACGATATCTTAGTAAAGGCCGCTAAGTGCGGGCGGGGTTGGGTGTTCTTAGTGAACTTCCCAACACGTACCCTCACCCCTTACTCAGAACCATGGTTTCCGGATGTCCGAATCCGTTGGCAACGAGAGTCATTCAATACACGGTATCCGATAATGTCGGTATCGGTATCATAATGCAAAGGGACGAACCCAATAAGCTCTGACATCGGAAATGTGCCGTATTTTGTATACGGCCCACTACGACATAGAGTGGATTCGAACGGGCCCGAACTCCCACAAAGTTCGGTGGCGACTCCTACTTCGATTTAAATTTCAATTTGACCATCTCATATGGAGATTCATTCGCCTCCCCAAACCCGCACGTGGTCGCGTCGGGGTGGACCTATGTCATGTCCACAATTTGGCGACTCCGCTGGGGATCAACTGATGAGTCACTTACCATCGGCATCCTCAGGGTGAGACTCGAAAAGAAATCGTTCGAATAGTAATGTACACGTTTTAGTTCAATGGTTCATGCATAACCCAATCTTTCCCGGGCCGGTTACTTGTGACCGACGTCCCACTATACCACGGTGCGTTCCTAAATGGACGCACTAAAGACTTCGATGGCGGAACTCGCATGGGTTTTACGGTAGGTTCTAAGACCAACTCGGCTTAGGAAGACCGTCCTGATTTGAGAGAAAGCTATCGTCGTTGGTATAGACCATATTCGACCGACCGAGACTTAGATTAAGAGCATACATGGTGTCATTATACCGTTTCCATGACTACGTGCTACTTGGTTTTTTCTTTGGTCCTCTTTTTCAAAAATTGCATCTTTTCAAAATCATCCAGTTTTCAAAACCCGAAATACCGTTTCGGGACCCATCTTTTCAAAAATATCCATTTCTCAAAACCCGGAAAGCTACCGAATTTAGGACTTATGATTTTGACTCAAAATAGCCTATTTTTAGTCTGTATGCTGTCCAAACCTTTACAAAAAATCCGAAATCTCGGCCCGGTAACGTTTTTTTTTCTTTCGATTTTCAGAAAAAAAATCGGGCCATCCTATCGGACTTTGTTCGATTTTCAAATCAAAATTCTTCTTTCAAAACTTTCTTCTTCTTAGGACTTCCCGTATTTAGCAGTGTCGGGTCTTGTCATAAGTTGTTAGAGTCTGTAGCGTCGAAACTCCGTCGATCTTACATCACGAAGTTTCTACCCCATCCCAGTCCGCCTTATTTGACAAGGCACGGCCCACCTACGTAGGACAAACTCCTACAAAGGGAAGCCCATTTACACTTTAGAGTCCAAAGTCTGGGGAATAGCTCACACGTAGGTCTTTCTTCACACGGGACTAGGCCCACTTTGCCAAATCCTAAGGAAGACCCACCATCCACGAGTCACCCGTCTAGGAGTCGGTCTTCAGCCCCACTCGGGGGCTACCCTTCAGCAGAGCGATCAATCACGGTTGCTCTAAGGATCAGGTCTTACACGTGTTGTCTCACGTATCCCACTTTCGAGTCACTTAGGTGCCACACCATCTGAGTCCTGTCTGAGCCCTTAGTCTCACTTGGGGGCTATTCTCCGACGGAGCGATTAATCACAGTCACTCCGAGAATCGTACCCCGCACATTTGTTTTAGGAGAGTCTAACCCGAGTCAAACTGGAGTCGTCTCTCCTCCCGCGCTATTTCCTATGCCTGGGTGAATTTGAGTTCCGAAGCAACTTTCCTGATTACGCGGTATTCTTACAGACAGGCCGCCCTTCACCCGAACCATGACGCAACAAGCCATAGACGAGCTGACCTCCTCACTGGCTAAGATGGAGGCCCAACTGACAGCCATCAGGACCGACCAAACCGCCATTGCCACCCGTTTGAGTGTCATGGAACAAAGGATTCCTAAGGTCGCGGCTGAAACTACTGGGCCTTTTGCTGAACTGGTCAACGCAGTCCGCAAACTGGAGGAACATGTCCATTTGTCAACAAACAACTCGATCCATACGGAAAATGCTCGTTCCTATTCACCTTTGATCGATGAGCTGCCCGCTAACCTCAACCTGACGGGCCTACCAATGTTCGACGGGACCGAAGACCCGGTATTACATATCCGGGCTTTCAAAGAATTCATGGCCATCAAAGGACTGAAATCAACCATGTTCAAGTACCTGTTTGCTTCCTACCTCGAGAAGCACCCGAAAGCCTGGTACTACAGGCCAGACTCCAAGAAGTACAAGACTTGGGATGACGTGGCGACGGAGTTCGCTTGGAATTACGTCGATAATACCGAGATCCAGATCGACCACGATGCGTACTTTAGAAGTTATGGCCCAAGAGCCCAAAGAAGGTTTCACCAAGTACCTTCAAAGGTGGAGGGCCGAAAGTGTGAAGTTGGTAGACAAGCCCAACGAGAGGACACTAGTGGAGGCATTCATCAATAACCTCCTACCCTCCTACCGCGTCCATCTTAGGTATGCCGGCATTTCAAACTTTGCGGTGCTTACCGAAATGGGCATTAGGATTGAAGATGATCTTCGACATAATGAAGATCTGGGTGAAGCTTCTACTGAAGGCTATATTGGACATCAACTCGAGTCCTCAGAAGCCGACGACAAATGACAACATCATCCGAGAGTCTAGATTTGGTTTAAGCCCGAGTCTGAGTCCGAGTCTAGGATGTTCTATTTCCTTCACGTTCCAAGTCAAAGTCAGAGTCAGTTGTATTCTGTCCTCTTTTTTCAAAATTCAATAAAATCAGCTTTTCTATTTCACATATATACTTTCCTTATGTGTTTCCGAGAACATGATGAACACCGTCATACACTGTGAGCACATGCACATGACTATAGGCACATCTATAACGACTGCAGGAAACCGAGCCCGTGTTTTCATTTTACCTATTCCATGTCCGGTATAGAAAAACCACATCACTACCCGTAGCAGGAGCGGTATCGAATCCTATGACAAATCTAGGTAGTCTCCTAGTTTGGGTTCAAGACGGGAGGCACGCCCATTTCCCACAATAAACACCCATCCAACAAGATCAACCTATCCCTACCTCAGGTGTTAGTTTGACGAAAAAAAAAAAAAACTGGACGAAAAAATCAAAAGTCCAAGAAATAAAAGAAAAACTGGACGAAAAGAAATCAAAAGTCCAGGAAAGAAGCAAAAGGCCAAAACAAAAAAAACAGGCCGTTATCAAAAAAAAAGAGGCACCCATGACCAAGGTTAAGCGGTCAATCCAAATCAAAAATCCATGACCGGGGCTAAGAGGTCAACCAACATTCAAAAAAATCCCGTGACCGAGGCTAAGAGGTCAACCAAAAAAAATATTCAAGAACCCATGACCGTAGTGAAAACGGTCAAATTCAAAATTATCAATACTCGTACCATCCAATAGGGAAGTGACAATCAAGCTGGTCAGCTGACATCACACTCAGCCTTCCCACATTACAACCCTCAAGACCTTCCCGAGACCCAGGCCAGAGACAGCCCAGAATTTTGAGGATTCAAGCTCCATAAGATATCTGATAGGGGTAGTCGTATCCCTAATCAAAGATACCCTAAGGTCCACTAACTAATGTAGATAGTGAAGTAGGGGTCGAACCACCAGGAGACGGGACTCAATTACTTGCTCTAAGGTCTAGACTAAAGATTGCGGGTCACTGTTTTTTAGTTTGTTTGAGTGGACTAACAACTAATTGCTATAAGGTAAATCAATAATAAAAAGGTCTAGGGTCTCAGGTTCACAATGAATGTCAATCGGGTCAGGGAGTCAATTAACAGGTCAATAATCGAACTGTCTAAGGTGTAGGTCCGGTCGGTACTACTACAAACTTTAGAACTAAACTTAACCTGCGGTCGCTAGAATTAAGCTAGTCTACCCAAAATATCGTGACCTAATTAGTCCTTAACCCGGTCGGCGAAAAGTCCTAATTGTGATACTAACTAATTAATCCTGGCCAGTAAATAATCAATCAGAATTAAAAACAATATTCAGGCGACAGTTCATATAATCAGAGACAGGTCAATTTTCTATAACCCAATTAACACCCATCGATCCCCTTAAACCCTAGATAAAAATTAGCTACTCATGATGATCGTAAATAAACTAACAAAACATGAATTGCAATTAAACATGATGAATGTGAATTAAATTAAACTACAAGACTGAAATCAGATAACTATGAAAACTAAGAACGAATTCAGACAGAAATTAAACTAGAGATTAAGACAAGAATTAAAAACTAGAGAATTGAAATTGAAATTAAAATTAAAATTAAAGTAGCGATACCAAACAAATTCAGATCTGAAAAAGGAAGAACGGAGTACGATGAATCTTGCGAAGAAAGACGGAATGAACGTAGTCTTCTATCTAAACTAATGTAACGTAAAGTGTGTAAAAATAATAGAATGAAAAGTAGTCTGACAATCCTCTTCCAACTGATTTAAAAGAAATCAGTTGGACTTACAAACAGGCCCATAATTCTAATTAAAAGAAAAATCCAATCCGCGGCCTGAATGCAAGGCACTCGATCGAGTACATGCGTGCACTCGATCGAGTGGATGCGTGAATGCTTCAGGTTGACTCTGGATATATGGCACTCGATCGAGTGCTCTACGCCACTCGATCGAGTGGATGCTGCTGAGCTCTTGATCGAGTTATTCCTTTACTTCTCGGCTTTTCGTATTCTTCCTCGTCTTCCGTCCTCGTCTCGGCTATCCGGGTTATTATTCCAAAATATGCTCAAAATTGCACTTAACCTACAAAATAGCACGAGGACCGACAATATCGACTTTCTAATAGAAATCGACATTAATCAATTAAATATGGAAGAAGAAAAGCTCAAAAACGGTTGTCGGGGGACAATAAAATACGATATAAAATGCGTTGATCAAACTCCCCCAAACCAAACCTTTGCTTGTCCTCAAGCAAACAACTAAAATATATACAAATGAGGACAAGTGATGTGAAACACAACTCAGAGCTGAATTACAATCATCCTCCTAAAATCAACTAAGATCGACGAGAAAACACATAATGCTCAAGAATGCAACGAGATCAATAATCATGCCATAATCAAACAATTGCCTGCCAAACTTTCAATCTTGCGAGACCAATAATGTCGGACTTCCTTACGGTTGTCGCTCGACACTCATAAGTACGGGTAAGTATATATGTGAAGATAGGAAAGAATAAAGACACTCACTCAACTTATGAAATATGCATGCAATCGAATATGAAATCAATCTCCCCAATTAAACACGTGTTCCACCAATCAGGACCATAGTACATGCCAAGGACTTACAAAGGGTGGCTTATATGTGAGGGGATAAAATGGATTGTGCCTAAAGCACGTATGGAAATGTGGGGCTAAGACCAGTAGTCGCAGCTACACAATAAAAACTATCCATCCAAAAGAACTCATCTATAAATTCCGGCCACTAGCTAGAAATAACAACTCAAAAGAGCATAAGAGGAGATTCTGTCATCCTCTAGATTGCAGTTCAATTCTAGTTATAACTTATCGACCGTTCCCCGAAAATTACAAGAAGCATATATATTTTTCTTTTCTTTTTCTCGGTTTTTTTTTTTCAATTCCATTTTCTTTCTTTTTCTTCTTTTTCATGCTTCCATATTTTTCTCAATTCAGACAAGGGGAAGGTGAAAACAAAGTCACATAACAGTATTACCCACTAAGATCCAAAAGATGTAAGAATCCAAATTATGACCGATTAGTGGAATAATTCCTAATTAAGTTCACTGCGACTGTCCTGGTAAGGTAGGCTGTTCTGGGTTGTAGCTAATTGATATAAATATCATGAAAACTGGCTTACAACAGCTGAAACGGGCTAAACAGAGGAAAAATAACCTAAATCTACAAGGTAGTAAAAATGGGTCATTTTGGCTATGTGGAGCTCGTCAAAAACAGAAATGCCTTTCCTCATGTACCTCCTCCTCAAACCAAACACGTACTCCCTCCCATCCATTCAATTCTTTACACTTACTATAAATGGACAATCCAATCAATTCTTTACATTCCTCTTTTGGCAAAAGACTTTACCATATAACCCTCTTATCTTTCCTCTATTTACACAAAATACCACTACTTTTTCTTTAATTTAAATTTGGTGGACCCCATAAAACCATTTGATTTACCAATAATACCCTTACTTTTACCACTTTCCTTAAAATTTGTGAAACCCTCCAGGTAAACCATTGAATGGATGGGAGGGAGTATTCAATATCAAGAGACAGACGTCATATTTATGCAAATATATGTTACACATCCCATAAGGAGAAATCACTCAATTCCTAAATATAAATGAGACCAGTTATAGATGTTACTGGCCTAGGAAGCTCTAATTCCTTAGAATTTTTGTGGTTTGCCGACAAAATGGTCAAATTTACTCATTTGGCAATTAACGGTTCAATAGGCAATCATATCAAAATCATCTCATCTCAAGTATTACATGCATTCATTTACGAATTTTGCTGTCAATTAGGAGAGGTCATGTAGAATGCAATGTCATCATCGCCGTTTTGCATGTTTCACAACAGACACAAGACAAACACAAAGCACACAAAAATAAAATCTTTTTGGATTTTTCTGATTTTTTTCAATTTTTTTTTGGATTTTTAAAATTTTTGAAAGCACACAACAGAAAATAAAAGCACACAAAAACACACAAATTCTCCCCCAAACCTAAATGTCACAGTGTCCTCAATGTGACTCTACAGCATATATGACAAACAAATCCACAGCCAATCCTAAGGACAACTCGCCCTAAGGGGAAGAAAAAATCTAAGAAAACAATAAAAACAGAAATAAAAAGGAAAGAAAGTACCGTATATACAATGGTAGCTCCCCCAAACCGGCTAATCAGCCATCTCATCGTCTCCACCGGTCCCAGATGGACCGGCTCCAGTATCGCCCTGGCCTGAGCCGCTACTGTGCTCCTAGGCCGCCGTAGGTGTGCCCGTAGTCCGGACCCCAAGCAGCTGGATCAACCCCATAATCGTGGAAAATACCACTAGTATCTCCCGGACCTCTCCAGTAGGACGGGTGCTGAGGTGCCGAGATGCCTTGAGTAAGCATGTACTCGTGGATCTCGCGGTTGACGATGCTCTGATTAATCCCCTCGTGTACCCGTCTCTGGTGCTCATAAACTGGATCATACATAAATGGATACGGGTGCGGAAACTCGGCACCCGGAATCTGGAACGGGAAGGTCGGGGTGGGTGTAGGTGTGACCCTAGAGGGCTCGGTCTCATCGGGTACGGTCTCTACACGAACCCTACGTCGAGGGGGTTGGGCACCCTCCTCGAAAATGAAGAGCTCCTCGGGAATGAGGTAGCTCGGTGGGTCGGGTCTGTCCTCGCCTGCGGGAGTGGGTGGTAATGCAAGTAGTGGGGGTAGGATCGTCACTTCGACAACCAGGATTTTCATCCAAACCTTGTCTCGGACGCGCCACGAAAATTCCGGGGGATTGCCCCGAATCCACTTCAAAGTGGAGAAGAGGTAGCCACGGTCCAGCAAAGGGACGCGGTCGGTGAGACTCTCAAAAGTGACTGACTCCCCAAAACCCCTAATATAGCGCTTTGCTAGCGCGGTGACGATGGCTCCACAACCAATCGGTCCAGAGCCATTGATCTGGCGCTGGATTTCGACACAGATCATACCCAGTGCACTAAACGCCTTCAGGGATTGTCTAAAGGGGTTTAGGTAGTGTCCCAAAATCAACACCTCCAATGAGTGAAGTTTACTCATGTCGGAGCGTGAAAAAACCACATGACTCAAAATCCGCAAGAAAAGGCGGATAGTAGGGTGTGGGATGGCGTTGAGTGTCATAGCGGTGACAAGTGCACTACGACCCAAAAATAACTTAAAGTAGGGGGGTGCTTTCGAACCCTCGGGTATGTCTAGGATGTCTTCAGCTTGGTTAGAGGTAAGTCTAAGACACTCGGACAATGTACTAAGGTAGATGGATTGCTCCTCATTGTTTAACCGAAAAGATATCATACTCTCTTGTCTATCAAATTCAAATGAACTTAAAAATTCTAAAGTGAGTACTCGGTAAGATAACTCACGTAGTGTCCATAAGCCACCGAATCCGGTCATGGACAAGAGATGCGATAATTGCTCGTTCAAACCGAGCTCGATTGCGAATTGCGACGAGCAGCACCGGGTAGCCTCCATCGTCCTAGGTATCAAGGTAACTAAACGAGGTCTTTGGGCCTCGTCCCTGCATTCAATTTCTTCATATCCCGGCACAGGCTGAACAGCAGGCTGCCTTGCATTCCTGTTCCTGTTGTTGTTTCGGGGTGGATTCCTTCTTCCTGCCATGACTATAGCATAATAACAAAACCGAATTATACAAAAATCCCACAAAAAACACAACATCTCGGCCAAAATCAGACCCTATACACAAAAATCGATTTTTGAGCATAAAGTGGTGAAATCAACACAAAATCAAGCATGCAATGGGATTAGTATATAACTAAGGATGAAATTAAACTATAAAATCAAGAAAAGAAGCAAGGAAATCAAAAATCCCGTAATATACCTCAAGGGTGACGGTTTGGACGAGAATAGGGGAGAAAGGGACGAAAATTTCAGAAATCGACACCAAGAAACACTCCTAATTGCAATTTAGAAGCAAAAATCGTGAGATTTGGTGAGGAATTGATGAAATAAGAGTGATTTGGGTGAATTGGGGGTTAGGGTTCTTAGGTAATATGAGGGGGTAGGGGTTTGAATGTAGAAAACTGATTTGCAAAAAAAGAGTAGGAAACAATTAAAGGAGGACGAAAAACCGAAGTTGGACCCGGTTCAGGGGCACTCGACCGAGTGCAAGGGCCACTCGGTCGAGTGAACCCTTCGAAATTGGGCAGTAGCTACTCCGTAAGTGCACTCGACCGAGTGCAAGGGCCACTCGGTCGAGTGACCACTGCACCTGCTACACCTCGCCTTTTTGCTTCCAAATCCTGAAATTAAATCAGTTAAACCGTAAAATTCCCTCGTCCTCACTCGATAAATAATACTAACTCCCAATTAGAGCTACCAAACTAAAAAATAAAAATAAAAATAAAAATAAAAAAAATGCGGAAAGGGAAATTACAAATTTATACAAGTGGTGCCGGGTTGCCTCCCGGTTAGCGCTGGTTTTTACGGTCCCGCTCGACCGGTTTACCTCAATTTGATTAGGTGGAATCGAGAGTGTCGTTGAGGTCCATGGCCTCTATGACACCGACGTATGCACCTTCGTGATAGAGCTTGAGGCGTTGACCGTTCACCTTGAATATTTCGCCTTTGTCGGTAGTGAGTGTAACCGACCCGAATTTATTCACTTCAGTCACCGTGAACGGTCCGGACCATCGGGATTTAAGTTTCCCGGGAAAGATTCTAAGTCGGGAATTAAATAAAAGTACCTTATCGCCGACATGGAACTCTTGGGGGATAATGCGCTTATCATGCCATCTTTTAGTCCGCTCCTTATAAATTCTCGCGTTGTCATAAGCATGGAGACGGAATTCATCTAGTTCGTTCAATTGCATGAGGCGCTTCTCTCCGGCTAGCTTCGGATCGAGATTGAGCTCCTTTAAGGCCCACATAGCCTTAAACTCGAGCTCGACGGGTAGATGGCAAGCCTTGCCATAAACAAGCCTATACGGGGATGTCCCGATAGGAGTCTTGAATGCGGTCCGGTAAGCCCAAAGGGAATCGTCGAGCTTCGAACTCCAATCTTTTCTCGAAGTATGGACAACCTTCTCGAGAATAGACTTGATCTCGCGGTTCGAGATCTCGACTTTTCCACTAGTTTGTGGATGGTAAGCTAGCCCGGTACGGTGGTGAACACCGTATTTCTTCAGTAGCTTAGTGAGTTGGCGTTCATGAAAATGTGAACCGCCATCACTAATAATAGCCCGTGGGACCCCAAAACGCGGGAATATTGTCTTCTTAAAGAACCGGATCACCACGTTAGCATCGTTAGTAGGTGAAGCGATGGCTTCCATCCACTTAGAAACATAATCTACGGCGACCAAAATATACCGATTCCCATAAGAAGAAGGGAATGGTCCTTGGTAATCTATACCCCAAACATCAAATAGTTCTACTTCAAGAATCCCGGTTTGAGGCATTTCGTGTCGCCGAGAAATATTTCCCGTTCGTTGGCAAGCATCGCAAGAACGGATAAAAGTGGTGGCATCCCTGAGAATGGTGGGCCAATAAAAACCCGATTGCATTACCTTTGCGAAGGTCTTCGAAGGACCATGATGTCCACCATAAGGAGAGGAATGGCATCTAGTGAGGATAGAATGTACCTCACTCTCGGGAATACATCTCCTAAATAAACCATCTGCACATTCTCGGAAGAGATACGGGTCGTCCCAGAAATACCTCTTCACATCATGTAGAAATCGCTTCTTCTGCTGATACTGAAGGTCGGGAGGTAGAGTACCTCCAACTAGGAAGTTGGCATAATCAGCAAACCATGGAGTGTCCATGGTAATAGCGAGCAAATGGTCGTCGGGGAATGAATCGTCAATTGGAGCGAGATCCCCACCATCATATCTTAGCCGGGATAGGTGATCGGCTACGACATTCTCGGCCCCGGACTTATCACGGATCTCTAAGTCAAACTCCTGCAGTAATAGGATCCATCTAATAAGTCTCGGTTTGGCCTCCTTCTTCGCTAGAAGGTACTTCAAGGCCGCATGATCTGTATATACTATCACCTTCGAGCCAATGAGATAGGCCCGAAACTTGTCTAGAGCATAGATGATGGCTAATAACTCCTTCTCCGTGGTAGCATAATTGATCTGCGCCATATCTAACGTCCGACTAGCATAGTAGATCGCATGTAAAGCCTTGTCTTTCCTTTGCCCGAGCACGGCTCCTACAGCGTAATCGCTAGCATCGCACATAACCTCGAAAGGCAAATCCCAATCGGGAGCTCGGATAATAGGTGCGGAAACGAGAGCCTGCTTAATCCTGTCAAAACCTCGAGCACACTCGTCAGTAAAAACGAACGGGGCATCTTTGAGGAGCAGCTGAGTCAAGGGCTTGGCAATCTTGGAGAAATCTTGGATGAAACGGCGGTAAAAACCCGCGTGACCAAGAAAACTCCGCACACCCTTAACATTAACGGGGTATGGTAATTGGTCAATCACCTCGACCTTCGCTTTATCCACTTGGATGCCGCGTTCGGACACTAAATGACCCAAAACGACTCCCTCAGTCACCATGAAGTGACATTTTTCCCAGTTTAAGACCAAGTTGGTCTCCTCACAACGTTGCAAGACCCGTGTAAGATTAAGTAAACATGCATCATAATCAGTGCCATATACACTGAAATCATCCATGAAGACTTCCATGACAGACTCGATAAGGTCGGAAAATATGGACATCATGCAACGTTGGAAAGTGGCTGGGGCATTACAAAGGCCAAAGGGCATCCTTCGGTATGCGAAGGTGCCGTAGGGACAGGTGAAAGTTGTTTTCTCCTGGTCGTCTGGGTGAATTGGGATTTGGAAAAATCCCGAGTAGCCATCTAAGTAGCAGAAGTACTTATGGCAAGCAAGACGCTGTAGCATCTGGTCAATGAAGGGGAGGGGGAAATGGTCTTTCCTAGTAGCTACGTTCAGCTTACGATAGTCAATGCACATCCTCCATCCAGTCACTAATCGAGTAGGAATAAGTTCATTCCTCTCGTTCGTGATAACCGTGGTCCCACTCTTCTTAGGGACCACTTGGACTGGACTGACCCATTTAGAGTCGGAAATGGGGTAGATAATGCCGGCATCTAGGAGTTTCATAACCTCCTTCCTAACCACATCCCGCATGTTCGGGTTCAACCTACGTTGTCCCTGAATGGATGGTCTATGGTCTCTCTCTAAGTGAATGCGATGCATGCAAAACTCGGGACTAATACCCTGTAGGTCATCAATACTGTACCCAATAGCCTTCTTATGCCGTCGTAAGATGACTAACAACTCCGAAAGTTGGCTATCTGTGAGTGCAGCATTGACAATTACGGGGTTTAGACCCTTATCATCTAGAAATGCATATTTCAAATTAGAGGGGAGGGGTTTTAGTTCAGGTTTACTTACCTCGACCTCCTTTTTAGGGGTGCCGAGATTGTATACCTTCTCTATAGTGCTTTCCTTGCCGTTTAGCATTCGTTCCAGCTCATCCACTTCCACGCTCCATGATTTCTTCTCGGCATCAGCATCGCCGGATGTTAGCAATTTCTCCAAAGGGTCCCTGCCAAGATAGTCGTCAATATAATTTTCTATTTCTAAATCAATGACATCTATGCTATAGCAAGACTCTTCTATCATGGGCTTCTTAAGAGCTTGATCGAGACTAAAAGTCACGGTGTCATCTCCTACGGAGAGTGTGAGCTTCCCATTCTTGACATCGATGATCGCCCCCGCCGTGTGTAGGAAAGGGCGACCGAGGATAATGGGTATTATGGCATCCTCAGCCATGTCTAAGACAACAAAGTCTACGGGAATAAAGAATTTCCCTACTTGGACCGGAACATCCTCTAAGACACCTAAAGGATATTTGACCGATCGATCAGCCATCTGCAGAGTCATATTAGTACATTTCAAAACACCCATATTCAATTTCTGACAAATAGAATACGGCATGACGCTGACGCTAGCTCCTAGATCACACAGGGCCTTATCGATAGCTAATGTCCCTATAGTACAAGGGATAGAAAAACTCCCTGGATCCTTGAGCTTTGGCGGGGTACGACTCTGTAGTAGCGCGCTGCATTCCTCTGTGAAAGCAACTGTCTCAGTTTCACTAAAAGACCGCTTACGAGTTAGTATTTCTTTCATAAACTTCGCGTAAGCAGGAACTTGAGTGATCAAATCGGTAAAAGGAACACTTACCTGCAGATTCTTAACGACTTCCATAAACTTACCGAAATGTTGATCGAGCTTTGTCTTACGCTGTCGGTGGGGAAATGGAAGTATGATCGGAATCGCAGGCTCCTTTGCTTGAGACGGGGACGCTTGAGAAGAATTAGCATCCTTAGTTGCAACCTGGGAATGAAAAATAGCGGGATTAGGCGTTACGGTTTCCACTCGATCAAGTTCAGGCTGACTCGGTCGAGTATCAGTACACTCGGTCGAGTCACCTGAAGGCACTCGATCGAGTGGCGTCACTGGGTGGCTACTGACCCCTTTTGGAGGGTCTACTCGATCGAGTGGGCTGATACCACTCGGTCGAGTGACCTCCAACTCGATCGAGTCAGGTGTGACTCGGTCGAGTTGACTACGGGACTGCTCACTGTCAAGTTTTTTGGGGTCTACTCGACCGAGTGAGGTGGTGTTACTCGATCGAGTAGCCTCAATTCGTGGCCTACTCAACACTTCCTCGGCTAGCTCTTGCTTCTCCAACTCGGTCTCATCAACCACAACATACTTCTCGGGCATCTTCGGACCGTCATAATGGGTTCCGCTTCTCAATGTGATCGCATTGGCTTGCTCGTGTGATTGTTCGCCTTGAGGAGGTAAAGTACCCGGTGGCCTAGCTTGCTTTTGGGCGGCAAGTTGTGCTACTTGGGTATCTAGCATCTTGTTATGTGCAAGTATCTGGTTGACTTGAGTTTCTAGCTTGTTATGACTTTGGATACCTTGCATTAATAACGCTTTAATCTCCGCAAACTCGGTGTTGGTTGGAGCTTGAGCTTGAGCTTGGTTTTGGTTTTGTGGGATCGGTTGGAATTGTTGTTGGTTCCCCCACCCTTGTTGATTACCCCAAGGTTGGTTATTACCCCACTGTGGTTGGTTACCCCACCCTTGTTGTTGGTTACCCCACCCTTGTTGGTTACCCCAATTTTGTTGCCCTCCTTGGAATTGTTGACGGTTATTGCTATGGCTTTGGGAGGGTCGGTTATGGGGTGCTACATATGGGACGGTTTTGTTACCGCCGGGTGGTGGTGGATTGAGCACATTTTGACTCTTATAGGACAACAAGGATTTGTCATAGCCCGGTTGGTTCATGTAGGGTTGGTGTGGTCTCATGGATTGAAATGCATTCGCCGTTTCTACTCTCACACACTCTTGGGTATAATGACCCATATCCCCACAACTCTCGCAAACAACCTCAGACATGACATTGACTTGGTACATACCGCCTTGTTGTTGGTGGTTTTGGGTTCTAGCAAGCTCCATGGAGTCAATCCGCTTAGTTAAAGCGGCTAGATGGCTAACTATGGCATTTGATGACTCGGAGTCACCACTATTTCCCCGGGTATTACCTCGTGGATTTCCCCAACATGAGTGATGAGTAGCCATATCTTCAATCAATTTCCATGCTTTATCATCATCGACGTTGTTTTGGAACCTGCCATTAGCTGCAGAATCGAGCGTAGCTCGGCAATCGTCATATAAACCATTATAGAATTGATTGCACAAAAACCATACCTCGAATCCGTGATGTGGGCACTCCTTAACTAGCTTTTTAAACCTTACCCACGCCTCGTAGATATTCTCGTGCGATGTCTGTCGGAAGTTAGTAATCTGACTCCTCAACATGTTGGTCTTCTGCGGCGTGTAGTAGTGTTTGTAAAAAGCTAAGGCTAGGGAGTTCCAGTCTGTGATTCCCTCGGTCTCTTTGTCTAGATCAGTGATCCAGTCTCTCGCGTTATCGCGTAGGGAGAACATGAATAGCATCTCCATCACCTCTTCTTGTGTCACTCCCGCGGGGAGTGGTATAGTTGAGCAATAGTCGGTGAAGAGCTTCATGTACTTCGCCGGGTCTTCATCAGGACCTCCACCGAATTGATTGCGCTCCACCAATGTAATAAAGGCGGGGCGAATCTCGAACGTACCCGTAGTGGCAGTGGGCCTCTTCAACGGTTTCGGTAGGGCACTTTGCTCCGGCTCGGAATGGCTAGCAAGTTTGGGAGGCATCTTGACTAGCGGTGTCTCGGGGGCAGTAGTGGAATTATCCTCTTCAAAGGACAGTGCTTCGGATATATGCTCGTCGTCCGAATGTTCCACTGATTCTGATCTTTCTGTCTCAGCAATCTCCTTGTAGAATTTCCTAGACCTGTGGAGAGTTCTCTCTGGTTCAGGATCGAATGGTGGTACGTAGCCTGAAATTCGAGAGGACCTGGGCATACGAGGAAACTACAAAAAAAATGTGAGAAACGGTCTCAAGGAACTGAAGTTCCTCGAGACAAGCAATCTAAAGACTAAAACACAAAACAAGCAAATAAATAACACCGTCTCCCCGGCAACGGCGCCAAAATTTGATAGGGGTAATCAAAGATACCCTAAGGTCCACTAACTAATGTAGATAGTGAAGTAGGGGTCGAACCACCAGGAGACGGGACTCAATTACTTGCTCTAAGGTCTAGACTAAAGATTGCGGGTCACTGTTTTTTAGTTTGTTTGAGTGGACTAACAACTAATTGCTATAAGGTAAATCAATAATAAAAAGGTCTAGGGTCTCAGGTTCACAATGAATGTCAATCGGGTCAGGGAGTCAATTAACAGGTCAATAATCGAACTGTCTAAGGTGTAGGTCCGGTCGGTACTACTACAAACTTTAGAACTAAACTTAACCTGCGGTCGCTAGAATTAAGCTAGTCTACCCAAAATATCGTGACCTAATTAGTCCTTAACCCGGTCGGCGAAAAGTCCTAATTGTGATACTAACTAATTAATCCTGGCCAGTAATTAATCAATCAGAATTAAAAACAATATTCAGGCGACAGTTCATATAATCAGAGACAGGTCAAATTTCTATAACCCAATTAACACCCATCGATCCCCTTAAACCCTAGATAAAAATTAGCTACTCATGATGATCGTAAATAAACTAACAAAACATGAATTGCAATTAAACATGATGAATGTGAATTAAATTAAACTACAAGACTGAAATCAGATAACTATGAAAACTAAGAACGAATTCAGACAGAAATTAAACTAGAGATTAAGACAAGAATTAAAAACTAGAGAATTGAAATTAAAATTAAAATTAAAATTAAAGTAGCGATACCAAACAAATTCAGATCTGAAAAAGGAAGAACGGAGTACGATGAATCTTGCGAAGAAAGACGGAATGAACGTAGTCTTCTATCTAAACTAATGTAACGTAAAGTGTGTAAAAATAATAGAATGAAAAGTAGTCTGACAATCCTCTTCCAACTGATTTAAAAGAAATCAGTTGGACTTACAAACAGGCCCATAATTCTAATTAAAAGAAAAATCCAATCCGCGGCCTGAATGCAAGGCACTCGATCGAGTACATGCGTGCACTCGATTGAGTGGATGCGTGAATGCTTCAGGTTGACTCTGGATATATGGCACTCGATCGAGTGCTCTACGCCACTCGATCGAGTGGATGCTGCTGAGCTCTTGATCGAGTTATTCCTTTACTTCTCGGCTTTTCGTATTCTTCCTCGTCTTCCGTCCTCGTCTCGGCTATCCGGGTTATTATTCCAAAATATGCTCAAAATTGCACTTAACCTACAAAATAGCACGAGGACCGACAATATCGACTTTCTAATAGAAATCGACATTAATCAATTAAATATGGAAGAAGAAAAGCTCAAAAACGGTTGTCGGGGGACAATAAAATACGATATAAAATGCGTTGATCAATATCCTTAACCATTAGGGCCAGACATGGAAACCAGATCCCGCATTATCAAAACCTATCCCAATCAAAGTTCGAGCCATTTTACTCGACTTCCCCTTTACATAACAGAATTCACAATCACCATACGCAAACCCGAGAGCAAAACTCGTTAAAATCCCCGAGAGCAAAACTCGTTAAAATCCCTGAGAGCAAAACTCGTTAAAATCCCTGGGAGCAAAACTCGTTAAAATCCCCGAGAGAAAAACTCGTTAAAATCCCCGAGAGCAAAACTCGTTAAAATCCCATCCCAATTCTTCTCATTCAAACTAGTTACTAATCCCAAACACGGGAATTCAACTTGCGGTCGGCATAGAACATGCCCAAATAGTTCACACCACCTCTGGGGGCTACCCCGGAGAATGCTCACAGTTACAGGATCAACATCCTAAATATTCTAGCCCTTTGATCAAGGCATCATTGGGAGCACACCTAGCCTAACCATCGCTATGGCTAGTTACACACCAAGCCCTAATAAACTAGGCACCATAATATATCTTTTGACACTGAACTACGGCTTGGTTTGATTTCACTAAACGTGAATACGTAGGCAGCCTTTCAACAGAGGCACAACCATTCACATTGACACAAATTCAAAAAGCATCATCATTCCGATCACGACACTGTCATGTTCTCAGCAGCTAGCTTTGTCGTCTTGGGGGGCTTCTCCTGGGCAGAAGTTCTCCATCCACTCACAAAAATCCAAATACTTTTCAAACACTAGCTTCCTTTCTATAGAGTGTCCTAGTACTCGGCTCAGTTGAAGACGAGAATTTGTCAGGGACTCGAAGCAATACCTACTTCGGGAACATACCCCGAAAACAAAAAAAATCAAAAGAACACCAGTCTACGACATTGCTACCACAAAGCCCTGTCATACGAGAACAGTCTCGTTACAGACTACTGCAACCCCGTATAGCATATCTATCCCATTTCGACGTTCGACCATGTTGCCACTCGCCTAGGCTACGGAATAACACAACTTAAGAGTCTTGTCATCTTAGGTGACCCACCCCCACCGAGTCACGGTCTAACCCTTAGAGAGTCAAAGTCGTGTCTGTCAACTCGTCCTCTCGCGTCCAGAGTCGAGTCTGTCGGTATGTCTCTCTCTTCAAATTCTCATTTTAAAATTTGCAAAACTTAGCCATTTGAGAAAATCCTTTTCCTAGTCACCACGGGAATAGGAATTTTTATCATACTCCCTACTTCATCTAGGCATACAGGCCTAACCGGAGGATTTTAGGAGTCCGTGTCAGAATCTGATCAAGAATCAAGTCATCCCAAGCATTCTTATTTCCAAAAATTTTCAAAAAATTTTCAGCATTTTCTTTCCAAAAATCAATCAAAAATCATTTCTTCCCCAGCGTGAGTCGGTGTTTTACCTAGATATTACATGCAATTTGTTATGTATCAGCATACAGGTACACCCAAGACTCCCGAAGAATTCTCAAAGACTCCCCAGTGAAAACTCAAGCAACATTTTTGTCAGGATGTATCTACAGGCAGATACACCCAGAGCTTACAGGCAAGCTCCCACGTGATTCCAAGACAGGATGTATCTACAAGCAGATACACCCAGAGCTTACAAGGCAAGCTCCCACACAACTTCAAAATGGGATATGTCTGTAAACAGACACACCCAGACTTTTCAGGCAAAGTCCCCATGACATTAGTGACATCTACCAAGGTATGATTTCTATCTTATGGCTGGCGAGCCCTTCACGCAAGTCTAATGGACTATAAACGACCCGATTGGAAGTCTGCCAGGTCTTAGTCCTCGATTGGCCTGGTAGCTACTCTGACTTTTGCCTTGTCCAAGCCTCAGTCAGAGTGGGGGCTCTGTAGACACCCACATTTTGACCGCTAGGTGTCTATAGTAGTTCCCGTCAAACACCCGATGATGATCGGACGCAAACATGCTTTGATGGACTCGGATATGGGCTCGAAATCATGGACATTTGGCTTGGGCTTATTACGGAGTACAAATCTTACTAAACCAACCTCAAATCCAGGCCCAGTGGGTCGTTTGAGTCAAATAAGACTAATTTGGGTCGAATCCGACACCAGGGGCAAAACCGTCTTTTAGCGACCGGGTCAAACCCGGTCAAAGATATTTTTTCCCGAGTCACACGAACCAGCCGTGACACCACACGTCCGGTTTGGACTCAAATACTACAAAAAATCAGCTTCAAAAAATATTAAACAAATCCGTTTAAGGATAGAATTCGATCTCAATTAGGAACTCTATCCGAAAACCGAATCAGATACTTGACCAAGCATGAGCTCGGCCGAATACTCCACCAACCAGCCGAGATTTGTTGCTTCTTCACCAAGCAACGGAATTTACGTTCCTCTCGACTTCCTACATTTCCTATCCTAAGCGGTAGTTCCAATCCAACTACTTCTCCTAGCCAAGGTCGGGAATACTCCTATAAATAGCCCCTTGCACAACACAAAAAATACACATTCAACATTCAAGAGACATCTATCATTCATACATCATCAACATCTACAACATCCAAACAATTCCCGAGCAACCTCGTAACGTCAAACATTACATCGAAACACTGTCAAAATCAGCCCGACGAATCCGACCCCACAAACCGGCCGAAATCCGTCACCCTACACGACACCTTAACTCTCCCACATCATCTCGACGCTCCCGTGTTTAAGCCACTTTCCAAAGAGCTCTAGTCCGAGAAAACAAAGCATGTAGTTTGAGGGTGTAAAATCAAACCCGACTCTTCCTCCTTTCTTTCCCTTTTTCCACTTTTTTTCTCGTTTTTTTCCCTTTGCGTCGTTCATCGTTTTTTTTATTTATTACGGGTCGTTCGTCACATATTTTCTAGTATCGATATTATAAAAATATTTTCATAAAACAAACGTTCTTAAAATACGATATCGATTCTCTAATCAAATATCGTATCTAACAAGAACTAAATTAAATCTCGCTGACGCAAAAAAATCATTACATCTTTTTTTTTTTAACAAAATTCGACGATTTTTTTTTTACGCGGAGAGAATTAACATTTTTTTCTTTTCGTTCAAATTCTTTTTTTAAAGCAAACTTTTTTATAAAATCATTCCGACTATTTGATATCGATTTCATAATCGAATATCGGATACGACGAATATCGAAAATATAAATCGAGTATAAATTAATCCATATTTGTACGCGATTTATAAAAATTGACGATTTTCGACAAATAAAAAAAACGGACAGACCCCCACGCGAGTCGCGCGCCTTCCAGGCGACTCGCGCGGAGGTCTGGATGGCCGAGCTTTTTTTTCGTTTCCTCGCTTTCCTATTCTTTTCGTTTCTTACATAAAACAGCGACTTTCGCGACATATTTTCAGATTTCGATAAATACTTTTTTCGACCTCGGTCAACACGTGTTAATCCATCACGTGTCATAAACCTTTTTCAAAATCATGCATATTATCGTATTTATATCTTTATTCGATTTATGAACCGTTACTAACTCGTTTGCTCATTGTTTGTAGCGATTTATCTTTCATCTTTTGTTTTATTAGACTAAAACGAACTTCACATGCTAAAACAACTTTGACGTTATTAGTTTAGATGCATTAAACGAATTAGTCAAACATAATTCACATGTTTAGTCAAAACGCTCTTTGCATATCATTCAACCGTCGAACTAACGCGTGTTCACAAAAAACGAACGATATCCTAGTAAAGGCCGCTAAGTGCGGGCGGGGTTGGGTGTTCTTAGTGAACTTCCCAACACGTACCCTCACCCCTTACTCAGAACCATAGTTTCTGGATGTCCGAATCCATTGGCAACGAGAGTCATTCAATACACGGTATCCGATAATGTCGGTATCGGTATCATAATGCAAAGGGACGAACCCAATAAGCTCTGACATCGAAAATGGGCCGTATTTTGTATACGGCCCACTACGACATAGAGTGGGTTCGAACGGGCCCGAACTCCCACAAAGTTCGGTGGCGACTCCTACTTCGATTTAAATTTCAATTTGACCATCTCATATGGAGATTCATTCGCCTCCCCGAACCCGCGCGTGGCTGCGTCAGGGTGGACCTATGTCATGTCCACAGGGTCGAAAGATGTGGTCGATATGGTGGAGTTGGATAATGAGATGTTCTCCGTCTTTTGTAAAAATTACCGAGTCTAACATCGGGTCTCAAATAATTGCTACTGTTTTGTCAGGTTGTCCTTATTGGTGTCATGTTGTTATTACGTGATTGCGGTTGTTGTATCATTGCTCGGTCGGTCTCGGCTTTTAATCTACGAGTAATTAGGTTGGGTTGGTGTCAGTTTATAATATAACTAGATCGGATCGGTCTCGGTTTATAATTTAGTCAGGTCGGGTTTCATTTTATGAATTAGCTACGTTAAAGTCGACATTAATTTAAGTATATATGATATTTTACTATGATCAGACTTCATAGAATTTCCGTGGTGATTTGTACAATCGATGCGGTGATGACTTGCTGACTAGGTAAGGTTTTCCTTACTTAGAATACGTTAATATTATGAGGCATGTATGAGTTACGAGTACGATGTGATATCGTGCTAATGATGATATTGAATAATGATGGTGGAATGATTGATGAATATCGATATATTGGAGTTGGTGAGACTAACTTTAGACCTAGCCGGGGCCTCTGATCACTGTTCTCTCCCTGATTTCTCATTACGGGTTGTTGAACCTGCGGGGGGTGTTCACACTCGGAATGAAAGGGCCTGGCAGAAGAGTTGAGTTGAGATGAGATTATTGATTGGTACCAATGTTGGTGCTGAGAATATTGAGATGAGAATATTGATTGGTACCGTGATGGTACTGAGAATGTGAAGATGATGTTGTTGATTGGTATCGATGATGGTACTGAGATTGTTGAGACTGAATGTTTTATATTACGTACTTGTGTTATAATGTTAGCATGTTCTAACCATATTTTCTGTCTAAATTATCACCCTATTTTATTGGGGACCTGCGACGATCCAATTGACATTTCCTGTCTTTTGGGGAGCAGTGCTAGTGTGCAGGTTGATGATGTGTGGTGATTGTATTCTGGTTGACGGTATGAGATGGGTCTCCATTGTCACTGACCACGTTTATATGTTGTAGTTATATTAGTTGTGCTTCCGCTGTCGTAATTGTGTAACCGTGTTCTGTAGATACAAGATTGTAATAATTCACTATTTAGTTTTAAATGGTTGGTGATAAGCTAGTCGTGTACCTATCAAAAATAATCAACTACGGTCCAACTAAAAATATAGTTAGGGAAGTTGGGATCGTATCCACAAGGAGACAAATAAATTCTACTCGTATTAAAGTTTAACAAATCGGGGGGTTTTTATGAGTTGTTTTTAACTAATCTAAAAGTAGTGAAGGAAGAGAAATAACAAGAAGAATAACTAAATTAAATAGAGCAAATTAGAAATTACTCCCTTCAAAGTTGCGTTTATTAAAATTTACTCCCTTTTAAGATTTTTTTATTATTTAACAGCCAAAAAGATACAAAAGTTCAAAAATTGCTTGCATTGGTAAAATCCGGCCAATTCAGTAATAAGTTGACCGAATTGCCCCTCAGCGTACCACCACCTCACTCAACCTCGTTTTCCCCTTCACTATCTTTATTCCAATTCCCAAACCCAGAAAAAACCCCAAATACCCTAAATCGTAAACCTTAGAAATTCGACAATCAATTTTTGTCCAAAAAAAAACGACAATCAAACAATACGACCTTAGAAAAAACTATGGGATTTCATTAGGATATAAGGGAGAGGGGTAGTTTGGGTATTAAAAGGCAAAAAAAGGATAGAAAATCCAGTTTCGCCGGAGTACCATGCCGGAGTTTACAATTGCAAGCAAATTTTGAACTTTTGTATCTTTTTGGTTGTTAAATAATAAAAAAATCTTAAAAGGGAGTAAATTTTAATAAACGCAACTTTGAAGGGAGTAATTTTTAATTTGCTCAATTAAATAAGATGAATAAGGATGAATAAATATAGAGAGAAAACTAGGATTGTTGGTTCACTACGAATTTCTTATGGTCACGGTCTAAGTCACAGGTCTGTCGCAGATATTGGTCTAAGGGGTATTGAAAAGGTCCTTCTGATCCGCTATTCACCCTAGAATGCTTCTAACGGCTTCCGATCTTAGGGCAAACTAATGTGTTGTAGCAGGTCTAACTTTTACCAGGCTTCCGATCTTAGGTTCAAGTTTACCAATTCAATTAATCAATTACGTCGACTTAATCATTTAATCTCAATTAAATGCTACAATTGACAACTCAGACACAATATCATTGACAGATCTATAAATTATTCAATTCGCAGATCCCCTAAATCCTAGCGAAGGAAATTAGCTACTCATAATTAAATCGATCAAGAACAATAATATTAATAAACGATTTTACTAGATTAAACATGATGAATAATAATAAAATTACAACAAGCATAAAACAAGATTAAGAATAATTAAGTATGAAGAAGAACAAACAAAGATTAAGAACAGTCAAGAACGAAGAAGAAGGAAGAAGGGAGAAAGATTAGATTAAATTACCAAGAGGAATAAAGGCGATTCGAATCTTGAAGTCTTACAATAACCGAGTTTTAAAGGAAGAAATTAAACTAGAAGTAATCTTAAGAGAATAAGGAGAAGAGATCTAAATAAAAGTCTAAGGAGAAGGAGTAAAAAGTATGGAGTAGAGAAGTTGAGAAATAAAAGTAGAGAAGTCAAAAGAGTGAATAAATTCTAATGTGGCTGAAAAGCCCTATTTATACAATTTAGGGAGAGTTAAAACTGATTAGGAAACTGCTTGCTGAACACGAAATCTGTCCGCGGCCCAGGAAATAGTCGGCCGACTATATTAATAGTCGGTCGACTAATTATTCATTATTTGATCTTCTGCAGGTTCCAGAATAGTCGGTCGACTAAAACAATTGTCGGTCGACTATCGTCATGGTCGGCCGACTATTCTGATAGTCGGTCGTCTGTTCTGCCCAGTTCAGCGATCAGCTTCCAGCTTCGTTTTTGCTCTGTTTTGGTTCGTTTTAGCTCATGTGGCTTCCGTTCCTGCAATAAGACAATACACACCACAAAGTAGCCAATTCGGGGCAAAATAATAGTTTTCACTATTCAATAAACACGGAAATGCGCGTACAAAAGACATGAAAAATGTATATAAAATACGCGCATCAGTTGGTTTCTGAATTGTATTGTAATGGACTACTACCTCGGGTTATACTGAGATGGTAACACCTTTACCTACTTGTAAATGTCTTGATAAGGCTTCTTGGTAAATGAGGGTGTTACAGTCGACTTTACCCTCTTACCTTGCCTTGCTCTACTAGATTGAACGCGGGAGTGAGAATTTAGTGTTCATTAGCATATTTTTATTGGACTTGGGTAAGTTAGGGAAACAACACGGGAGTGACCCGGGCTTGACCTTAGGATTCCGTTTACGAACCCGGGATGGAGGTAAACGGGGTAGTTAGTCGTCTCACGAACCCGAGAGGGGCGTGACCGACCTAGAATTCGCTTGTCCTAATCTGAGAACCCGATTTCTTTCATATTTGGCATACTTTAGCATAATTTGAGTTAGTCGTGGATGACATCGTCCCTTAGTATCTTCTCCTATTTGATCTTTTCATTTAATCTTTCGTCCCTTTGTTTCTTCAGGTTTTGTCCCTTTGTTTCTTCAGATTTCGTCTCCTTTTATCTTCTTTTTCCCATTTTAATTTATCGTCACTCTTCTTAGTAATAGTTCACCATCCCCATTTCTTTCGACTTTGATAAACACTTAGAGTAAACATGACTAGGCATCACTTTGCTCCCTGAGGATTCGACCCTCCAAGTGCAACAACGATACTCGTGCGCTTGCGAGGTATTATAACTCACATCACTTATTGACTTTCTGGGTTTGATCAATATATGGTTTATGATTTTCAATTTCATGGGCGATAAGTCGGAAGATTAATACATTAGGTTTAGGAGTATTTGGGTTTTCACCCTTTTTCTTATGGGTATTGGTTCATTCAAAAACTTAAGAGGAAGAATAATCCAGTAATGAAGAAAGAGAAGAAAGAGAGAGACGATCTAACACAAATTAAGAAAGAGTATAGTCATAGTTAAGATTATAGTCGGTTATTACATAGTTCAGAGTAATATAAGAAGGCTACTCATAGTATGGATTATTGCCGTTAATTAATCTTTTTTTTTTTTAAAAAAAAAAAAATCATGATTAGGGCAATAGTAATGGTGACATATAAGGAGTTTCATACCATATAAGGAGTTTCTTAACCATTGAACTAGAAAATAAGAAGTTCCTTACGACATGAAACTGGTTTCTAAAGTAAGGAACCGGTTTCATACATGTAAGAGAGAGAAAAAGGGGACCCACAATGAATGTATGAAACTTTACCGTTGAGGTCTCGCTTGGGATGAGGGTAATGATTCCAGGGGTAATAGAGCAAAAATGAACTAGAAATTGGTGGAGAGTAAAGTTAATGTCAAGCGAAAATAAAGAAAATGAGAGTAATCTAGCCTATTTGGGGGGACATTACTCCCCTCTTCCCCCAAGTAATATATTACTCCCCAATTGGGTAATTATTCATCTCTTTTATCTGCTTTACAACATAAAATGCCACAATTAAGCACCATCCCCCTCCATTTCTAGTTCATTTTTGTTCTATTATCCCCGGAATCATTACCCCATTAGATATGCTTTATTTAATGTCAATGAAAATACGTTGTACGGAGTATGAAACTTGTTATTGCCTTAATGCCTTTTATTATTGGCCATAGGGTTGTATTTAAGCATTAAAAACATTCTAATTGTGGTATAAAATTAGAAATCGAAGACTAGATTACACATCCATCGATGCAATTAATACATATATTAACACTTTATTGTCACTTTTGGCCTCTTGAATACAACCCTAGGGTTGTATATATCAATCTCCATAATTAAAAGCACTAATTCATGTCATGTAATAAGCATTAACTCATAGTACCACATAGATACCATGCCAATGTTAACCTACAATAACTAGTAAAATATAAGTGAATATGTTTTGAGAATATGATATATTTATTTTAGGATTAAATATAGTTGAACTTATTTGGAGAAGATGATCAATAATTCAGACTACTGCTATGAATTAATCCTAGTTAATAATCGTAGAAAGAGAGTACTCGTACTTTTTATACCCAGTACGTAGATATATACGTGGTATATGAAGTATGCTAGTTTGCAACCAAGTTGTCAACATGCAATGGCAATAGCTCCATGTCGTCCAATCTATTGAAAACCACATCCATGACACAAGTGCGTGCATAGGACCACAATTCCACAACCCAGACTCACAAGCCGGACATCGCACCAGTCGCCAGTGACCGGTCATTAGCTCACACCATGTAAGTCCATGGTTGTACTTATACCACGTGCCATATGCCACTATTTAAATGACTAGCTACTTCTTGACTTCTTGTGTAGACATCAACACATTATTGTGTGGTCAAAAATTCATACTCCCTAAGTAGAAAAATCATCATTTTTTTTTTGGATCGTCTCTATAAAAGATTAACTTTTTACTTTATTTTTGTTTTGTTTGATTTCTATGGTTAACATTAGTTGTGACTCCACATATTTTCTCATCTTTCATTTTCATACTCCCTCTCATCCATTCAATTGTTTATATAGGCCCACCATTCCCCTCACAAAAATGGCTCCCACGTAAAGAATTGAATGGATGTGAGGGAGTACTAAATAAGAGGGTGACCCTCTTAATAAGACGAAGACGAAGAGAGTACAACTTAAAAATTTGTAGTTAGCACATAGCATTAGAAATTATCAGAAATTAACTTGCTTGTAGAATTAAGAGAAATTTTGTCATAGCGATTATACGTGTCTTTTTGTAGATCTTAGCTTCTTCATTTAACTTTATATGATCTGCCTATTTGATTTGTTTTCTTGGATTTCTATGAACGCATTAATTGACGGGTAAAAATCGAAAGTAAAAGAGATTTTGGCACTTAAATAAACTAACTCTTTTACTTATTATTATGGCGGTGTTTTTAATGAAATAGGATTATACACCTGGTTGTACAACCAAGGCAAAATTGTTGAATTTTTGTAAATATTTATTGAGCTTATACCAGTTTCTGAGCTGAGTTGAAAGTTTTTGAGCTTAAACTGATCCGAAAATAATAAGTATCTAATTAATTATGGGATATGCTAAATCATACTAAACATTTTACTATTTCATACCCACGTTTCCTAAACTACCCTCCTCATTTTTTTAATCAATTCATATCCACCACATTCTCTTTTTCCCCTCTCTCTTTCCTCCATCAAATCACCACCACAATCTCTCTATTCCTCAATCAATTCACCACCATAATTTTTACTTTCCCTCTTTTTCAAATTTTCTCAATCAATTGATTACCTATCGTCGGCGGTCGTAACCCTAACCATCATTTTCACCACCTTACCTCCAACCGTCTAACCACCATTTCCACCACCTTACCTCCAACCACCCTAATTAGGGTTTAATTAGAAAAAAAATCAATAATATAACTATATTAAAAAGTAATTATTAACTGTGTCATACTGTATATGAATTACGATTTGTTAGGGCTTAATGAAATTAGGGTTTAATTAGAAATTGAATACTACAAAATTAGGGTTTCAAAAAGAAATTGAATACAAAATTACGTAATCAATAAGATGATTTACAATAAGTATATTAAAAAGTGACGTTATTAATAAAAACAAAAAAAATTACTTGTCTAACGTGTGAATTATGATCCATAACCGTAAACCTACCGAATAATTTAGTTAGTTTTTGAGAATCAATTGGTTAGGTTTTGAGAGAATGAGTAAAGAGAGTTTTTCTTAAGAGAAAAGGGTAATGAAGGGAAAAATAATGAAAATTTGGGTATGAACTAGTAAAAGCTGGGTATGATTTAGTAATTACGTTAATTATTTAGGAAAACATTAGTATGGACTTTCGATAGTTAGTCGTTTTCCATATTTACGAATATATTTGCAATAATTATCTAATTAGTTTATTTTCTAGTGATATTTAGGAATTATATTATGCTAGAGTATAATTTCCATACTACGAATTAATTTTATTTTAGTAGTATAATAAGCGATTAAGGTTGTATTTGTATTGATTGACGATTTATATAAAAAACTCAAAGCTTTTGCGTTGCAATTGTTTTCTCGGATCGACGTGTCTCGTTCCAAACTTTGTTATTGTTTGACGCGTATCAAACATTGACTCAAGCAACGATTAATAGGTCTTAATTGTTCTCACCATTATTCGTCCGATAAGTCTAGGTCGAGTAAATATATCATTTTCTTTTACAAAATAAAACCTCAAAAAAAGACTTTCGATAGGTTGCATATACGAAAGCCGTAATTTTCGTATCATAAGTGGTATCAGAGCGTAATTTTCGTATCATGAGTGGTATCAAAGCTGCAACTCTTGATTTTTCTTAAAATCAAGACGGTCCTAAGGCGTATCAAGGCCAAAATATTGGTTGGATTTCCGGTTGTGATTGGAATTCAAAGGTTAAACTCGAGCGAGGTAGTTCGAGAGTTAATCGATTTTGATCACTAATCTAAGGAGCACGGTTCTAGTAACACTTTATTCGTGACGGTTCTTAAAAAAAATATACAAAAAAAATATGTCGGGAATTTCCTCGTTGGAAAACACAAATGAGGAAAATGAGATTTTTGATCTGACATTGCCTCCTATTTTCGACGAATATGAAGATATCAAGTCAGATTCAAAGTAGCATGAACTTGTTCCAATGAAAGCAATATTTCAAGATTGCCAACGATTTATCTCCCTATTTTGTTGAGGACAAGTTCTCAAAATTGAGGACAAGTCCTTTTAAAGGAGGTGGATGACACAAGAGGCTTCTAAAATTAAGAGGAAGAACCAAGACTTCGAGTTTATTGCTAGTAGTTTTCGTTTTCAATCCCGCGGATTAAAGTTACAAGAATTGTGGACAATTCTCTTCGAAGAGGGAGAGAATGATACGAAAATAAAAGTATCTAATTAGTCGTTTAGAAAATTATTAATATTGATATTCTTTATTTAGTCGTTTTCCTTATTTACGAATATAAGTATCTAATTAGTTTATTTTCTAGTGACATTTAGAATTAGAAATTATAGTATGCTAGAGTATATATAATTTCCATACTAAGAATTAGTTTATTTTAGTAGTATAAATAAAGGATTAAAGTTGTATTTTTATAGATTGACGATTTATAGAAAAACTCGAAACTTTTGCGTTGCAATTGTTTTATCGGATCGACGCGCCTCATTCCAAACTTTGTTATTGTTTGACGCGTATCAAACATTGACTCGATGTCTTAATTATTGTTCTCACCATTATTCGTCCTATAGGTCTAGGTCGAGTAAATATCTCTTTGAATTCTTTCACAAATGAAAACCTCAAAAAAAGACTTCCGCTACGTTAAATATATGAAAGTCATAATTTTCGTATCATTAGTGGTATCAGAGCGTAATTTTCGTATCATAAGTGGTATCAAAGCGTAATTTCCGTATCATAAACACTTATGTGATTTAACTCGACAACTTTACAGTAAAACTCGGAAAGTTTACAGTAAAACTCGAAGCCTTTGTGATAAATCTCAAAATCATGAAATCAGTTGTACATATAGAGCTGTGTACAAGTGGTTGCATAATCTTCTCATCGACGATTGTACTATTACATACATCATCCAACCATTTTTGTTACTAGCAATAAAACCTTGCACCCCCACAAGAATTAAATAGAAGCAGCTAGGGCACTGGTGATAAGAAATGTGTTGGAGGGCCTGGCTCCATAATATAATAGGCATAAAAAACCAAAGGTGCGGCGGCCAATTCAAGTTGTAGATCGAGAGTATGCAGACAAGTTATAATCATAACTTCCTTCATTGGTGCGTCCTTACCTCATGCTAAGGCAATGTCTCCGACTATAAAAACAGGGCACGCACATCTCCTGATTTACAATAACAATAACTACATACACAGTCCTCACCAAATTAATTCAACCCTGGCCTACTCTAGTATGTAGCTAAGACAAATTTGGTACGGATCGGAGTAATTATTTTTTATATATATACAGAGATCGAGTTGAAGAATTAGTAGAGCAATAAATAATAATAATGTCAGGGTTTTGGTGGTGCATGATGTGTTTAGTTGTGAGCTTTAGTATTATTTACGTGGCTAATGCAGCTGATCCTCCTCCTCTTCAAAACTTCTGTGTCGGTGTTGACGATTATAAATCATCAGGTGAATGCATCCCCTTTCCTTTTTTCAGTTGGTTTTACCTCTGGACATGCATGTCATAACTTGAAACAAGTCAAATATATCAGGAAGGAAATATCAATTTTTTTTTTCTACGATTTAAATACATGAATTTATTATTCTAAATATTTAACCTATCATAAATTTAAGACGAATATTATCGTCAAAAGCAAGAATTTACATATTTCCTTTTACATTATCATTATCATTCTCTAATCATGATCAACTGCATGCATGCATGCATGCATGCATCCATGTCTACGTCCCACTTTGTTTTGGAATTTTATTCCCCTACCCTCGATTTGAAGCTAATTACTCTATAATACTCCCTCCGGACATTATTTTTCGCCCATAGCCTTTTGCACGTAAAATAAGAAGACTAATATAAAATGTGAACAAATTAATGGTGGGCCTAAATTATTGACACATGCCCAAATATTATAGGTTAAGTATAGGATGTAAAGTTAATTGAATGAATAATCTTGTAATAAATGATAGAAAGAAGGGTAATAAGGTAATTTGGGTATGATATAAAAGGAAAGTGGAGAAGTGGGGCAAAAAATAAAAACCTTCCAAATAAGGAAAGCGGGGCGATAAATTGTGTCCGGAGGGAGTATAAGCTAGCTAAACCTTTTTAATCTTTGACCATCATCAATGAAATGAGTTAGTGTTGTATCATCATAAATTCATAATCATTTCCTGTATATTTGAGTACATATTTATATTTAGGTTATTGTCCAGCCTTTTAATTTTGATACCAAGGACTCGCTTGGGATGGGGACAATGATTCCGAGTGTAATAGCTAGAACTCAAATTGGAGGAGAATGATGCTTATGGTGTAAAAGAGATAGGAGGGAAGAATAGTTACCCTCAGGGGCCGTTTGGTTTGAGGTATTCAGGAAAGGGAAAGAGAATCAAAGTTCATAATTCCCTTTGTTAGTGTTTGTTTAGCGAATTCAATCATTCTCTTTCCCCCTCCCTTTCCCTCAAACTCCTCTACCTTCTTACCCCCACCCCCCCAAGGTAATGGGATTCCCTTTCCCCACTCGCCAACCTAAGCTAGTCATCACCATCACCAACAACCGCCACCATCACCACCACCACCAAAGTCCACCCACCACCACTACAACCACCACCACCAAGGCTCACCTACCACCATTACGAACACCACCACACTTTCGGGTCAGGTCAAATATGAGTCGAAGTTACGTCAAAATAATGTTTGATGCCTTAAGTTATCACTTAAAAAGAAAAAGAATTTTTTAAAATTTATCATATTGTAGTAATTATTACTCCGTATATTTACCATATTTATAATTAAAAAAGTGTAAAAATAATACACCTTATATTACATGTATTTTATTATTAAAAGATACTACAAAATTTATTTTTTATTATTTTTTTAATTTAGATATTAATTTTTTAATTTTTTATTTTATATAAGTATAAATAATATGATGGCACACCGCTAACGTTGAGGTTTGAGTTAAGATTGGATGAATTCATTCTCTTTCATTGAAACCAAACAACAACCTAATTTGGGGTAATCCCATTTCTTTTTCTCTGTTTCCCTTTGTTGATTTCAATCCCTTTCCTTTTGATGAACCAAACGCCCCCTCATTTGGGAGTAATGCATTACATGGGAGGGAGGGGAGTAATATTTCCCCCTCCAAATAGGCTAGATCATCCTCATAATCTATATTTCTGTTTAGCATCATCACTACTCTCCGCAATTTTCTTGTTCATTTTTGTTCTATTACCCCAGAATCATAACCCTCGTCCAAAGAAGTCCTAAAAGTGTTTAAAGGGTAGGTAAAATGACGATTTTGACGTTGATAATGTAAATTAATTAGTTGACTAGGTGTTATCTGAAAATGAAGTTGATACTCCGTATATGGAAAGTCATCATTAGAATGAAGGGGAGACAGAATTCAATTCAATTTAATTTGTCGACATGCTTTCTTTGTACGTACGAACTAACTAAATAGGTCGACTAGTTGGACATTAAAGAGCATTACTAACTTCATTTAATTTTATTCATTCAATTTGCATTTTGCAGTGTTCGTCAATGGAAAATTTTGCAAGAATCCTAACGAGGTGACGATAAAAGATTTCGTGTACCAAGGGTTCGATATACCAGGAAACACAAGCAACTCACTCGGAGCAACCGCACTATTAATCAACGACGCCCTATTTCCAGCAGTAAACACTCTAGGCATATCCATGGGTCGTATCGACTTTGGTCCGTTTGGGCTCAACACCCCTCACTTACATCCTCTCGCCTCAGAGATCTTTACGGTCTTAGAGGGAACCCTCTACGTTGGTTTTGTGACAACCGACAACAAACTCTTTGAGGCGGTCATCAAAAAGGGAGACGTCATCGTCTTCCCTCAGAGTTTGGTACACTTTCAGCTGAACATCGGTAAGACAAATGCGTTGGCTATTGCCGGGTTTGGTGGCCAAAACCCGGGTCGAATTGACATTGCCAATGCTGTGTTTGGGACTACACCTCCTATTTTCAGTGACGTCCTTACCAAATCATTCCAGGTTAATGAGAAGGTGGTACAAAAACTTCATAACCAGTTTATTAATGAAGACACTGATATTGAAATCGGAAGATCATTATTGAAGCTTATATCGGAGGCTACTTAATTAATTGACAACTTGAATTCAATGATTAAGGCCGCTCATTTAAGGATACTACTCGATCTATAGCGTCACCAATCTTTAGTCGGTTTAAACTTTAATTTGTACTGTATGGTATTATTCCACGTCGTTATAGACTACACAGTTAAGTGTTTAATTTGAAGCATATGTATAATAAAGGCAATAACAAGGGTTATTGTTTCTGTTCCGGTTAGGAAACAATCACACCCGAATCGGATTCGAATTTAGATTAGATTGAGTTCACTTGGATCTAGCTTGATCCCCACGTCCCACTTTTCCTCTCATCTAGTTGTCGGACTTTATCGGCGGAGTGGGTCTGTGACCTGCACAAGGAACGCACAGGGGCCTCGGAGGTCTCCGAGGAAACCCTCTCCGATGCCTAAGTCAGTCCGTGTATGCACTTGATAAACCTTACTCGTGAGGAATAATGTGACGTTTTTAGAGTGAGAGTTTAGTGAGAGAAAGTGAATTCCCCTTTTATGAGAGAAAATAAGGACGTATTTATAGGTTTCCACAAGAGAAAGAAAAAAAGGAACAATGTGGGGGCGCGTGCCCCACACGTGCCCCTTACCTTAGGCTGAATCAGGAGGGCCTGCCTCTGTTGAATTATGAAACAAAGCACCTCACCCATGAGTCAAGGCAGTTACTTAGTAACTGATAAGTAGGAGTCAAGTTTGAGTCAGTTAACAGTAGTGCTAGAGTCATGCTTCTCCACGTTTGTAGGCTAAGTAGTAGTGATGTTAGTGGAGCAGTTAATAACGTTAATTCAGTACTTAAGGATGTAGCTTTCCCTTTTTTAAGAAATGCAATCAGTAATTGTGGACATGACGTAGGTCCACCCCGACGCTGCCACGCGCGGATTTGGGTAGGCGAATGAATCTCGTGGTAAGATTGATCTCGGGTTCGAAATTTAAGTCAAAGTTGGAGTCGCCACCGAATTTATGGAAATTCGGACCCGTTCGAGCCCACTCTATGTCGTCATGGATCGTACACAAAGTACGACCCACTTCGATTTCAGAGTTTATGGGGTTCGTCTCTTTGCATTGCGATACCGATACCGTCTACACCGGTTATCGTGTATAGAATGACTCTCGTGCGCCAACGATTTCGGACATCCGGAAACCGAGGTTCTGAGTAAGGGGTGATGGTACGTGTTGGGAAACCCACTAAGGACATCCAACCCCGCCCGCACTTAGCGGCCTCTACTAAGACATCGTTCGTGTTCGTGTACGCGCGCTAGTAAAATGACTAAATGATATGCAAACAGCGTTTTCGGCTAGACTTGCGAATTTCGTGTGAACTACGTCATTTAATGCATCTAAATTATCGTCGGAGTTGTTTAGCATGCGAGGTTCATTTATAAAGCAGTAAGCATCAAAATAAACAAAGCTCGTAAATACGTACAAAATACACGGGCGGAAATACAACCCGACCAATACAAAATAACAAACAATAAAATAGAATAAATGGAATATATAAAGAAAGCGATAAATAATAACTAGAAACGGACCCGTATATAATAAATGCAAACTAGACCGTGAGTTAAGTGGATGGACGGACTTCGATTAAATACACATTATATTGTGTATTAAACGGAGGACGGAGATATGGAACCTATACGTGGTGCAAGCCCGATCCCAAATCTTGATGCCTTGTCCCGACTTATCACATCGAGAAATTAGCGTCTAGATTAATCATGTGTCGGATACGACTAAAGAGTCGTCAACACAAGATTAATAGTGAAAGACAATCGATCAAAGTCGTTTAAGTGAAGTGAAATGCATGAGTTTTGAAAAAGAAGATCACGTGATTGACTTTGCACGCGACGACTAAGTCGTAAAAAAAAAAGACGAGGCTCAGATGATGCTCGAAGCTCTCGGTTTTCTTGGGCTAAAGGACCCACTCGATCGAGTCATGGCCTAGACTCGATCGAGTGTGCCTTCGAGGTAGCTACTGCCCGGTTTTTGGGGTGCTACTCGATCGAGTGGCCCATGGCACTCGGTCGAGTGCCCCCTGTACGAGTCATGGCTCGTTTCGGAAAGGGTGGTTATTCCGTTTTTATTTATTTTAAAATCGATGGTTGGCCGAGTTAAATAGAAATATTGCATGATTTAAACTTAACTCGGTTTTCGGTACTATAATCGTGTACTATACGATTATAATACCGTTATCGGACTTTTATGAAAATATGTTATTATGGGATTGAAAAATTTGATTAGTGACGAAATTGTGTCCCTCCGCGTCACGACATCGATACTAATCCTAACGGATTATGTGATGTCGATTTTCGCATCAACGGATTTTGCGCTAACATTAGAAATGGAATCGTACGCGTTCAACTATGAACGACCACGATCTCGTTACGCCCTTGAGTACTTGGGGCGGCGCTCCTCGAAAGGGTGTCACCTCCGTCGTGACTCGTAAAGGGATTAAACGGACTTGAGATGGTCGTCGTAGTCAAACGTGTTCGAATCCGAGTTTTATTATTATATATATTTATACGCGGTATATAAATGTTAAATGTTAGTATGCGAAGGAATAAAAAGTTAGTAACAAAGAAAATAAAATGTTAGTAAACGATAAAATTAAATGTTAGTGTTAGTGATTAATAATAATAGTAATAGTACATAATATGTATAATTGGAAAAGAGAAAAGAGAAATCGATTAGAGAAGAAGAAACGGGGTTGATGACACCCTCAACATACATGCTTAGAATGGCCTCGACAATGGAAGCGGGAGTATCGAAGATGTATGTAAAGTTATGGTGTATGTGTGTGGATCGTTTTGTCGGTTTTTCGAGGGAAAATGACTCGGTTCTTTGCTTAGGGTTGTAGAGTAGTGTGTCTTGTGTAGTGTGGGGCTTTAGGTTGAGAAATGTAGGGTTTCTAAAGCATTTTCCAAAACTCCATTTGTGAAGGGTTTGAGGGGGTATTTATAGAGAATACTCCACGACCTAGGGTCACTCGATCGAGTGGCCCTAGTGCACTCGGTCGAGTGCCCTGAGAAAAGGGTTTGTTCCGGTTTTTTTGGCTCCACTCGATCGAGTGAGGTCAATCCACTCGATCGAGTGGATAGAGTTGGCGAGCCATTTTAGGAAATGGTTGACTTTTTGGATTTTTTGAAAAATATGGTTGAGCGCAATCTTCTAGAAGCGAACTTTGAGGACGGATTCGTCTTTGACCGGGTTTTGACCCTGTCGCCAAAAGATGGTTTTTATTTTTGGTGTCGATTTTGGCCCAAATTAGTCTTATTTTACTACCCACTGGGCCTGAATTTGAGGTTGGTTTTGAGAGATTTGTACTCCACTAGATGTCCACGTTGGATATTATTGATTCCGAGCCCATATTCGAGTATACTAAGTCACGTTTGCGTCCGATCATCATCGGGTGTTTTGTCGGGAACTGCTATAGACACTAGCAGGCAAAATGCGGGTGTCTACAGTAATCTTCTCCTTCTCAAATATATTTCTCAATTCTTCCAACAAAAGTGGTATCAGAGCTTCTAGGTTCAAGGTCCAAGAATACTGGAAGAACATTGCTCAATATGCAAAGCAATGGCACAAACTCATTCTCACAGTTGCCTATATTCAATGGTGTAAAATACCATTTCTGGAGTCTGAAAATGCAGACTCTGTTCAAGTCTCAGGAACTATGGGGACTGGTTGAAGATGGGTTCGAAGACAAAGCCTCAACTGAACCAGATCAAGCGTTGAAAGAGAAAAGGGAAAAGGATTCCAAGGCGTTGTTCATGATACAACAAGCCTTGGACGATGATGTTTTTCCTAGGATTGCAGCTGCTACCACCGCAAAGATGGCATGGGATATACTCAAAAAGGAGTATCTGGGTGACAAGAAGGTTGTCACAGTCAGGTTACAGTCTCTGAGAAGGGAATTCGAGACTGCTATTATGAAGGACAAAGAGTTAATTCAAGACTATTTGTCCAGAATCTCCAGTGTTGTTCACCAAATGAACTTCATATGGAGAGAAGATGTCAAATGAACTGGTTGTTGGGAAGGTATTGCGGAGCCTAACAACTAAGTTTGATCATGTGGTAGCAGCAATTGAGGATCGAGTCTAAGGATATGACCACCTATACGCTTGATGAATTAATGGGCTCTCTTCAGCACATGAGGAGAGGTTGAACATGTCATCAGATAAGCAAGAAGAGAAAGCATTCCAAGTGAGAAATGAACCTGGTAAAGAGAGGTCAAGGGGTCAGAATGCTAGAGGAAGAGGAGGAAGAGGTGCTAGAGGTAGAGGAGGAAGAGGTCGTGGTGGAAGACAGAACTGGACTGAGGATAAAGATCAACATCATTCCTCTCAATCTCACTCTCAGTCAGGAAGGACCACTGTCAAGTGCTATCATTGCAACAAGATTGGTCACAAGATAATAAACTGCTGGCTGAAGGACAAAGAGCAGAATGAACAAGGTGATCAAAAAGTGAATCTTGTAGAACAAGAGGATAAGCTGTTCTTGACAAGTGTAGGATGTCAGGGGTCAGAGAACAGATCTTGGTATATTGATAGTGGTTGTTGGAATCACATGTCAAGCTTGAAGTCCTTATTCAGAAATATGGATGAGTCAAGGAAGAGTACTGTCAGATTGGGTAATGACAAGATACTGAAGGTAGAGGGTATGGGAACAATAGCCGTCCAAACCGAGAAAGGTAACACCAAATTGCTGTATGATGTTCAATATGTTCCTCTACTGGCATATAATTTGATTAGTGTAGGTCAATTATTATGCAATGGGTTTACTGTGTTGTTTGATAATGAATATTGTGTGATTAAAGATAAAAAATCTAGTGAAATTATTGCTACATCTCAAATGGGGAGTAATAGGATGTTTGCACTAGATATATTAAACAACAAAGAAGGTGCTATGGTAGTTAAGGGTGATGACACAACAGTATTATGGCATAAGAGATATGGTCATCTTAATGTGCAGAGTCTAAAAAAGTTAAGCACTAAGAGAATGATGAATGGTTTGCCAAGTATAGGTGAATTAGGGGTGTGTGAGGGGTGTGTCTATGGGAAGCAAGCTAGAGACTCCTTCCCATCTGGAACAGCATGGATAGCAACTGGTTGTCTTTAGTTGATTCCTGCTGATTTGTGTGGCCCTATGCAGACTAAGTCACTGAGGGGGGGGGGGGGGGGGGGGTGGTGGTGGAAGTAGGTATTTTCTTCTACTAACAGACGACTTTAGTAGGATGAGTTGGGTCTACTTCCAAGTTATTAAATCTGAGGCATTAGAGAACTTCAAAAAATTAAAGGCTATGGTTGAAAACCAATCCAGTGTAACTCTGAAAGTTCTTAGAACTGACAGAGGAGGTGAATTTAATTCAAAAGAATTTGATGAATTTTGTGAAAGATGGGGAATAGAAAGGGAGTTAACTGCGCCTTATACCCCAGAACAGAATGGGGTAGCAGAAAGGAAGAACAGAACCGTTGTAGAGATGGCTAGAAGTATGTTAATGGCAAAGGGGTTACCAAGTGAGTTTTGAAGTGAAGCTGTTGCTACAGCTGTATATTTGTTGAATGTCTCCCCCACTAGAGCTGTAGTGAATCAGACTCCATATGAAGTATGGAGAGGAAGAAGACCCCAAGTAGGTCATCTTAGGATATTTGGAAGCATTGCCTATGTCCTAAGAAATCTCAGAACAAAACTAGAAGAAAAATCAGTCAAGTGTATATTTCTGGGATATGCAGTTCACTCCAAGGCTTATAGAGTGTACGATCCTGTTACTAGAAGGGTTATTATTAGCAGGAACATGGTATTTGATGAAGGAGAGTCATCAGATTGGGGTGGTGATAGTGAAGACAATCGAAGAAGGTTCACTTTTGAGTTTGTGCAGGATGCTGACATAGAGCCTGCTGAGACACATGTCACTCCTGCGGGGAATGCCATCCCTGAATCATCTTCTTCAAGTTCTGAAGACGATACTCCAGATTCTTCCCCTAGAAGAATGAAATCAATCCAGGAGATCTATGAGACTTCTGGCTTTGCACTGGTGAGTACAGAGCCAACTGATTTCACCACTGCAGTAAAGAATCCCGACTGGCAGAAGGCTATGGAGCTAGGCAGAAATAAGAGCAATTCAGAAAAATAATACATGGGAATTGGTAGAAGTTGCACCTGATGAGAATGTTATTGGGTTGAAGTGGGTCTATAAGACCAAGGTTAATACTGATGGGAGCATACTGAAATACAAGGCAAGACTTGTAGCCAAAGGGTATGCCCAACAGGAAGGAATAGATTTTGAGGAGACTTATGCTCCAGTAGCAAGATTTGAAACAATAAGAGTAGTAATGGCACTGGCAGCACAACTCAAGTTACAAATCTGCCAGTTTGATGTGAAATCTGTGTTTCTTAATGGAGAGCTAATGGAAGAAGTGTATGTTGAACAACCACAAGGCTTTGTCAAAGACAAGGAGGAAAGCAAAGTCTACAAATTAAAGAAAGCTCTCTATGGATTAAAGTAGGCTCCCAGGGCCTGATATAGCAGAATTGATGCATTCTTCACCAAGGAAGGCTATGAAAGAAGTGAGAATGAACCTACCTTGTACATTACAAGACAAGGGAAGGGGAAGTTCTTGGTGGTGTGCTTATATGTAGATGATATCATCTATTTCAGTTCCTCAAACGAGCTGTTAACCAAGTTCAAAGAGAAGATGCAGCAAGAGTTTGAGATGACTGATCTTGGGTTGCTAAGCTATTTCCTTGGGTTAGAAGTACATCAAGGAGAGGAAGGTATATTTCTAAGCCAGCAAAAATATGCCTCTGATATGGTGAAGAAGTTCAGAATAGAAGAATTAGAAGGTGATTTTACCCCTTTGAACACTGGCGAGAAGCTGCAACATGATGAAGGAACAGGAAGAGCAGATGAACGTTTGTACAGGAGTATGGTTGGAGGGCTAAACTACCTCACACACTCAAGACATGACATTACATATAGTGTGAGTCTTGTGTCAAGATTTATGCATTGTCCAACTAAACACCACCTGGGTGCAGTGAAGAGAATTCTAAGTTATGTGGCTGGAACTATAGGATATGGAGTCTGGTATGAAAGGTCTGAAGAATTCAAGCTGGTGGGCTTCACAGACAGTGATTGGGCAGGAGACCTAGAGGAAAGAAAGAGCACCTCAGGCTCAATCTCTAGTCTTGGATTAGGTGCTATCACCTGGAGTCCTAAGAAGCAAGAACCAGTGTCATTGTCAAGTACTAAAGCGGAATATGTTGCAGGAGAAGCTGCGGCTAGGCAAGCTATGTGGTTGAGAAAGTTTCTAACTGATCTGGGTCATACTCAAGATGAAGCTACCGTTTTATGGTGTGACAATAAGTCAGCTATAACATTGACAAAGAATTAGGGTTTTCATGCTAGAACTAAGCACATAGAGGTGCAACATCACTTCATCAGAAAACTGGTAAGTGATGGGAAGATAGTACTCAAATTCTGTGGAACCAATGATCAGAACGCAGATCTCTTCACAAAGAGTTTGACATTGGCTAAGCACAAGATGTTCATGGATCGAATTGGGATGAGGGTGTTTTACATCAAGATGGGGTGGGGTGTTGAATTATGAAACAAAGCACCTCACCCATGAGTCAAGGCAGTTACTTAGTAACTGATAAGTAGGAGTCAAGTTTGAGTCAGTTAACAGTAGTGCTAGAGTCATGCTTCTCTACGTTTTTAGGCTAAGTAGTAGTGATGTTAGTGGAGCAGTTAATAACGTTAATTCAGTACTTAAGGATGTAGCTTTCCCTTTTTTAAGAAATGCAATCAATAATCTTCTCCTTCTCAATTATATTTCTCAAATCTTCCAACAGCCTCACCCCTCTTGGGGTCGGCAGGGTCGCTTTGAGGTCAGGAAAGCCGAGGGCTCCCTAACTCCCTGGGGGAAGCTTGTGAGGACTCGGCTCGGCCGACCGGGGGTCGGACCTCTGAACCTGCTCTTGATAGAAATTGACCGGAGCTCTTCAGGAGTATGCCCCAAAGGGTCGGCCGGTCGGATCCGACCGCTTACTCAGACGACGGACTTAATCTGGACAAGGTCAGACCCGGGTCTGTATGATGGGCGACCTGGAACTGATAGCTGACCCCATCAATTGCCCCTCAGTAGCCGGGGGGAGCAGGGCTCGCGTCGGCTGTCGTTATTTGCCTTAGCAGGATGGGAAGCCGATGCCTTGCTTCTCTTGCATTAAATGCAATGCGTGTTCCCTAGGAAAAATGTTCTGATTATTTGGGCAAACGAGGCGTCAGAATATCCCCCTCATCATGATTGCACTCCCAGAAAATCCCTCGAGCCTTGTGTCTGAATGACACTTGTCTCGTTTTGTGGGGACGGTTAAGACATCATTAAATGCTCGACCTCCTCCCTTTATGACTATAAAGGAGGAACTTCATTCGACACATCTTCACAAACCTTTGCACACCCTTACTGCTTCATTTCTTTTTCACAATAATGGGCTGGATAGAGGACAAAGTTTTTAAAATGGGGTCTTTGTTGATGCCACTAGGTACACAGGGCCTGCCCCAAAGTTTAAATATCCAAAGATGGTGCGAATGATCATTAGTCGGTGTAAGCTGATAGCTCGCCGGTCTCCCTATGCTCCTGGGGCAAATAAGCTGTCGGCTGCTATTTGCCATCCCCGGAAGGCTTCATTCTTTATGAAGCTGAAATATGACTCATGCACGCCGGTATGAGTGCACATACCGGGGTTGTCGCCGGTGTTTGAATGACCCTGATCTCCCTGACTCAGGGTCCTCCCCTCTTACCCTTAAGAGGCTGAGAGGTGACCTCGGTTATCCTGAGGGTACCACGCCGGTGTAGACACCCACATTTGGCTGCCAGGTGTCTATAACAGTTTCCGACAAACACCCGATGATGATCGGACGCAAACATGCTTTAATATACTCGAAAACAGGCTCGAAATCATTGGCATTTGGCTTGGGCTTTTTACAGGGTACATATCTCGCAAAACCAACCTCAAATTCAGGCCCAGTGGGTCGTTTCGAGTCAAATAAGACAAATTTGGGTCGAATCCGACACCAGGGGCAAAATCGTCTTTTAGCGATCGAGCCAAAACTCGGTCAAAGATATTTTCGAGACGCACGAGTCAGCCGTGACACCCCACGTGACTGATTCGAGCTCAAATGCTGCAAAAAATCAGCTACACAAAATATTAAACAAATCCGTTTAAGGATAGAAATCGATCTCAAGTAGGAATTCTATCCGAATACCGAATCAAACACTCGACCGAGCATGGGATACTCGGCCGAGCAGCCTGATTTCAGCCGAGGTTCCTTTCTTCTTCACCAAGAAAGGGAGTTTACGTTCCTCTCGACTTCTTACCTTTCCTATCCAAAGCGGTAGTTCTCACCCAAACTCTTCTCCTAGTCAAGGTCGGGAATTTTCCTATAAATAGGCCCCTTGCACACACAAAAATCATCAATATTATCATCATCAAATTTTTATCACACATGTACGATTCAGAAAAATACACTTAGCATCGAGAAACCGTTAGTATATCCGAGACCCGACGAAACCGGCCACCTCTTACCCTTTACACGTCCAAACCAAAAAACCACCATAACTCACCGACATTAACTCGACGCTCCCGTGCCCTAGCCACATTCCGACGAGCCCCAATCCGAGTAAACAAAGTATGTAGGTTGAGGGTGTAAAATCAAACCCGACTTCTCCTTTCTCTCTTCCTCTCCTTCTCGTCTTCTTCTCGTCTTTCCTTTTTTTTTCGTCGTCGGTCGTTTTTTTTACGGGTCGTTCGTCGCCTTTTCTATTTATTTCCAATATCGATATTACAAAACTATTTTTATAAAACAAACGTTCTTAAGAATACGATATCGATTCTCTATAGTCGAATATTGTATCAAAAAGAACTAAATTAACCTCGTTGATGCTAAAAAAATCGTTACATAATTTTCTTAAAACAAAATACAACGATTTTAACGCAGAGAGAGTCAAACATCGTTTTTTAGTTTAATTTTACAAAACGATTTTCAAAACCTTTTTGTTTATCTTTTCCTAAAAACATTATTCCGAGTATTTAATATCGATTTCATAATCGAATATTGAATATCACGAACATCGCTAAATTAAGTCGAGTACGAATTAGGCAATTTTTGTACGCCGTTTAATAAAATTATCGATTTTCAAAAATCGATTCTGAGGCAGCCTGTCACGCGACCCGCCGGCGTCCCGAGTGAGTCGCGCGACCGTCTGGAAACGCGGCACAATTTCTTTTTATTTTTATTTTTTCGAACATCGTTTTTAGACAAAACAGCGGGATTTCGGGCATATTTCAGATCTCGATATATTTTTCCTTGACCTCGGTCAACACATGTTAATCCATCACGTGTCGTAAACTTTTCCAAATCATGCATATTATCATATCTATTTTTTTATTCAATCGTTACTAACACGTTCATCTTTTTAGCAACTTCTTTTCATCTTTTGTTTTATTATACTAAAGCGAATCTCACATGCTAAAATACAACTTTGACGTTAATTTTAGTTGCATTAAAATCGACTTAGCAACCCATTCAATTTTTCGCATGTTTAGGGAAAACAATGTTTGCATATCATTCATCGTATTACTAACGCGCGTATTTTAAAATCAAACGATATCCTAGTAGAGGCCGCTAATGTGCGGGCGGGGTTGGGTGTTCTTAGTGAACTTCCCAACATGTACCCTCACCCCTTACTCAGAACCTCGGTTTCCGGATGTCCGAAACCATTGGCAACAAGAGTCATTCAATACACGGTATCCGATAATGTCGGTATCGGTATCAAATGCAAAGGGACGAACCCAATAAACTTTGAAATCGGAACGGGCCGTATTTCGTACACGGCCCACTACGACATAGAGTGGGTTCGAACGGGCCCGAACTCCCACAAAGTTCGGTGACAACTCCATTTCGATTTAAATTTGAATTCGATCCATTCTCATATAGAGATTCATTCGCCTCCCCAAACCCGCGCGTGGCCACGTCAGGGTGGACCTATGTCATCTCCACAGCTCGCTAAGTTTGGAGAAGACTAGAACGCCTGCAGTCGTGACTCAGATGATAGCGAGGATGAAGGCTACTCGTCAGGTCGTGAGATGCTGGGGAGTGATGAGGAGGGGACTGATGACCCCATGGACACCCCAGGCGTTTGGGACTGGAGGTCTGATGATGCGGGCTGCAGCAGCCTCAGGGATTACTCCCTCCCAGGCTCTGACGAAGATCAAAGCTTCCTCTGACCCCTTACTTGGCCGAGCAAAGCTCTGGGCGTATTTTGTTTGCAACTTATTTTGAAATGTTTGCTTAACTTGTAATTCTGACCTACGGGTCTTTTCCTTAATGAAGAAGTTATGGTTTTTTTTAAAGCTTCTTGGATGACGCAATGTGACTCTTCCTCTTCCCGCCTTTTTTAACTTTTAATGCCTTGGGATGTGATGGATGGGTTAGCTGGAGGAGTGACATGTGTAAGGGTTTTATAGGGAGGGCCTCTAATAGAAGTACTGAGAATGAAGAAGTCTTCAATTCCTTTCCACTATATAAGACCCTTTCTTCCCTCATTTCCCCTTTTCACTATTTCAACCCCCAAACTCCATCTCCCTCAAATCTTCATCTTCTTCGTGGAGCGGTTGTGCTGTAGATTATTCGGGCGTCTGCTTCCGGTGATCTTGAAGGTTTTAATAGGTTAGAACCTCGAACCTTAGCTCTTCGCTTTCCTTTTCCTTCTTGCCTGTTTTAATTTTTTCCGGAAAAAGAATGACACAACACCTCTGCCGGGCATTGTTATTCCCCGGTCCATCCACCAGCGCCCTAGTGGGGGATGATGAGGAGGTTATTGTCAGTCGCCCCTCCTCCTCCACTGGCCCTGGCGTTACTGTGGCTCAGGCGCCGCCCACAGATAAGAGCGGAGGCGCCAGTTCTCCCGAGCCTGCCCCCACTTACATTCCGGACTCGAACACTGAGGCCTTAGAGGTTGACCCCCTTACAATTGTTGGCCCCCTAAAGGCGAGGTTGCCTGAGCGTGTTTATATCCTGGATAAGGAGAAATATAAGGTGCCCCTACACATGTATCCAGAACCAGGGCCACAGGAGGAGCTCCTAATCAAGAACGAACGCTGCTGAGGCCATAGCGAATTACTATGATTTTGGGCTAGAGTATTCGGTCATCATCCCCGAGGAAAAGGATACGGTGTGCAATCCTCCGGCGGAATGCATAACCGTCTATCATAAGTGTCTGGAGTTTGGACTCCGGTTTCCTCTCCATCCCTTTTTTGAGCAGATCTTCAAGCGTATGAACGTGGCCATCGCTCAGCTGACAGTGGTGTCTATCAGGACTCTGGTGTCATACGCCTGGGTCTGTCTTTTTGCGGGGTATGAGCCATCCATTGACATCTTCAGGTACATGATGGGCCTGCAGATGGTCTACTCGATAGAGGGTCCCTCGGGCTATTTTTCCATAAACAGGATGAAAGGCTACTCCCCGGTCTGGCCGGCGTTGACCAGTGTCAAGCATTGGAAAGGTAACTTTTTGTACATTCGGCGCGAAAGGGGTGGAACATCCCTCGTCACTTTAGAAATAACGTCCACACTCGTATGGAGACCCCTGAGGAGTATCATCCTAGGGTTGGAGGAAAAGCCCTGGAGGTGAAGCTGACCTTAGAGGAGAAGATTCTAGTTGAGTTGTTTGCTTGTGAGAAGTACAGTAGCGGCGTTGCCCTCACTAACTAGTTGCCCCCGGCGGAGCTTATAGTGCTCGACGAGTTTCTGACCCCCGTAGGGTAGAACCCTGCGCGTGCCCCAGGTAGCCAGGGGTCTTCCTCCTGCACATCTCATCTACTGAACGTCTTTTGTGTACTAACTCTTTGTTGCTTTGCTTTACTTTTGGAAAATACCTACGGTGATTACTGGACTCCCGCACATCTGCGCGATCTTGGGCTGGGCAACGATTTCAAGCCCATCACACCTCGCTCTGTTGCCCCCTCAGAGTACAGTAAGGAGAATCTCATGGGTCATGTGAAGAGTATTTCAGCTGGGAAGACCAAGTTCCCTCCTAGGCAAACCTCCAGTCGTGCTCCGACGTACTTTGACGCCTGTTGCCAGGACGGCTCAGAGAAAAGAGGGCCCAGAGGAGGCTCGTCCGTCGGCTGCCCGGTGTGAGGGTTTCTCTCCCCATGGGCGCTCTTCTGCTGTTGCAAGGCCTACTCCCTCAACTGAGGAGAACGAGGAGACAGTTCCTCCCCTAACCAAGAAAAGAAAAGATAAGGAGCCAGTGACTGCCGAGCAAACAATCGACCTGGACGCTGAGGTCAGCACCCCTCTACCCAAACGTCATGCTCCCGACCTTCTCGAGACTCAGGAAGCGCCTCCTGCATAATATTTAGGGCAGTCGTCTTCTGAGGGTTCGTGCCCCTATCCTTGAAGGACTTGGGCTTGGCTTCCCCTTCAGCGCCTTTTTCACTTTGCCTTTAACCTAACTTCCGCCACTTGTTTACTACTTGGTCCGTAAACTTTGGCCGAATTTTGCTTATTTTGACCTTGTTGATCTTTTCTTATTGTCCGCTTTTTGTGCAAGCTTGAATGTTTATTGTATCTTGTTAAGTTTGGCTTTGACGTCTGACCTGTCCCTGACTTCTAGTCGAAGTCAGGGGGTAGCGTTTCTTACACAATGTTGAATATGTATCAGTCCTTGTTGGTTCGGCATTTGTAACAACCCGGATTTTTGATGACTTAAAATAATAAATAATGCGGAAAGTTATCTAAGTCATTTAATTAAAATTATATCAGAGTGTAAATAAATCCGGATTGCTACGGATCCTTACAATAAACGACTATTAATTACATAGTCTTGATTCACTTAGTACAGAATATAGATTGTATTTTTATACAAAACTGATCGCCTCCCAATCGGATCGGTCGTTTTAGCGAAGGACTGGGGATCAAACGATATTTATAGACTCGGAAATATCACAAAAACAAACAAGTAATCGTGGTAAGTCGAGGTCGGTCCACAGGGAACGGTGTGTGTTTGTGAAGTTTAAAGTGTCGTGTTCGATGCCTTAGAAGGGGGGGTCTTGTAGAGGTCGAGTCTATACTAGAGGGATTAGTACGATGATGGTTTAGAGGTGATCAATTTAGGGAAAGGCGTTAGGGAGAAGTCGGGATTCGGTACTTGGGGTCTAAGAAAGTCGGAATCGAGTTTTTGTCACAATATTGGTAAACTCACCTAAAATCCCGCTTTCGCTGTGAATGAGGGTAAGTTCCTAGTCATGGTAATTTCTACCCCGAGTTTCCCCATATTGATAGAAATTAGTCAAGGTCGGTCTAGTTGGCCGGACTAAAACAACAATGACACAACACCATAAATAAGATAAACCAACATGCAAGCAACCCACCAACATCCCTATATTCAAATAAACCAAGCCCTCATCCCTAAACTCCCCAACAAGAAATCTACTCACACATCATTATGGAAATCATCACAACATGCATATTAATTAGATCTAAACAAGATGATGATGAGAAAATATCACAAAAACTAAATTAGAGATTAGAGAGTGGAAGAGAATTATACCAACTATGTAGATCTATAAGAAATAAGAAGATATCATAGATAAAGATTGAATCTTTGATGAATAAAATGGAGAACTTGTCACTAATCCTCCAATAAACCCAACAAATCTTCAAAGAAAACTTGGATAATCTTCTTACAACCTTGAAATCTAAATAATTGTTGATGGAAACTTGTAGATCTTCTATTAAACTACTAGAATTTTTGGGGATTTTCTAGATTACTACTACTAATGGATGGTGTAATAAGATGGTGGAAGGGTGTAATGTCTTCCCTCCTTAGCACAATGGAGAGGTGAGTTAGGCAATGAATTAGGGTAACATATATATAGTAATCTCTTAATGGATCCTTAACCTAAAGCCCAAATCCAACTTTATGCTCCATTAGTGAGACAATCTCCCTTTGCATCTCCATGGGGTGAAACTTCGCCCTGCGGACTCGTCGGTAATTCCCACCGGGTGAAATTTTCGCCCGGTGAGATTTCTTTTTTTTTTGACGTTTTTGGCACTTCTTCCCATCGGGCGAAATTTCACCCGGTGGGCGAAATTTCGCCCGGTCAGTTTCGCCCGGTGGGGAGTTCTCGGAAATTCTTTGGGAGGCATTTTCACCGTCGGGTGAAATTTCGCCCGGTGGTGTCTCACCGGGTGAAATTTTGCCCGATCATTTTTCTGGCCTCGAATCTTGTCTCGTTCTTCGTTTGTTCGATCGGATGGCTTTAAACTTTAAGTTGTGTGCTTTGCTCTTTGGACGGTTTTCCCTTCTCTTGTGCTCGTGGAAGCTCAATCGTGATTTCGGTGCAAAATCTATCAAAATTGATATAAAAACTACTAAAAACACGTAAAACGCACAAGAGGGACGCTAATGCGAGAAGTACGCAAAATATGGCGATAATCGCACTCAAGGCTCGCAAAACGAGGGAAAAACGGGTCTAAATGGGAGGAAAAACGGTCTAAATTTAGCACACAACAATTCCCCCACACTAAACCGTTGCTCGTCCTCGAGCAAAGACCCAAAAAGAAATTACAAACTACTACTACTAGCTAGACTATGCTAAGCCGATACGGGGCAATTAACGGGCCCGCTCCGTCCCTTCAACTCACATCGAAATACTTATGAGGTAAAGTACTCCCATGTAAGGCAAGTTAGGGCTTGCTCAAAATGGTGGATGCGACTAAACACACAAAAACACATAACACAAAAGAATAGACGCATCTAAAGCAAAAATAAAACACCGAATCCCTCATCGAGACGGCGGGGAAAGACACCGATTACTTACCTAAAACAACAATAGACTTCCAAGATAAATCACCCACATAAACAAGGACCAAAGCCTAATACTATGACAATTAAGCAATATAGATGTTGATAACTTAGCTAGGTCCTCCTAATCTTCTAAAGGGGTACTACGGGGCGTATAACGGAGTGGAAAAAGTGAACCATGGATTCGTTCGACACTGTAGGTAGGTGCAGTCCCGCTCTCTTTGGCTAGGCCAAGAGGGTCGTTCCAAAACTCGAATTTCCTAAATTAGCCCAGATAAAAAAGGTGGAGTGTTTACAATTATTGGGGTGGATCGACTCATCACCGCTATCTTCCGACCTCGGGACTCGGTCCTCTAGTTGGCACTTCACGACAATGAATCGATCAAAGGGCTTTTTTTTTTTTGAAGGAGACATTTTTGACATTTTGATTTTCATTTGAAGCTCCTTTTCTTCTCCTTTGCTTTTTCTTTCTTCTTTCATATTTTTGTGCCCTTTTTCTCTTGCTTTGGTTTGCCCTTTTTGGCTTTTGATGTGGTTTGTAACCAAGCTTTGAGGTTATTTTTGTGTAAACTTATTGTGATGATGTATAGGTGGAGGAAAAATAAGTAATCGAGAACGCGCGCCATTCCGGATAACCCATAAAAGATGGAAAGGATTTGGACTAAAGGTCCAATGGTCATTCGAGCAAGGTCACCTAGAAAACGGGATGCGGGAACCAAGGCCTAACTCCTCCATGGGTGGTCAAGGTGGTCAAATGCAAACCCCGAAGTAAACCTCTAGTAGAAAAGGTGGACCCAAAGCTAAAGGATCAACAAATTCATTGCCTAAGAGTCATTCTACTAGACTAAGGTCCAAAATCTACGATGGATTATCTACAATGGAATGTAAACTCTTGTTATAAGTTTGTAAGAAAATGAAAAAGCAAATAAAAGAAAACACAAGTAAAGTCATGTACTCCATACTCCATCAACATTCAGGCACAATCAACCACAACACCAAAATGCTCAACTTCGAGAGCCTCCAATTAGCAACATCCTAACTCCTCTAACGAATTTAAAGAAGGAAGGAAGTTACCAAGCGGGTGCTTTCATAATCTCTTCAATTCGCGCTATTAAGGTGGTGATTACCTGTAAGAGTAGAGAACAAGACCGTACACGGGACACGAAACATAACGAGAAACAAGAAAAGAAAAAGAAAAAGAAAAGAAAATGTTTTTGATTTTTCAAGTTTTTCAAATTTTTATGGATTTTTGAAAAGATTTTTGAAAAATAAAAGATAGTAGACTTTTCCCCCACACTAAAACTGTACATTGTCCTCAATGGACAAGTAGGGAAGAACGAAAAAGATGAAAAAGAAAAATAAGAAAAATCTTTTTGGATTTTTATGATTTTTTTAAAATGTTTTTGGGTTTTATAATTTTTTTGAATGTTTTTGGATTTTTCAAAATTTTGAGAAAAGAAAAAGAAAATAAAATAAAGTAAAGAAAACGATAAAATAGTGGCGGACCTAGGTGCAATCACATCACCTAGACCCTAGCCAAGTGGCTAAGAAAATGAAAATGAAAGAAAATGAAAGGGTGAAAAAATTGGGCATAGGTGTAGTCACGTCACCTAGCCTGGAAAAAATTGAGAAAAATTTGATTTAAAAAAATTTGGATTTTTCAAAGGGTCAATGGCGTAATTACATCGCCAAGAGACCGGGAGCAATACCAAGGCCGCGACGGCCGCAAAAATCATTCAATGGGACGGTGGGACAGCTTGCAATTTTGTTCAAGATAAAACAATCACAATGATTATAATGATGGGACAAGGAATAAGGAACAAGATTAGTTCAAAGACATACAATGATAGATGATTATGACTCACCGACACAATCCACACATATATATACCCACAACACAAACATACCACATTATCTACCGACTCTTGTAGGGGGGTCTAGTTCGAATAGTCATTAGACGCAAAGGAGGCCGTGGGAGTTCCTTCACCGGCATACTCCCAAACTCCTACATCCCCCGAGTTGTTCAGTCGGAATTCACAGGGACCTGGAGGTAGGTCCCAATTGTGACGGTTATAAATATTGGTTCGATTTTTGCAGGGGACAATTAAGGCACGGTCATGGCTAAGAGAAACGAGGCGGTGGTCAGGCACATTAAATATCCAAGTAGGGAAATAAGCCTCGTTAAGCCAGACACGGGGGTCATGTGGTTTAAGATCGTCGGTCGCATAACCCAAATTTCTTGCTATTACGGTCACAAGACCACCACAGTCGATAGACGGGCGTTGGTCAATGATAATTTGATGAAAGTGTAACGCCACGACAATAGGTAGGTCTAGGGGGTATGGGTTACCGAGTAAAGAGTCACATATCAGTTGTAGGACACACACATTGAGGTTAATGATATTGTCGATAGATGGCAAAAGACAGTGGGAAAGGAATTCGGCGAAATAACGAATGGCTGGGTTACGGATTTCAGCGGTAAAATTAGAATTGTGTTCGAAATCACGTTG